>BSBM01001572.1:0-1200000 GCA_027924585.1 Larix kaempferi
CATGGTTTCGTAAAAAACACGAGTTTTTAGAAAATGTGTTTTATTTCATAAATGGAATCAACAAAGGATACACATTCTACGTCATAACGACTTTCTATAGTTTGCGCATGCGTCCGGAAATAAGAAAAGCTTACTTCCCCCGTTTTTTAAAATCACAACTTCTAGAAGGTTTAAATGATTTCTTAAAAAACACGAGTTTTAAAAAAATGTGTTTTATTTCATAAATGGAATCAACAAAGTATGCACATTCTACGTCATAACAACTTTCTATAGTTTGCGCATCCGTCCGGAAATAAGAAAAGCTTACTTCCGACATTTTTTAAAATCACAGCTTCTAGAAGGTTTACATGATTTCGTAAAAAACACGAGTTTTTAGAAAATGTGTTTTATTTCATAAATGGAATCTACAAAGTATGCACATTCTACGTCATAACGACTTTCTATATTTTGCGCATGCGTCCGGAAATAAGAAAAGCTTACTTCCCCCGTTTTTTAAAATCACAGCTTCTAGAAGGTTTACATGATTTCGTAAAAAACACGAGGTTTTAGAAAATGTGTTTTATTTCATAAATGTAATCAACAAAGTATGCACATTCTACGTCATAACGACTTTCTGTAGTTTGCGCATGTGTTTGGAAATAAGAAAAGCTTACTTCCACCGTTTTTTAAAATCACAACTTCTAGAAGGTTTACATGATTTCGTAAAAACCACGAGTTTTTAGAAAATGTGTTTGATTAAATAAATGGAATCTACAAAGTATGCACATTCTACGTCATAACGACTTTCTATAGTTTGCGCATGCGTCCGGAAATAAGAAAAGCTTACTTCCACCGTTTTTTAAAATCACAGCTTCTAGAAGGTTTACATGATTTCTTAAAAAACACAAGTTTTTAGAAAATGTGTTTTATTTCATAAATGGAATCAACAAAGTATGCACATTCTACGTCATAACGACTTTCTATAGTTTGCGCATTCGTCCGGAAATAAGAAAAGCTTACTTCCACCGTTTTTTAAAATCACAGCTTCTAGAAGGTTTACATGATTTCGTAAAAAACATGAGTTTTTAGAAAATGTGTTTTATTTCATAAATGGAATGTACAAAGTATGCACATTCTACGTTATAACGGCTTTCTATAGTTTGCGCATGCATCCGGAAATAAGAAAAGCTTACTTCCCCCGTTTTTTAAAATCACAGCTTCTAGAAGGTTTACATGATTTCTTAAAAAACACGAGTTTTTAGAAAATGTGTTTTATTTCGTAAATGGAATCAACAAAGTATGCACATTCTACGTCATAACGACTTTCTATAGTTTGCGCATGCGTTTGGAAATAAGAAGAGATTACATCTACCGATTTTTAAAATCACAGCTTCTAGAAGGTTTACATGATTTCTTAAAAAACACGAGTTTTTAGAAAATGTGTTTTATTTCATAAATGGAATCGACAAAGTATGCACATTTTACGTCATAACGACTTTCTATAGTTTGCGCATGCGTCCGGAAATAAGAAAAGCTTACTTCCACCGTTTTTTAAAATCACAACTTCTACATGATTTCTTAAAAAACACGAGTTTTTAGAAAATGTGTTTTATTTCATAAATGGAATCAACAAAGTATGCACATTATACGTCATAACGACTTTCTATAGTTTGCGCATGCATTCGGAAATAAGAAAAGCTTACTTCCCCCATTTTTTAAAATCACATCTTCTAGAAGGTTTACATGGTTTCTTAAAAAACACGAGTTTTAAGAAAATGTGTTTTATTTCACAAATGGAATTGACAATGTATGCACATTCTACGTCATAACGACTTTCTATAGTTTGCGCATGCGTCCGGAAATAAGACAAGCTTACTTCCACCGTTTTTTAAAATCACAGCTTCTAGAAGGTTTACATGATTTTTTTAAAAACGCGAGTTTTTAGAAAATGTGTTTTATTTCATCAATGGAATCAACAAAGTATGCACATTCTACGTCATAACCACATTCTATAGTTTGCGCATTCGTCCGGAAATAAGAAAAGCTTACTTCCACCGTTTTTTAAAATCACAGCTTCTAGAAGGCTTACATGATTTCTTAAAAAACACGAGTTTTTAGAAAATGTGTTTTATTTCATAAATGGAATCAACAAAGTATGCACATTCTGCGTCATAACGACATTCTATAGTTTGGGCATTCGTCCGGAAATAAGAAAATCTTACTTCCACCGTTTTTTAAAATCACAGCTTCTAGAAGGTTTACATGATTTCGTAAAAAACACGAGTTTTTAGAAAATGTGTTTTATTTCATAAATGGAATCAAAAAAGTATGGACATTCTACGTCATAATGAATTTCTATAGTTTGCGCATGCGTTTGGAAATAAGAAAAGCTTACTTCCCCCGTTTTTTAAAATCACAGCTTCTAGAAGGTTTACATGATTTCTTAAAAAACACGAGTTTTTAGAAAATGTGTTTTATTTCATAAATGGAATCGACAAAGTATGCACATTCCACGTCATAACGACTTTCTATAGTTTGTGCATGCGTCCGGAAATAAGAAAAGCTTACTTCCACCGTTTTTTAAAATCACCGCTTCTAGAAGGTTTACATGATTTCGTAAAAAACACGAGTTTTTAGAAAATGTGTTTTATTTCATAAATGGAATCTACAAAGTATGCACATTCTACGTCATAACGAATTTCTATAGTTTGCGCATGCGTTTGGATATAAGAAAATCTTACTTTCCCCGTTTTTTTAAATCACAGTTTCTAGAAGGTTTACATGATTTCTAAAAAACCACGAGTTTTTAGAAAATGTTTTTTATTTCAAAAATGGAATAAACAAAGTATGCACATTCTACGTCATAACAACTTTCTATAGTTTGGGGATTCGTCCGGAAATAAGAAAAGCTTACTTCCAACGTTTTTTTAAAATCACAGGTTCTAGAAGGTTTACATGATTTCTTAAAAAACACAAGTTTTTAGAAAATGTGTTCTATTTCATAAATGGAATCAACAAAGTATGCAGATTCTACGTCATAACGACTTTCTATAGTTTGCGCATGCATCCGGAAATAAGAAAAGCTTACTTCCCCCGTTTTTTAAAATCACAGCTTCTAGAAGGTTTACATGATTTCTTAAAAAACGCGAGTTTTTAGAAAATGTGTTTTATTTCATAAATGGAATCAACAAAGTATGCACATTCTACGTCATAACAACTTTCTATAGTTTGCGCATGTGTTTGGAAATAAGAAAAGCTTACTTACACCGTTTTTAAAATCACAGCTTCTAGAAGGTATACATGATTTCTTAAAAAACACGAGTTTTTAGAAAAGTGTTTTATTTCAGAAATGGAATCAACAAAGAATGCACATTCTACGTCATAACGACTTTCTATAGTTTGCGCATGCGTCCGGAAATAAGAAAACCTTACTTCCCCCGTTTTTTAAAATCACAGCTTCTAGAATGTTTACATGATTTCTTAAAAAACAAGAGTTTTTAGAAAATGTGTTTTATTTCATAAATGGAATCAACAAAGTATGCACATTCTACGTCATAACGACTTTCTATAGTTTGCGCATGCATTTGCAAATAAGAAAAGCTTACTTCCCCCGTTTTTTAAAATCACAGCTTCTAGAAGGTTTACATGATTCCTTAAAAAACACGAGTTTTTAGAAAATGTGTTTTACTTCATAAATGGAATCAACAAAGTATTCACATTCTACGTCATAATGACTTTCTATAGTTTGCGCATGCGTTTGGAAATAAGAAAAGCTTACTTCCCCCATTTTTTAAAATCACAGCGTCTAGAAGGTTTACATGGTTTCTTAAAAAACACGAGTTTTTAGAAAATGTGTTTTATTTCATAAATGGAATCGACAAAGTATGCACATTCTACGTCATAACGACTTTCTATAGTTTGCGCATTCGTCCGGAAATAAGAAAAGCTTACTTTCCCCATTTTTTAAAATCACAGCTTCTAGAAGGTTTACATGATTTCTTAAAAAACACGAGTTTTTAGAAAATGTGTTTTATTTCATAAATGGAATCAGAAAAGTATGCACATTCTACATCATAACGACATTCTATAGTTAGGGCATTCGTCCGGAAATAAGAAAAACTTACTTCCACCGTTTTTTAAAATCACAGCTTCTAGAAGGTTTACATGATTTCGTAAAAAAACACGAGGTTTCAGAAAATGTGTTTAATTTCATAAATATAATCAACAAAGTATGAACATTCTACGTCATAACGAATTTCTATAGTTTGCGCATGCGTTTGGATATAAGAAGAGCTTACTTCCACCGTTTTTTAAAATCATAGCTTCTAGAAGGTTTACATTATTTCGTAAAAAACACGAGTTTTTAGAAAATGTGTTTGATTAAATAAATGGAATCTACAAAGTATGCACATTCTACGTCATAACGACTTTCTATAGTTTGCGCATGCGTCCGGAAATAAGAAAAGCTTACTTCCACCGTTTTTTAAAATCACAGCTTCTAGAAGGTTTACATGATTTCTTAAAAAACACAAGTTTTTAGAAAATGTGTTTTATTTCATCAATGGAATCAACAAAGTATGCACATTCTACGTCATAACGACTTTCTATAGTTTGCGCATTCGTCTGGAAATAAGAAAAGCTTACTTCCACCGTTTTTTAAAATCACAGCTTCTAGAAGGTTTACATGATTTCGTAAAAAACATGAGTTTTTAGAAAATGTGTTTTATTTCATAAATGGAATCTACAAAGTATGCAGATTCTACGTTATAACGACTTTCTATAGTTTGTGCATGCATCCGGAAATAAGAAAATCTTACTTCCCCCGTTTTTTAAAATCACAGCTTCTAGAAGGTTTACATGATTTCTTAAAAAACAAGAGTTTTTAGAAAATGTGTTTTATTTCGTAAATGGAATCAACAAAGTATGCACATTCTACGTCATAACGACTTTCTATAGTTTGCGCATGCGTTTGGAAATAAGAAAAGCTTACATCCACCGTTTTTTAAAATCACAGCTTCTAGAAGGTTTACATGATTTCTTAAAAAACACGAGTTTTTATAAAATGTGTTTTATTTCATAAATGGAATTGACAAAGTATGCACATTTTACGTCATAACGACTTTCTATAGTTTGCACATGCGTCCGGAAATAAGAAAAGCTTACTTCCACCGTTTTTTAAAATCACAACTTCTACATGATTTCTTAAAAAACACGAGTTTTTAGAAAATGTGTTTTATTTCATAAATGGAGTCAACAAAGTATGCACATTCTACATCATAAGGAGTTTCTATAGTTTGCGCATGCGTTTGGAAATAAGAAAAGCTTACTTCTCCCATTTTTCAAAATCACAGCTTCTAGAAGGTTTACATGATTTCTTAAAAAACACGAGTTTTTAGAAAATGTGTTTTATTTCATAAATGGAATCAACAAAGTATTCACATTCTACGTCATAACGACTTTATATAGTTTGCGCATGCGTCTAGAAATAAGAAAAGCTTTCTTCCCCCGTTTTTTAAAATCACAGCTTCTAGAAGGTTTACATGATTTCTTAAAAAACATGAGTTTTTACAAAATGTGTTTTATTTCATAAATGGAATCAACAAAGTATGCACATTTTGCGTCATAACGACATTCTATAGTTTGGGCATTCGTCTGGAAATAAGAAAAGCTTACTTCCAACGTTTTTTAAAATCACAGCTTCTAGAAGGTTTACATGATTTCGTAAAAAACACGAGTTTTTAGAAAATGTGTTTTATTTCATAAAGGGAATCAACAAAGTATGCACATTCTACGTCATAACGACTTTCTATAGTTTGCGCATGCGTTTGGAAATAAGAAAAGCTTACTTCCACCGTTTTTTAAAATCACAGCTTCTAGAAGGTTTACATGATTTCGTAAAAAACACGAGTTTTTAGAAAATGTGTTTTATTATATAAATGGAATCTACAAAGTATGCACATTCTACGTCATAACGACTTTCTATAGTTTGCGCATTCGTCCGAAAATAAGAAAAGCTTACTTCCACCGTTTTCTTAAATCACAGCTTCTAGAAGGTTTACATGATTTCGTAAAAAACACGAGTTTTTAGAAAATGTGTTTTATTTCATAAATGGAATCTACAAAGTATGCACATTCTACGTCATAACGACTTTCTATAGTTTGCGCATGCGTCCGGAAATAAGAAAAGCTTACTTCCCCCGTTTTTTAAAATCACGGCTTCTAGAAGGTTTACATGATTTCGTAAAAAAACACGAGTTTTTAGAAAATGTGTTTTATTTCATAAATGGAATCTACAAAGTAGGCACATTCTACGTCATAACGAATTTCTATAGTTTGCACATGCGTTTGGATATAAGAAAATCTTACTTTCCCCGTTTTTTTAAATCACAGCTTCCAGAAGGTTTACATGATTTCTTAAAAAACACGAGTTTTTAGAAAATGTGTTTTATTTCAAAAATGGAATAAACAAAGTATGCACATTCTACGTCATAACGACTTTCTATAGTTTGGGCATTCGTCCGGAAATAAGAAAAGCTTACTTCCAAGGTTTTTTAAAATCACAGCTTCTAGAAGGTTTACATGATTTCGTAAAAAACATGAGTTTTTAGAAAATGTGTTTTATTTCATAAATGGAATCAACAAAGTATGCACATTCTACGTCATAACGACTTTCTATAGTTTGCGCATGCGTTTGGAAATAAGAAAAGCCTACTTCCACCGTTTTTTAAAATCACAGCTTCTAGAAGGTTTACATGATTTCGTAAAAAACACGAGTTTTTAGAAAATGTGTTTTATTTCATAAATGGAATCTACAAAGTATGCACATTCTACGTCATAACTACTTTCTATAGTTTGCGCATGCGTCCGGAAATAAGAAAAGCTTACTTCCCCCATTTTTTAAAATCACAGCTTCTAGAAGGTTTACATGATTTCGTAAAAAACACGAGTTTTTAGAAAATGTGTTTTATTTCTTAAATGGAATCTACAAAGTAGGCACATTCTACGTCATAACGAATTTCTATAGTTTGCGCATGCATTTGGATATAAGAAAATCTTACTTTCCCCGTTTTTTTAAATCACAGCTTCTAGAAGGTTTACATGATTTCTTAAAAAACACGATTTTTTAGAAAATGTGTTTTATTTCAAAAATGGAATAAACAAAGTATGCACATTCTACGTCATAACGACTTTCTATAGTTTGCGCATTCGTCTGGAAATAAGAAAAGCTTACTTCCACCATTTTTTAAAATCACATCTTCTAGAAGGTTTACATGATTTCGTAAAAAACACGAGTTTTTAGAAAATGTGTTTTATTTCTTAAATGGAATCTACAAAGTAGGCACATTCTACGTCATAACGAATTTCTATAGTTTGCGCATGCATTTGGATATAAGAAAATCTTACTTTCCCCGTTTTTTTAAATCACAGCTTCTAGAAGGTTTACATGATTTCTTAAAAAACATGATTTTTTAGAAAATGTGTTTTATTTCAAAAATGGAATAAACAAAGTATGCACATTCTACGTCATAACGACTTTCTATAGTTTGCGCATTCGTCTGGAAATAAGAAAAGCTTACTTCCACCATTTTTTAAAATCACATCTTCTAGAAGGTTTACATGATTTCGTAAAAAACACGAGTTTTTAGAAAATGTGTTTTATTTCATAAATGGAATCGACAATGTATGCACATTCTACGGCATAACGACTTTCTATAGTTTGCGCATTCGTCCGGAAATAAGAAAAGCTTACTTCCACCGTTTTTTAAAATCACAGCTTCTAGAAGGTTTACATGATTTCGTAAAAAACACGAGTTTTTAGAAAATGTGTTTTATTTCATAAATGGAATCGACAAAGTATGTACATTCTATGTCATAACGACTTTCTATAGTTTGCGCATGTGTCTGCAAATAAGAAAAGCTTACTTCCACTGTTTTTTAAAATCACAGCTTCTAGAAGGTTTACATGATTTCGTAAAAATCACGAGTTTTTAGAAAATGTGTTTTATTTCATAAATGGAATCTACAAAGTATGCACATCCTACGTCATAATGACTTTCTATAGTTTGCGCATTCGTCTGGAAATAAGAAAAGCTTACTTCCGCCGTTTTTTAAAATCACAGCTTCTAGAAGGTTTACATGATTTCGTAAAAAACACGAATTTTTAGAAAATGTGTTTTATTTCATAAATGGAATCAACAAAGTATGCACATTCTACGTCATAACGACATTCTATAGTTTGTGCATGCGTCTGCAAATAAGAAAAGCTTACTTCCACCGTTTTTTAAAATCACAGCTTCTAGAAGGTTTACATAATTTCGTAAAAAACACGAGTTTTTAGAAAATGTGTTTTATTTCATAAATGGAATCTACAAAGTATGCACATCCTACGTCGTAACGACTTTCTATATTTTGCGCATTCGTCCGGAAATAAGAAAAGCTTACTACCCCCATTTTTTAAAATCACAGCTTCTAGAAGGTTTACATGATTTCGTAAAAAACACGAGTTTTTAGAAAATGTCTTTTATTTCATAAATGGAATCAACAAAGTATGCACATTCTACGTCATAACGACATTCTATAGTTTGTGCATTCGTCCGGAAATAAGAAAATCTTACTTCCACCGTTTTTTAAAATCACAGCTTCTAGAAGGTTTACATGATTTCGTAAAAAACACGAGTTTTTAGAAAATGTGTTTTATTATATAAATGGAATCTATAAAGTATGCACATTCTACGTCATAACGACTTTCTATAGTTTGCGCATTCGTCCGAAAATAAGAAAAGCTTACTTCCACCGTTTTTTTAAATCACAGCTTCTAGAAGGTTTACATGATTTCGTAAAAAACACGAGTTTTTAGAAAATGTGTTTTATTTCATAAATGGAATCTACAAAGTATGCACATTCTACGTCATAACTACTTTCTATAGTTTGCGCATGCGTCCGGAAATAAGAAAAGCTTACTTCCCCCGTTTTTTAAAATCACAGCTTCTAGAAGGTTTACATGATTTCGTAAAAAACACGAGTTTTTAGAAAATGTGTTTTATTTCATAAATGGAATCTACAAAGTAGGCACATTCTACGTCATAACGAATTTCTATAGTTTGCGCATGCATTTGGATATAAGAAAATCTTACTTTCCCCGTTTTCTTAAATCACAGCTTCTAGAAGGTTTACATGATTTCTTAAAAAACACGATTTTTTAGAAAATGTGTTTTATTTCAAAAATGGAATAAACAAAGTATGCACATTCTACGTCATAACGACTTTCTATAGTTTGCGCATTCGTCTGGAAATAAGAAAAGCTTACTTCCACCATTTTTTAAAATCACATCTTCTAGAAGGTTTACATGATTTCGTAAAAAACACGAGTTTTTAGAAAATGTGTTTTATTTCATAAATGGAATCGACAAAGTATGCACATTCTACGTCATAACGACTTTCTATAGTTTGCGCATTCGTCCGGAAATAAGAAAAGCTTACTTCCACCGTTTTTTAAAATCACAGCTTCTAGAAGGTTTACATGATTTCGTAAAAAACACGAGTTTTTAGAAAATGTGTTTTATTTCATCAATGGAATCGACAAAGTATGCACATTCTACGTCATAACGACATTCTATAGTTTGTGCATGCGTCTGCAAATAAGAAAAGCTTACTTCCACCGTTTTTTAAAATCACAGCTTCTGGAAGGTTTACATAATTTCGTAAAAAACACGAGTTTTTAGAAAATGTGTTTTATTTCATAAATGGAATCTACAAAGTATGCACATCCTACGTCATAACGACTTTCTATATTTTGCGCATTCGTCCGGAAATAAGAAAAGCTTACTACCCCCATTTTTTAAAATCACAGCTTCTAGAAGGTTTACATGATTTCGTAAAAAACACGAGTTTTTAGAAAATGTGTTTTATTTCATAAATGGAATATACAAAGTATGCACATTCTACGTCATAACGACTTTCTATAGTTTGTGCATGCATCCGGAAATAAGAAAAGCTTACTTCCCCCGTTTTTTAAAATCACAGCTTCTAGAAGGTTTATATGATTTCTTAAAAAAAACTAGTTTTTAGAAAATGTGTTTTATTTCATAAATGGAATCAACAAAGTATGCACATTCTACGTCATAACGACTTTCTATAGTTTGCGCATGCGTTTGGAAATAAGAAAAGCTTACTTCCCCCATTTTTTAAAATCATAGCTTCTAGAAGGTTTACATGATTTCTTAAAAAACACGAGTTTTTAGAAAATGTGTTTTATTTCATAAATGGAATCGACAAAGTATGCACATTCTACGTCATAACGACTTTCTATAGTTTGCGCATGCGTCCGGAAATAAGAAAAGCTTACTTCCACCGTTTTTTAAAATCACAGCTTCTAGAAGGTTTACATGATTTCGTAAAAAACACGAGTTTTTAGAAAATGTGTTTTATTTTATAAATGGAATCTACAAAGTATGCACATTCTACGTCATAATGACTTTCTATAGTTTGCGCATTCGTCCGGAAATAAATAACGCTTACTTCCACCGTCTTTTTAAATCACAGCTTCTAGAAGGTTTACATGATTTCGTAAAAAACACATGTTTTGAGAAAATGTGTTTTATTTCATAAATGGAATCTACAAAGTATGCACATTCTACGTCATAACGACTTTCTATAGTTTGCGCATGCGTTTGGAAATAAGAAAAGCTTACTTCCCCCATTTTTTAAAATCACAGCTTCTAGAAGGTTTACATGAGTTCGTAAAAAACACGAGTTTTTAGAAAATGTGTTTTATTACATAAATGGAATCTACAAAGCATGCACATTCTACGTCATAACGACTTTCTATAGTTTGCACATGCGTTTGGAAATAAGAAAAGCTTACTTTCCCCGTTTTTTAAAATCACAGCTTCTAGAAGGTTTACATGATTTCGTAAAAAACACGAGTTTTTAGAAAATGTGTTTTATTTCATAAATGGAATCTACAAAGTATGCATATTCTACATTATAACGACTTTCTATAGTTTGCGCATGCGTCCAGAAATAAGAAAAGCTTACTTCCCCCGTTTTTTAAAATCACAGCTTCTAGAAGGTTTACATGATTTCGTAAAAAACACGAGTTTTTAGAAAATGTGTTTTATTTCATAAATGGAATCTACAAAGTATGCACATTCTACGTCATAACTACTTTCTATAGTTTGCGCATGCGTCCGGAAATAAGAAAAACTTACTTCCCCCGTTTTTTAAAATCACAGCTTCTAGAAGGTTTACATGATTTCGTAAAAAACATGAGTTTTTAGAAAATGTGTTTTATTTCATAAATGGAATCTACAAAGTAGGCACATTCTACGTCATAACGACTTTCTATAGTTTGCGCATGCGTTTGGATATAAGAAAAGCTTACTTTCCCCGTTTTTTTAAATCACAGCTTCTAGAAGGTTTACATGATTTCTTAAAAAACACGAGTTTTTAGAAAATGTGTTTTATTTCATAAATGGAATCAACAAAGTATGCACATTCTACGTCATAACGAATTTCTATAGTTTGCGCATTCGTCCGGAAATAAGAAAAGCTTACTTCCACCGTTTTTTAAAATCACATCTTCTAGAAGGTTTACATGATTTCGTAAAAAACACGAGTTTTTAGAAAATGTGTTTTATTTCATAAATGGAATCGACAAAGTATGCACATTCTACGTCATAACGACTTTCTATAGTTTTTGCATGCGTCCGGAAATAAGAAAAGCTTACTTCCCCCGTTTTTCAAAATCACAGCTTCTAGATGTTTTACATGAATTCGTAAAAAACACGAGTTTTTAGAAAATGTGTTTTATTTCATAAATGGAATCTACAAAGTATGCACATTCTACATCATAACGACTTTCTATAGTTTGCGCATGCGTACGGAAATAAGAAAAGCTTACTTCCCCCGTTTTTTAAACTCACAGCTTCTAGAAGGTTTACATGATTTCGTAAAAAACACGAGTTTTTAGAAAATGTGTTTTATTTCATAAATGGAATCTACAAAGTATGCACATTCTACGTCATAACGACTTTCTATAGTTTGCGCATGCGTTTGGAAATATTAAAAGCTTAGTTTCCCCGTGTTTTAAAATCACAGCTTCTAAAAGGTTTACATGATTTCTTAAAAAACACGAGTTTTTAGAAAATGTGTTTTATTTCATAAATGGAATCTACAAAGTAGGCACATTCTACGTCATAACAACTTTCTATAGTTTGCGCATGCGTTTGGATATAAGAAAAGCTTACTTTCCCCGTTTTTTTAAATCACAGATTCTAGAAGGTTTACATGATTTCGTAAAAAACACGAGTTTTTAGAAAATGTGTTTTATTTCATAAATGGAATAAACAAAGTATGCACATTCTACGTCATAACGACTCTCTATAGTTTGCGCATTCGTCCGGAAATAAGAAAAGCTTACTTCCGCCGTTTTTTAAAATCATAGCTTCTAGAAGGTTTACATGATTTCGTAAAAAACACGAGTTTTTAGAAATTGTGTTTTATTTCATAAATGTAATCGACAAAGTATGCGCATTCTACGTCATAACGACTTTCTATAGTTTGCGCATGCGTCCGGAAATAAGAAAAGCTAACTTCCACCGTTTTTTAAAATCACAGCTTCTAGAAGGTTTACATGATTTCGTAAAAAACATGAGTTTTTAGAAAATGTGTTTTATTTCATAAATGGAATTTACAAAGTATGCACATTCTACGTCATAAATACTTTCTATAGTTTGCGCATGCCTCCGGAAATAAGAAAAGCTTACTTCCCCCGTTTTTTAAAATCACAGCTGTTAGAAGGTTTACATGGTTTCTTAAAAAACACGAGTTTTTAGAAAATGTGTTTTACTTCATAAATGGAATCAACAATGTATGCAAATTCTACGTCATAATGACTTTCTATAGTTTGCGCATGCGTCCGGAAATAAGAAAAGCTTACTTTCCTCGTTTTTTAAAATCACAGCTTCTAGAAGGTTTACATGATTTCTTAAAAAACACGAGTTTTTAGAAAATGTGTTTTATTTCATAAATGGAATCGACAAAGTATGCACATTCTATGCCATAACGACTTTCTATAGTTTGCGCATGCGTCCGGAAATAAGAAAAGCTTACTTCCCCCGTTTTTTAAAATCACAGCTTCTAGAAGGTTTACATGATTTCTTAAAAAACACGAGTTTTTAGAAAATGTGTTTTATTTCATAAATGGAATCAACAAAGTATGCACATTCTACGTCATAACGAATTTCTATAGTTTGCGCATTCATCCGGAAATAAGAAAAACTTACTTCGATCGTTTTTTAAAATCACAGCTTCTAGAAGGTTGACATGATTTCGTAAAAAACACGAGTTTTTAGAAAATGTGTTTTATTTCATAAATGTAATCGACAAAGTATGCACATTCTACGTCATAACGACTTTCTATAGTTTGCGCATTCGTCCGGAAATAAGAAAAGCTTACTTCCACCGTTTTTTAAAATCACAGGTTCTAGAAGGTTTACATGATTTCTTAAACAACACGAGTTTTTAGAAAATGTGTTTTATTTAACAAATGGAATCAACAATGTATGCACATTCTACGTCAGAACGACTTTCTATAGTTTGCGCATGCGTCCGGAAACAAGAAAAGCTCTCTTCCACCGTTTTTTAAAATCACAGCTTCTAGAAGGTTTACATGATTTCGTAAAAAACATGAGTTTTAAGAAAATGTGTTTTATTTCATAAATGGAATCGACAAAGTATGCACATTCTATGCCATAACGACTTTCTATAGTTTGCGCATGCGTCCGGAAATAAGAAAAGCTTACTTCCCCCGTTTTTGAAAATCACAGCTTCTAGAAGGTTTACATGATTTCTTAAAAAACACGAGTTTTTAGAAAATGTGTTTTATTTCATAAATGGAATCAACAAAGTATGCACATTCTACGTCATAACGACTTTCTATAGTTTGCGCATTCATCCGGAAATAAGAAAAGCTTACTTTGATCGTTTTTTAAAATCACAGCTTCTAGAAGGTTGACATGATTTCGTAAAAAACACGAGTTTTTAGAAAATGTGTTTTATTTCATAAATGGAATCGACAAAGTATGCACATTCTACATCATAATGACTTTCTATAGTTTGCGCATTCGTCCGAAAATAAGAAAAGCTTACTTCCACCGTTTTTTAAAATCACAGCTTCTAGAAGGTTTACATGATTTCTTAAAAAACACGAGTTTTTAGAAAATGTGTTTTATTTCATAAATGGAATCTACAAAGTATGCGCATTCTACGTTATAACGACTTTCTATAGTTTGCGCATTCGTACGAAAATAAGAAAATCTTACTTCCACCGTTTTTTTAAATCACAGCTTCTAGAATGTTTACATGATTTTGTAAAAAACACGAGTTTTTAGAAAATGTGTACTATTTCATAAATGGAATCGACAAAGTATGCACATTCTATGCCATAACGACTTTCTATAGTTTGCGCATGCGTCCGGAAATAATAAAAGCTTACTTCCCCCGTTTTTTAAAATCACAACTTCTAGAAGGTTTACATGATTTCTTAAAAAACATGAGTTTTTAGAAAATGTGTTTTCTTTCATAAATGGAATCGACAAAGTATGCACATTCTACGTCATCACGACTTTCTATAGTTTGCACATGCGTCCGGAAATAAGAAAAGCTTACTTCCACCGTTTTTTAAAATCACAGCTTCTAGAAGCTTTACATGATTTCGTAAAAAACACGAGTTTTTAGAAAAAGTGTTTTGTTTCATAAATGGATCCTACAAAGTATGCACATTCTACGTCATAACGAATTTCTATAGTTTGCGCATGCGTCCGGAAATAAGAAAAGCTTACTTCCCCCGTTTTTTAAAATCACAGCTTTTAGAAGGTTTACATGATTTCGTAAAAAACACGAGTTTTGAGAAAATGTGTTTTATTTCATAAATGGAATCTACAAAGTATGCACATTCTACGTCATAACGACTTTCTATAGTTTGCGCATGAGTTTGGAAATAAGAAAAGCTTACTTTCCCCGTTTTTTAAAATCACAGCTTCTAGAAGGTTTACATGATTTCTTAAAAAACACGAGTTTTTAGAAAATGTGTTTTATTTCATAAATGGAATAAAAAAACTATGCACATTCTACGTCATAACGACTTTCTATAGTTTGCGCATTCGTCCGGAAATAAGAAAAGCTTACTTCGACCGTTTTTTAAAATCCCAGCTTCTAGAAGGTTTACATGATTTCGTAAAAAAGACGAGTTTTTAGAAAATGTGTTTTATTTCATAAATGGAATCTACAAAGTACGCACATTCTACATCATAACGAATTTCTATAGTTTGCGCATTCGTCCGAAAATAAGAAAAGCTTACTTCCACCGTTTTTTTAAATCACAGCTTCTAGAAGGTTTACATGATTTCGTAAAAAACATGAGTTTTTAGAAAATGTGTTTTATTTCATAAATGGAATCAACAAAGTATGCACATTCTACGTCATAACGACATTCTATAGTTTGCGCATTCGTCCGGAAATAAGAAAAGCTTACTTCCACCGTTTTTTAAAATCACAGCTTCTAGAAGGTTTACATGATTTCGTAAAAAACATGAGTTTTTAGAAAATGTGTTTTATTTCATAAATGGAATCTAGAAAGTATGCACATTCTACGTCATAACGACTTTCTATAGTTTGCGCATGCGTCTGGAAATAAGAAAAGCTTACTTCCCCCGTTTTTTAAAATCACAGCTTCTAGAAGGTTTACATGGTTTCTTAAAAAACACGAGTTTTTAGAAAATGTGTTTTATTTTATAAATGGAATCAACAATGTATGCAAATTCTACGTCATAATGACTTTCTATAGTTTGTGCATGCGTCCTGAAATAAGAAAAGCTTACTTTCCCCGTTTTTTAAAATCACAGCTTCTAGAAGGTTTACATGATTTCTTAAAAAACACGAGTTTTTAGAAAATGTGTTTTATTTCATAAATGGAATCAACAAAGTATGCACATTCTACGTCATAACGACTTTCTATAGTTTGCTCATGCATCCGGAAATAAGAAAAGCTTACTTCCCCCGTTTTTTAAAATCATAGCTTCTAGAAGGTTTACATGATTTCTTAAAAAAGAGGAGTTTTTAGAAAATGTGTTTTATTTCGTAAATGGAATCGACAAAGTATGCACATTCTACGTCATAACGACTTTCTATAGTTTGCGAATGCGTTTGGAAATAAGAAAAGCTTACTTCCCCCATTTTTAAAATCACAGCTTCTAAAAGGTTTACATGATTTCTTAAAAAACACGAGTTTTTAGAAAATTTGTTTTATTTCATAAATGGAATCAACAAAGTATGCACATTCTACATCATAACGACATTCTATAGTTTGGGCATTCGTCCGGAAATAAGAAAAGCTTACTTCCACCGTTTTTTAAAATCACAGCTTCTAGAAAGTTTACAAGATTTCGTAAAAAACACGAGTTTTTAGAAAATGTGTTTTATTTCATAAATGGAATCAACAAAGGATGCACATTCTAGGTCATAACGACTTTCTATAGTTTGCACATGCGTTTGGAAATAATAAAAGCTTACTTACTCCATTTTTTAAAATCACAGCTTCTAGAAGGTTTACATGATTTCGTAAAAAACACAAGTTTTTAGAAAATGTGTTTTATTAAATAAATGGAATCTACAAAGTATGCACATTCTACGTCATAACGACTTTCTATAGTTTGTGCATTCGTCCGGAAATAAGAAAAGCTTACTTCCACCGTTTTTTTAAATCACAGCTTCTAGAAGGTTTACATGATTTCGTAAAAAACACGAGTTTTTAGAAAATGTGTTTTATTTCATAAATGGAATCGACAAAGTATGCACATTCTATGTCATAACGACTTTCTATAGTTTGCGCATGCGTCCGGAAATAAGAAAAGCTTACTTACACCATTTTTTAAAATCACAGCTTCTAGAAGGTTTACATGATTTCGTAAAAAACACGAGTTTTTAGAAAATGTGTTTTATTTCATTAATGGAATCTACAAAGTACGCACATTCTACATCATAACGAATTTCTATAGTTTGCGCATGCGTCCGGAAATAAGAAAAGCTTACTTCGACCGTTTTTTAAAATCACAGCTTTTAGAAGGTTTACATGATTTCGTAAAAAAGACGAGTTTTTAGAAAATGTGTTTTATTTCATCAATGGAATCTACAAAGTACGCACATTCTACATCATAACGAATTTCTATATTTTGCGCATTCGTCAAGAAATAAGAAAAGCTTACTTCCACCGTTTTTTTAAATCACAGGTTCTAGAAGGGTTACATGATTTCGTAAAAAACATGAGTTTTTAGAAAATGTGTATTATTTCATAAGTGGAATCAACAAAGTATGCACATTCTACGTCATAACGACTTTCTATAGTTTGCGCATGAGTTTGGAAATAAGAAAAGCTTACTTTCCCCCGTTTTTTAAAATCACAGCTTCTAGAAGGTTTACATGATTTCTTAAAAAACACGAGTTTTTAGAAAATGTGTTTTATTTCATAAAAGGAATAAAAAAACAATGCACATTCTACGTCATAACGACTTTCTATAGTTTGCGCATTCGTCCGTAAATAAGAAAAGCTTACTTCCACTGTTTTTTAAAATCACAGCTTCTAGAAGGTTTACATGATTTCGTAAAAAACACGAGTTTTTAGAAATGTGTTTTATTTCATAAATCGAATCAATAAAGTATGCACATTCTACGTCATAACGAATTTCTATAGTTTGCGCATTCGTCCAGAAATAAGAAAAGCTTACTTCCACTGTTTTTTAAAATCACAGCTTCTAGAAGGTTTACATGATTTCGTAAAAAACACGAGTTTTTAGAAAATGTGTTTTATTTCATAAATGGAATCGACAAAGTATGCACATTCTATGTCATAACGACTTTCTATAATTTGCGCATGCGTCCGGAAATAAGAAAAGCTTACTTCCACCATTTTTTAAAATCGCAGCTTCTAGAAGGTTTACATGATTTCGTAAAAAACACGAGTTTTTAGAAAATGTGTTTTATTTCATAAATGGAATCGACAAAGTATGTACATTCTATGTCATAACGACTTTCTATAGTTTGCACATGCGTCTGCAAATAAGAAAAGCTTACTTCCACCGTTTTTTAAAATCACAGCTTCTAGAAGGTTTACATGATTTCGTAAAAATCACGAGTTTTTAGAAAATGTGTTTTATTTCATAAATGGAATCTACAAAGTATGCACATTCTACGTCATAACGACTTTCTATAGTTTGCGCATGCATCCAGAAATAAGAAAAGCTTAATTCGACCGTTTTTTAAAATCACAGCTTCTAGAAGGTTTACATGATTTCGTAAAAAACACGAGTTTTTAGAAAATGTGTTTTATTTCATAAATGGAATCGACAAAGTATGCACATTCTACGTCATAACGACTTTCTATAGTTTGCGCATTCGTCCGGAAATAAGAAAATCTTACTTCCACCATTTTTTAAAATCACAGCTTCTAGAAGGTTTACATGATTTCTTAAAAAACACGAGTTTTTAGAAAATGTGTTTTATTTCATAAATGGAATCAACAAAGTATGCACATTCTACGTCATAACGACTTTCTATAGTTTGCGAATGCATTTGGAAATAAGAAAAGCTTACTTCCCCCGTTTTTTAAAATCATAGCTTCTAGAAGGTTTACATGATTTCTTAAAAAACACGAGTTTTTAGAAAATGTGTTTTATTTCATAAATGGAATCAAAAAAGTATGCACATTCTACGTCATAACGACTTTCTATAGTTTGCGCATTCATCCGGAAATAAGAAAAGCTTACTTCCACCGTTTTTTAAAATCACAGCTTCTAGAAAGTTTACATGATTTCGTAAAAAACACGAGTTTTTAGAAAATGTGTTTTATTTCATAAATGGAATCAACAAAGGATGCACATTCTACGTCATAACGACTTTCTATAGTTTGCGCATGCGTTTGCAAATAAGAAAAGCTTACTTCCTCCATTTTTTAAAATCACAGCTTCTAGAAGGTTTACATGATTTCGTAAAAAAGACGAGTTTTTAGAAAATGTATTTTATTTCATCAATGGAATCTACAAAGTACGCACATTCTACATCATAACTACTCTCTATATTTTGCGCATTCGTCCGGAAATAAGAAAAGCTTACTTCCACCGTTTTTTTAAATCACAGCTTCTAGAAGGTTTACATGATTTCGTAAAAAACACGAGTTTTTGAAAATGTGTTTTATTTCATAAATGGAATCTACAAAGTATGCACATTCTACGTCATAACGACTTTCTATAGTTTGTGCATGCGTCCGGAAATAAGAAAAGCTTACTTCCCCCGTTTTTTAAAATCACAGCTTCTAGAAGGTTTACATGATTTCGTAAAAAACACGAGTTTTTAGAAAATGTGTTTTATTTCATAAATGGAATCTACAAAGTATGCACATTCTACATCATAACGACTTTCTATAGTTTGCGCATGAGTTTGGAAATAAGAAAAGATTACTTTCCCCGTTTTTTAAAATCACAGCTTCTAGAAGGTTTACATGATTTCTTAAAAAACAAGAGTTTTTAGAAAATGTGTTTTATTTCATAAATGGAATCAACAAAGTATGCACATTCTACGTCATAACGACTTTCTATAGTTTGCGCATTCGTCCGGAAATAAGAAAAGCTTACTTCCCCCGTTTTTTAAAATCACAGCTTCTAGAAGGTTTACATGATTTCGTAAAAAACATGAGTTTTTAGAAAATGTGTTTTATTTCATAAATGGAATCGACAAAGTATGCACATTCTTTGCCATAACAACTTTCTATAGTTTGCGCATGCGTCCGGAAATAAGAAAAGCTTACTTCCACCGTTTTTTAAAATCCCAATTTCTAGAAGGTTTACATGATTTCGTAAAAAAGACGAGTTTTTAGAAAATGTGTTTTATTTCATAAATGGAATCGACAAAGTATGCACATTCTACGTCATAACGACTTTCTATAGTTTGCGCATTCTTCCGGAAATAAGAAAATCTTACTTCCACCATTTTTTAAAATCACAGCTTCTAGAAGGTTTACATGATTTCTTAAAAAACATGAGTTTTTAGAAAATGTGTTTTATTTCATAAATGGAATCAACAAAGTATGCACATTCTACGTCATAACGACTTTCTATAGTTTGCGAATGCATTTGGAAATAAGAAAAGCTTACTTCCCCCGTTTTTTAAAATCACAGCTTCTAGAAGGTTTACATGATTTCTTAAAAAACATGAGTTTTTAGAAAATGTGTTTTATTTCATAAATGGAATAAAAAAAGTATGCACATTCTACGTCATAACGACTTTCTATAGTTTGCGCATTCATCCGGAAATAAGAAAAGCTTACTTCCACCGTTTTTTAAAATCACAGCTTCTAGAAAGTTTACATGATTTCGTAAAAAACACGAGTTTTTAGAAAATGTGTTTTATTTCATAAATGGAATCAACAAAGGATGCACATTCTACGTCATAACGACTTTCTATAGTTTGCGCATGCGTTTGGAAATAAGAAAAGCTTACTTCCTCCATTTTTTAAAATCACAGCTTCTAGAAGGTTTACATGATTTCGTAAAAAAGACGAGTTTTTAGAAAATGTGTTTTATTTCATCAATGGAATCTACAAAGTACGCACATTCTACATCATAACTACTTTCTATATTTTGCGCATTCGTCCGGAAATAAGAAAAGCTTACTTCCACCGTTTTTTTAAATCACAGCTTCTAGAAGGTTTACATGATTTCGTAAAAAACACGAGTTTTTGAAAATGTGTTTTATTTCATAAATGGAATCTACAAAGTATGCACATTCTACGTCATAACGACTTTCTATAGTTTGTGCATGCGTCCGGAAATAAGAAAAGCTTACTTCCCCCATTTTTTAAAATCACAGCTTCTAGAAGGTTTACATGATTTCGTAAAAAACACGAGTTTTTAGAAAATGTGTTTTATTTCATAAATGGAATCTACAAAGTATGCACATTCTACGTCATAACGACTTTCTATAGTTTGCGCATGAGTTTGGAAATAAGAAAAGCTTACTTTCCCCGTTTTTTAAAATCACAGCTTCTAGAAGGTTTACATGATTTCTTAAAAAACAAGAGTTTTTAGAAAATGTGTTTTATTTCATAAATGGAATCAACAAAGTATGCACATTCTACGTCATAACGACTTTCTATAGTTTGCGCATTCGTCCGGAAATAAGAAAAGCTTACTTCCACCGTTTTTTAAAATCACAGCTTCTAGAAGGTTTACATGATTTCGTAAAAAACATGAGTTTTTAGAAAATGTATTTTATTTCATAAATGGAATCGACAAAGTATGCACATTCTATGCCATAACAACTTTCTATAGTTTGCGCATGCGTCCGGAAATAAGAAAAGCTTACTTCCACCGTTTTTTAAAATCCCAACTTCTAGAAGGTTTACATGATTTCGTAAAAAAGACGAGTTTTTAGAAAATGTGTTTTATTTCATAAATGGAATATACAAAGTACGCACATTCTACATCATAACGACTTTCTATAGTTTACGCATTCGTCCGGAAATAAGAAAAGCTTACTTCCACCGTTTTTTTAAATCACAGCTTCTAGAAGGTTTACATGATTCCGTAAAAAACACGAGTTTTTAGAAAATGTGTTTTATTTCATCAATGGAATCAACAAAGTATGCACATTCTACGTCATAACGACTTTCTATAATTTGCTCATTCGTCCGGAAATAAGAAAAGCTTACTTCCACTGTTTTTTAAAATCACAGCTTCTAGAAGGTTTACATGATTTCATAAAAAACACGAGTTTTTAGAAAATGTGTTTTATTTCATCAATGGAATCGACAAAGTATGCACATTCTATGTCATAACGACTTTCTATAGTTTGCGCATGCGTACGGAAATAAGAAAAGCTTACTTCCACCGTTTTTTAAAATCCCAGCTTCTAGAAGGTTTACATGATTTCGTAAAAAAGACGAGTTTTTAGAAAATGTGTTTTATTTCATCAATGGAATCTACAAAGTACGCACATTCTACATCATAACAACTTTCTATATTTTGCGCATTCGTCCGGAAATAAGAAAAGCTTACTTCCACCGTTTTTTTAAATCACAGCTTCTAGAAGGTTTACATGATTTCGTAAAAAACACGAGTTTTTTGAAAATGTGTATTATTTCATAAGTGGAATCAACAAAGTATGCACATTCTACATCATAACGACATTCTATAGTTTGCGCATTCGTCCGGAAATAAGAAAAGCTTACTTCCACCGTTTTTTAAAATCACAACTTCTAGAAGGTTTACATGTTTTCGTAACAAACACGAGTTTTTAAAAAATGTGTTTTATTTCATAAATGGAATCTACAAACTATGCACATTCTACGTCATAATGAATTTCTATAGTTTGTGCATGCGTCCGGAAATAAGAAAAGCTTACTTCACCCATTTTTTAAAATCACATCTTCTAGAAGGTTTACATGTTTTTGTAAAAAACACGAGTTTTTAGAAAATGTGTTTTAATTCATGAATGGAATCTACAAAGTATGCACATTCTACGTCATAACGACTTTCTATAGTTTTTGCATGCGTCCGGAAATAAGAAAAGCTTACTTCCCCCGTTTATACAATCACAGCTTCTAGAAGGTTTACATGATTTCTTAAAAAACACTAGTTTTTAGAAAATGTGTTGTATTTCATAAATGGAATCAACAAAGTATGCACATTCTACGTCATAACGACTTTCTATAGTTTGCGCATGCGTTTGGAAATAAGAAAAGCTTACTTCCCCCGTTTTTTAAAATCACAGCTTCTAGAAGGTTTACATGATTTCTTAAAAAATACGAGTTTTTAGAAAATGTGTTTTATTTCATAAATGGAATCGACAAAGTATGCACATTCTACGTCATAACGACTTTCTATAGTTTGCGCATGCGTCCGGAAATAAGAAAAGCTTACTTCCACCATTTTTTAAAATCACAGCTTCTAGAAGGTTTACATGATTTCGTAAAAAACATGAGTTTTTAGAAAATGTTTTTTATTTCATAAATGGAATCTACAAAGTATGCACATTCTACGTCATAACGACTATCTATAGTTTGCGCATTCATCCGTAAATAAGAAAAGCTTACTTCCACCGTTTTTTAAAATGACAGCTTCTAGAAGGTTTACATGTTTTCGTAAAAAACACGAGTTTTTAGAAAATGTGTTTTATTTCATAAATGTAATCTACAAAGTATGCACATTCTACGTCATAACGACTTTCTATAGTTTGTGCATGCGTCCGGAAATAAGAAAAGCTTACTTCCCCCGTTTTTTAAACTCACAGCTTCTAGAAGGTTTACATGATTTCTTAAAAAACACGAGTTTTTAGAAAATGTGTTTTATTTCATAAATGGAATCTACAAAGTATGCACATTCTACGTCATAACGACTTTCTATAGTTTGCACATGCGTTTGGAAATAAGAAAAGCTTACTTTCCCCGTTTTTTAAAATCACAGCTTCTAGAAGGTTTACATGATTTCTTAAAAACACGAGTTTTTATAAAATGTGTTTTATTTCATAAATGGAATCAACAAAGTATGCACATTCTACGTCAAAACGAATTTCTATAGTTTGCGCATTCGTCCGGAAATAAGAAAAGCTTACTTCCACCGTTTTTTAAAATCACAGCTTCTAGAAGGTTTATATGATTTCGTAAAAAACACGAGTTTTTAGAAAATGTGTTTTATTTCATAAATGGAATAAACAAAGTATGCACATTCTATATCATAATTACTTTCTATAGTTTGCGCATGCGTCCGGAAATAAGAAAAGCTTACTTCCACTGTTTTTTAAAATCACAGCTTCTAGAAGATTTACATGATTTGGTAAAAAACACGAGTTTTTAGAAAATGTGTTTTATTTCATAAATGGAATCTAAAAAGTATGCACATTCTACGTCATAACGACTTTCTATAGGTTGCGCATGAGTTTGGAAATAAGAAAAGCTTACTTTCCCCGTTTTTTAAAATCACAGCTTCTAGAAGGTTTACATGATTTCTTAAAAAACAGGAGTTTTTAGAAAATGTGTTTTATTTCATAAATGGAATCAATAAACTATGCACATTCTACGTCATAACGACTTTCTATAGTTTGCGCATTCGTCCGGAAATAAGAAAAGCTTAGTTCCACCGTTTTTTAAAATCACAGCTTCTAGAAGGTTTACATGATTTCCTAAAAAACACGAGTTTTTAGAAAACGTGTTTTATTTCATAAATGGAATCTACAAAGTATGCACATTCTACGTCATAACAACTTTCTATAGTTTGCGCATGCGTTCGGAAATAAGAAAAGCTTACTTCCCCCGTTTTTTAAAATCACAGCTTCTAGAAGGTTTACATGATTTCGTAAAAAACACCAGTTTTTAGAAAATGTGCTTTGTTTCATAAATGGAATCAACAAAGTATGCACATTCTACGCCATAACGACTTTCTACAGTTTGCGCATTCGTCCGGAAATAAGAAAAGCTTACTTCCAACGTTTTTTAAAATCACAGCTTCTAGCAGGTTTACATGATTTCGTAAAAAACACGAGTTTTTAGAAAATGTGTTTTATTTGATAAATGGAATCTGCAAAGTATGCACATTCTATGTCAGAACGACTTTCTATATTTTGCGCATGCGTCCGGAAATAAGAAAAGCTTACCTCCCCCGTTTTTTAAAATCACAGATTATAGAAGGTTTACATGATTTCTTAAAAAACACGAGTTTTTAAAAAATGTGTTTTATTTCATAAATGGAATCAACAAAGTATGCACATTCTACATCATAACGACTTTCTATAGTTTGCGCATGCGTTTCGAAATAAGAAAAGCTTACTTCCCCCGTTTTTTAAAATCACAGCTTCTAGAAGGTTTACATGATTTCTTAAAAAATAGGAGTTTTTAGAAAATGTGTTTTATTTCATAAATGGAATCAACAAAGTATGCACATTCTACGTCATAAAGACTTTCTATAGTTTGCGCATGCGTTTGGAAATAAGAAAAGATTACTACCCCCGTTTTTTAAAATCACAGCTTCTAGAAGGTTTACATCATTTCTTAAAAAACATGAGCTTTTAGAAAATTTGTTTAATTTCATAAATGGAATCAACAAAGTATGCACATTCTACGCCATAACGACTTTCTATAGTTTGTGCATGCGTCCGGAAATAAGAAAAGCTTACTTCAACCGTTTTTTAAAATCACAGCTTCTAGAAGGTTTACATGATTTCGTAAAACATAAGAGTTTTTAGAAAATGTGTTTTATTTCATAAATGGAATCTTCAAAGTATGCACATTCTACGTCATAACGCCTTTCTATAGTTTGCGCATGCGTCCGGAAATAAGAAAAGCTTACTTCCACCGTTATTTAAAATCACAGCTTCTAGAAGGTTTACATGATTTTGTAAAAAACAAGAGTTTTTAGAAAATGTGTTTTATTTCATAAATGGAATCAACAAAGTATGCACATTCTACGTCATAACGACTTTCTATAGTTTGCGCAGGCGTTTGGAAATAAGAAAAGTTTACTTCCCACGTTTTTTAAAATCACAGCTTCTAGAAGGTTTACATCATTTCTTAAAAAACACGAGTTTTTAGAAAATGTGTTTTATTTCATAAATGGAATCAAAAAAGTATGCACATTCTATGTCATAACGACTTTCTATAGTTTGCGCATTCGTCCGGAAATAAGAAAAGCTTACTTCCACCGTTTTTTAAAATCACCGCTTCTAGAAGGTTTACATGATTTTGTAAAAAACACGAGTTTTTAGAAAATGTATTTTATTTCATGAATGGAATCAACAAAGTATGCACATTCTACGTCATAACGACTTTCTATAGTTTGCACATGCGTTTGTAAATAAGAAAAGCTTACTTCCCACGTTTTTTAAAATCACAGCTTCTCGAAGGTTTACATGATTTCTTAAAAAACACGAGTTTTTAGAAAATGTGTTTTATTTCATAAATGGAATCAACAAAGTATGCACATTCTATGTCATAATGACTTTCTATTTTTTTCGCATGTGTTTGGAAAGAAGAAAAGCTTACTTCCCCCGTTTTTTAAAATCACAGCTTTTAGAAGGTTTACATGATTTCTTAAAAAACACGAGTTTTTAGAAAATGTGTTTTATTTCATAAATGGAATCAACAAAGTATGCACATTCTATGTCATAACTACTTTCTATAGTTTGCGCATTTGTCCGGAAATAAGAAAAGCTTACTTCCCCCGTTTTTTAAAATCACAGCTTCTAGAAGGTTTGCATGATTTCATAAAAAACACGAGTTTTTAGAAGATTTGTTTTATTTCATAAATGGAATCAACAAAGTATGCACATTCTACTTCATAATGACTTTCTATAGTTTGCGCATGCGTCCGGAAATAAGAAAAGCTTACCTCCCCCGTTTTTTAAAATCACGGATTCTAGAAGGTTTGCATGATTTCTTAAAAAATAGGAGTTTTTAGAAAATGCGTTTTATTTCATAAATGGAATCAAAAAATTATTCTCATTCTACGCCATAACGACTTTCTATAGTTGTGCATGCGTCCGGAAATAAGAAAAGCTTACTTCCACCGTTTTTTAAAATCACAGCTTCTAGAAGGTTTACATGATTTCGTAAAACACACGAATTTTTAGAAATTGTGTTTTATTTCATAAATGGAATCTACAAAGTATGCACATTCTACGTCATAACGCCTTTCTATAGTTTGCGCATGCGTCCGGAAATAAGAAAAGCTTACCTCCCCCGT
This sequence comes from Larix kaempferi, assembly GCA_027924585.1. Taxonomy (NCBI): domain Eukaryota; kingdom Viridiplantae; phylum Streptophyta; class Pinopsida; order Pinales; family Pinaceae; genus Larix; species Larix kaempferi. The sequence continues at coordinate 26,763 of BSBM01001572.1, forward strand.
TTTTTAAAATCACGGATTCTAGAAGGTTTGCATGATTTCTTAAAAAACAGGAGTTTTTAGAAAATTTGTTTTATTTCATAAATGGAATCAACAAAGTATGCACATTCTACGTCATAACGACTTTCTATAGTTTGCACATGTGTCCGGAAATAAGAAAAGCTTACTTCCCCTGTTTTTTAAAATCACAGCTTCTAGAAGAGTTACATGATTTCGTAAAAAACACGAGTTTTTAAAAAATGTGTTTTATTTCATAAATGGAATCTACAAAGTATGCACATTCTACGTCATAACAACTTTCTATAGTTTGCGCATGCGTCCGGAAATAATAAAAGCTTACTTCCACCGTTTTTTAAAATCACAGCTTCTAAAAGGTTTACATGATTTCATAAAAAACACGAGTTTTTAGAAAATGTGTTTCATTTCATAAATGGAATCTACAAAGTATGCACATTCTACGTCATAACGACTTTGTATAGTTTGCGCACGCGTGCAGAAATAAGAAAAGCTTACTTCCCCCGTTTTTTAAAAACACAGCTTCTAGAAGGATTACATGATTTCTTAAAAAACACAAGTTTTGAGAAAATTTGTTTTATTTCATAAATGGAATCAAGAAAGTATGCACATTCTACGTCATAACGACTTTGTATAGTTTGCGCATGCGTTTGGAAATAAGAAAAGCTTACTTCCACCGTTTTTTAAAATCACAGCTTCTAGAAGGTTTACATTATTTCGTAAAAAACACGAGTTTTTAGAAAATGTGCATTATTTCATAAATGGAATCTACAAAGTATGCACATTCTACGTCATAACGACTTTCTATAGTTTGCGCATGCGTCCGGAAATAACAAAAGCTTACTTCCCCCGTTTTTTAAAATCAGAGCTTCTAGAAGGTTTACATGATTTCTTAAAAAACACGAGTTTTTAGAAAATGTGTTTTATTTCATAAATGGAATCAACAAAGTATGCACATTCTACGTCATAACAACTTTCTATAGTTTGTGCATTCGTCCGGAAATAAGAAAAGCTTACTTCCACCGTTTTTTAAAATCAAAGCTTCTAGAAGGTTTACATTATTTCGTAAAAAACATGAGTTTTTAGAAAATGTGCATTATTTCATAAATGGAATCTACAAAGTATGCACATTCTACGTCATAACGACTTTCTATAGTTTACGCATGCGTCCGGAAATAGCAAAAGCTTACTTCCCCCGTTTTTTAAAATCACAGCTTCTAGAAGGTTTACATGATTTCTTAAAAAACACGAGTTTTTAGAAAATGTGTTTTATTTCGTAAATGGAATCAACAAAGTATGTGCATTCTACGTCATAACGACTTTCTATAGTTTGCGCATGCGTTTCGCAATAAGAAATGGTTACTTCCCCCGTTTTTTAAAATCACAGCTTCTAGAAGGTTTACATGATTTGTTAAAAAACACGAGTTTTTAGAAAATGTGTTTTATTCCATAAATGGAATCAACAAAGTATGCACATTCTACGTCATAACGACTTTCTATAGTTTGCGCATGCGTCCGGAAATAAGAAAAGCTTACTTCCCCCGTTTTTTAAAATCACAGCTTCTAGAAGGTTTACATGATTTCTTTAAAAACACGAGTTTTTAGAAAATGTGTTGTATTTCATAAATGGAATTAACAAAGTATGCACATTCTACGTCATAACGACTTTCTATAGTTTGCGCATTCTAAGAAAAACTTACATCGCCTGTTTTTTAAAATCACGGATTCTAGAATGTTTACATGATTTCTTATAAAACATGAGTTTTTAGAAAAAAAAATTTATTTCATAAATGGAATCAACAAAGTATGCAAATTCTACGTCATAACGACTTTCTATAGTTTGCGCATGCGTTTGGAAATAAGAAAAGCTTACTTCCCCCCTTTTTTAAAATCACAGCTTCTAGAAGGGTTACATGATTTCTTAAAAAACACGAGTTTTTAGAAAATGTGTTTTATTTCATAAATGGAATCAACAAAGTATGCACATTCTATGTCATAACGAGTTTCTATAGTTTGCGCATGTGTCCGGAAATAAGAAAAGTTTACTTCCCCCGTTTTTTAAAATCAAAGCTTCTAGAAGGTTTACATGATTTCTTAAAAAACACAAGTTTCTACAAAATGTGTTTTATTTCATAAATAGAATCAACAAAGTATGCACATTCTACGTCATAACGACTTTCTATAGTTTGCGCATTCGTCCGGAAATAAGAAAAGCTTACTTCCACCGTTTTTTAAAATCAGAGCTTCTAGAAGGTTTACATGATTTCTTAAAAAACACGAGTTTTTAGAAAATGTGTTTTATTTGATAAATGGACTCAACAAACTATGCACATTCTACATCATAACGACTTTCTATAGTTTGCGCATTCATCCGGAAAAAAGAAAAGCTTACTTCCACCGTTTTTTAAAATCACAGCTTCTAAAAGGTTTACATGATTTCATAAAAAACATGAGTTTTTAGAAAATGTGTTTTATTTCTTAAATGGAATCTAAAAAGTATGCACATTCTACATCATAACGACTTTCTATAGTTTGCGCATGCGTCCGGAAATAAGAAAAGCTTACTTCCACCGTTTTTTAAAATCACAGCTTCTAGAAGGTTTACATGATTTCTTAAAAAACACGAGTTTTTAGAAAATGTGTTTTATTTCATAAATGGAATCAACAAAGTATGCACATTCTACGTCATAACAACTTTCTATAGTTTGCGCATTCATCCAGAAAAAAGAAAAGCTTACTTCCACCGTTTTTTAAAATCACAGCTTCTAAAAGGTTTACATGATTTCGTAAAAAACACGAGTTTTTAGAAAATGTATTTTATTTCATCAATGGAATCTACAAAGTATGCACATTCTACATCATAATGAGTTTGTATAGTTTGCGCATGCGTCCGGAAATAAGAAAAGCTTACCTCCACCGTTTTTTAAAATCACAGCTTCTAGAAGGTTTACATGATTTCGTAAAAAACACGAGTTTTTAGAAAATGTGTTTTATTTCATAAATGTAATCTACAAAGTATGCACATTCTATGTCATAACGACTTTCTATAGTTTGCGCATGCGTCCGGAAATAAGAAAAGCTTACATCCCCCGTTTTTTAAAATCACAGCTTCTAGAAGGTTTACATGATTTCTTAAAAAACACGAGTTTTTAGAAAATGTGTTTTATTTCATAAATGGAATAAACAAAGTATGTACATTCTATGTCATAACGACTTTCTATAGTTTGCACATGCGTCTGCAAATAAGAAAAGCTTACTTCCACCGTTTTTTAAAATCACAGCTTCTAGAAGGTTTACATGATTTCGTAAAAATCACGAGTTTTTAGAAAATGTGTTTTATTTCATAAATGGAATCTACAAAGTATGCACATTCTACGTCATAACGACTTTCTATAGTTTGCGCATGCATCCAGAAATAAGAAAAGCTTAATTCGACCGTTTTTTAAAATCACAGCTTCTAGAAGGTTTACATGATTTCGTAAAAAACACGAGTTTTTAGAAAATGTGTTTTATTTCATAAATGGAATCGACAAAGTATGCACATTCTACGTCATAACGACTTTCTATAGTTTGCGCATTCGTCCGGAAATAAGAAAATCTTACTTCCACCATTTTTTAAAATCACAGCTTCTAGAAGGTTTACATGATTTCTTAAAAAACACGAGTTTTTAGAAAATGTGTTTTATTTCATAAATGGAATCAACAAAGTATGCACATTCTACGTCATAACGACTTTCTATAGTTTGCGAATGCATTTGGAAATAAGAAAACATTACTTCCCCCGTTTTTTAAAATCACAGCTTCTAGAAGGTTTACATGATTTCTTAAAAAACACGAGTTTTTAGAAAATGTGTTTTATTTCATAAATGGAATCAAAAAAGTATGCACATTCTACGTCATAACGACTTTCTATAGTTTGCGCATTCATCCGGAAATAAGAAAAGCTTACTTCCACCGTTTTTTAAAATCACGGCTTCTAGAAAGTTTACATGATTTCGTAAAAAACACGAGTTTTTAGAAAATGTGTTTTATTTCATAAATGGAATCAACAAAGGATGCACATTCTACGTCATAACGACTTTCTATAGTTTGCGCATGCGTTTGGAAATAAGAAAAGCTTACTTCCTCCATTTTTTAAAATCACAGCTTCTAGAAGGTTTACATGATTTCGTAAAAAAGACAAGTTTTTAGAAAATGTGTTTTATTTCATCAATGGAATCTACAAAGTACGCACATTCTACATCATAACTACTTTCTATATTTTGCGCATTCGTCCGGAAATAAGAAAAGCTTACTTCCACCGTTTTTTTAAATCACAGCTTCTAGAAGGTTTACATGATTTCGTAAAAAACACGAGTTTTTGAAAATGTGTTTTATTTCATAAATGGAATCTACAAAGTATGCACATTCTACGTCATAACGACTTTCTATAGTTTGTGCATGCGTCCGGAAATAAGAAAAGCTTACTTCCCCCGTTTTTTAAAATCACAGCTTCTAGAAGGTTTACATGATTTCGTAAAAAACACGAGTTTTTAGAAAATGTGTTTTATTTCATAAATGGAATCTACAAAGTATGCACATTCTACGTCATAACGACTTTCTATAGTTTGCGCATGAGTTTGGAAATAAGAAAAGCTTACTTTCCCCGTTTTTTAAAATCACAGCTTCTAGAAGGTTTACATGATTTCTTAAAAAACAAGAGTTTTTAGAAAATGTGTTTTATTTCATAAATGGAATCAACAAAGTATGCACATTCTACGTCATAACGACTTTCTATAGTTTGCGCATTCGTCCGGAAATAAGAAAAGCTTACTTCCCCCGTTTTTTAAAATCACAGCTTCTAGAAGGTTTACATGATTTCGTAAAAAACATGAGTTTTTAGAAAATGTGTTTTATTTCATAAATGGAATCGACAAAGTATGCACATTCTATGCCATAACAACTTTCTATAGTTTGCGCATGCGTCCGGAAATAAGAAAAGCTTACTTCCACCGTTTTTTAAAATCCCAACTTCTAGAAGGTTTACATGATTTCGTAAAAAAGACGAGTTTTTAGAAAATGTGTTTTATTTCATAAATGGAATCGACAAAGTATGCACATTCTACGTCATAACGACTTTCTATAGTTTGCGCATTCGTCCGGAAATAAGAAAATCTTACTTCCACCATTTTTTAAAATCACAGCTTCTAGAAGGTTTACATGATTTCTTAAAAAACACGAGTTTTTAGAAAATGTGTTTTATTTCATAAATGGAATCAACAAAGTATGCACATTCTACGTCATAACGACTTTCTATAGTTTGCGAATGCATTTGGAAATAAGAAAAGCTTACTTCCCCCGTTTTTTAAAATCACAGCTTCTAGAAGGTTTACATGATTTCTTAAAAAACACGAGTTTTTAGAAAATGTGTTTTATTTCATAAATGGAATCAAAAAAGTATGCACATTCTACGTCATAACGACTTTCTATAGTTTGCGCATTCATCCGGAAATAAGAAAAGCTTACTTCCACCGTTTTTTTAAATCACAGCTTCTAGAAAGTTTACATGATTTCGTAAAAAACACGAGTTTTTAGAAAATGTGTTTTATTTCATAAATGGAATCAACAAAGGATGCACATTCTACGTCATAACGACTTTCTATAGTTTGCGCATGCGTTTGGAAATAAGAAAAGCTTACTTCCTCCATTTTTTCAAATCACAGCTTCTAGAAGGTTTACATGATTTCGTAAAAAAGACGAGTTTTTGAAAATGTGTTTTATTTCATAAATGGAATCTACAAAGTATGCACATACTACGTCATAACGACTTTCTATAGTTTGTGCATGCGCCCGGAAATAAGAAAAGCTTACTTCCCCCATTTTTTAAAATCACAGCTTCTAGAAGGTTTACGTGATTTCGTAAAAAACACGAGTTTTTAGAAAATGTGTTTTATTTCATAAATGGAATCTACAAAGTATGCACATTCTACGTCATAACGACTTTCTATAGTTTGCGCATGAGTTTGGAAATAAGAAAAGCTTACTTTCCCCGTTTTTTAAAATCACAGCTTCTAGAAGGTTTACATGATTTCTTAAAAAACAAGAGTTTTTAGAAAATGTGTTTTATTTCATAAATGGAATCAACAAAGTATGCACATTCTACGTCATAACGACTTTCTATAGTTTGCGCATTCGTCCGGAAATAAGAAAAGCTTACTTCCACCGTTTTTTAAAATCACAGCTTCTAGAAGGTTTACATGATTTCGTAAAAAACATGAGTTTTTAGAAAATGTGTTTTATTTCATAAATGGAATCGACAAAGTATGCACCTTCTATGCCATAACAACTTTCTATAGTTTGCGCATGCGTCCGGAAATAAGAAAAGCTTACTTCCACCGTTTTTTTAAATCCCAACTTCTAGAAGGTTTACATGATTTCGTAAAAAAGACGAGTTTTTAGAAAATGTGTTTTATTTCATAAATGGAATCTACAAAGTACGCACATTCTACATCATAACGACTTTCTATAGTTTGCGCATTCGTCCGGAAATAAGAAAAGCTTACTTCCACCGTTTTTTTAAATCACAGCTTCTAGAAGGTTTACATGATTCCGTAAAAAACACGAGTTTTTAGAAAATGTGTTTTATTTCATCAATGGAATCAACAAAGTATGCACATTCTACGTCATAACGACTTTCTATAATTTGCTCATTCGTCCGGAAATAAGAAAAGCTTACTTCCACTGTTTTTTAAAATCACAGCTTCTAGAAGGTTTACATGATTTCATAAAAAACACGAGTTTTTAGAAAATGTGTTTTATTTCATCAATGGAATCGACAAAGTATGCACATTCTATGTCATAACGACTTTCTATAGTTTGCGGATGCGTACGGAAATAAGAAAAGCTTACTTCCACCGTTTTTTAAAATCCCAGCTTCTAGAAGGTTTACATGATTTCGTAAAAAAGACGAGTTTTTAGAAAATGTGTTTTATTTCATCAATGGAATCTACAAAGTACGCACATTCTACATCATAACAACTTTCTATATTTTGCGCATTCGTCCGGAAATAAGAAAAGCTTACTTCCACCGTTTTTTTAAAACACAGCTTCTAGAAGGTTTACATGATTTCGTAAAAAACACGAGTTTTTTGAAAATGTGTATTATTTCATAAGTGGAATCAACAAAGTATGCACATTCTACATCATAACGACATTCTATAGTTTGCGCATTCGTCCGGAAATAAGAAAAGCTTACTTCCACCGTTTTTTAAAATCACAACTTCTAGAAGGTTTACATGTTTTCGTAAAAAACACGAGTTTTTAAAAAATGTGTTTTATTTAATAAATGGAATCTACAAACTATGCACATTCTACGTCATAATGAATTTCTATAGTTTGTGCATGCGTCCGGAAATAAGAAAAGCTTACTTCACCCATTTTTTAAAATCACATCTTCTAGAAGGTTTACATGTTTTTGTAAAAAACACGAGTTTTTAGAAAATGTGTTTTAATTCATGAATGGAATCTACAAAGTATGCACATTCTACGTCATAACGACTTTCTATAGTTTTTGCATGCGTCCGGAAATAAGAAAAGCTTACTTCCCCCGTTTTTTACAATCACAGCTTCTAGAAGGTTTACATGATTTCTTAAAAAACACTAGTTTTTAGAAAATGTGTTGTATTTCATAAATGGAATCAACAAAGTATGCACATTCTACGTCATAACGACTTTCTATAGTTTGCGCATGCGTTTGGAAATAAGAAAAGCTTACTTCCCCCGTTTTTTAAAATCACAGCTTCTAGAAGGTTTACATGATTTCTTAAAAAACACGAGTTTTTAGAAAATGTGTTTTATTTCATAAATGGAATCGACAAAGTATGCACATTCTACGTCATAACGACTTTCTATAGTTTGCGCATGCGTCCGGAAATAAGAAAAGCTTACTTCCACCATTTTTTAAAATCACAGCTTCTAGAAGGTTTACATGATTTCGTAAAAAACATGAGTTTTTAGAAAATGTTTTTTATTTCATAAATGGAATCTACAAAGTATGCACATTCTACGTCATAACGACTTTCTATAGTTTGCGCATTCATCCGTAAATAAGAAAAGCTTACTTCCACCGTTTTTTAAAATCACAGCTTCTAGAAGGTTTACATGTTTTCGTAAAAAACACGAGTTTTTAGAAAATGTGTTTTATTTCATAAATGGAATCTACAAAGTATGCACATTCTACGTCATAACGACTTTCTATAGTTTGTGCATGCGTCCGGAAATAAGAAAAGCTTACTTCCCCCGTTTTTTAAAATCACAGCTTCTAGAAGGTTTACATGATTTCTTAAAAAACACGAGTTTTTAGAAAATGTGTTTTATTTCATAAATGGAATCTACAAAGTATGCACATTCTACGTCATAACGACTTTCTATAGTTTGCACATGCGTTTGGAAATAAGAAAAGCTTACTTTCCCCGTTTTTTAAAATCACAGCTTCTAGAAGGTTTACATGATTTCTTAAAAACACGAGTTTTTATAAAATGTGTTTTATTTCATAAATGGAATCAACAAAGTATGCACATTCTACGTCAAAACGAATTTCTATAGTTTGCGCATTCGTCCGGAAATAAGAAAAGCTTACTTCCACCGTTTTTTAAAATCACAGCTTCTAGAAGGTTTATATGATTTCGTAAAAAACATGAGTTTTTAGAAAATGTGTTTTATTTCATAAATGGAATCGACAAAGTATGCACATTCTATATCATAATTACTTTCTATAGTTTGCGCATGCGTCCGGAAATAAGAAAAGCTTACTTCCACTGTTTTTTAAAATCACAGCTTCTAGAAGATTTACATGATTTCGTAAAAAACACGAGTTTTTAGAAAATGTGTTTTATTTCATAAATGGAATCTAAAAAGTATGCACATTCTACGTCATAACGACTTTCTATAGGTTGCGCATGAGTTTGGAAATAAGAAAAGCTTACTTTCCCCGTTTTTTAAAATCACAGCTTCTAGAAGGTTTACATGATTTCTTAAAAAACACGAGTTTTTAGAAAATGTGTTTTATTTCATAAATGGAATCAATAAACTATGCACATTCTACGTCATAACGACTTTCTATAGTTTGCGCATTCGTCCGGAAATAAGAAAAGCTTAGTTCCACCATTTTTTAAAATCACAGCTTCTAGAAGGTTTACATGATTTCCTAAAAAACACGAGTTTTTAGAAAACGTGTTTTATTTCATAAATGGAATCTACAAAGTATGCACATTCTACGTCATAACGACTTTCTATAGTTTGCGCATGCGTTCGGAAATAAGAAAAGCTTACTTCCCCCGTTTTTTAAAATCACAGCTTCTAGAAGGTTTACATGATTTCGTAAAAAACACCAGTTTCTAGAAAATGTGCTTTGTTTCATAAATGGAATCAACAAAGTATGCACATTCTACGCCATAACGACTTTCTACAGTTTGCGCATTCGTCCGGAAATAAGAAAAGCTTACTTCCAACGTTTTTTAAAATCACAGCTTCTAGCAGGTTTACATGATTTCGTAAAAAACACGAGTTTTTAGAAAATGTGTTTTATTTGATAAATGGAATCTACAAAGTATGCACATTCTATGTCAAAACGACTTTCTATATTTTGCGCATGCGTCCGGAAATAAGAAAAGCTTACCTCCCCCGTTTTTTAAAATCACAGATTATAGAAGGTTTACATGATTTCTTAAAAAACACGAGTTTTTAAAAAATGTGTTTTATTTCATAAATGGAATCAACAAAGTATGCACATTCTACATCATAACGACTTTCTATAGTTTGCGCATGCGTTTCGAAATAAGAAAAGCTTACTTCCCCCGTTTTTTAAAATCACAGCTTCTAGAAGGTTTACATGATTTCTTAAAAAATAGGAGTTTTTAGAAAATGTGTTTTATTTCATAAATGGAATCAACAAAGTATGCACATTCTACGTCATAACGACTTTCTATAGTTTGCGCATGCGTTTGGAAATAGGAAAAGATTACTACCCCCGTTTTTTAAAATCACAGCTTCTAGAAGGTTTACATCATTTCTTAAAAAACACGAGCTTTTAGAAAATTTGTTTAATTTCATAAATGGAATCAACAAAGTATGCACATTCTACGCCATAACGACTTTCTATAGTTTGTGCATGCGTCCGGAAATAAGAAAAGCTTACTTCCACCGTTTTTTAAAATCACAGCTTCTAGAAGGTTTACATGATTTCGTAAAACATAAGAGTTTTTAGAAAATGTGTTTTATTTCATAAATGGAATCTTCAAAGTATGCACATTCTACGTCATAACGCCTTTCTATAGTTTGTGCATGCGTCCGGAAATAAGAAAAGCTTACTTCCACCGTTATTTAAAATCACAGCTTCTAGAAGGTTTACATGATTTTGTAAAAAACAAGAGTTTTTAGAAAATGTGTTTTATTTCATAAATGGAATCAACAAAGTATGCACATTCTACGTCATAACGACTTTCTATAGTTTGCGCAGGCGTTTGGAAATAAGAAAAGTTTACTTCCCACGTTTTTTAAAATCACAGCTTCTAGAAGGTTTACATCATTTCTTAAAAAACACGAGTTTTTAGAAAATGTGTTTTATTTCATAAATGGAATCAAAAAAGTATGCACATTCTATGTCATAACGACTTTCTATAGTTTGCGCATTCGTCCGGAAATAAGAAAAGCTTACTTCCACCGTTTTTTAAAATCACCGCTTCTAGAAGGTTTACATGATTTTGTAAAAAACACGAGTTTTTAGAAAATGTGTTTTATTTCATGAATGGAATCAACAAAGTATGCACATTCTACGTCATAACGACTTTCTATAGTTTGCACATGCGTTTGTAAATAAGAAAAGCTTACTTCCCACGTTTTTTAAAATCACAGCTTCTAGAAGGTTTACATGATTTCTTAAAAAACACGAGTTTTTAGAAAATGTGTTTTATTTCATAAATGGAATCAACAAAGTATGCACATTCTATGTCATAATGACTTTCTATTTTTTTCGCATGTGTTTGGAAAGAAGAAAAGCTTACTTCCCTTGTTTTTTAAAATCACGGATTCTAGAAGGTTTGCATGATTTCTTAAAAAACAGGAGTTTTTAGAAAATGTGTTTTATTTCATAAATGGAATCAAAAAATTATTCTCATTCTACGCCATAACGACTTTCTATAGTTGTGCATGCGTCCGGAAATAAGAAAAGCTTACTTCCACCGTTTTTTAAAATCACAGCTTCTAGAAGGTTTACATGATTTCGTAAAACACACGAATTTTTAGAAAATGTGTTTTATTTCATAAATGGAATCTACAAAGTATGCACATTCTACGTCATAACGCCTTTCTATAGTTTGCGCATGCGTCCGGAAATAAGAAAAGCTTACCTCCCCCGTTTTTTAAAATCACGGATTCTAGAAGGTTTGCATGATTTCTTAAAAAACAGGAGTTTTTAGAAAATTTGTTTTATTTCATAAATGGAATCAACAAAGTATGCACATTCTACGTCATAATGACTTTCTATAGTTTGCACATGTGTCCGGAAATAAGAAAAGCTTACTTCCCCTGTTTTTTAAAATCACAGCTTCTAGAAGAGTTACATGATTTCGTAAAAAACACGAGTTTTTAAAAAATGTGTTTTATTTCATAAATGGAATCTACAAAGTATGCACATTCTACGTCATAACAACTTTCTATAGTTTGCGCATGCGTCCGGAAATAATAAAAGCTTACTTCCACCGTTTTTTAAAATCACAGCTTCTAAAAGGTTTACATGATTTCATAAAAAACACGAGTTTTTAGAAAATGTGTTTCATTTCATAAATGGAATCTACAAAGTATGCACATTCTACGTCATAACGACTTTGTATAGTTTGCGCACGCGTGCAGAAATAAGAAAAGCTTACTTCCCCCGTTTTTTAAAAACACAGCTTCTAGAAGGATTACATGATTTCTTAAAAAACACAAGTTTTGAGAAAATTTGTTTTATTTCATAAATGGAATCAAGAAAGTATGCACATTCTACGTCATAACGACTTTGTATAGTTTGCGCATGCGTTTGGAAATAAGAAAAGCTTACTTCCACCGTTTTTTAAAATCACAGCTTCTAGAAGGTTTACATTATTTCGTAAAAAACACGAGTTTTTAGAAAATGTGCATTATTTCATAAATGGAATCTACAAAGTATGCACATTCTACGTCATAACGACTTTCTATAGTTTGCGCATGCGTCCGGAAATAACAAAAGCTTACTTCCCCCGTTTTTTTAAAATCAGAGCTTCTAGAAGGTTTACATGATTTCTTAAAAAACACGAGTTTTTAGAAAATGTGTTTTATTTCATAAATGGAATCAACAAAGTATGCACCTTCTACGTCATAACAACTTTCTATAGTTTGTGCATTCGTCCGGAAATAAGAAAAGCTTACTTCCACCGTTTTTTAAAATCAAAGCTTCTAGAAGGTTTACATTATTTCGTAAAAAACATGAGTTTTTAGAAAATGTGCATTATTTCATAAATGGAATCTACAAAGTATGCACATTCTACGTCATAACGACTTTCTATAGTTTACGCATGCGTCCGGAAATAGCAAAAGCTTACTTCCCCCTTTTTTTAAAATCACAGCTTCTAGAAGGTTTACATGATTTCTTAAAAAACACGAGTTTTTAGAAAATGTTTTTTATTTCGTAAATGGAATCAACAAAGTATGTGCATTCTACGTCATAACGACTTTCTATAGTTTGCGCATGCGTTTCGCAATAAGAAATGGTTACTTCCCCCGTTTTTTAAAATCACAGCTTCTAGAAGGTTTACATGATTTGTTAAAAAACACGAGTTTTTAGAAAATGTGTTTTATTCCATAAATGGAATCAACAAAGTATGCACATTCTACATCATAACGACTTTCTATAGTTTGCGCATGCGTCCGGAAATAAGAAAAGCTTACTTCCCCCATTTTTTAAAATCACAGCTTCTAGAAGGTTTACATGATTTCTTTAAAAACACGAGTTTTTAGAAAATGTGTTGTATTTCATAAATGGAATTAACAAAGTATGCACATTCTACGTCATAACGACTTTCTATAGTTTGCGCATTCTAAGAAAAGCTTACATCGCCTGTTTTTTAAAATCACGGATTCTAGAAGGTTTACATGATTTCTTATAAAACATGAGTTTTTAGAAAAAAAAATTTATTTCATAAATGGAATCAACAAAGTATGCAAATTCTACGTCATAACGACTTTCTATAGTTTGCGCATGCGTTTGGAAATAAGAAAAGCTTACTTCCCCCCTTTTTTAAAATCACAGCTTCTAGAAGGGTTACATGATTTCTTAAAAAACACGAGTTTTTAGAAAATGTGTTTCATTTCATAAATGGAATCAACAAAGTATGCACATTCTATGTCATAACGACTTTCTATAGTTTGCGCATGTGTCCGGAAATAAGAAAAGTTTACTTCCCCCGTTTTTTAAAATCACAGCTTCTAGAAGGTTTACATGATTTCTTAAAAAACACGAGTTTCTACAAAATGTGTTTTATTTCATAAATAGAATCAACAAAGTATGCACATTCTACGTCATAACGACTTTCTATAGTTTGCGCATTCGTCCGGAAATAAGAAAAGCTTACTTCCACCGTTTTTTAAAATCAGAGCTTCTAGAAGGTTTACATGATTTCTTAAAAAACACGAGTTTTTAGAAAATGTGTTTTATTTGATAAATGGACTCAACAAACTATGCACATTCTACATCATAACGACTTTCTATAGTTTGCGCATTCATCCGGAAAAAAGAAAAGCTTACTTCCACCGTTTTTTAAAATCACAGCTTCTAAAAGGTTTACATGATTTCATAAAAAACATGAGTTTTTAGAAAATGTGTTTTATTTCTTAAATGGAATCTAAAAAGTATGCACATTCTACATCATAACGACTTTCTATAGTTTGCGCATGCGTCCGGAAATAAGAAAAGCTTACTTCCACCGTTTTTTAAAATCACAGCTTCTAGAAGGTTTACATGATTTCTTAAAAAACACGAGTTTTTAGAAAATGTGTTTTATTTCATAAATGGAATCAACAAAGTATGCACATTCTACGTCATAACAACTTTCTATAGTTTGCGCATTCATCCAGAAAAAAGAAAAGCTTACTTCCACCGTTTTTTAAAATCACAGCTTCTAAAAGGTTTACATGATTTCGTAAAAAACACGAGTTTTTAGAAAATGTATTTTATTTCATCAATGGAATCTACAAAGTATGCACATTCTACATCATAATGAGTTTGTATAGTTTGCGCATGCGTCCGGAAATAAGAAAAGCTTACCTCCACCGTTTTTTAAAATCACAGCTTCTAGAAGGTTTACATGATTTCGTAAAAAACACGAGTTTTTAGAAAATGTGTTTTATTTCATAAATGTAATCTACAAAGTATGCACATTCTATGTCATAACGACTTTCTATAGTTTGCGCATGCGTCCGGAAATAAGAAAAGCTTACATCCCCCGTTTTTTAAAATCACAGCTTCTAGAAGGTTTACATGATTTCTTAAAAAACACGAGTTTTTAGAAAATGTGTTTTATTTCATAAATGGAATAAACAAAGTATGCACATTCTACATCATAACGACTTTCTATGGTTTGCGCATGCGTTTGGAAATAAGAAAAGCTTACTTCCCCCCTTTTTTAAAATCACAGCTTCTAGAAGGTTTACATGATTTCTTAAAAAACACGAGTTTTTAGAAAATGTGTTTTATTTCATAAATGGAATCAACAAAGTATGCACATTCTATGTCATAACGACTTTCTATAGTTTGCGCATGTGTCCGGAAATAAGAAAAGCTTACTTCCCCCGTTTTTTAAAATCACAGCTTCTAGAAGGTTTGCATGATTTCTTAAAAAACACGAGTTTCTAGAAAATGTGTTTTATTTCATAAATGGAATCAACAAAGTATGCACATTCTACGTCATAACGACTTTCTATATTTTGCGCATTCGTCCGGAAATAAGAAAAGCTTACTTCCCCCCTTTTTTAAAATCACAACTTCTAGAAGGTTTACATGATTTCTTAAAAAACACGAGTTTTTAGAAAATGTGTTTTATTTCATAAATGGAAGGAACAAAGTATGCACATTCTACGTGATAACAACTTTCTATAGTTTGTGCATTCATCCGGAAATAAGAAAAGCTTACTTCCACCGTTTTTTAAATTCACAACTTCTAGAAGGTTTACATTATTTAGTAAAAAACACGAGTTTTTAGAAAATGTTCATTATTTCATAAATGGAATCTACAAAGTATGCACATTCTACGTCATAACGACTTTCTATAGTTTGCGCATGCGTCCGGAAATAAGAAAAGCTTACTTCACCCGTTTTTTAAAATCACAGCTTCCAGAAGGTTTACATGATTTCTTTAAAAACACGAGTTTTTAGAAAAATGTGTTTTATTTCATAAATGGAATCAACAAAGTATGCACATTCTACATCATAACGACTTTCTATAGTTTGCGCATGCGTTTGGAAATAAGAAAAGCTTACTTCCCCCGTTTTTTAAAATCACAGCTTCTAGAAGGTTTACATGATTTGTTAAAAAAAACGAGTTTTTAGAAAATGTGTTTTATTTCATAAATGGAATCAACAAAGTATGCACATTCTACGTCATAACGACTTTCTATAGTTTGCGCATGCGTCCGGAAATAAGAAAAGCTTATTTCCCCCGTTTTTTAAAAACACAGCTTCTTGAAGGTTTACATGATTTCTTAAAAAACACGAGTTTTTAAAAAATGTGTTGTATTTCATAAATGGAATGAACTAAGTATGCACATTCTACGTCATAACGACTTTCTATAGTTCGCGCATGCATTTGGAAATAAGAAAAGCTTACTTCCCCCGTTTTTTAAAATCACAGCTTCTAGAAGGTTTACATGATTTATTAAAAAACATGAGTTTTTAGAAAATGTGTTTTATTTCATAAATGGAATCAACAAAGTATGCACATTCTATGTCATAATGACTTTCTATAGTTTGCCCATGCGTCCGGAAATAAGAAAAGCTTACTTCCACCATTTTTTAAAATCACAGCTTCTAGAAGGTTTACATGATTTCGTAAAAAATATGAGTTTTTAGAAAATGTGTTTCATTTCGTAAATGGAATCTACAAAGTATGCACATTCTACGTCATAACGACTTTCTATAGTTTGCGCATGCGTCCGGAAATAAGAAAAGCTTACTTCCACCGTTTTTTAAAATTACAGCTTCTAGAAGGTTTACGTGATTTCTTAAAAAACACGAGATTCTAGAAAATGTGTTATATTTGATAAATGGAATGAACAAAGTATGGGCATTCTACGTCATAACGACTTTCTATAGTTTGCGCATTCGTCCGGAAATAAGAAAAGCTTACTTCCGCCGTTTTTTAAAATCACAGCTTCTAGAAGGTTTACATGATTTCGTAAAAAACACGAGTTTTTAAAAAATGTGTTTTATTTCATAAATGGACTCTACAAAGTATGCACATTCTACATCCTAACGACTTTCTATAGTTTGCGCATGCGTCCGGAAATAAGAAAAGCTTACTTCCACCGTTTTTTAAAATCACAGCTTCTAGAAGGTTTACATGATTTCGTAAAAAACACGAGTTTTTAGAAAATGTGTTTTATTTCATAAATGGAATCAACAAAGTATGCACATTCTACGTCATAACGACTTTCTATAGTTTGCGCATTCATCCGGAAAAAGAAAAGCTTACTTCCACCGTTTTTTAAAATCACAGCTTCTAAAAGGTTTACATGACTTCTTAAAAAACAGGAGTGTTTAGAAAATGTGTTTTATTTCATAAATGGAATCAACAAAGTATGCACATTCTACGTCATCACAACTTTCTATAGTTTGCGCATGCATCCGAAAATAAGAAAAGCTTACTTGCACTGTTTTTTAAAATCACAGCTTCTAGAAGGTTTATATGATTTCTTAAAAAACACGAGTTTTTAGAAAATGTGTTTTATTTCATCAATGGAATCAACAAAGTATGCACATTCTACTTCATAACGACTTTCTATAGTTTGCGTATTCATCCGGAAAAAAGAAAAGCTTACTTCCACCGTTTTTTAAAATCACAGCTTCTAAAAGGTTTACATGATTTCGTAAAAAACACGAGTTTTTAGAAAATTTGTTTTATTTCATCAATGGAATCTACAAAGTATGCACATTCTACATCATAACGACTTTCTATAGTTTGGGCATGCGTCCAGAAATAAGAAAAGCTTACTTCCACCGTTTTTTAAAATCACAGCTTCTAGAAGGTTTACATGATTTCGTAAAAAACATGAGTTTTTAGAAAATGTGTTTTATTTCATAAATGTAATCTACAAAGTATGCACATTCTATGTCATAACGACTTTCTATAGTTTGCGCATGCGTCCGGAAATAATAAAAGCTTACTTCCCCCCTTTTTTAAAATCACATCTTCTAGAAGGTTTACATGATTTCTTAAAAAACACGAGTTTTTAGAAAATGTGTTTTATTTCATTAATGGTATCAACAAAGTATGCACATTCTACGTCATAACGACTTTCTATAGTTTGCGCATGCGTCCGGAAATAAGAAAAGCTTACTTCCAACATTTTTTAAAACCACAACTTCTAGAAGGTTTACATGAATTCTTAAAAAACACGAGTTTTTAGAAAATGTGTTATATTTCATAAATGGAATCAACAAAGTATGCGCATTCTACGTCATAACGACTTTCTATAGTTTGCGCATTCGTCCGGAAATAAGAAAAGCTTACTTCCGCCGTTTTTTAAAATCACAGCTTCTAGAAGGTTTACATGATTTCGTAAAAAACACGAGTTTTTAAAAAATGTGTTTTATTTCATAAATGGAATCTACAAAGTATGCACATTCTACGTCATAACAACTTTCTATAGTTTGCGCATGCCTCCGGAAATAAGAAAAGCTTACTTCCACCGTTTTTTAAAATCACAGCTTCTAAAATGTTTACATGATTTCGTAAAAAACACGAGTTTTTAGAAAATGTGTTTCATATCATAAATCGAATCTACAAAGTATGCACATTCTACGTCATAGCGACTTTGTATAGTTTGCGCATGCATGCAGAAATAAGAAAAGCTTACTTCTACCATTTTTTAAAATCACGGCTTCTAGAAGGTTTACATGATTTCTTGAAAAACACGAGTTTTTAGAAAATGTGTTTTATTTCATAAATGGAATCAACAAAGTATGCACATTCTACGTCATAACGATATTCTATAGTTTGCGCATGTGTCCAGAAATAAGAAAAGCTTACTTCCACCGTTTTTTAAAATCACAGCTTCTAGAAGGTTTACATGATTTCTTAAAAAACACGAGTTTTTAGAAAATGTGTTTTATTTCATAAATGGAATCAACAAAGTATGCACATTCTACGTCATAACAACTTTCTATAGTTTGCGAATGCGTCCGGAAATAAGAAAAGCTTACTTCCACCGTTTTTTAAAATCACAGCTTCTAGAAGGTTTACATGATTTATTAAAAAACACGAGTTTTTAGAAAATGTGTTTTATTTCATAAATGGAATCAACAAAGTATGCACATTCTACGTCATAACAACTTTCTATAGTTTGCGCATTCATCCGGAAAAAAGAAAAGCTTACTTCCACCGTTTTTTAAAATCACAGCTTCTAAAAGGTTTACATGATTTCGTAAAAAACACGAGTTTTTAGAAAATGTGTTTTATTTCATCAATGGAATCTACAAAGTATGCACATTCTACATCATAACGACTTTCTATAGTTTGCGCATGCGTCCGGAAATAAGAAAAGCTTACCTCCACCGTTTTTTAAAATCACAGCTTCTAGAAGGTTTACATAATTTCGTAAAAAACACGAGTTTTTAGAAAAAGTGTTTTATTTCATAAATGTAGTCTACAAAGTATGCACATTCTATGTCATAACGACTTTCTATAGTTTGTGCATGCGTCCGGAAATAAGAAAAGCTTACTTCCCCCGTTTTTTAAAATCACAGCTTCTAGAAGGTTTACATGATTTCTTAAAAAACACGAGTTTTTAGAAAATGTGTTTTATTTCATAAATGGAATCAACAAAGTATGCACATTCTACATCATAACGACTTTCTATAGTTTGCGCATGCGTTTGGAAATAAGAAAAGCTTACTTCCCCCCTTTTTTAAAATCACAGCTTCTAGAAGGTTTACATGATTTCTTAAAAAACACGAGTTTTTAGAAAATGTGTTTTATTTCATAAATGGAATCAACAAAGTATGCACATTCTACGTCATAACGACTTTCTATAGTTTGCGCATGCGTCCGGAAATAAGAAAAGCTTACTTCCACTGTTTTTTTAAATCACAGCTTCTAGAAGGTTTACATGATTTCGTAAAAAACATGAGTTTTTAGAAAATGTGTTTTATTTCATCAATGGAATCTACAAAGTATGCACATTCTACGTCATAACGACTTTCTATAGTTTGTGCCTTCGTCCGGAAATAAGAAAAGCTTACTACCACCGTTTTTTAAAATCACAGCTTCTAGAAGGTTTACATGATTTCGTAAAAAACACGAGTTTTTATAAAATGTGTTTTATTTCATAAATGGAATCTACAAAGTATGCACATTCTACGTAATAACGACATTCTATAGTTTGCGCATGCGTCCGGAAATAAGAAAAGCTTACTTCCACCGTTTTTTAAAATCACATCTTCTAGAAGGTTTACATGATTTCGTAAAAAACACGAGTTTTTAGAAAATGTGTTTTATTTCATAAATGGAATCTACAAAGTATGCACATTCTACGTCATAACGACTTTCTATAGTTTGCGCATGCGTCCGGAAATAAGAAAAGCTTACTTCCCCCGGTTTTTAAAATCACAGCTTCTAGAAGGTTTACATGATTTCGTAAAAAACACGACTTTTTATAAAATGTGTTTTATTTCATAAAGGGAATATACAAAGTATGCACATTCTACGTAATAACGACTTTCTATAGTTTGCTCATGCGTCCGGAAATAAGAAAAGCTTACTTCCACCGTTTTTTAAAATCACATCTTCTAGAAGGTTTACATGATTTCGTAAAAAACACGAGTTTTTAGAAAATGTGTTTTATTTCATAAATGGAATCTACAAAGTATGCACATTCTACGTCATAACGATTTTCTATTGTTTGCGCATGCGTCCGGAAATAAGAAAAGCTTACTTCCCCCGTTTTTTAAAATCACAACTTCTAGAAGTGTTACATGATTTCTTAAAAAACACGAATTTTTAGAGAATGTGTTTTATTTCATAAATGGAATCAACAAAGTATGCACATTCTACGTCATAACGACATTCTATAGTTTGCGCATTAGTCCGGAAATAAGAAAAGCTTACTTCCACTGTTTTTTAAAATCACAGCTTCTAGAAGGTTTACATGATTTCTTAAAAAACACGAGTTTTTAGAAAATGTGTTATATTTCATAAATGGAATCAACAAAGTATGCTAATTCTATGTCATAATGACTTTCTATAGTTTGCGCATTCGTCCAGAAATAAGAAAAGCTTACTTCCACCATTTTTTAAAATCACAGCTTCCAGAAGGTTTACATGATTTCGTAAAAAACACGAGTTTTTAAAAAATGTGTTTTATTTCATAAATGGAATCTACAAAGTATGCACATTCTACGTCATAATGACTTTCTATAGTTTGTGCATGCATCCGGGAATAAGAAAAGCTTACTTCCACCATTTTTTAAAATCACAGCTTCTAGAAGGTTTACATGATTTCTTAAAAAACACGAGTTTTTAGAAAATGTGTTTTATTTCATAAATGGAATCAACCAAGTATGCACATTCTACGTCATAACGACTTTCTATAATTTGCGCATGCGTTTGGAAATAAGAAAAGCTTACTTCCCCCGTTTTTTAAAATCACAGCTTCTCGAAAGTTTACATGATTTATTAAAAAACATGAGTTTTTAGAAAATGTGTTTTATTTCATAAATGGAATCTACAAAGTATGCACATTCTACGTCATAACGACTTTGTATAGTTTGCACATGCGTCCGAAAATAAGAAAAGCTTACTTCCACCGTTTTTTAAAATCACAGCTTCTAGAAGGTTTATATGATTTCTTAAAAAACATGAGTTTTTAGAAAATGTGTTTTATTTCATAAATGGAATCAACAAAGTATGCACATTCTACGTCATAACGACTTTCTATAGTTGGGCATGCGTCCGGAAATAAGAAAAGCTTACTTCCACCGTTT
Source organism: Larix kaempferi (assembly GCA_027924585.1). Classification (NCBI taxonomy): domain Eukaryota; kingdom Viridiplantae; phylum Streptophyta; class Pinopsida; order Pinales; family Pinaceae; genus Larix; species Larix kaempferi. The sequence continues at coordinate 48,022 of BSBM01001572.1, forward strand.
TTTGAAATCACAGCTTCTAGAAGGTTTACATGATTTCGTAAAAAACACGAGTTTTTAGAAAATGTGTTTTATTTCATAAATGGAATCTACAAAGTATGCACATTCTACGTCATAACGACTTTCTATAGTTTGCGCATGCGTCCGGAAATAAGAAAAGCTTACTTCCCCCGTTTTTTAAAATCACAGCTTCTAGAAGGTTTACATGGTTTCTTAAAAAACACGAGTTTTTAGAAAATGTGTTTTATTTCATAAATGGAATCAACAAAGTATGCACATTCTACGTCATGACGACTTTCTATAGTTTGCGCATTCGTCCGGAAATAAGAAAAGCTTACTTCCACCGTTTTTTCAAATCACAGCTTCTAGAAGGTTTACATGATTTCGTAAAAATCACGAGTTTTGAGAAAATGTGTTTTATTTCATAAATGGAATCTACAAAGTATGCACATTCTACATCATAACGACTTTCTATAGTTTGCACATGCGTCCGGAAATACGAAAAGCTTACTTCCCCCGGTTTTTAAAATCACAGCTTCTAGAAGGTTTACATGATTTTGTAAAAAACATGAGTTTTTAGAAAATGTGTTTTATTTCATAAATGGAATCAACAAAGTATGCACATTCTAGGTCATAACGACTTTCTATAGTTTGCGCATTCATCCAGAAATAAGAAAAGCTTACTTCCCCTGTTTTTTAAAATCAAAGCTTCTAGAAGGTTTACATGATTTCTTAAAAAACATGAGTTTTTAGAAAATTTGTTTTATTTCATAAATGGAATCAACAAAGTATGCACATTCTACGTCATAACGACTTTCTATAGTTTGTGCATTCGTGCGGAAATAAGAATAGCTTACTTCCCCCGTTTTTTAAAATCACAACTTCTAGAAGGTTTACATGGTTTGTTAAAAAACACGAGTTTTTAGAAAATGTGTTTTATTTCATAAATGGAATCAACAAAGTATGCACATTCTACGTCATAACGACTTTCTATAGTTTGCGCATGCATCCAGAAATAAGAAAAGCTTACTTCCACCGTTTTTTAAAATCACAGCTTCTAGAAGGTTTACATGATTTCGTAAAAAACACCAGTTTTTAGAATATGTGTTTTATTTCATAAATGGATTCTACAAAGTATGCACATTCTACGTCATAACGACTGTCTATAGTTTGCGCATGCATCCGGAAATAAGAAAAGCTTACTTCCACAGTTTTTTAAAATCACAGCTTCTAGAAGGTTAACATGATTTCGTAAAAAACACGAGTTTTTAGAAAATGTGTTTTATTTCATAAATGGAATCTACAAAGTATGCACGTTCTACGTCATAACGACATTCTATAGCTTGCGCATGCGTCCGGAAATAAGAAAAGCTTACTTCCCCTGTTTTTTAAAATCACAGCTTCTAGAAGGTTTACATGATTTCTTAAAAAACACGGGTTTTTAGAAAATATGTTTTATTTCATAAATGGAATCAACAAAGTATGCACATTCTACGTCATAACGACTTTCTATAGTTTGCGCATAAGTTTGGAAATAAGAAAAGCTTACTTACCCCGTTTTTTAAAATCACAGCTTCTAGAAGGTTTACATGATTTTGTAAAAAACATGAGTTTTTAGAAAATGTGTTTTATTTCATAAATGGAATCAACAAAGTATGCAGATTCTAGGTCATAATGACTTTCTATAGTTTGCGCATTCATCCATAAATAAGAAAAGCTTACTTCCTCCGTTTTTTAAAATCACAGCTTCTAGAAGGTTTACATGATTTCGTAAAAAACACGAGTTTTTAGAAAATGTGCTTTATTTCATAAATGGAATCTACAAAGTATGCACATTCTACGTCATAACGACTTTCTATAGTTTGCGCATGCGTCCGGAAATAAGAAAAGCTTACTTCCACCATTTTTTAAAATCACAGCTTCTAGAAGGTTTACATGATTTCCTAAAAAACACTAGTTTTTAGAAAATGTGTTTTATTTCATAAATTAATCAACAAAGTATGCACATTCTACGTCATAACGACTTTCTATAGTTTGCACATGCATTTGGAAATAAGAAAAGCTTACTTACTCCATTTTTTAAAATCACAGCTTCTAGAAGGTTTACATGATTTCTTAAAAAACATGAGTTTTTAGAAAATGTGTTTTATTTCATAAATGGAATCAACAAAGTATGCACATTCTACGTCATAAAGACTTTCTATAGTTTGCGCATTCATCCGGAAATAAGAAAAGCTTACTTCCCCCGTTTTTTAAAATCACAGCTTCTAGAATGTTTACATGATTTATTAAAAAATACGAGTTTTTAGAAAATGTGTTTTATTTCATAAATGGAATCAACAAAGTATGCACATTCTACGTCATAACTACTTTCTATAGTTTTCGCATGCGTCCGGAAATAAGAAAAGCTTACTTCCACCGTTTTTTAAAATCACAGCTTCTTGAAGGTTTACATGATTTTGTAAAAAACATGAGTTTCTAGAAAATGTGTTTTATTTCATAAATGGAATCAACAAAGTATGCACATTCTACGTCATAACGACTTTCTATAGTTTGCGCATGCGTCCGGAAATAAGAAAAGCTTACTTCCACCATTTTTTAAAATCACAGCTTCTAGAAGGTTTACATGATTTCGTAAAAACACGAGTTTTTAGAAAATGTGTTTTATTTCATAAAATGAATCATCAAAGTATGCACATTCTACGTCATAACGACTTTCTATAGTTTGCACATGCGTTTGAAAATAAGAAAAGCTTACTTCCTCCATTTTTTAAAATCACAGGTTCTAGAAGGTTTACATGATTTCTTAAAAAACATGAGTTTTTAGAAAATGTGTTTTATTTCATAAATGGAATCAACAAAGTATGCACATTCTATGTCATAAAGACTTTCTATAGTTTGCGCATTCGTCCGGAAATAAGAAAAGCTTACTTCCCCCGTTTTTTAAAATCACAGCTTCTAGAATGTTTACATGATTTATTAAAAAATACGAGTTTTTAGAAAATGTGTTTTATTTCATAAATGGAATCTACAAAGTATGCACATTCTACGTCATAACGACTTTCTATAGTTTGCACATGCGTCCGAAAATAAGAAAAGCTTACTTCCACCGTTTTTTAAAATCACAGCTTCTAGAAGGTTTATATGATTTCTTAAAAAACATGAGTTTTTAGAAAATGTGTTTTATTTCATAAATGGAATCAACAAAGTATGCACATTCTACGTCATAACGACTTTCTATAGTTGGGCATGCGTCCGGAAATAAGAAAAGCTTACTTCCACCGTTTTTTGAAATCACAGCTTCTAGAAGGTTTACATGATTTCGTAAAAAACACGAGTTTTTAGAAAATGTGTTTTATTTCATAAATGGAATCTACAAAGTATGCACATTCTACGTCATAACGACTTTCTATAGTTTGCGCATGCGTCCGGAAATAAGAAAAGCTTACTTCCCCCGTTTTTTAAAATCACAGCTTCTAGAAGGTTTACATGGTTTCTTAAAAAACACGAGTTTTTAGAAAATGTGTTTTATTTCATAAATGGAATCAACAAAGTATGCACATTCTACGTCATGACGACTTTCTATAGTTTGCGCATTCGTCGGGAAATAAGAAAAGCTTACTTCCACCGTTTTTTAAAATCACAGCTTCTAGAAGGTTTACATGATTTCGTAAAAATCACGAGTTTTGAGAAAATGTGTTTTATTTCATAAATGGAATCTACAAAGTATGCACATTCTACATCATAACGACTTTTTATAGTTTGCACATGCGTCCGGAAATACGAAAAGCTTACTTCCCCCGTTTTTTAAAATCACAGCTTCTAGAAGGTTTACATGATTTCGTAAAAGACACGAGTTTTTAGAAAATGTGTTTTATTTCATAAATGGAATCTACATAGTATGCACATTCTACGTCAAAACGACTTTCTATAGTTTCCGCATGCGGCCGAAATAAGAAAAGCTTACTTCCCCCGTTTTTTAAAATCACAGCTTCTAGAAGGTTTACATGATTTCTTAAAAAACATGAGTTTTTAGAGAATGTGTTTTATTTCATATATGGAATGAACAAAGTATGCAGATTCTACGTCATAACGAATTTCTATAGTTTGCGCATGCGTTTGGAAATAACAAAAGCTTACTTCCCCCGTTTTTTAAAATCACAGCTTCTAGAAGGTTTACATGATTTCGTAAAAGACACGAGTTTTTAGAAAATGTGTTTTATTTCATAAATGGAATCTACATAGTATGCACATTCTACGTCAAAACGACTTTCTATAGTTTCCGCATGCGGCCGAAATAAGAAAAGCTTACTTCCCCCGTTTTTTAAAATCACAGCTTCTAGAAGGTTTACATGATTTCTTAAAAAACATGAGTTTTTAGAGAATGTGTTTTATTTCATATATGGAATGAACAAAGTATGCAGATTCTACGTCATAACGAATTTCTATAGTTTGCGCATGCCTTTGGAAATAACAAAAGCTTACTTCTCCCGTTTTTTAAAATCACAGCTTCTAGAAAGTTTACATGATTTCTTAAAAAACACGAGTTTTTAGAAAATGTGTTTTATTTCATAAATGGAATCAACAAAGTATGCAAATTCTACGTCATAACGACTTTCTATAGTTTGCGCATGCGTCCGGAAATAAGAAAAGCTTACTTCCACCGTTTTTTTAAATCAGAGCTTCTAGAAGGTTTACATCATTTCGTAAAAAACACGACTTTTTAGAAAATGTGTTTTATTTCATAAATGGAATCTACAAAGTATGCACATTCTACGTCATAACGACTTTCTATAGTTTGCGCATGCGTCCGGAAATAAGAAAAGCTTACTTCCCCCATTTTTTAAATTCACAGCTTCTAGAAGGTTTACATGATTTCTTAAAAAACATGAGTTTTTAGAAAATGTGTTTTATTTCATAAATGGAATCAACAAAGTATGCACATTCTACATCATAACGACTTTCTATAGTTTGCGCATGCATTTGGAAATAAGAAAAGCTTACTTCCCTCGTTTTTTAAAATCACAGCTTCTAGAAGGTTTACATGGTTTCTTAAAAAACACGAGTTTTTAGAAAATGTGTTTTATTTCATAAATGGAATCAACAAAGTATGCACATTCTACGTCATAACGACTTTCTATAGTTTGCGCATTTGTCCGGAAATAAGAAAAGCTTACTTCCACCGTTTTTCAAAATCACAGCTTCTGGAAGGTTTACATGATTTCTTAAAAAACACGAGTTTTTAGAAAATGTCTTTTATTTCATAAATGGAATCAACAAAGTATGCACATTCTACGTCATAATGACTTTCTATAGTTTCCGCATGTGTTTGGAAATAATAAAAGCTTACTTCCCTCGTTTTTTAAAATCACAGCTTCTAGAAGGTTTACATGGTTTCTTAAAAAACACGAGTTTTTAGAAAATGTGTTTTATTTCATAAATGGAATCAACAAAGTATGCACATTCTACGTCATAACGACTTTCTATAGTTTGCGCATGCATCCAGAAATAAGAAAAGCTTACTTCCACCATTTTTTAAAATCACAGCTTCTAGAAGGTTTACATGATTTCGTAAAAAACACCAGTTTTTAGAATATGTGTTTTATTTCATAAATGGATTCTACAAAGTATGCACATTCTACGTCATAACGACTGTCTATAATTTGCGCATGCGTCCGAAAATAAGAAAAGCTTACTTCCACAGTTTTTTAAAATCACAGCTTCTAGAAGGTTTACATGATTTCGTAAAAAACACGAGTTTTTAGAAAATGTGTTTTATTTCATAAATGGAATCTACAAAGTATGCACGCTCTACGTCATAACGACATTCTATAGTTTGCACATGCGTACGGAAATAAGAAAAGCCTACTTCCCCTGTTTTTTAAAATCACAGCTTCTAGAAGGTTTACATGATTTGTTAAAAAACACGAGTTTTTAGAAAATATGTTTTATTTCATAAATGGAATCAACAAAGTATGCACATTCTACGTCATAACGACTTTCTATAGTTTGCGCATAAGTTTGGAAATAAGAAAAGCTTACTTCCCCCGGTTTTTAAAATCACAGCTTCTAGAAGGTTTACATGATTTTGTAAAAAACATGAGTTTTTAGAAAATGTGTTTTATTTCATAAATGGAATCAACAAAGTATGCACATTCTAGGTCATAATGACTTTCTATAGTTTGCGCATTCATCCAGAAATAAGAAAAGCTTACTTCCCCTGTTTTTTAAAATCAAAGCTTCTAGAAGGTTTACATGATTTCTTAAAAAACATGAGTTTTTAGAAAATTTGTTTTATTTCATAAATGGAATCAACAAATTATGGACATTCTACGTCATAACGACTTTCTATAGTTTGCGCATTCGTGCGGAAATAAGAATAGCTTACTTCCCCCGTTTTTTAAAATCACAACTTCTAGAAGGTTTACATGGTTTGTTAAAAAACACGAGTTTTTAGAAAATGTGTTTTATTTCATAAATGGAATCAACAAAGTATGCACATTCTACGTCATAACGACTTTCTATAGTTTGCGCATGCATCCAGAAATAAGAAAAGCTTACTTCCACCGTTTTTTAAAATCACAGCTTCTAGAAGGTTTACATGATTTCGTAAAAAACACCAGTTTTTAGAATATGTGTTTTATTTCATAAATGGATTCTACAAAGTATGCACATTCTACGTCATAACGACTGTCTATAGTTTGCGCATGCATCCGGAAATAAGAAAAGCTTACTTCCACAGTTTTTTAAAATCACAGCTTCTAGAAGGTTAACATGATTTCGTAAAAAACATGAGTTTTTAGAAAATGTGTTTTATTTCATAAATGGAATCTACAAAGTATGCACGTTCTACGTCATAACGACATTCTATAGTTTGCGCATGCGTCCGGAAATAAGAAAAGCTTACTTCCCCTGTTTTTTAAAATCACAGCTTCTAGAAGGTTTACATGATTTCTTAAAAAACACGGGTTTTTAGAAAATATGTTTTATTTCATAAATGGAATCAACAAAGTATGCACATTCTACGTCATAACGACTTTCTATAGTTTGCGCATAAGTTTGGAAATAAGAAAAGCTTACTTCCCCCGTTTTTTAAAATCACAGCTTCTAGAAGGTTTACATGATTTTGTAAAAAACATGAGTTTTTAGAAAATGTGTTTTATTTCATAAATGGAATCAACAAAGTATGCAGATTCTAGGTCATAACGACTTTCTATAGTTTGCGCATTCATCCATAAATAAGAAAAGCTTACTTCCTCCGTTTTTTAAAATCACAGCTTCTAGAAGGTTTACATGATTTCGTAAAAAACACGAGTTTTTAGAAAATGTGCTTTATTTCATAAATGGAATCTACAAAGTATGCACATTCTACGTCATAACGACTTTCTATAGTTTGCGCATGCGTCCGGAAATAAGAAAAGCTTACTTCCACCATTTTTTAAAATCACAGCTTCTAGAAGGTTTACATGATTTCCTAAAAAACACTAGTTTTTAGAAAATGTGTTTTATTTCATAAATGAATCAACAAAGTATGCACATTCTACGTCATAACGACTTTCTATAGTTTGCACATGCGTTTGGAAATAAGAAAAGCTTACTTACTCCATTTTTTAAAATCACAGCTTCTAGAAGGTTTACATGATTTCTTAAAAAACATGAGTTTTTAGAAAATGTGTTTTATTTCATAAATGGAATCAACAAAGTATGCACATTCTACGTCATAAAGACTTTCTATAGTTTGCGCATTCATCCGGAAATAAGAAAAGCTTACTTCCCCCGTTTTTTAAAACCACAGCTTCTAGAATGTTTACATGATTTATTAAAAAATACGAGTTTTTAGAAAATGTGTTTTATTTCATAAATGGAATCAACAAAGTATGCACATTCTACGTCATAACTACTTTCTATAGTTTGCGCATGCGTCCGGAAATAAGAAAAGCTTACTTCCACCGTTTTTTAAAATCACAGCTTCTTGAAGGTTTACATGATTTTGTAAAAAACATGAGTTTCTAGAAAATGTGTTTTATTTCATAAATGGAATCAACAAAGTATGCACATTCTACGTCATAACGACTTTCTATAGTTTGCGCATGCGTCCGGAAATAAGAAAAGCTTACTTCCACCATTTTTTAAAATCACAGCTTCTAGAAGGTTTACATGATTTCGTAAAAACACGAGTTTTTAGAAAATGTGTTTTATTTCATAAAATGAATCATCAAAGTATGCACATTCTACGTCATAACGACTTTCTATAGTTTGCACATGCGTTTGAAAATAAGAAAAGCTTACTTCCTCCATTTTTTAAAATCACAGGTTCTAGAAGGTTTACATGATTTCTTAAAAAACATGAGTTTTTAGAAAATGTGTTTTATTTCATAAATGGAATCAACAAAGTATGCACATTCTATGTCATAAAGACTTTCTATAGTTTGCGCATTCGTCCGGAAATAAGAAAAGCTTACTTCCCCCGTTTTTTAAAATCACAGCTTCTAGAATGTTTACATGATTTATTAAAAAATACGAGTTTTTAGAAAATGTGTTTTATTTCATAAATGGAATCTACAAAGTATGCACATTCTACGTCATAACGACTTTCTATAGTTTGCACATGCGTCCGAAAATAAGAAAAGCTTACTTCCACCGTTTTTTAAAATCACAGCTTCTAGAAGGTTTATATGATTTCTTAAAAAACATGAGTTTTTAGAAAATGTGTTTTATTTCATAAATGGAATCAACAAAGTATGCACATTCTACGTCATAACGACTTTCTATAGTTGGGCATGCGTCCGGAAATAAGAAAAGCTTACTTCCACCGTTTTTTGAAATCACAGCTTCTAGAAGGTTTACATGATTTCGTAAAAAACACGAGTTTTTAGAAAATGTGTTTTATTTCATAAATGGAATCTACAAAGTATGCACATTCTACGTCATAACGACTTTCTATAGTTTGCGCATGCGTCCGAAAATAAGAAAAGCTTACTTCCCCCGTTTTTTAAAATCACAGCTTCTAGAAGGTTTACATGGTTTCTTAAAAAACACGAGTTTTTAGAAAATGTGTTTTATTTCATAAATGGAATCAACAAAGTATGCACATTCTACGTCATGACGACTTTCTATAGTTTGCGCATTCGTCCGGAAATAAGAAAAGCTTACTTCCACCGTTTTTTAAAATCACAGCTTCTAGAAGGTTTACATGATTTCGTAAAAATCACGAGTTTTGAGAAAATGTGTTTTATTTCATAAATGGAATCTACAAAGTATGCACATTCTACATCATAACGACTTTCTATAGTTTGCACATGCGTCCGGAAATACTAAAAGCTTACTTCCCCCGTTTTTTAAAATCACAGCTTCTAGAAGGTTTACATGATTTCGTAAAAGACACGAGTTTTTAGAAAATGTGTTTTATTTCATAAATGGAATCTACATAGTATGCACATTCTACGTCAAAACGACTTTCTATAGTTTCCGCATGCGGCCGAAATAAGAAAAGCTTACTTCCCCCGTTTTTTAAAATCACAGCTTCTAGAAGGTTTACATGATTTCTTAAAAAACATGAGTTTTTAGAGAATGTGTTTTATTTCATATATGGAATGAACAAAGTATGCAGATTCTACGTCATAACGAATTTCTATAGTTTGCGCATGCGTTTGGAAATAACAAAAGCTTACTTCTCCCGTTTTTTAAAATCACAGCTTCTAGAAAGTTTACATGATTTCTTAAAAAACACGAGTTTTTAGAAAATGTGTTTTATTTCATAAATGGAATCAACAAAGTATGCAAATTCTACGTCATAACGACTTTCTATAGTTTGCGCATGCATCCGTAAATAAGAAAAGCTTACTTCCATCGTTTTTTAAAATCACAGCTTCTACAAGGTTTACATGATTTCGTAAAAAACACGAGTTTTTAGAAAATATGTTTTATTTCATAAATGGAATCTACAAAGTATGCACATTCTACGTCATAATGACTTTCTATAGTTTGCGCATGCGTTCGGAAATAAGAAAAGCTTACTTCCACCGTTTTTTTAAATCAGAGCTTCTAGAAGGTTTACATCATTTCGTAAAAAACACGACTTTTTAGAAAATGTGTTTTATTTCATAAATGGAATCTACAAAGTATGCACATTCTACGTCATAACGACTTTCTATAGTTTGCGCATGCGTCCGGAAATAAGAAAAGCTTACTTCCCCCATTTTTTAAATTCACAGCTTCTAGAAGGTTTACATGATTTCTTAAAAAACACGAGTTTTTAGAAAATGTGTTTTATTTCATAAATGGAATCAACAAAGTATGCACATTCTACATCATAACGACTTTCTATAGTTTGCGCATGCATTTGGAAATAAGAAAAGCTTACTTCCCTCGTTTTTTAAAATCACAGCTTCTAGAAGGTTTACATGGTTTCTTAAAAAACATGAGTTTTTAGAAAATGTGTTTTATTTCATAAATGGAATCAACAAAGTATGCACATTCTACGTCATAACGACTTTCTATAGTTTGCGCATTTGTCCGGAAATAAGAAAAGCTTACTTCCACCGTTTTTCAAAATCACAGCTTCTGGAAGGTTTACATGATTTCTTAAAAAACACGAGTTTTTAGAAAATGTCTTTTATTTCATAAATGGAATCAACAAAGTATGCACATTCTACGTCATAATGACTTTCTATAGTTTCCGCATGTGTTTGGAAATAATAAAAGCTTACTTCCCTCGTTTTTTAAAATCACAGCTTCTAGAAGGTTTACATGGTTTCTTAAAAAACACGAGTTTTTAGAAAATGTGTTTTATTTCATAAATGGAATCAACAAAGTATGCACATTCTACGTCATAACGACTTTCTATAGTTTGCGCATGCATCCAGAAATAAGAAAAGCTTACTTCCACCATTTTTTAAAATCACAGCTTCTAGAAGGTTTACATGATTTCGTAAAAAACACCAGTTTTTAGAATATGTGTTTTATTTCATAAATGGATTCTACAAAGTATGCACATTCTACGTCATAACGACTGTCTATAGTTTGCGCATGCGTCCGGAAATAAGAAAAGCTTACTTCCACAGTTTTTTAAAATCACAGCTTCTAGAAGGTTTACATGATTTCGTAAAAAACACGACTTTTTAGAAAATGTGTTTTATTTCATAAATGGAATCTACAAAGTATGCACGCTCTACGTCATAACGACATTCTATAGTTTGCACATGCGTACGGAAATAAGAAAAGCTTACTTCCCCTGTTTTTTAAAATCACAGCTTCTAGAAGGTTTACATGATTTGTTAAAAAACACGAGTTTTTAGAAAATATGTTTTATTTCATAAATGGAATCAACAAAGTATGCACATTCTACGTCATAACGACTTTCTATAGTTTGCGCATAAGTTTGGAAATAAGAAAAGCTTACTTCCCCCGGTTTTTAAAATCACAGCTTCTAGAAGGTTTACATGATTTTGTAAAAAACATGAGTTTTTAGAAAATGTGTTTTATTTCATAAATGGAATCAACAAAGTATGCACATTCTAGGTCATAACGACTTTCTATAGTTTGCGCATTCATCCAGAAATAAGAAAAGCTTACTTCCCCTGTTTGTTAAAATCAAAGCTTCTAGAAGGTTTACATGATTTCTTAAAAAACATGAGTTTTTAGAAAATTTGTTTTATTTCATAAATGGAATCAACAAAGTATGCACATTCTACGTCATAACGACTTTCTATAGTTTGCGCATTCGTGCGGAAATAAGAATAGCTTACTTCCCCCGTTTTTTAAAATCACAACTTCTAGAAGGTTTACATGGTTTGTTAAAAAACACGAGTTTTTAGAAAATGTGTTTTATTTCATAAATGGAATCAACAAAGTATGCACATTCTACGTCATAACGACTTTCTATAGTTTGCGCATGCATCCAGAAATAAGAAAAGCTTACTTCCACCGTTTTTTAAAATCACAGCTTCTAGAAGGTTTACATGATTTCGTAAAAAACACCAGTTTTTAGAATATGTGTTTTATTTCATAAATGGATTCTACAAAGTATGCACATTCTACGTCATAACGACTGTCTATAGTTTGCGCATGCATCCGGAAATAAGAAAAGCTTACTTCCACAGTTTTTTAAAATCACAGCTTCTAGAAGGTTAACATGATTTCGTAAAAAACACGAGTTTTTAGAAAATGTGTTTTATTTCATAAATGGAATCTACAAAGTATGCACGTTCTACGTCATAACGACATTCTATAGTTTGCGCATGCGTCCGGAAATAAGAAAAGCTTACTTCCCCTGTTCTTTAAAATCACAGCTTCTAGAAGGTTTACATGATTTCTTAAAAAACACGGGTTTTTAGAAAATATGTTTTATTTCATAAATGGAATCAACAAAGTATGCACATTCTACGTCATAACGACTTTCTATAGTTTGCGCATAAGTTTGGAAATAAGAAAAGCTTACTTCCCCCGTTTTTTAAAATCACAGCTTCTAGAAGGTTTACATGATTTTGTAAAAAACATGAGTTTTTAGAAAATGTGTTTTATTTCATAAATGGAATCAACAAAGTATGCAGATTCTAGGTCATAACGACTTTCTATAGTTTGCGCATTCATCCATAAATAAGAAAAGCTTACTTCCTCCGTTTTTTAAAATCACAGCTTCTAGAAGGTTTACATGATTTCGTAAAAAACACGAGTTTTTAGAAAATGTGCTTTATTTCATAAATGGAATCTACAAAGTATGCACATTCTACGTCATAACGACTTTCTATAGTTTGCGCATGCGTCCGGAAATAAGAAAAGCTTACTTCCACCATTTTTTAAAATCACAGCTTCTAGAAGGTTTATATGATTTCCTAAAAAACACTAGTTTTTAGAAAATGTGTTTTATTTCATAAATGAATCAACAAAGTATGCACATTCTACGTCATAACGACTTTCTATAGTTTGCACATGCGTTTGGAAATAAGAAAAGCTTACTTACTCCATTTTTTAAAATCACAGCTTCTAGAAGGTTTACATGATTTCTTAAAAAACATGAGTTTTTAGAAAATGTGTTTTATTTCATAAATGGAATCAACAAAGTATGCACATTCTACGTCATAAAGACTTTCTATAGTTTGCGCATTCATCCGGAAATAAGAAAAGCTTACTTCCCCCGTTTTTTAAAATCACAGCTTCTAGAATGTTTACATGATTTATTAAAAAATACGAGTTTTTAGAAAATGTGTTTTATTTCATAAATGGAATCAACAAAGTATGCACATTCTACGTCATAACTACTTTCTATAGTTTGCGCATGCGTCCGGAAATAAGAAAAGCTTACTTCCACCGTTTTTTAAAATCACAGCTTCTTGAAGGTTTACATGATTTTGTAAAAAACATGAGTTTCTAGAAAATGTGTTTTATTTCATAAATGGAATCAACCAAGTATGCACATTCTACGTCATAACGACTTTCTATAGTTTGCGCATGCGTCTGGAAATAAGAAAAGCTTACTTCCACCATTTTTTAAAATCACAGCTTCTAGAAGGTTTACATGATTTCGTAAAAACACGAGTTTTTAGAAAATGTGTTTTATTTCATAAAATGAATCATCAAAGTATGCACATTCTACGTCATAACGACTTTCTATAGTTTGCACATGCGTTTGAAAATAAGAAAAGCTTACTTCCTCCATTTTTTAAAATCACAGGTTCTAGAAGGTTTACATGATTTCTTAAAAAACATGAGTTTTTAGAAAATGTGTTTTATTTCATAAATGGAATCAACAAAGTATGCACATTCTATGTCATAAAGACTTTCTATAGTTTGCGCATTCGTCCGGAAATAAGAAAAGCTTACTTCCCCCGTTTTTTAAAATCACAGCTTCTAGAATGTTTACATGATTTATTAAAAAATACGAGTTTTTAGAAAATGTGTTTTATTTCATAAATGGAGTCAACAAAGTATGCACATTCTACGTCATAACTACTTTCTATAGTTTGCACATGAGTCCGGAAATAAAAAAAGCTTACTTCCACCGTTTTTTAAAATCACAGCTTCTTGAAGGTTTACATGATTTTGTAAAAAACACGAGTTTCTAGAAAATGTGTTTTATTTCATAAATGCAATCTACAAAGTATGCACATTCTACGTCATAACGACTTTCTATAGTTTGTGCATGCGTCCGGAAATAAGAAAAGCTTACTTCCCCCGTTTCTAAAAATCACAGCTTCTACGAGGTTTACATGATTTCTTAAAAAACACGAGTTTTTAGAAAATGTGTTTTATTTCATAAATGGAATCAACAAAGTATGCACATTCTACGTCATAACGACTTTCTATAGTTTGTGCATGCGTTTGGAAGTAAGAAAAGCTTACTTCCCCCGTTTTTTAAAATCACAACTTCTAAAAGGTTTACATGATTTCTTAAAAAACACGAGTTTTTAGAAAATGTGTTTGATTTCATAAATGGAATCAAAAAAGTATGGACATTCTATGTCATAACGACTTTCTATAGTTTGCGGATGCGTCCGGAAATAATAAAAGCTTACTTCCACCTTTTTTTAAAATCACAGCTTCTAGAATGTTTACATGATTTCGTAAAAAACACGAGTTTTTAGAAAATGTGTTTTTTTTCATAAATGGAATCTACAAAGTATGCACATTCTACGTCATAATGACTTTCTATAGTTTGCGCATGCGTCCGGAAATAAGAAAAGCTTACTTCCACCGTTTTTTTAAATCACAGCTTCTAGAAGGTTTACATGATTTCATAAAAAACACGAGTTTTTTAAAAATGTGTTTTATTTCATAAATGGAATCAACAAAGTATGCACATTCTACGTCATAACGACTTTCTATAGTTTGCGCATGCGTCCGGAAATAAGAAAAGCTTACTTCCCCCGTTTTTTAAATTCACAGCTTCTAGAAGGTTTACATGATTTCTTACAAAACACGAGTTTTTAGAAAATGTGTTTTATTTCATAAATGGAATCAACAAAGTATGCACATTCTACATCATAACGACTTTCTATAGTTTGCGCATGCGTTTGGAAATAAGAAAAGCTTACTTCCCTCGTTTTTTAAAATCACAGCTTCTAGAAGGTTTACATGGTTTCTTAAAAAACACGAGTTTTTAGAAAATGTCTTTTATTTCATAAATGGAATCAACAAAGTATGCACATTCTACGTCATAATGACTTTCTATAGTTTCCGCATGTGTTTGGAAATAATAAAAGCTTACTTCCCTCGTTTTTTAAAATCACAACTTCTAGAAGGTTTACATGGTTTCTTAAAAAACACGAGTTTTTAGAAAATGTGTTTTAATTCATAAATGGAATCAACCAAGTATGCACATTCTATGTCATAACGACTTTCTATAGTTTGCGCATGCGTCCGGAAATAAGAAAAGCTTACTTCCACCGTTTTTTAAAATCACAGCTTCTAGAAGGTTTACATGATTTCTTAAAAAACACGAGTTTTTAGAAAATGTGTTTTATTTAATAAATGGAATCAACAAAGTATGCACATTCTACGTCATAACAACTTTCTATAGTTTGCGCATTCATCCAGAAAAAAGAAAAGCTTACTTCCACCGTTTTTTAAAATCACAGCTTCTAAAAGGTTTACATGATTTCGTAAAAAACACGAGTTTTTAGAAAATGTATTTTATTTCATCAATGGAATCTACAAAGTATGCACATTCTACATCATAATGAGTTTGTATAGTTTGCGCATGCGTCCGGAAATAAGAAAAGCTTACCTCCACCGTTTTTTAAAATCACAGCTTCTAGAAGGTTTACATGATTTCGTAAAAAACACGAGTTTTTAGAAAATGTGTTTTATTTCATAAATGTAATCTACAAAGTATGCACATTCTATGTCATAACGACTTTCTATAGTTTGCGCATGCGTCCGGAAATAAGAAAAGCTTACATCCCCCGTTTTTTAAAATCACAGCTTCTAGAAGGTTTACATGATTTCTTAAAAAACACGAGTTTTTAGAAAATGTGTTTTATTTCATAAATGGAATAAACAAAGTATGCACATTCTACATCATAACGAATTTCTATGGTTTGCGCATGCGTTTGGAAATAAGAAAAGCTTACTTCCCCCCTTTTTTAAAATCACAGCTTCTAGAAGGTTTACATGATTTCTTAAAAAACACGAGTTTTTAGAAAATGTGTTTTATTTCATAAATGGAATCAACAAAGTATGCACATTCTATGTCATAACGACTTTCTATAGTTTGCGCATGTGTCCGGAAATAAGAAAAGCTTATTCCCCCGTTTTTTAAAATCACAGCTTCTAGAAGGTTTGCATGATTTCTTAAAAAACACAAGTTTCTAGAAAATGTGTTTTATTTCATAAATGGAATCAACAAAGTATGCACATTCTACGTCATAACGACTTTCTATATTTTGCGCATTCGTCCGGAAATAAGAAAAGCTTACTTCCCCCCTTTTTTAAAATCACAACTTCTAGAAGGTTTACATGATTTCTTAAAAAACACGAGTTTTTAGAAAATGTGTTTTATTTCATAAATGGAAGGATCAAAGTATGCACATTCTACGTCATAACGACTTTCTATAGTTTGCGCATGCGTCCGAAAATAAGAAAAGCTTACTTCACCCGTTTTTTAAAATCACAGCTTCCAGAAGGTTTACATGATTTCTTTAAAAACACGAGTTTTTAGAAAAATGTGTTTTATTTCATAAATGGAATCAACAAAGTATGCACATTCTACATCATAACGACTTTCTATAGTTTGCGCATGCGTTTGGAAATAAGAAATGCTTACTTCCCCCGTTTTTTAAAATCACAGCTTCTAGAAGGTTTACATGATTTGTTAAAAAACACGAGTTTTTAGAAAATGTGTTTTATTTCATAAATGGAATCAACAAAGTATGCACATTCTACGTCATAACGACTTTCTATAGTTTGCGCATGCGTCCGGAAATAAGAAAAGCTTATTTCCCCCGTTTTTTAAAAACACAGCTTCTTGAAGGTTTACATGATTTCTTAAAAAACACGAGTTTTTAGAAAATGTGTTGTATTTCATAAATGGAATGAACTAAGTATGCACATTCTACGTCATAACGACTTTCTATAGTTCGTGCATGCATTTGGAAATAAGAAAAGCTTACTTCCCCCGTTTTTTAAAATCACAGCTTCTAGAAGGTTTACATGATTTATTAAAAAACACGAGTTTTTAGAAAATGTGTTTTATTTCATAAATGGAATCAACAAAGTATGCACATTCTATGTCATAACGACTTTCTATAGTTTGCCCATGCGTCCGGAAATAAGAAAAGCTTACTTCCACCATTTTTTAAAATCACAGCTTCTAGAAGGTTTACATGATTTCGTAAAAAATATGAGTTTTTAGAAAATGTGTTTCATTTCGTAAATGGAATCTACAAAGTATGCACATTCTACATCATAACGACTTTCTATAGTTTGCGCATGCGTCTGGAAATAAGAAAAGCTTACTTCCACCGTTTTTTAAAATTACAGCTTCTAGAAGGTTTACGTGATTTCTTAAAAAACACGAGATTCTAGAAAATGTGTTATATTTGATAAATGGAATGAACAAAGTATGGGCATTCTACGTCATAACGACTTTCTATAGTTTGCGCATTCGTCCGGAAATAAGAAAAGCTTACTTCCGCCGTTTTTTAAAATCACAGCTTCTAGAAGGTTTACATGATTTCGTAAAAAACACGAGTTTTAAAAAAATGTGTTTTATTTCATAAATGGACTCTACAAAGTATGCACATTCTACATCCTAACGACTTTCTATAGTTTGCGCATGCGTCCGGAAATAAGAAAAGCTTACTTCCACCGTTTTTTAAAATCACAGCTTCTAGAAGGTTTACATGATTTCGTAAAAAACACGAGTTTTTAGAAAATGTGTTTTATTTCATAAATGGAATCAACAAAGTATGCACATTGTACGTCATAACGACTTTCTATAGTTTGCGCATTCATCCGGAAAAAAGAAAAGCTTACTTCCACCGTTTTTTAAAATCACAGCTTCTAAAAGGTTTACATGACTTCTTAAAAAACAGGAGTTTTTAGAAAATGTGTTTTATTTCATAAATGGAATCAACAAAGTATGCACATTCTACGTCATCACAACTTTCTATAGTTTGCGCATGCATCCGAAAATAAGAAAAGCTTACTTGCACTGTTTTTTAAAATCACAGCTTCTAGAAGGTTTATATGATTTCTTAAAAAACACGAGTTTTTAGAAAATGTGTTTTATTTCATCAATGGAATCAACAAAGTATGCACATTCTACTTCATAACGACTTTCTATAGTTTGCGCATTCATCCGGAAAAAAGAAAAGCTTACTTCCACCGTTTTTTAAAATCACAGCTTCTAAAAGGTTTACATGATTTCGTAAAAAACACGAGTTTTTAGAAAATTTGTTTTATTTCATCAATGGAATCTACAAAGTATAGACATTCTACATCATAACGACTTTCTATAGTTTGGGCATGCGTCCAGAAATAAGAAAAGCTTACTTCCACCGTTTTTTAAAATCACAGCTTCTAGAAGGTTTACATGATTTCGTAAAAAACATGAGTTTTTAGAAAATGTGTTTTATTTCATAAATGTAATCTACAAAGTATGCACATTCTATGTCATAACGACTTTCTATAGTTTGCGCATGCGTCCGGAAATAATAAAAGCTTACTTCCCCCCTTTTTTAAAATCACATCTTCTAGAAGGTTTACATGATTTCTTAAAAAACACGAGTTTTTAGAAAATGTGTTTTATTTCATTAATGGTATCAACAAAGTATGCACATTCTACGTCATAACGACTTTCTATAGTTTGCGCATGCGTCCGGAAATAAGAAAAGCTTACTTCCAACATTTTTTAAAACCACAGCTTCTAGAAGGTTTACATGATTTCTTAAAAAACACGAGTTTTTAGAAAATGTGTTATATTTCATAAATGGAATCAACAAAGTATGCGCATTCTACGTCATAGCGACTTTCTATAGTTTGCGCATTCGTCCGGAAATAAGAAAAGCTTACTTCCGCCGTTTTTTAAAATCACAGCTTCTAGAAGGTTTACATGATTTCGTAAAAAACACGAGTTTTTAAAAAATGTGTTTTATTTCATAAATGGAATCTACAAAGTATGCACATTCTACGTCATAACAACTTTCTATAGTTTGCGCATGCCTCCGGAAATAAGAAAAGCTTACTTCCACCGTTTTTTAAAATCACAGCTTCTAAAATGTTTACATGATTTCGTAAAAAACACGAGTTTTTAGAAAATGTGTTTCATTTCATAAATCGAATCTACAAAGTATGCACATTCTACGTCATAGCGACTTTGTATAGTTTGCGCATGCATGCAGAAATAAGAAAAGCTTACTTCTACCATTTTTTAAAATCACGGCTTCTAGAAGGTTTACATGATTTCTTGAAAAACACGAGTTTTTAGAAAATGTGTTTTATTTCATAAATGGAATCAACAAAGTATGCACATTCTACGTCATAACGACATTCTATAGTTTGCGCATGTGTCCAGAAATAAGAAAAGCTTACTTCCACCGTTTTTAAAAATCACAGCTTCTAGAAGGTTTACATGATTTCTTAAAAAACACGAGTTTTTAGAAAATGTGTTTTATTTCATAAATGGAATCAACAAAGTATGCACATTCTACGTCATAACAACTTTCTATAGTTTGCGAATGCGTCCGGAAATAAGAAAAGCTTACTTCCACCGTTTTTTAAAATCACAGCTTCTAGAAGGTTAACATGATTTATTAAAAAACACGAGTTTTTAGAAAATGTGTTTTATTTCATAAATGGAATCAACAAAGTATGCACATTCTACGTCATAACAACTTTCTATAGTTTGCGCATTCATCCGGAAAAAAGAAAAGCTTACTTCCACCGTTTTTTAAAATCACAGCTTCTAAAAGGTTTACATGATTTCGTAAAAAACACGAGTTTTTAGAAAATGTGTTTTATTTCATCAATGGAATCTACAAAGTATGCACATTCTACATCATAACGACTTTCTATAGTTTGCGCATGCGTCCGGAAATAAGAAAAGCTTACCTCCACCGTTTTTTAAAATCACAGCTTCTAGAAGGTTTACATAATTTCGTAAAAAACACGAGTTTTTAGAAAAAGTGTTTTATTTCATAAATGTAGTCTACAAAGTATGCACATTCTATGTCATAACGACTTTCTATAGTTTGTGCATGCGTCCGGAAATAAGAAAAGCTTACTTCCCCCGTTTTTTAAAATCACAGCTTCTAGAAGGTTTACATGATTTCTTAAAAAACACGAGTTTTTAGAAAATGTGTTTTATTTCATAAATGGAATCAACAAAGTATGCACATTCTACATCATAACGACTTTCTATAGTTTGCGCATGCGTTTGGAAATAAGAAAAGCTTACTTCCCCCCTTTTTTAAAATCACAGCTTCTAGAAGGTTTACATGATTTCTTAAAAAACACGAGTTTTTAGAAAATGTGTTTTATTTCATAAATGGAATCAACAAAGTATGCACATTCTATGTCATAACGACTTTCTATAGTTTGCGCATGTGTCCGGAAATAAGAAAAGCTTACTTCCACTGGTTTTTTAAATCACAGCTTCTAGAAGGTTTACATGATTTCGTAAAAAACATGAGTTTTTAGAAAATGTGTTTTATTTCACCAATGGAATCTACAAAGTATGCACATTCTACGTCATAACGACTTTCTATAGTTTGTGCCTTCGTCCGGAAATAAGAAAAGCTTACTACCACCGTTTTTTAAAATCACAGCTTCTAGAAGGTTTACATGATTTCGTAAAAAACACGAGTTTTTATAAAATGTGTTTTATTTCATAAATGGAATCTACAAAGTATGCACATTCTATGTAATAACGATTTTCTATAGTTTGCGCATGCGTCCGGAAATAAGAAAAGCTTACTTCCACCGTTTTTTAAAATCACATCTTCTAGAAGGTTTACATGATTTCGTAAAAAACACGAGTTTTTAGAAAATGTTTTTTATTTCATAAATGGAATCTACAAAGTATGCACATTCTACGTCATAACGACTTTCTATAGTTTGCGCATGCGTCCGGAAATAAGAAAAGCTTACTTCCACTGTTTTTTTAAATCACAGCTTCTAGAAGGTTTACATGATTTCGTAAAAAACATGAGTTTTTAGAAAATGTGTTTTATTTCATTAATGGAATCTACAAACTATGTACATTCTACGTCATAACGACTTTCTATAGTTTGGGCATGCGTCTGGAAATAAGAAAAGCTTACTTCCCCCGGTTTTTAAAATCACAGCTTCTAGAAGGTTTACATGATTTCGTAAAAAACACGACTTTTTATAAAATGTGTTTTATTTCATAAAGGGAATATACAAAGTATGCACATTCTACGTAATAACGACTTTCTATAGTTTGCTCATGCGTCCGGAAATAAGAAAAGCTTACTTCCACCGTTTTTTAAAATCACATCTTCTAGAAGGTTTACATGATTTCGTAAAAAACACGAGTTTTTAGAAAATGTGTTTTATTTCATAAATGGAATCTACAAAGTATGCACATTCTACGTCATAACGATTTTCTATTGTTTGCGCATGCGTCCGGAAATAAGAAAAGCTTACTTCCCCCGTTTTTTAAAATCACAACTTCTAGAAGTGTTACATGATTTCTTAAAAAACACGAATTTTTAGAGAATGTGTTTTATTTCATAAATGGAATCAACAAAGTATGCACATTCTACGTCATAACGACATTCTATAGTTTGCGCATTAGTCCGGAAATAAGAAAAGCTTACTTCCACTGTTTTTTAAAATCACAGCTTCTAGAAGGTTTACATGATTTCTTAAAAAACACGAGTTTTTAGAAAATGTGTTATATTTCATAAATGGAATCAACAAAGTATGCAAATTCTACGTCATAATGACTTTCTATAGTTTGCGCATTCGTCCACAAATAAGAAAAGCTTACTTCCACCATTTTTTAAAATCACAGCTTCCAGAAGGTTTACATGATTTCGTAAAAAACACGAGTTTTTAAAAAATGTGTTTTATTTCATAAATGGAATCTACAAAGTATGCACATTCTACGTCATAATGACTTTCTATAGTTTGTGCATGCATCCGGGAATAAGAAAAGCTTACTTCCACCATTTTTTAAAATCACAGCTTCTAGAAGGTTTACATGATTTCTTAAAAAACACGAGTTTTTAGAAAATGTGTTTTATTTCATAAATGGAATCAACCAAGTATGCACATTCTACGTCATAACGACTTTCTATAATTTGCGCATGCGTTTGGAAATAAGAAAAGCTTACTTCCCCCGTTTTTTAAAATCACAGCTTCTCGAAAGTTTACATGATTTATTAAAAAACACGAGTTTTTAGAAAATGTGTTTTATTTCATAAATGGAATCTACAAAGTATGCACATTCTACGTCATAACGACTTTCTATAGTTTGCACATGCGTCCGAAAATAAGAAAAGCTTACTTCCACCGTTTTTTAAAATCACAGCTTCTAGAAGGTTTATATGATTTCTTAAAAAACATGAGTTTTTAGAAAATGTGTTTTATTTCATAAATGGAATCAACAAAGTATGCACATTCTACGTCATAACGACTTTCTATAGTTGGGCATGCGTCCGGAAATAAGAAAAGCTTACTTCCACCGTTTTTTGAAATCACAGCTTCTAGAAGGTTTACATGATTTCGTAAAAAACACGAGTTTTTAGAAAATGTGTTTTATTTCATAAATGGAATCTACAAAGTATGCACATTCTACGTCATAACGACTTTCTATAGTTTGCGCATGCATCCGGAAATAAGAAAAGCTTACTTCCCCCGTTTTTTAAAATCACAGCTTCTAGAAGGTTTACATGGTTTCTTAAAAAACACGAGTTTTTAGAAAATGTGTTTTATTTCATAAATGGAATCAACAAAGTATGCACATTCTACGTCATAACGACTTTCTATAGTTTGCGCATTCGTCCGGAAATAAGAAAAGCTTACTTCCACCATTTTTTAAAATCACAGCTTCTAGAAGGTTTACATGATTTCGTAAAAATCACGAGTTTTGAGAAAATGTGTTTTATTTCATAAATGGAATCTACAAAGTATGCACATTCTACATCATAACGACTTTCTATAGTTTGCACATGCGTCCGGAAATACGAAAAGCTTACTTCCCCCGTTTTTTAAAATCACAGCTTCTAGAAGGTTTACATGATTTCGTAAAAGACACGAGTTTTTAGAAAATGTGTTTTATTTCATAAATGGAATCTACATAGTATGCACATTCTACGTCAAAACGACTTTCTATAGTTTCCGCATGCGGCCGGAAATAAGAAAAGCTTACTTCCCCCGTTTTTTAAAATCACAGCTTCTAGAAGGTTTACATGATTTCTTAAAAAACATGAGTTTTTAGAGAATGTGTTTTATTTCATATATGGAATGAACAAAGTATGCAGATTCTACGTCATAACGAATTTCTATAGTTTGCGCATGCGTTTGGAAATAACAAAAGCTTACTTCTCCCGTTTTTTAAAATCACAGCTTCTAGAAAGTTTACATGATTTCTTAAAAAACATGAGTTTTTAGAAAATGTGTTTTATTTCATAAATGGAATCAACAAAGTATGCAAATTCTACGTCATAACGACTTTCTATAGTTTGCGCATGCATCCGTAAATAAGAAAAGCTTACTTCCACCGTTTTTTAAAATCACAGCTTCTACAAGGTTTACATGATTTCGTAAAAAACACGAGTTTTTAGAAAATATGTTTTATTTCATAAATGGAATCTACAAAGTATGCACATTCTACGTCATAATGACTTTCTATAGTTTGCGCATGCGTCCGGAAATAAGAAAAGCTTACTTCCACCGTTTTTTTAAATCAGAGCTTCTATAAGGTTTACATCATTTCGTAAAAAACACGACTTTTTAGAAAATGTGTTTTATTTCATAAATGGAATCTACAAAGTATGCACATTCTACGTCATAACGACTTTCTATAGTTTGCGCATGCGTCCGGAAATAAGAAAAGCTTACTTCCCCCATTTTTTAAATTCACAGCTTCTAGAAGGTTTACATGATTTCTTAAAAAACACGAGTTTTTAGAAAATGTGTTTTATTTCATAAATGGAATCAACAAAGTATGCACATTCTACATCATAACGACTTTCTATAGTTTGCGCATGCATTTGGAAATAAGAAAAGCTTACTTCCCTCGTTTTTTAAAATCACAGCTTCTAGAAGGTTTACATGGTTTCTTAAAAAACACGAGTTTTTAGAAAATGTGTTTTATTTCATAAATGGAATCAACAAAGTATGCACATTCTACGTCATAACGACTTTCTATAGTTTGCGCATTTGTCCGGAAATAAGAAAAGCTTACTTCCACCGTTTTTCAAAATCACAGCTTCTGGAAGGTTTACATGATTTCTTAAAAAACACGAGTTTTTAGAAAATGTCTTTTATTTCATAAATGGAATCAACAAAGTATGCACATTCTACGTCATAATGACTTTCTATAGTTTCCGCATGTGTTTGGAAATAATAAAAGCTTACTTCCCTCGTTTTTTAAAATCACAGCTTCTAGAAGGTTTACATGGTTTCTTAAAAAACACGAGTTTTTAGAAAATGTGTTTTATTTCATAAATGGAATCAACAAAGTATGCACATTCTACGTCATAACGACTTTCTATAGTTTGCGCATGCATCCAGAAATAAGAAAAGCTTACTTCCACCATTTTTTAAAATCACAACTTCTAGAAGGTTTACATGATTTCGTAAAAAACACCAGTTTTTAGAATATGTGTTTTATTTCATAAATGGATTCTACAAAGTATGCACATTCTATTTCATAACGACTGTCTATAGTTTGCGCATGCGTCCGGAAATAAGAAAAGCTTACTTCCACAGTTTTTTAAAATCACAGCTTCTAGAAGGTTTACATGATTTCGTAAAAAACACGAGTTTTTAGAAAATGTGTTTTATTTCATAAATGGAATCTACAAAGTATGCACGCTCTACGTCATAACGACATTCTATAGTTTGCACATGCGTACGGAAATAAGAAAAGCTTACTTCCCCTGTTTTTTAAAATCACAGCTTCTAGAAGGTTTACATGATTTGTTAAAAAACACGAGTTTTTAGAAAATATGTTTTATTTCATAAATGGAATCAACAAAGTATGCACATTCTACGTCATAACGACTTTCTATAGTTTGCGCATAAGTTTGGAAATAAGAAAAGCTTACTTCCCCCGGTTTTTAAAATCACAGCTTCTAGAAGGTTTACATGATTTTGTAAAAAACATGAGTTTTTAGAAAATGTGTTTTATTTCATAAATGGAATCAACAAAGTATGCACATTCTAGGTCATAACGACTTTCTATAGTTTGCGCATTCATCCAGAAATAAGAAAAGCTTACTTCCCCTGTTTTTTAAAATCAAAGCTTCTAGAAGGTTTACATGATTTCTTAAAAAACATGAGTTTTTAGAAAATTTGTTTTATTTCATAAATGGAATCAACAAAGTATGCACATTCTACGTCATAATGACTTTCTATAGTTTGCGCATTCGTGCGGAAATAAGAATAGCTTACTTCCCCCGTTTTTTAAAATCACAACTTCTAGAAGGTTTACATGGTTTGTTAAAAAACACGAGTTTTTAGAAAATGTGTTTTATTTCATAAATGGAATCAACAAAGTATGCACATTCTACGTCATAACGACTTTCTATAGTTTGCGCATGCATCCAGAAATAAGAAAAGCTTACTTCCACCGTTTTTTAAAATCACAGCTTCTAGAAGGTTTACATGATTTCGTAAAAAACACCAGTTTTTAGAATATGTGTTTTATTTCATAAATGGATTCTACAAAGTATGCACATTCTACGTCATAACGACTGTCTATAGTTTGCGCATGCATCCGGAAATAAGAAAAGCTTACTTCCACAGTTTTTTAAAATCACAGCTTCTAGAAGGTTAACATGATTTCGTAAAAAACACGAGTTTTTAGAAAATGTGTTTTATTTCATAAATGGAATCTACAAAGTATGCACGTTCTACGTCATAACGACATTCTATAGTTTGCGCATGCGTCCGGAAATAAGAAAAGCTTACTTCCCCTGTTTTTTAAAATCACAGCTTCTAGAAGGTTTACATGATTTCTTAAAAAACACGGGTTTTTAGAAAATATGTTTTATTTCATAAATGGAATCAACAAAGTATGCACATTCTACGTCATAACGACTTTCTATAGTTTGCGCATAAGTTTGGAAATAAGAAAAGCTTACTTCCCCCGTTTTTTAAAATCACAGCTTCTAGAAGGTTTACATGATTTTGTAAAAAACATGAGTTTTTAGAAAATGTGTTTTATTTCATAAATGGAATCAACAAAGTATGCAGATTCTAGGTCATAACGACTTTCTATAGTTTGCGCATTCATCCATAAATAAGAAAAGCTTACTTCCTCCGTTTTTTAAAATCACAGCTTCTAGAAGGTTTACATGATTTCGTAAAAAACACGAGTTTTTAGAAAATGTGCTTTATTTCATAAATGGAATCTACAAAGTATGCACATTCTACGTCATAACGACTTTCTATAGTTTGCGCATGCGTCCGGAAATAAGAAAAGCTTACTTCCACCATTTTTTAAAATCACAGCTTCTAGAAGGTTTACATGATTTCCTAAAAAACACTAGTTTTTAGAAAATGTGTTTTATTTCATAAATGAATCAACAAAGTATGCACATTCTACGTCATAACGACTTTCTATAGTTTGCACATGCGTTTGGAAATAAGAAAAGCTTACTTACTCCATTTTTTAAAATCACAGCTTCTAGAAGGTTTACATGATTTCTTAAAAAACATGAGTTTTTAGAAAATGTGTTTTATTTCATAAATGGAATCAACAAAGTATGCACATTCTACGACATAAAGACTTTCTATAGTTTGCGCATTCATCCGGAAATAAGAAAAGCTTACTTCCCCCGTTTTTTAAAATCACAGCTTCTAGAATGTTTACATGATTTATTAAAAAATACGAGTTTTTAGAAAATGTGTTTTATTTCAAAAATGGAATCAACAAAGTATGCACATTCTGCGTCATAACTACTTTCTATAGTTTGCGCATGCGTCCGGAAATAAGAAAAGCTTACTTCCACCGTTTTTTAAAATCACAGCTTCTTGAAGGTTTACATGATTTTGTAAAAAACATGAGTTTTTAGAAAATGTGTTTTATTTCATAAATGGAATCAACAAAGTATGCACATTCTACGTCATAACGACTTTTTATAGTTTGCGCATGCGTCCGGAAATAAGAAAAGCTTACTTCCACCATTTTTTAAAATCACACCTTCTAGAAGGTTTACATGATTTCGTAAAAACACGAGTTTTTAGAAAATGTGTTTTATTTCATAAAATGAATCATCAAAGTATGCACATTCTACGTCATAACGACTTTCTATAGTTTGCACATGCGTTTGGAAATAAGAAAAGCTTACTTCCTCCATTTTTTAAAATCACAGCTTCTAGAAGGTTTACATGATTTCTTAAAAAACATGAGTTTTTAGAAAATGTGTTTTATTTCATAAATGGAATCAACAAAGTATGCACATTCTATGTCATAAAGACTTTCTATAGTTTGCGCATTCGTCCGGAAATAAGAAAAGCTTACTTCCCCCGTTTTTTAAAATCACAGCTTCTAGAATGTTTACATGATTTATTAAAAAATACGAGTTTTTAGAAAATGTGTTTTATTTCATAAATGGAGTCAACAAAGTATGCACATTCTACGTCATAACTACTTTCTATAGTTTGCACATGCGTCCGGAAATAAGAAAAGCTTACTTCCACCGTTTTTTAAAATCACAGCTTCTTGAAGGTTTACATGATTTTGTAAAAAACACGAGTTTCTAGAAAATGTGTTTTATTTCATAAATGCAATCTACAAAGTATGCACATTCTACGTCATAACGACTTTCTATAGTTTGTGCATGCGTCCGGAAATAAGAAAAGCTTACTTCCCCCGTTTTTAAAAATCACAGCTTCTACGAGGTTTACATGATTTCTTAAAAAACACGAGTTTTTAGAAAATGTGTTTTATTTCATAAATTAAATCAACAAAGTATGCACATTCTACGTCATAACGACTTTCTATAGTTTGTGCATGCGTTTGGAAGTAAGAAAAGCTTACTTCCCCCGTTTTTTAAAATCACAACTTCTAAAAGGTTTACATGATTTATTAAAAAACACGAGTTTTTAGAAAATGTGTTTGATTTCATAAATGGAATAAAAAAAGTATGGACATTCTATGTCATAACGACTTTCTATAGTTTGCGGATGCGTCCGGAAATAATAAAAGCTTACTTCCACCTTTTTTTAAAATCACAGCTTCTAGAATGTTTACATGATTTCGTAAAAAACACGAGTTTTTAGAAAATGTGTTTTTTTTCATAAATGGAATCTACAAAGTATGCACATTCTACGTCATAATGACTTTCTATAGTTTGCGCATGCGTCCGGAAATAAGAAAAGCTTACTTCCACCGTTTTTTTAAATCACAGCTTCTAGAAGGTTTACATGATTTCATAAAAAACACGAGTTTTTAAAAAATGTGTTTTATTTCATAAATGGAATCAACAAAGTATGCACATTCTACGTCATAACGACTTTCTATAGTTTGCGCATGCGTCCGGAAATAAGAAAAGCTTACTTCCCCCGTTTTTTAAATTCACAGCTTCTAGAAGGTTTACATGATTTCTTACAAAACACGAGTTTTTAGAAAATGTGTTTTATTTCATAAATGGAATCAACAAAGTATGCACATTCTACATCATAACGACTTTCTATAGTTTGCGCATGCGTTTGGAAATAAGAAAAGCTTACTTCCCTCGTTTTTTAAAATCACAGCTTCTAGAAGGTTTACATGGTTTCTTAAAAAACACGAGTTTTTAGAAAATGTCTTTTATTTCATAAATGGAATCAACAAAGTATGCACATTCTACGTCATAATGACTTTCTATAGTTTCCGCATGTGTTTGGAAATAATAAAAGCTTACTTCCCTCGTTTTTTAAAATCACAACTTCTAGAAGGTTTACATGGTTTCTTAAAAAACACGAGTTTTTAGAAAATGTGTTTTAATTCATAAATGGAATCAACCAAGTATGCACATTCTATGTCATAACGACTTTCTATAGTTTGCGCATGCGTCCGGAAATAAGAAAAGCTTACTTCCACCATTTTTTAAAATCACAGCTTCTAGAAGGTTTACATGATTTCTTAAAAAACACGAGTTTTAGAAAATGTATTTTATTTCATAAATGGAATCAACAAATTATGCACATTCTACGTCATAATGACTTTCAATAGTTTGCACATTCGTCCGGAAATAAGAAAAGCCTACTTCCACCGTTTTTTAAAATCACAGCTTCTAGAAGGTTTACATGATTTCTTAAAAAACAAGAGTTTTTAGAAAATGTGTTTTATTTCATAAATGGAATCAACAAAGTATGCACATTCTACGTCATAATGACTTTCTATAGTTTGCGCATGCGTTTGGAAATAAGAAAAGCTTACTTCCCCCGTTTTTTAGAATTACAGCTTCTAGAAGGTTTAATGATTTGTTAAAAAACACAAGTATTTAGAAAATGTGTTTTATTTCATAAATGGAATCAACAAAGTATGCACATTCTACGTCATAACGAGTTTCTATGGTTTGCGCATGCGTTTGGAAATAAGAAAAGCTTACTTCTCCCATTTTTTAAAATCACAGCTTCTAGAAGGTTTACATGATTTCTTAAAAAACACGAGTTTTTAGAAAATGTGTTTTATTTCATAAATGGAATCAACAAAGTATATACATTCTACGTCATAACGACTTTCTATAGTTTGCGCATGCGTCCGGAAATAAGAAAAGCTTACTTCCACCGTTTTTTAAAATCACAGCTTCTAGAAGGTTTACATGATTTCGTAAAAAACACGAGTTTTTAGAAAATGTGTTTTATTTCATAAATGGAATCTACAAAGTATGCACATTCTACGTCATAATGACTTTCTATAGTTTGCGCATGCATCCGGAAATAAGAAAATCTTACTTCCACCGTTTTTTTAAATCACAGCTTCTAGAAGGTTTACATGATTTCGTAAAAAACACGAGTTTTTAGAAAATGTGTTTTAATTCATACATGGAATCTACAAAGTATGAACATTCTACGTCATAACGACTTTCTATGATTTGCGCATTCATCCGGAAATAAGAAAAGCTTACTTCCACCATTTTTTAAAATCACAGCTTCTAGAAGGTTTACATGATTTCGTAAAAAACACGAGTTTTTAGAAAATGTGTTTTATTTCATAAATGGAATCTACAAAGTATGCACATTCTACGTCATAACGACTTTCTATAGTTTGCACATGCGTCCAGAAATAAGAAAAGCTTACTTCCCCCTTTTTTCAAAATCACAGCTTCTAGGAGGTTTACATGATTTCTTAAAAAACAAGAGTTTTTAGAAAATGTGTTTTATTTCGTAAATGGAATCGACAAAGTATGCACATTCTACGTCATAACGACTTTCTATAGTTTGCGCATGTGTCCGGAAATAAGAAAAGCTTTCTTCCCCCGTTTTTTGAAATCACATCGTCTAGAAGGTTTACATGATTTCGTAAAAACACGAGTTTTTAGAAAATGTGTTTTATTTCATAAATGGAATCAACATAGTATGCACATTCTACGTCATAACGACTTTCTATAGTTTGCGCATGCATCCGGAAATAAGAAAAGCTTACTTCCCCCGTTTTTTAAAATCACAGCTTCTAGAAGGTTTACATGATTTCTTAAAAAACATGAGTTTTTAGAAAATGTGTTTTATTTCATCAATGGAATCAACAAAGTATGCACATTCTACATCATAACGACTTTCTATAGTTTGCGCATGCGTCCGGAAATAAGAAAAGCTTACTTCCACCGTTTTTTAAAATCACAACTTCTAGAAGGTTTACATGATTTCGTAAAAAACATGAGTTTTTAGAAAATGTGTTTTATTTCATAAATGGAATATACAAAGCATGCACATTCTACGTCATAACGACTTTCTATACTTTGCGCATGCGTCCGGAAATAAAAAAAGCTTACTTCGCACGTTTTTTCAAATCACAGCGTCTAGAAGGTTTACATGATTTCGTAATAACACGAGTTTTTAGAAAATGTGTTTTATTTCATAAATGGAATCAACATAGTATGCACATTCTACGTCATAACGACTTTCTATAGTTTGCGCATGCGTCCGGAAATAAGAAAAGCTTACTTCCCCCGTTTTTTAAAATCACAGCTTCTAGAAGGTTTACATGATTTCTTAAAAAACACGAGTTTTTAGAAAATGTGTTTTATTTCATAAATGGAATCTACAAAGTATGCACATTCTACGTCATAACGACTTTCTATACTTTGCGCATGCGTCCGGAAATAAAAAAAGCTTACTTCCCCCGTTTTTTGAAATCACAGCGTCTAGAAGGTTTACATGATTTCGTAATAACACGAGTTTTTAGAAAATGGGTTTTATTTCATAAATGGAATCAACATAGTATGCACATTCTACGTCATAACGACTTTCTATAGTTTGCGCATGCGTCCGGAAATAAGAAAAGCTTACTTCCCCCGTTTTTTAAAATCACAGCTTCTAGAAGGTTTACATGATTTCTTAAAAAACACGAGTTTTTAGAAAATGTGTTTTATTTCATAAATGGAATCATCAAAGTATGCACATTCTACGTCATAACGACTTTCTATAGTTTGCGCATGGGTCCGGAAATAAGAAAAGCTTACTTCCACCATTTTTCAAAATCACAGCGTCTAGAAGGTTTACATGATTTCGTAAAAACACGAGTTTTTAGAAAATGTGTTTTATTTCATAAATGGAATCTACAAAGTATGCACATTCTACATCATAACGAGTTTCTATAGTTTGCGCATGCGTCCGGAAATAAGAAAAGCTTACTTCCCCCATTTTTTAAAATCACAGATTCTAGAAGGTTTACATGATTTCTTAAAAAACACGAGTTTTTAGAAAATGTGTTTTATTTCCTAAATGGATTCAACAAAGTATGCACATTCTACGTCATAACGACTTCCTATAGTTTGCACATGCGTCCGGAAATAAGAAAAGCTTACTTCAACGGTTTTTTAAAATCACAGCTTCTTGAAGGTTTACATGATTTCGTAAAAAACACGAGTTTTTAGAAAATGTGTTTTATTTTATAAATGGAATCAACAAAGTATGCACATTCTACGTCATAACGACTTTCTATAGTTTGCGCATGCGTCCGGAAATAAGAAAAGCTTAGGTCCACCGTTTTTTAAAATCACAACTTCTAGAAGGTTTACATGATTTCTTAAAAAACACGAGTTTTTAGAAAATGTGTTTTATTTCATAAATGGAATCAACAAAGTATGCACATTCTACATCATAACGAATTTATATAGTTTGCGGATTCGTCCGGAAATAAGAAAAGCTTACTTCCACCGTTTTTTAAAATCACAGCTTCTGGAAGGTTTACATGATTTCGTAAAAAACATGAGTTTTTATAAAATGTGTTTTATTTCATAAATGGAGTCTACAAAGTATGCACATTCTACGTCATAACGACTTTTTATAGTTTGCGCATGCGTCCGGAAATAAGAAAAGATTACTTCCCCCGTTTTTTAAAATCACAGCTCCTAGAAGGTTTCCGTGATTTCTTAAAAAACACGATTTTTTAGAAAATGTGTTTTATTTCATAAATGGAATCAACAAAGTATGCACACTCTACGTCATAACGACTTTCTATAGTTTGCGCATGCGTCTGGAAATAAGAAAAGCTTACTTCAACCGTTTTTTTAAAATCACAGCTTCTTGAAGGTTTACATGATTTCGTTAAAAACACGACTTTTTAGTAAATGTGTTTTATTTCATAAATGGAATCTACAAAGTATGCACATTCTACGACATAACGACTTTCTATAGTTTGCGCATGCGTCCGGAAATAAGAAAAGCTTACTTCCACCATTTTTTAAAATCACAGCTTCTAGAAGGTTTACATGATTTCTTAAAAAACATGAGTTTTTAGAAAATGTGTTTTATTTCATAAATGGAATAAAAAAAGTATGCACATTCTACGTCATAATGACTTTCTATAGTTTGCGCATGCGTCCAGAAATAAGAAAAGCTTACTTCCCCCGTTTTTTAAAATCACTGCTTCTAGAAGGTTTACATGATTTCTTAAAAAACACGAGTTTTTAGAAAATGTTTTTTATTTCATAAATGGAATCAACAAAGTATGCACATTCTACGTCAAAACGACTTTCTATAGTTTTCGCATGCGTTTGTAAATAAGAAAAGCTTACTTCCCCCGTTTTTTAAAATCACAGCTTTTAGAAGGTTTACATGATTTCTTAAAAAACACGAGTTTTTAGAAAATGTGTTTTATTTCATAAATGGAATCAACAAAGTATGCACATTCTACGTCATAATGACTTTCTATAGTTTGCGCATGCGTCCGGAAATAAGAAAAGCTTACTTCCCCCGTTTTTTAAAATCACAGCTTCTAGAAGGTTTACATGATTTCGTAAAAAACACGAGTTTTTACAAAATGTGTTTTATTTCATAAATGGAATCAACAAAGTATGCACATTCTACGTCATAACGACTTTCTATAGTTTGCGCATGCGTTTGGAAATAAGAAAAGCTTACTTCCCCCGTTTTTTAAAATCACAACTTCTAGAATGTTTACATGATTTCTTAAAAAACACGAGTTTTTAGAAAATGTGTTTTATTTCATAAATGGAATCAAGTATGCACATTCTACGTCATAACGACTTTCTATAGTTTGCGTATGCGTCCGGAAATAAGAAAAGCTTACTTCAACTTTTTTTTGAAATCACAGCTTCTTGAAGGTTTACATGATTTCGTAAAAAACACGAGTTTCTAGAAAATGTGTTTTATTTCATAAATGGAATCAACAAAGTATGCACATTCTACATCATAACGACTTTCTATAGTTTGCGCATGCGTCCGGAAATAAGAAAAGCTTACTTCCACCGTTTTTTAAAATCACAGCTTCTAGAACGTTTACATGATTTCTTAAAAAACACGAGTTTTTAGAAAATGTGTTTTATTTGATAAATGGAATCAACAAAGTATGCACATTGTACGTCATAACAACTTTCTATAATTTACGCATTCGTCCGGATATAAGAAAAGCTTACCTCCACCGTTTTTTAAAATCACAGCTTCTAGAAGGTTTACATGATTTCTTATAAAACACGAGTTTTTAGAAAATGTGTTTTATTTGATAAATGGAATCAACAAAGTATGCACATTCTACGTCATAATGACTTTGTATAGTTTGCGCATGTGTTTGGAAATAAGAAAAGCTTACTTCTCTCGTTTTTTAAAATCACAGCTTCTAGAAGGTTTACATGATTTCTTAAAAAACACGACTTTTTAGAAAATGTGTTTTATTTCATAAATGGAATCAACAAAGTATGCACATTCTACATCATAACGATTTTCTATAGTTTGCGCATTCGTCCGTAAATAAGAAAAGCTTACTTCCACCGTTTTTTAAAATCACAGCTTCTAGAAGGTTTACATGATTTCGTAAAAAACACGAGTTTTTAGAAAATGTGTTTTATTGAATAAATGGAATCTACAAAGTATGCACATTCTATGTCATAACGAATTTCTATAGTTTGTGCATGCGTCCAGAAATAAGAAAAGCTTACTTCCACCATTTTTTAAAATCACAGCTTCTAGAAGGTTTACATGATTTCGTAAAAAACACGAGTTTTTAGAAAATGTGTTTTATTTCATAAATCGAATCTTCAAAGTATGCACATTATACGTCATAACGACTTTCTATAGTTTGCGCATGAGTCCGGAAATAAGAAAAGCTTACTTCCACCGTTTTTTAAAATCAAAGCTTCTTGAAGGTTTACATGATTTCGTAAAAAACACGAGTTTCTAGAAAATGTGTTTTATTTCATAAATGGAATCAACAAAGTATGCACATTCTACGTCATAACGACTTTCTATAGTTTGCGCATGCGTCCGGAAATAAGAAAAGCTTATTTCCACCATTTTTTAAAATCACAGCTTCTAGAAGGTTTACATGATTTCCTAAAAAACACGAGTTTTTAGAAAATGTGTTTTATTTCATAAATGGAATCAACAAAGTATGCACATTCTATGTCATAACGACTTTCTATAGTTTGCACATGCGTTTGGAAATAAGAAAAGCTTACTTCCCCCATTTTTTAAAATCACAGCTTCTAGAAGGTTTACATGATTTCTTAAAAAACATGAGTTTTTAGAAAATGTGTTTTATTTCATAAATGGAATCAACAAAGTATGCACATTCTATTTCATAACGACTTTCTATAGCTTGCGCATTCGTCCGGAAATAAGAAAAGCTTACTTCAACCGTTTTTAAAAATCACAGCTTCTTGAAGGTTTACATGATTTCGTAAAAAACACTAGTTCCTAGAAAATGTGTTTTATTTCATAAATGGAATCAACAAAGTATGCACATTCTACGTCATAACGACTTTCTATAGTTTGCGCATGCGTCCGGAAGTAAGAAAAGCTTACTTCAACCGTTTTTTAAAATCACAGCTTCTAGAACGTTTACATGATTTCGTAAAAAACACGAGTTTTTAGAAAAGGTTTTTTATTTCATAAATGGAATCTACAAAGTATGCACATTTTACGTCAGAACGACTTTCTATGGTTTGTGCATGCGTCCGGAAATAAGAAAAGCTTACTTCCCCCGTTTTTTAAAATCACAGCTTCTAGAAGGTTTACATGATTTCGTAAAAAACACGAGTTTTTAGAAAATGTGTTTTATTTCATAAATGGAATCAACAAAGTATGCACATTCTACGTCATAACGACTTTCTATAGTTTGCGCATGCGTTTGGAAATAAGAAAAGCTTACTTCCACTGTTTTTTAAAATCACAGCTTCTAGAAGGTATACATAATTTCGTAAAAAATACGAGTTTTTAGAAAATGTGTTTTATTTCATAAATGGAATCAACAAAGTATGCACATTCTACGTCATAACGACTTTCTATAGTTTGCGCATGCGTTTGGAAATAAGAAAAGCTTACTTCCCCTGTTTTGTAAAATCACAGCTTCTAGAAGGTTTACATGGTTTCTTAAAAAACATGAGTTTTTAGAAAATGTGTTTTATTTCATAAATGGAATCAAAAAAGTATGCAGATTCTATGTCATAACGACTTTCTATAGTTTGTGCATGCGTCCGAAAATAAGAAAAGCTTACTTCCACTGTTTTTTAAAATCACAGCTTCTAGAAGGTTTACATGATTTCGTAAAAAACACGAGTTTTTAGAAAATGTGCTTTATTTCATAAATGGAATCAACAAAGTATGCACATTCTACGTCATAACGACTTTCTATAGTTTGCGCATGCGTCCAGAAATAAGAAAAGCTTACTTCCACCTTTTTTTAAAATCACAGCTTCTAGAAGGTTTACATGATTTCTTAAAAAACACGAATTTTTAGAAAATATGTTTTATTTGACAAATGGAATCAACAAAGTATGCACATTCTACGTCATAACGACTTTCTATAGTTTGCGCATTTGTCCGGAAATAAGAAAAGCTTACTTCCCCCGTTTTTTAAAATCAAAGCTTCTAGAAGGTTTACATGATTTTGTAAAAAACACGAGTTTTTAGAAAATGTGTTTTATTTCATAAATAGAATCTACAAAGTATGCACGTTCTACGTCATAACGACTTTCTATAGTTTGCGCATTCGTCCAGAAATAAGAAAAGCTTACTTCAACCGTTTTTTAAAATCACAGCTTCTAGAACGTTTACATGATTTCGTAAAAAACACGAGTTTTTAGAAAAGGTTTTTTATTTCATAAATGTAATCTACAAAGTATGCACATTTTACGTCATAACGACTTTCTATGGTTTGCGCATGCGTACGGAAATAAGAAAAGCTTACTTCCCCCGTTTTTTAAAATCACAGCTTCTAGAAGGTTTACATGATTTCGTAAAAAACACGAGTTTTTAGAAAATGTGTTTTATTTCATAAATGGAATCAACAAAGTATGCACATTCTACGTCATAACGACTTTCTATAGTTTGCGCATGCGTCCGGAAATAAGAAAAGCTTACTTCCACCGTTTTTTAAAATCACAGCTTCTAGAAGGTTTACATGATTTCGTAAAAAACACGAGTTTCTAGAAAATGTGTTTTATTTCATCAATGGAATCAACAAAGTATGCACATTCTACGTCATAACGACTTTCTATAGTTTGCGCATGCGTCCGGAAATAAGAAAAGCGTACTTCCACAGTTTTTTAAAATCACAGCTTCTAGAAGGTTTACATGATTTCTTAAAAAACACGAGTTTTTAGAAAATGTGTTTTATTTGATAAATGGAATCAACAAAGTATGCACATTCTACGTCATAACGGCTTTCTATAGTTTGCGCATTTGTCCAGAAATAAAAAAAGCTTACTTCCACCGTTTTTTAAAATCACAGCTTCTAGAAGGTTTACATGATTTCTTAAAAAACACGAGTTTTTAGAAAATGTGTTGTATTTCATAAATGGAATCAACAAAGTATGCACATTCTAAATCATAATGACTTGCTATAGTTTCCGCATGTGTTTGGAAATAAGAAAAGCTTACTTCCCTCGTTTTTTAAAATCACAACTTCTAGAAGGTTTACATGGTTTCTTAAAAAACACGAGTTTTTAGAAAATGTGTTTTATTTCATAAATGGAATCAACAAATTATGCAAATTCTACGTCATAACGACTTTCCATAGTTTGCGCATGCGTCCGGAAATAAGAAAAGCTTCGTTCCACCGTTTTTTAAAATCACAACTTCTAGAAGGTTTACATGATTTCTTAAAAAACATGAGTTTTTAGAAAATGTGTTTTATTTGATAAATGGAATCAACAAAGTATGCACATTCTATGTCATAACGGCTTTCTATAGTTTGCGCATTTGTCCGGAAATAAGAAAAGCTTACTTCCACCGTTTTTTAAAATCACAGCTTCTAGAAGGTTTACATGATTTCTTAAAAAACACGAGTTTTTAGAAAATGTGTTGTATTTCATAAATGGAATCAACAAAGTATGCACACTCTAAATCATAATGACTTTCTATAGTTTCCGCATGTGTTTGGAAATAAGAAAAGCTTACTTCCCTCGTTTTTTAAAATCACAGCTTCTAGAAGGTTTACATGGTTTCTTAAAAAACATGAGTTTTTAGAAAATGTGTTTTATTTCATAAATGGAATCAAAAAAGTATGCAGATTCTATGTCATAACGACTTTCTATAGTTTGTGCATGCGTCCGAAAATAAGAAAAGCTTACTTCCACCGTTTTTTAAAATCACAGCTTCTAGAAGGTTTACATGATTTCGTAAAAAACACGAGTTTTTAGAAAATGTGCTTTATTTCATAAATGGAATCAACAAAGTATGCACATTCTACGTCATAACGACTTTCTATAGTTTGCGCATGCGTCCAGAAATAAGAAAAGCTTACTTCCACCTTTTTTTAAAATCACAGCTTCTAGAAGGTTTACATGATTTCTTAAAAAACACGAATTTTTAGAAAATATGTTTTATTTGACAAATGGAATCAACAAAGTATGCACATTCTACGTCATAACGACTTTCTATAGTTTGCGCATTTGTCCGGAAATAAGAAAGGCTTACTTCCCCCGTTTTTTAAAATCAAAGCTTCTAG
The DNA here is from genome assembly GCA_027924585.1 of Larix kaempferi. Lineage (NCBI taxonomy): Eukaryota > Viridiplantae > Streptophyta > Pinopsida > Pinales > Pinaceae > Larix > Larix kaempferi. Next base: position 86,771 of record BSBM01001572.1, read on the forward strand.
AAGGTTTACATGATTTTGTAAAAAACACGAGTTTTTAGAAAATGTGTTTTATTTCATAAATAGAATCTACAAAGTATGCACGTTCTACGTCATAACGACTTTCTATAGTTTGCGCATTCGTCCAGAAATAAGAAAAGCTTACTTCAACCGTTTTTTAAAATCACAGCTTCTAGAACGTTTACATGATTTCGTAAAAAACACGAGTTTTTAGAAAAGGTTTTTTATTTCATAAATGTAATCAACAAAGTATGCACATTTTACGTCATAACGACTTTCTATGGTTTGCGCATGCGTACGGAAATAAGAAAAGCTTACTTCCCCCGTTTTTTAAAATCACAGCTTCTAGAAGGTTTACATGATTTCTTAAAAAACACGAGTTTTTAGAAAATGTGTTTTATTTCATAAATGGAATCAACAAAGTATGCACATTCTACGTCATAACGACTTTCTATAGTTTGCGCATGCGTCCGGAAATAAGAAAAGCGTACTTCCACCGTTTTTTAAAATCACAGCTTCTAGAAGGTTTACATGATTTCTTAAAAAACACGAGTTTTTAGAAAATGTGTTTTATTTGATAAATGGAATCAACAAAGTATACATTCTACGTCATAACGGCTTTCTATAGTTTGCGCATTTGTCCGGAAATAAAAAAAGCTTACTTCCACCGTTTTTTAAAATCACAGCTTCTAGAAGGTTTACATGATTTCTTAAAAAACACGAGTTTTTAGAAAATGTGTTGTATTTCATAAATGGAATCAACAAAGTATGCACATTCTAAATCATAATGACTTGCTATAGTTTCCGCATGTGTTTGGAAATAAGAAAAGCTTACTTCCCTCGTTTTTTAAAATCACAACTTCTAGAAGGTTTACATGGTTTCTTAAAAAACACGAGTTTTTAGAAAATGTGTTTTATTTCATAAATGGAATCAACAAATTATGCAAATTCTACGTCATAACGACTTTCCATAGTTTGCGCATGCGTCCGGAAATAAGAAAAGCTTCGTTCCACCGTTTTTTAAAATCACAACTTCTAGAATGTTTACATGATTTCTTAAAAAACACGAGTTTTTAGAAAATGTGTTTTATTTGATAAATGGAATCAACAAAGTATGCACATTCTACGTCATAACGGCTTTCTATAGTTTGCGCATTTGTCCGGAAATAAGAAAAGCTTACTTCCACCGTTTTTTAAAATCAAAGGCTTCTAGAAGGTTTACATGATTTCTTAAAAAACACGAGTTTTTAGAAAATGTGTTGTATTTCATAAATGGAATCAACAAAGTATGCACACTCTAAATCATAATGACTTTCTATAGTTTCCGCATGTGTTTGGAAATAAGAAAAGCTTACTTCCCTCGTTTTTTAAAATCACAACTTCTAGAAGGTTTATATGGTTTCTTAAAAAACACGAGTTTTTAGAAAATGTGTTTTATTTCATAAATGGAATCAACAAATTATGCAAATTCTACGTCATAACAACTTTCCATAGTTTGCGCATGCGTCCGGAAATAAGAAAAGCTTAGTTCCACCGTTTTTTAAAATCACAGCTTCTAGAAGGTTTACATGATTTCTTAAAAAACACGAGTTTTTAGAAAATGTGTTTTATTTCATAAATGGAATCAACAAAGTATGCACATTCTACGTCATAACGACTTTCTATAGTTTCCGCATGTGTTTGGAAATAAGAAAAGCTTACTTACCTCGTTTTTTAAAATCACAACTTCTAGAAGGTTTACATGGTTTCTTAAAAAACACGAGTTTTTAGAAAATGTGTTTTATTTCATAAATGGAATCAACAAAGTATGCACATTCTACGTCATAACGAGTTTCTATAATTTACTCATTCGTCCAGAAATAAGAAAAGCTTACTTCCACCGTTTTTTAAAATCAAAGCTTCTAGAAGGTTTACATGATTTCTTAAAAAACATGAGTTTTTAGAAAATGTGTTTTATTTCATAAATGAAATCAACAAAGTATGCACATTCTACGTCATAATGACTTTCTATAGTTTGCACATGTGTTTGGAAATAAGAAAAGCTTACTTCCCTCGTTTTTTAAAATCACAGCTTCTAGAAGGTTTACATGGTTTCTTAAAAAACACGAGTTTTTAGAAAATGTGTTTTATTTCATAAATGGAATCAACAAAGTATGCACATTCTACGTCATAATGACTTTCTATAGTTTGCGCATTTGTCTGGAAATAAGAAAAGCTTACTTCCCCTGTTTTTTAAAATCACAGCTTCTAGAAGGTTTACATGATTTCTTAAAAAACATGAGTTTTTAGAAAATTTGTTTTATTTCATAAATGGAATCAACAAAGTATGCACATTCTACGTCATAACGACTTTCTATAGTTTGCGCTTTCGTCCGGAAATAAGAAAAGCTTACTTCCCCCGTTTTTTAAAATCACAGCTTCTAGAAGGTTTACATGATTTGTTAAAAAATACGAGTTTTTAGAAAATGTGTTTTATTTCATAAATGGAATCAACAAAGTATGCACATTCTACGTCATAACGACTTTCTATAGTTTGCGCATGCATCCGGAAATAAGAAAAGCTCACTTCCCCCGTTTTTTAAAATCACAGCTTCTAGAAGGTTTACATGATTTCTTAAAAAACACGAGTTCTTAGAAAATGTGTTTTATTTCATCAATGGAATCAACAAAGTATGCACATTCTACGTCATAACGACTTTCTATAGTTTGTGCATGCGTTTGGAAATAAGAAAAGCTTACTTCCCCCGTTTCTTAAAATCACACCTTCTAGAAGGTTTACATGATTTCTTAAAAAACACGAGTTTTTAGAAAATGTGTTTTATTTCATGAATGGAATCGACAAAGTATGCACATTCCACGTCATAACGACTTTCTATAGTTTGCGCATGCGTCCGGAAATAAGAAAAGCTTACTTCCACCGTTTTTAAAAATCACATCTTCTAGAAGGTTTACATGATTTCTTAAAAAACATGAGTTTTTAGAAAATGTGTTTTATTTCATAAATGGAATCTACAAAGTATGCACATTCTACGTCATAACGACTTTCTATAGTTTGCGCATGCGTCCGGAAATAAGAAAAGCTTACTTCCATCGTTTTTTAAAATCACAGCTTCTAGAAGGTTTACATGATTTCTTAAAAAGCACGAGTTTTTAGAAAATGTGTTTTATTTCATAAATGGAATCAACAAAGTATGCACATTCTACGTCATAACTACTTTCTATAGTTTGCGCATTCGTCCGGAAATAAGAAAAGCTTACTTCCACAGTTTTTTAAAATAATAGCTTCTAGAAGGTTTACATGATTTCGTAAAAAACACGAGTTTTTAGAAAATGTGCTTTATTTCATAAATGGAATCTACAAAGTATGCACATTCTACATCATAACGACTTTCTATAGTTTGCGCATGCGTTTGGAAATAAGAAAAGCTTACTTCCCCCGTTTTTTAAAATCACAGCTTCTAGAAGGTTTACATGATTTGTTAAAAAACACAAGTTTTTAGAAAATGTGTTTTATTTCATAAATGGAATCAACAAAGTATCCACATTCTAGGTCATAACGATTTTCTATAGTTTGTGCATGCGTCCAGAAATAAGAAAAGCTTACTTCCACCATTTTTTAAAATAATAACTTCTAGAAGGTTTACATGATTTCGTAAAAAACACGAGTTTTTAGAAAATGTGTTTTATTTCATAAATAGTACAACAAAGTATGCACATTCTACGTCATAACTACTTTCTATAATTTGCGCATTCATCCGGAAATAAGAAAAGCTTACTTCCACCGTTTTTTAAAATCACAGCTTCTAGAAGGTTTACATGATTTTGTAAAAAACACGAGTTTTTTAGAAAATGAGATTTATTTCATAAATGGAATCTACAAAGTATGCACATTCTACGTCATAACGACTTTCTATAGTTTGCGCATGCGTCTGGAAATAAGAAAAGCCTACTTCCCCCGTTTGTTAAAATTACAGCTTCTAGAAGGTTTACATAATTTGTTAAAAAACACGAGTTTTTAGAAAATGTGTTTTATTTCATAAATGGAGTCAACAAAGTATGCACATTCTACGTCATAACGACTTTCTATAGTTTGCGCATCCGTCGGGAAATAAGAAAAGCTTACTTCCTGTCAAAACCCGAAATTTCCGAAAAATTTAAAAAATTTTATTTACAACAATAAATGTTAACTAGGTAGTTTTCTGATTTGTTTTAAATTAAATAACATACATAATCTGTTGAAAGACTCTGTCTTATTAAAAACTTTGATTTTGGTGATTGTAATTTATGATTGTTTTGTTTTTGAGCCGCAAGGGAAGAGCTAGTCGTAGTTGACTGGCTTACTTAGCTTACGAGCTAATGCATATGTCGTCTTTTGTCTCTCAGGTACGTCAATGAAGTAAGGATCCCGTTGGTTGAACTTGGTGAGTATCAATATTTCCTGTACATAAAACTTAAAAGATCGTCATGATAATTCTTATACAGATAGCGTCACCATGTTCTGCAATAGATTACACAGTCCAGTTATAATTATTGTTTTATGAATATTATGTTATATTACTACTGTAATTTATCAATGGAACAATAGTTTGTATTATAAATTATCATCTACGTAAGGCGACATAGCACCAAGTGACTTATTGTCGTTTAAATACCTATGATTTACTGTTTGTCCATGTAATAATAATCGTAAGTGCAAGAGTGACGCCTCTAGCATTATTCCATTATATTCGACTATACTGCAATGTTTAATGTCAACTTTAAAGTTTATTTCTGTCACATGACTGTGCATGGATTTTAACTACCTTCACGATGGGAACCTGTAGCTGAAGCTCTATTTCAATCATCTTATTAATAGAGATTTATTATTCAAATATTGTTTTACTGTTACAGTAGTATTGGTAACAAACACGAGGAGTGTGTATGATAGCAATTTTGTATAAATGTCAAATAGATATGATAATATTTCCAGGCGTTAAGTAACACGGCATCTTCCTTTGAAGTTGACTACATTACTGCTTACAAAATCATGGAATGTATTATGCTCATGGCATAAATCTAGGATTGATTTTAATTTATAAATCTCATGTAACTTAATGTTTTTCCACATCATGTTGTCCCCATACGATGGCAAGCTTTATACTACCTATAGTGTATAGGTTATATTTATCACACTTGGTTATGTAAACTCTATGGTTGAAGTTGACCATACCTCCTTTGTATTGTTGTAGGGTTTATACATAGCACGTACCTTGGTATTCCGTGAAGGTTCGATTGCAAGCATACACTATATGCTAATGATTGTATATCATATGTTGTCTTTTACATTTGACTTACTTATATAATGATTTTGGATTCGATGTGCAATGATTTGGGTTGCAGTTTGAACTATATAGTCTCGACCCATACTACGTTGATATATTTGGGACTACGTGGTTGCTTCTCCTCCAAGCGGTTGGCAATATATAAAATGTTGATCAAAACCCTACCAGGTTGTTGTATTTTCCTTCGGGCTCGGGTCCTGAGAATGAAACCCTCCTTGTCTGAGTTTTTGTAATGAGAACACTGTAACTGAGTGCAACGTGTTGGGGTCTGGTCTCGTGGGTTTCATTCTGAAGTAGAATACCTCCTCGGCTCTGTTGATAGATTTGGCTACGGTTTTCCTTATTTTGTAGTCTCGTTGCTCCGTCATTGTTTTTTTTAAAACCAGCTACTTACAGTCCTTCAATTCGCTGGGTGCATAGGAGACAGGGTTTGCTACGGTCTTTAAGTTATATGAGAGGTGATGCATTTGGGTTTTGGGTGTGCTTCAAGTCTGGTTCCATGCCAGCGTGAGGGTTTCGTCGGGAACTATTACCTTGTCTCAGCTGTTATATAAGTTTTGTTTAATTACCTTTCTGACGAAGATGATGGGGTTTCTATAATTATTTAGCCTGTGGCTACTGGTTGTCTACTGCTACTTTCCTCCATGTCCCGGTAAGATGCACCATATTTTTTTTTTACAGTTTTTAAGTTTTATAATCATTCAAATAGATTTACGTTTTTGTTTCCATTCTCTGCACTTAATATGACGATTAATATCCTCGGCATTCGTCAATGTGCAGGTCACACGGCTCTTGAAGGTGTTCATGGCCTTATCAATTTACGCAGGCTCCTCCGGGTAAGCCTGGTTATCCACGGCTGTCTCTTCCTTTGCTGGTTTTGTGGCTAGGGTTGTGTCAAGGAGGAAAACTCCTGTATAGTGAAGTCATTTGACAACTTGCAATTTACAGTTGCAGTCATATGTATGGAGTTGTTTTGGTTGAAAAGAAAGGGGTTTGAAACCCTGTTAAATGTATGAAGAGCCATTCACGGCTATGCCCATATGAGGCCAGGGTTTCGGCTATGGTTTTCTATAACGGCTAAGCATAGGATTTTAATCCTCGCTGTTTAAGATTTATTTTTTTCATATAAATTATTGGGTCTGTTATGACCGTGTTTCGTCTTCATGTATTGTTATAATATTTACAAGATGTAAAGATATCTGGGTTATTCGATACCTGCAATGTATGATGGCTCTGTTTAAAGAAACCCTACCATTTTCCTTCTGTGTTTTATTTTGATTTGAAGTGTTGAATGATGATAGTGGATGTTTCTCGACGGTGTCTGCAATAGTTGAATGCATAGGGTTATTCTGGTGAATTTGGGGGGTTTTGTTTCATGTTCAAAGCATACATAGGGTATTGTGAACTCGATAGCGACTGGGTATGAATTATAATAATATTTGTTTTGATTCTTGTACAGTTGTTAAATGAAACTATAGGTTAAATAATATATATACACATAGAAATATGTGTAATCTTACTGTAGGTTATCGTTGCCATATAAGGCATTCTTTTCATTTGTTTTTCAGTCTGTCGATGGGATATTGTAAGGCTACAGCCAAGTAGGGTTTGGGAACTACTCCAATGGAGATATTTGTACTGAATACTATTAATACTGTGTATAATTTACAATGGTTTGTAATCCGCCAATGATGACTGTAATAGTCAACAGTTTTTCTGTTGTATTAATATGTTTGTATTGTTTAAAAACCACTCTGTTATTTCTATTATATTGACATGGCTACTGTGTTCTAAGACTTAGATAGCAAGCAAATAAAAATCTACAGTTACTAGTGTCTGTGTTTGACTACTGTGTAAATGTTTAAGATTTGTGAAAACTTGTAACAATGAAATATTGTTACAGTCACCTTTTAATTAATCGATAACTGTCAGACATGTTCTGAGTATAAATAATATATTAAATGAGTTTTGTTTATCTATTAACTTGATATAGGAAAGACTTGTAATTTAAAGTTTACTAAAATATACAATATATATATATATACAGATAGGTTATTCTGATAGGAATTATCTCAAAATAAACACTAAGATTTGTCTAGATTTGTTCTTATGATTGTTTAATAGTTATAAATCTGGATTATCTATTATCCAATATTTCTGTCTATTATTAAACTAATAACAGGAATTCTAGCATATGCATAAACACAGTATTTATTAACTGTGGCAGTGACAAATAGGTTCTGTATAAAAATAATATACTCTATTTAAATAAAACAGGAAAACTTCTAAAGCATCTGCATTCTGAAATTTATACCAAAAGAAAGTACAGATAATGAATTCCTGTAATTGAACACAATCAATACATAGTTGTACTAGTTTATCTCATAGGAAAATAATTTAAACCAATCAACAGGGAGAGTGACAGAACCTGTAGATGGTAGACAATAACAGCAATGGGAGGCTGTTCCTCCCTACCAATTCCTGGAGAGTGCCCAGACAGCACTTCTCAGGACCCCCGAGCTTGCTCTGGTCTAACTGGCTGGAATCTAAGTACGGCCAATAATTCCCTCAGCCAAAACAGCTATACTGGAACCAAGTTACTGCAACTTCCTGCTCAAAACACTTCCTTACTGTTTCCCACTTCCTCAATGGGACTCCTGAATAGCATTCATCTGAATGTATTCTCCCTCTAGAACAATTGCTGAACCCCCAGCTCAGTTCATTGAGTAGTATTTAAAAGATTGCCTAGGTCTTAGTTGGGCTAACTGTCATTAATGAGCCACCTGCTCAGATTCCACTTTCTTGGGGAATCATGACCCCAAAATATAGGGAAGTTGCCACCTGCAACTCAGGAAGTGTTTGAGGATGCTGCCACTTGTCTTTTGTCCTTCCACCTAATTCCATCCACCAGTTAGACCAGTAACCTCTTTTAACAGCTCTCCCATGCTGTTGTCTCCATAATTTATTTATTAATAATAATTTATTCAGATTTTACATTCCATTTCTGGAGACTCTGCTGAGTCATCCCTTCCTACTTAGCATTAAATTTAACATAATGTTCTCAGGAATATTAAAAATAATTACATTATTTTAATAAAATTGGGGTATGTGACATACACACCCCCTTAAAATGTAACATCGTCCTCGATGTTACTTTATTCTTCTTCTTCAGCTACCTGCTGGAATAGATGGGGATATGCTTCCCGCATCTTACTTTCCAGCTCCCAGGTAGATTCTTCAGGACTAAGGTGCTTCCATTGCACCTTCACTTGTCCAATTGTCCGGTTCCGTAGAGTAATTTCCCTCCTCCCGAGGATACAATCCGGTTCTACCAGAACTTCCCCTTCTGGTTCTACCTGTACAATGTTCCAATCAATAACATGAGTAGCATCATGAACATACTTTTTCAAAACAGAGATATGAAAAACATTATGTACTTTTAAATTTGGCGGTAATGCTAACTGATAAGCAACTTGACCAATTCTAGCTAAAATTTCAAATGGACCACAGTAACGTGGTGCTAATTTTGCACAACTTCCTAATCTTAGGGAGCTTTTCTTTGGTCTTACCTTGATGAACACATGTTCACCTACCTGGAACTCTTTAGGAGTTCTTTTCAAGTCTGCTTGACTCTTTTGCCGATCCTGGGCAATCTTCAAGTTGCCCTGCACTTGTTTCACAATCTGTTCCATTTCTTTTAATAAATCAGGTCCTAACACTAATCTATCTACTGGATTACTCCAGGAGATAGGAGTGTTGCATTTTCGTCCATACAAAACCTCAAAAGGACTAAACTTAGCTGATGATTGATAGCTGTTATTGTATGCAAATTCAGCTAAGTGTAAATAATCCTCCCACTTACCTGGTTGATCTTTAACATACATCCTTAACAGATCTTCTAATATTTGATTAACTCGTTCTGTTTGTCCGTCCGTCTGAGGATGGAAAGAGGTGCTGAAATTCAAAGTGGTGTTTAATCCTTTGAACAAGGATCTCCAAAAATTTCCTGTGAATTTAGGATCCCTGTCTGATATAATGACTTTTGGAATACCGTGTAACCGAAAAATCTGTTTTAGAAAGATATCTGCTATGTTTGCAGCCTTGTATGTGGTTTTAACAGGAATAAAATGTGCTGATTTACTTAATTTGTCTACCACTACCATAATTGAATCATTCTGATGTTGGTTTTTGGGTAAACCCGTAATGAAATCCAGGCTGATTATTTCCCATTTCCAGCTAGGAATAGGTAAAGGTTGCAGCAATCCAGCTGGATGTTGATGTTCTGTTTTTACTTGTTGGCAGTCCAAACACTTCGCTAAATATTCAGCAGTTTCAGATTTCATGTTAGGCCAAAAATATTCTTTTCTCAGCATAGTGATAGTCTTTTGATAGCCAGGATGCCCGGAGTAAGGGGTTTTATGTATTTCGTCTAAAATTAACAGCTTAACTGTAGGTGCATTAGGGATATACAGCCTGTCCTTAAACAGCAGAAATCCGTTTTCGTTTATACTATACCCTTTTATCAAACTTTCTGTGGGCTGTTCCTTGGCTGTAATTTGTAAGTGTTGATAATTTTCATCTAATTTTATCCCTTCAGCCATCTGTTTATTTAAATCAGAGGTATAAGTGCTGCTAGCTGATATAAAATTCAGTTTTGCATTCCTGCTCAAGGCATCAGCCACCTTATTTTCCTTCCCTTTTATGTGTTGGATTTCAAAATCGTACTCACTTAGGAATGCCAGCTATCTGGCTTGTCTTGCATTTAGATTTGGCTGGTCTAAAAGGTATTTCAGACCTTTATTATCTGTTAGTAAGGTAAATTTTCTGCCTATTAGGTGGTGTCGCCACATCTTTAAAGCATGAATTACAGCAGCTAATTCTAGGTCATAAGTGGCATAATTCTTTTCATGGATTTTCAGCTTCCTAGATTCGTAAGCAATGACATGTCCTTCTTGAGTCAGCACTCCGCCTAAACCATCATTACAAGCGTCGGTGCAAACTATGAAGTCTTTATTTGGGTCCGCTATTCTAAGAATAGGTGCAGTTGTCAATAAGGTCTTAAGTTTCTTGAAACTTTCTTCACATTTCGCATTCCAATCAAACTTCTTTCCTTTCTTCTGCAAAGAAGTGATTGGATTGGCTATTTTTGAAAAGCCTTCAATAAACCTCCGGTAGTAACCGGTAATTCCCATGAAAGATCTAACGTCCGTCACATCTTTAGGTACTGGCCATTCTTCAATCGCCCGAATCTTTTCGGGATCTACTGAAATCCCTTCCTTAGTGACTACATGTCCTAAGTACTGGATTTCATCCTTGAAGAAGTCACATTTACTAAATTTCGCAAAAAGTTGTTGTTCTCTCAGTTCTTGTAAAACGATACGTAAGTGTCCCTTATGCTCCTCCTCGCTCTTAGAATAGACTAAAATGTCGTCGATAAATACAACAACAAATTTATCTAAGTACTTGTGCATTATGTTGTTCATTAAGCACATGAAAACAGCTGGGGCATTCGTAAGTCCAAAGGGCATTACGACAAATTCGTAATGTCCGTATCTTGTTCTAAAGGCTGTTTTGAAAATGTCTTCTTCTTTAATTCTTACCTGATGATAACCCGATCTCAGATCGATCTTAGAGAATACCGTAGCGCCACGTAGTTGATCAAACAGATCATCAATACGAGGTAACGGATACCTGTTTTTGATCGTCATCTTGTTTAGTTGACGATAATCTATGCAAAGTCGCATAGTTCCGTCCTTCTTTTTAATGAAAATTACTGGTGCTCCCCAAGGGGATACGCTGGGTCGGATATAGTTCTTATCTATTAACTCCTTCAACTGAGTTTTTAACTCGTTAAGCTCCAAAATATTCATACGGTATGGGGCTTTTGAACTGGGAACAGCACCTGGTACCAGCTCAATGGTAAAGTCAAGCTCTCTCTTGGGAGGCAATTCTGGGATTTCCTCGGGAAAAACGTCAATAAATTCATTGACGATAGGAATGTTCTCTACTGTTTTCTAGTTGTTCTCAGATTTATCGGTCTCGTCTGTAATAGTTATAGCATAGGTCTTGCACCCTTTCCTGACGGCTCTTTTAAGTTGTAACGCAGAAATCTGCCTAACTACTGTTTTCCTAGGGATACCTCTAACAGTTACTGGCTGTCCACTACTGTTTATACATCTAAAAGTTTTGTCAAAACAGTTTAAAACGACCCTATGTTGTTCCAACCAGTCCATTCCGATAAGTATGTCATAAGAGCCAAGTGGTAAAATGTTCAGTTTAATTGTAGTTCTAAAATCAGTCATGTTTAAGATGCATTCTTTTACATAGCAGTTTACTTTCTTCTTAGCCCCAGTAGCTAATTGTACAGACCAAGAATTATCAAACCTTTCAACAGTCAAATTACATTTTTCTACCAGTTGAGGTGAAATATAACTAAGACTAGCACCTGGATCTATTAATATAGTAACTGGGGTTTTGTTAATCATACCTCCTACTTCCACCATGGAAGTTTGATAGTCAGCCTGACGATTTTCCAACGCTGCATTTATTCTGGGCATAGTTCCTGCAAAATCTCCAACCGTCATTTCGTCTTGAACAGTATGAATATTGTTGACTTGTTTCTTTCTGTTTGGGCAGACTGAAGCATAATGTGGCCCATTACACTCCCAGCACTTGACAGGTTCTTTTCGCTCAAAATTTTTGGTGTAGTTTCCATGGTTATTAGGAATCTCTTTGCTGTTTTTGTAATTGTTTGAATGGCTGACAGCTCCATTTTTGTTTCCTTGGAAACTTTTACTGTTAAAGTGGTTCCCGTTTTTGCCATTCTTGAAACTTTTATGGGGAACAAATTCCTTTTTCTTGTACTCGATCAGATTGCTGTTCTTTTTGGCTTTCCAGCTGGCTATTCCCTCTTTCTTTTTATTCTGTTCGTAACAGAAATTTGCCTTGCGCATAGCTTCTTCCAGTGTTTTGGGGTTGTCATATTCAATTCTGTCCTTGATATGATAGGGCAGGCAACTAAGAAACCGCTGTATTTTTGGTTTCTCTTCGACAAAATACGGTACATAACGCAACAGACTTAAAAATTTACTGTTTAAGTCCTTCATCGTCATAGATCCGAGTTTTAGTTCATAAAATTCTTTAGCCCTTTCTTCATAATATTGCTCGGACAGGAATTTCTTCTTGAAATACCTTTTAAAGGTACTCCAATTAACTTCTCTTTCTTTGATCCCTTTGACCCTTTTCAGGTCTTGCCACCATATATCCGCTTTTCCCGAGAGGTTGTAGATGGCCATTCTTGCCTTTAGCTGATTTGAGTAGTTATAGATCTGAAAATACTTTCTCATCCCGGACAACCAGGATTCGGCCTCTTCTCCAGTTTCAGCTTCTCCATTGAAAGTTGGGGGTTTTATCTTCTTAAACTCCCCGGAAATCTCCTCATAGGGCCGGTACTTTTTCCTTTGGTTGTGCAGCTCAGCTTCACTGCTGTCACTGTTAGTGTGATAACTGGGTTGTCCCTTTCTTTCTTCAGATGAGGAACTGCTGTCAGATTTAGTTGGTTTTGTCCTTTTTGACCCTCTTGAATGACTAACTTCTTCTGAGTCAGCTGGTTTGCTCCTTCCTTCAGTCTGAAATTTTTCTATCAATAACTGATTTAGCTGTTCCTGAGTCTTTAAAATTCTTTCATTATCCCTTTTAACTGTTTCCATTTCTGTCTTTAATCCTCTTATGGTCTGCATCAGCTCAGTGGTGTGAGCAGCTTCTTCTCCCGTCTCAAGTTCTTTTGACATCTGTCTTGTCTCAACATTGGGAGATTCCTCCTCAGCATATTCTCCCAGTTTTTCCATACCTGTCTGTAAAATTCAGAAAAGAAAAATTTCTGTTCTGTAGATGAAACCGAAATATATATTAGTATTTTATAAATAAAACAAAATCTTCTTTTATGATCATTGTTTGCGGAAGTTTAGTGGAGTCACATACAGGCCTAGTGTCTGAAACTGAGCTCTGATACCACATGTCAAAACCCGAAATTTCCGAAAAATTTAAAAATTTTTATTTACAACAATAAATGTTAACTAGGTAGTTTTCTGATTTGTTTTAAATTAAATAACATACATAATCTGTTGAAAGACTCTGTCTTATTAAAAACTTTGATTTTGGTGATTGTAATTTATGATTGTTTTGTTTTTGAGCCGCAAGGGAAGAGCTAGTCGTAGTTGACTGGCTTACTTAGCTTACGAGCTAATGCATATGTCGTCTTTTGTCTCTCAGGTACGTCAATGAAGTAAGGATCTCGTTGGTTGAACTTGGTGAGTATCAATATTTCCTGTACTTAAAACTTAAAAGATCGTCATGATAATTCTTATACAGATAGCGTCACCATGTTCTGCAATAGATTACACAGTCCAGTTATAATTATTGTTTTATGAATATTATGTTATATTACTACTGTAATTTATCAATGGAACAATAGTTTGTATTATAAATTATCATCTACGTAAGGCAACATAGCACCAAGTGACTTATTGTCGTTTAAATACCTATGATTTACTGTTTGTCCATGTAATAATAATCGTAAGTGCAAGAGTGACGCCTCTAGCATTATTCCATTATATTCGACTATACTGCAATGTTTAATGTCAACTTTAAAGTTTATTTCTGTCACATGACTGTGCATGGATTTTAACTACCTTCACGATGGGAACCTGTAGCTGAAGCTCTATTTCAATCATCTTATTAATAGAGATTTATTATTCAAATATTGTTTTACTGTTACAGTAGTATTGGTAACAAACACGAGGAGTGTGTATGATAGCAATTTTGTATAAATGTCAAATAGATATGATAATATTTCCAGGCGTTAAGTAACACGGCATCTTCCTTTGAAGTTGACTACATTACTGCTTACAAAATCATGGAATGTATTATGCTCATGGCATAAATCTAGGATTGATTTTAATTTATAAATCTCATGTAACTTAATGTTTTTCCACATCATGTTGTCCCCATACGATGGCAAGCTTTATACTACCTATAGTGTATAGGTTATATTTATCACACTTGGTTATGTAAACTCTATGGTTGAAGTTGACCATACCTCCTTTGTATTGTTGTAGGGTTTATACATAGCACGTACCTTGGTATTCCGTGAAGGTTCGATTGCAAGCATACACTATATGCTAATGATTGTATATCATATGTTGTCTTTTACATTTGACTTACTTATATAATGATTTTGGATTCGATGTGCAATGATTTGGGTTGCAGTTTGAACTATATAGTCTCGACCCATACTACGTTGATATATTTGGGACTACGTGGTTGCTTCTCCTCCAAGCGGTTGGCAATATATATAATGTTGATCAAAACCCTACCAGGTTGTTGTATTTGCCTTCGGGCTCTGGTCCTGAGAATGAAACCCTCCTTGTCTGAGTTTTTGTAATGAGAACACTGTAACTGAGTGCAACGTGTTGGGGTCTGGTCTCGTGGGTTTCATTCTGAAGTAGAATACCTCCTCGGCTCTGTTGATAGATTTGGCTACGGTTTTCCTTATTTTGTAGTCTCGTTGCTCCGTCATTGTTTTTTTTAAAACCAGCTACTTACAGTCCTTCAATTCGCTGGGTGCATAGGAGACAGGGTTTGCTACGGTCTTTAAGTTATATGAGAGGTGATGCATTTGGGTTTTGGGTGTGCTTCAAGTCTGGTTCCATGCCAGCGTGAGGGTTTCGTCGGGAACTATTACCTTGTCTCAGCTGTTATATAAGTTTTGTTTAATTACCTTTCTGACGAAGATGATGGGGTTTCTATAATTATTTAGCCTGTGGCTACTGGTTGTCTACTGCTACTTTCCTCCATGTCCCGGTAAGATGCACCATATTTTTTTTTTACAGTTTTTAAGTTTTATAATCATTCAAATAGATTTACGTTTTTGTTTCCATTCTCTGCACTTAATATGACGATTAATATCCTCGGCATTCGTCAATGTGCAGGTCACACGGCTCTTGAAGGTGTTCATGGCCTTATCAATTTACGCAGGCTCCTCCGGGTAAGCCTGGTTATCCACGGCTGTCTCTTCCTTTGCTGGTTTTGTGGCTAGGGTTGTGTCAAGGAGGAAAACTCCTGTATAGTGAAGTCATTTGACAACTTGCAATTTACAGTTGCAGTCATATGTATGGAGTTGTTTTGGTTGAAAAGAAAGGGGTTTGAAACCCTGTTAAATGTATGAAGAGCCATTCACGGCTATGCCCATATGAGGCCAGGGTTTCGGCTATGGTTTTCTATAACGGCTAAGCATAGGATTTTAATCCTCGCTGTTTAAGATTTATTTTTTTCATATAAATTATTGGGTCTGTTATGACCGTGTTTCGTCTTCGTGTATTGTTATAATATTTACAAGATGTAAAGATATCTGGGTTATTCGATACCTGCAATGTATGATGGCTCTGTTTAAAGAAACCCTACCATTTTCCTTCTGTGTTTTATTTTGATTTGAAGTGTTGAATGATGATAGTGGATGTTTCTCGACGGTGTCTGCAATAGTTGAATGCATAGGGTTATTCTGGTGAATTTGGGGGGTTTTGTTTCATGTTCAAAGCATACATAGGGTATTGTGAACTCGATAGCGACTGGGTATGAATTATAATAATATTTGTTTTGATTCTTGTATAGTTGTTAAATGAAACTATAGGTTAAATAATATATATACACATAGAAATATGTGTAATCTTACTGTAGGTTATCGTTGCCATATAAGGCATTCTTTTCATTTGTTTTTCAGTCTGTCGATGGGATATTGTAAGGCTACAGCCAAGTAGGGTTTGGGAACTACTCCAATGGAGATATTTGTACTGAATACTATTAATACTGTGTATAATTTACAATGGTTTGTAATCCGCCAATGATGACTGTAATAGTCAACAGTTTTTCTGTTGTATTAATATGTTTGTATTGTTTAAAAACCACTCTGTTATTTCTATTATATTGACATGGCTACTGTGTTCTAAGACTTAGATAGCAAGCAAATAAAAATCTACAGTTACTAGTGTCTGTGTTTGACTACTGTGTAAATGTTTAAGATTTGTGAAAACTTGTAACAATGAAATATTGTTACAGTCACCTTTTAATTAATCGATAACTGTCAGACATGTTCTGAGTATAAATAATATATTAAATGAGTTTTGTTTATCTATTAACTTGATATAGGAAAGACTTGTAATTTAAAGTTTACTAAAATATACAATATATATATATATACAGATAGGTTATTCTGATAGGAATTATCTCAAAATAAACACTAAGATTTGTCTAGATTTGTTCTTATGATTGTTTAATAGTTATAAATCTGGATTATCTATTATCCAATATTTCTGTCTATTATTAAACTAATAACAGGAATTCTAGCATATGCATAAACACAGTATTTATTAACTGTGGCAGTGACAAATAGGTTCTGTATAAAAATAATATACTCTATTTAAATAAAACAGGAAAACTTCTAAAGCATCTGCATTCTGAAATTTATACCAAAAGAAAGTACAGATAATGAATTCCTGTAATTGAACACAATCAATACATAGTTGTACTAGTTTATCTCATAGGAAAATAATTTAAACCAATCAACAGGGAGAGTGACAGAACCTGTAGATGGTAGACAATAACAGCAATGGGAGGCTGTTCCTCCCTACCAATTCCTTGAGAGTGCCCAGACAGCACTTCTCAGGACCCCCGAGCTTGCTCTGGTCTAACTGGCTGGAATCTAAGTACGGCCAATAATTCCCTCAGCCAAAACAGCTATACTGGAACCAAGTTACTGCAACTTCCTGCTCAAAACACTTCCTTACTGTTTCCCACTTCCTCAATGGGACTCCTGAATAGCATTCATCTGAATGTATTCTCCCTCTAGAACAATTGCTGAACCCCCAGCTCAGTTCATTGAGTAGTATTTAAAAGATTGCCTAGGTCTTAGTTGGGCTAACTGTCATTAATGAGCCACCTGCTCAGATTCCACTTTCTTGGGGAATCATGACCCCAAAATATAGGGAAGTTGCCACCTGCAACTCAGGAAGTGTTTGAGGATGCTGCCACTTGTCTTTTGTCCTTCCACCTAATTCCATCCACCAGTTAGACCAGTAACCTCTTTTAACAGCTCTCCCATGCTGTTGTCTCCATAATTTATTTATTAATAATAATTTATTCAGATTTTACAGTCCATTTCTGGAGACTCTGCTGAGTCATCCCTTCCTACTTAGCATTAAATTTAACATAATGTTCTCAGGAATATTAAAAATAATTACATTATTTTAATAAAATTGGGGTATGTGACACTTCCCTTGTTTTTTAAAATAATAGCTTCTAGAAGGTTTGCATGATTTCGTAAAAAACACGAGTTTTTAGAAAATGTGTTTTATTTCATAAATGGAATCAACAAAGTATGCACATTCTACGTCATAACGACTTTCTATAGTTTGCGCATGCGTTTGGAAATAAAAAAAGCTTACTTCCCCGGTTTTTTAAAATCACAACTTCTAGAAGGTTTACATGATTTGTTAAAAAACACGAGTTTTTAGAAAATGTGTTTTATTTCATCAATGGAATCTAAAAAGTATGCACATTCTACGTCATAACGACTTTCTATAGTTTGCGCATGCGTTTGGAAATAAGAAAAGCTTACTTCCCCCGTTTTTTAAAATCACAGCTTCTAGAAGGTTTACATGATTTCGTAAAAAACACGAGTTTTTAGAAAATGTGTTTTATTTCATAAATGGAATCAACAAAGTATGCACATTCTACGTCATAACGACTTTCTATAGTTTGCGCATGCGTCCGGAAATAAGAAAAGCTTACTTCCCCCGTTTTTTAAAATAATAGTTTCTAGAAGGTTTACATGATTTCGTAAAAAACACGAGTTTTTAGAAAATGTGTTTTATTTCATAAATGGAATCTACAAAGTATGCACATTCTACGTCATAACGACTTTCTATAGTTTGCGCATGCGTATGGAAATAAAAAAGCTTACTTCCCCCATTTTTTAAAAACACAGCTTCTAGAAGGTTTACATGATTTCGTAAAAAACACGGGTTTTTAGAAAATGTGTTTTATTTCATAAATGGAATCAACAAAGTATGTACATTCTACGTCATAACGACTTTCTATAGTTTGCGCATAAATGGAATCAACAAAGTATGTACATTCTACGTCATAACGACTTTCTATAGTTTGCGCATGCGTCCGGAAATAAGAAAAGCTTACTTCCCCCGTTTTTTAAAATAATACCTTCTAGAAGGTTTACATGATTTCGTAAAAAACATCAGTTTTTAGAAAATGTGTTTTATTTCATAAATGGAATCTACAAAGTATGCACATTCTACGTCATAACGACTTTCTATAGTTTGCGCATGCGTCCGGAAATAAGAAAAGCTTACTTCCCCCGTTTTTTAAAATAATAGCTTCTAGAAGGTTTACATGATTTCCTAAAAAACACGATTTTTTAGAAAATGTGTTTTATTTCATAAATGGAATGAACAAAGTATGCACATTCAGCGTTAGAACGACTTTCTATAGTTTGCGCATGCGTTTCGAAATAAAAAACCTTACTTGTCCCGTTTTTTAAAATCACGACTTTTAGAAGGTTTACATGATTTCTTAAAAAACATGAGTTTTTAGAAAATGTGTTTTATTTCATAAATGGAATCAACAAAGTATGCACATTCTACGTCATAACGACTTTCTATAGTTTGCGCATGCGTTTGGAAATAAGAAAAGCTTACTTCCCCCGTTTTTTAAAATCATAGCTTCTTGAAGGTTTACATGATTTCTTAAAAAACACGAGTTTTTAGAAAATGTGTTTTATTTCATAGATGGAATCAACAAAGTATGCACATTCTACGTCATAACGACTTTCTATAGTTTGCGCATGCGACCGGAAATAAGAAAAGCTTACTTCCCCCGTTTTTTAAAATAATAGCTTCTAGAAGGTTTACATGATTTCGTAAAAAACACGAGTTTTTAGAAAATGTGTTTTATTTCATAAATGGAATCTACAAAGTATGCACATTCTACGTGATAAGGACTTTCTATAGTTTGCGCATGCGTCCGGAAATAAGAAAAGCTTACTTCCCCCGTTTTTTAAAATCATAGCTTCTAGAAGGTTTACATGATTTCATAAAAAACACGAGTTTTTACAAAATGTGTTTTATTTCATAAATGGAATCAACAAAGTATGCACATTCTACGTCATAACGACTTTCT
Organism: Larix kaempferi; assembly: GCA_027924585.1. Lineage (NCBI taxonomy): Eukaryota > Viridiplantae > Streptophyta > Pinopsida > Pinales > Pinaceae > Larix > Larix kaempferi. The sequence continues at coordinate 106,336 of BSBM01001572.1, forward strand.
ATAGTTTGCGCATGCGTCTGGAAATAAGAAAAGCTTACTTGAACCGTTTTTTAAAATCACAGCTTCTAGAAGGTTTACATGATTTCGTAAAAAAGACGAGTTTTTAGAAAATGTGTTTTATTTCATAAATGGAATCTACAAAGTATGCACATTGTACGTCATAACGACTTTCTATAGTTTGCGCATTCGTCCGGAAATAAGAAAAGCTTACTTCCACCGTTTTTTAAAATCACAGCTTCTAGAAGGTTTACAAGATTTCTTAAAAAACACGAGTTTTTAGAAAATGTGTTTTATTTCATAAATGGAATCAACAAAGTATGCACATTCTACGTAATAATGACTTTCGATAGTTTCCGCATTCGACCGGAAATAAGAAAAGCTTACTTCCACCGTTTTTTAAAATCATAGCTTCTAGAAGGTTTACATGATTTCGTAAAAAACACGAGTTTTTAGAAAATGTGTTTTATTTCACAAATGGAATGAACAAAGTATGCACATTCTACGTCATAAGGACTTTCTATAGTTTGCGCATGCGTCCGGAAATAAGAAAAGCTTACTTCCACCGTTTTTCAAAATCACAGCTTCTAGAAGGTTTACATGATTTCTTAAAAAACACGAGTTTTTAGAAAATGTGTTTTATTTCATAAATGGAATCAACAATGTATGCAGATTCTACGTCATAACGAATTTCTATAGTTTGCGCATGCGTTTGGAAATAAGAAAAGCTTACTTCCCCCGTTTTTTAAAATCACAGCTTGTAGAAGGTTTACATGATTTGTTAAAAAACATGAGTTTTTAGAAAAAGTGTTTTATTTCATAAATGGAATCTACAAAGTATGCACATTCCACGTCATAACGACTTTCTATAGTTTGCGCATGCGTCTGGAAATAAAAAAGCTTACTTCCCCCGTTTTTTAAAATCACAGCTTCTAGAAGGTTTACATGATTTCGTAAAAAACACGAGTTTTTAGAAAATGTGTTTTATTTCATAAATGGAATCAACAAAGTATGTACATTCTACGTCATAACGACTTTCTATAGTTTGCGCATAAATGGAATCAACAAAGTATGTACATTCTACGTCATAACGACTTTCTATAGTTTGCGCATGCGTCCGGAAATAAGAAAAGCTTACTTCCCCCGTTTTTTAAAATAATAGCTTCTAGAAGGTTTACATGATTTCGTAAAAAACATCAGTTTTTAGAAAATGTGTTTTATTTCATAAATGGAATCTACAAAGTATGCACATTCTACATCATAACGACTTTCTATAGTTTGCGCATGCGTCCGGAAATAAGAAAAGCTTACTTCCCCGGTTTTTTAAAATAATAGCTTCTAGAAGGTTTACATGATTTCCTAAAAAACACGATTTTTTAGAAAATGTGTTTTATTTCATTAATGGAATGAACAAAGTATGCACATTCTACGTTAGAACGACTTTCTATAGTTTGCGCATGCGTTTGGAAATAAAAAAGCTTACTTGCCCCGTTTTTTAAAATCACGACTTTTAGAAGGTTTACATGATTTCTTAAAAAACATGAGTTTTTAGAAAATGTGTTTTATTTCATAAATGGAATCAACAAAGTATGCACATTCTACGTCATAACGACTTTCTATAGTTTGCGCATGCGTTTGGAAATAAGAAAAGCTTGCTTCCCCCGTTTTTTAAAATCACAGCTTCTTGAATGTTTACATGATTTCTTAAAAAACACGAGTTTTTAGAAAATGTGTTTTATTTCATAAATGGAATCAACAAAGTATGCACATTCTACGTCATAACGACTTTCTATAGTTTGCGCATGCGACCGGAAATAAGAAAAGCTTACTTCCCCAGTTTTTTAAAATAATAGCTTCTAGAAGGTTTACATGATTTCGTAAAAAACACGAGTTTTTAGAAAATGTCTTTTATTTCATAAATGGAATCTACAAAGTATGCACATTCTACGTCATAACGACTTTCTATAGTTTGCGCATGCGTCCCGAAATAAGAAAAGCTTATTTCCCCCGTTTTTTAAAATCATAGCTTCTAGAAGGTTTACATGATTTCATAAAAAACACGAGTTTTTAGAAAATGTGTTTTATTTCATAAATGGAATCAACAAAGTATGCACATTCTACGTCATAACGACTTTCTATAGTTTGCGCATGCGTCTGGAAATAAGAAAATCTTACTTGAACCGTTTTTTAAAATCACAGCTTCTAGAAGGTTTACATGATTTCGTAAAAAACACGAGTTTTTAGAAAATGTGTTTTATTTCATAAATGGAATCTACAAAGTATGCACATTCTACGTCATAACGACTTTCTATAGTTTGCGCATTCGTCCGGAAATAAGAAGAGCTTACTTCCACCGTTTTTTAAAATCACAGCTTCTAGAAGGTTTACAAGATTTCTTAAAAAACACGAGTTTTTAGAGAATGTGTTTTATTTCGTAAATGGAATCAACAAAGTATGCACATTCTACGTAATAACGACTTTCGATAGTTTCCGCATTCGTCCGGAAATAAGAAGAGCTTACTTCCACCGTTTTTTAAAATCACAGCTTCTAGAAGGTTTACATGATTTCATAAAAAACATGAGTTTTTAGAAAATGTGTTTTATTTCATAAATGGAATCAACAAAGTATGCACATTCTACGTCATAACGACTTTCTATAGTTTGCGCATGCGTCTGGAAATAAGAAAAGCTTACTTGAACCGTTTTTTAAAATCACAGCTTCTAGAAGGTTTACATGATTTCGTAAAAAACACGAGTTTTTAGAAAATGTGTTTTATTTCATAAATGGAATCTACAAAGTATGCACATTCTACGTCATAACGACTTTCTATAGTTTGCGCATGCGTCCGGAAATAAGAAAAGCTTACTTCCACCGTTTTTTTAAATCACAGCTTCTAGAAGGTTTACATGATTTTGTAAAAAACACGAGTTTTTAGAAAATGTGTTTTATTTCATAAATGGAATCTACAAAGTATGCACATTCTACGACATAACGACTTTCTATAGTTTGCGCATGTGTCCAAAAATAAGAAAAGCTTACTTCCCCCGTTTTTTAAAATCACATCTTCTAGAAGGTTTACATGATTTCTTAAAAAACACGTGTTTTTAGAAAATGTGTTTTATTTCATAAATGAAATCAACAAAGTATGCACATTCTACGTCATAACGACTTTCTATAGTTTGCGCATGCGTCCGGAAATAAGAAAAGCTTACTTCCACCGTTTTTTAAAATCACAGCTTCTAGAAGGTTTACATGATTTCGTAAAAAACACCAGTTTTTAGAAAATGTGTTTTATTTCATAAATGGAATCTAAAAAGTATGCACATTCTACATCATAATGACTTTCTATAGTTTGCGCATGTGTCCAAAAATAAGAAAAGCTTACTTCCCCCGTTTTTTAAAATCACAGCTTCTAGAAGGTTTACATGATTTCTTAAAAAACACGTGTTTTTAGAAAATGTGTTTTATTTCATAAATGGAATAAACAAAGTATGCACATTCTACGTCATAACGACTTTCTATAGTTTGTGCATGCGTCCGGAAATAAGAAAAGCTTACTTCCACCGTTTTTTAAAATCACAGCTTCTTGAAGGTTTACATGATTTCCTAAAAAACACGAGTTTTTAGAAAACGTGTTTTATTTCATAAATGGAATCTACAAAGTATGCACATTCTATGTCATAAAGACTTTATATAGTTTGCGCATGCGTCCGGAAATAAGAAAAGCTTACCTCCCCCGTTTTTTAAAATCATAGCTTCTAGAAGGTTTACATGTTTTCTTAAAAAACACGAGTTTTTAGAAAATGTGTTTTATTTCATAAATGGAATCAACAAAGTATGCACATTCTACGTCATAACGACTTTCTATAGTTTGCGCATTCTTTTGGAAATAAGAAAAGCTTACTTCCCCCGTTTTTTAAAATCACAGCATCTATAAGGTTTACATGATTTGTTAAAAAACACGAGTTTTTAGAAAATGTGTTTTATTTCATAAATAGAATCAACAAAGTATGCACATTCTATGTCATAACGACTTTCTATAGTTTGCGCATGCGTCCGGAAATAAGAAAAGCTTACTTCCACCTTTTTTTAAAATCACAGCTTCTAGAAGGTTTACACGTTTTCTTAAAAAACACGAGTTTTTAGAAAATGTGTTTTATTTCATAAATGGAATCAACAAAGTATGCATATTCTACGTCATAACGACTTTCTATAGTTTGAGCATGCGTCCAGAAATAAGAAAAGCTTACTTCCACTGTTTTTTAAAATCACAGCTTCTAGAAGGTTTACATGATTTCATAAAAAACACGAGTTTTTAGAAAATGTGTTTTATTTCATAAATGGAATCTACAAAGTATGCACATTCTACGTCATAACGACTTTCTATAGTTTGCGCATGCGTCCGGAAATAAGAAAAGCTTACTTCCCCCGTTTTTTAAAATCACAGCTTCTAGAAGGTTTACATGATTTGTTAAAAAACACGAGTTTTAAGAAACTGTGTTTTATTTCATAAATGGATTCAACAAAGTATGCACATTCTACGTCATAACGACTTTCTATAGTTTGTGCATGCGTCCGGAAATAAGAAAAGCTTACTTCCACCGTTTTTTAAAATCACAGCTTCTAGAAGGTTTACACGATTTCTTAAAAAACACGAGTTTTTAGAAAATGTGTTTTATTTCATAAATGGAATCAACAAAGTATGCACATTCTACATCATAACGACTTTCTATAGTTTGCACATTCGTCCAGAAATAAGAAAAGTTTACTTCCCCCGTTTTTAAAAATCACAGCTTCTAGAAGGTTTACATGATTTCGTAAAAAGCACGAGTTTTTAGAAAATGTGTTTTATTTCATAAATGGAATCTACAAAGTATGCAAATTCTACATCATAACGACTTTATATAGTTTGCGTATGTGTCCGGAAATAAGAAAAGCTTACTTCCCCCGTTTTTTAAAATCACAGCTTCTAGAAGGTTTACATGATTTCTCAAAAAACACGAGTTTTTAGAAAATGTGTTTTATTTCATAAATGGAATCAACAAAGTATGCACATTCTACGTCATAACGACTTCTATAGTTTTCGCATGCGTCCGGAAATAAGAAAAGCTTGCTTCCCCCATTTTTTAAAATCACAGCTTCTAGAAGGTTTACATGATTTCTTAAAAAACACGAGTTTTTAGAAACTGTGTTTTATTTCATAAATGGAATCAACAAAGTATGCACATTCTACGTCATAACGACTTTCTATAGTTTGCGCATGCGTCCGGAAATAAGAAAAGCTTACTTCCCCCATTTTTTAAAATCACAGCTTCTAGAAGGTTTACATGATTTCTTAAAAAACACGAGTTTTTAGAAACTGTGTTTTATTTCATAAATGGAATCAACAAAGTATGCACATTCTACGTCATAACGACTTTCTATAGTTTTGCGCATGCGTCCGGAAATAAGAAAAGCTTACTTCCACCGTTTTTTTAAATCACAGCTTCTAGAAGGTTTACAAGATTTCTTAAAAAACACGAGTTTTTAGAGAATGTGTTTTATTTCGTAAATGGAATCAACAAAGTATGCACATTCTACGTAATAACGACTTTCGATAGTTTCCGCATTCGACCGGAAATAAGAAAAGCTTACTTCCACCGTTTTTTAAAATCACAGCTTCTAGAAGGTTTACATGATTTCTTAAAAAACACGAGTTTTTAGAAAATGTGTTTTATTTCATAAATGGAATCAACAATGTATGGACATTCTACGTCATAATGAATTTCTATAGTTTGCGCATGCGTTTGGAAATAAGAAAAGCTTACTTCCCCCGTTTTTTAAAATCACAGCTTGTAGAAGGTTTACATGATTTGTTAAAAAACATGAGTTTTTAGAAAATGTGTTTTATTTCATAAATGGAATCTACAAAGTATGCACATTCTACGTCATAACGACTTTCTATAGTTTGCGCATGCGTTTGGAAATAAGAAAAACTTACTTCCCCCGTTTTTTAAAATCACAGCTTCTAGAAGGTTTATATTATTTGTTAAAAAACACGAGTTTTTGGAAAATGTGTTTTATTTCATAAATGGAATCAACAAAGTATGCACATTCTACATCATAACGACTTTCTATAGTTTGCGCATGCGTCCGGAAATAAGAAAAGCTTACTTCCAACGTTTTTTAAAATAATAGCTTCTAGAAGGTTTACATGATTTCTTAAAAACACGAGTTTTTAGAAAATGTGTTTTATTTCATAAATAGAATCTACAAAGTATGCACATTCTTCGTCATAACGACTTTCTATAGTTTGCGCATGCGTTCGGAAATAAGAAAAGCTTACTTCCCCCGTTTTTTAAAATAATAGCTTCTGGAAGGTTTACATGATTTCGTAAAAAACACGACTTTTTAGAAAATGTGTTTTATTTCATAAATGGAATCTACAAAGTATGCACATTCTACGTCATAACGAATTTCTATAGTTTGCGCATGCATCCGGAAATAAGAAAAGCTTACTTCCCCCGTTTTTTAAAATCACAGCTTCTAGAAGGTTTACATGATTTGTTAAAAAACACGAGTTTTTAGAAAATGGGTTTTATTTCATAAATGGAATCAACAAAGTATGCACATTCTTCGTCATAACGACTTTCTATAGTTTGCGCATGCGTTTGGAAATAAAAAAAGCTTACTTCCCCCGTTTTTTAAAATCACAGCTTCTAGAAGGTTTACATGATTTGTTAAAAAACACGAGTTTTAAGAAATTGTGTTTTATTTCATAAATGGAATCAACAAAGTATGCAAATTCTACGTCATAACGATTTTCTATAGTTTGCGCATGCGTCCGGATATAAGAAAAGCTTACTTCCACCGTTTTTTAAAATAATAGCTTCTAGAAGGTTTACATGATTTCGTAAAAAACACGAGTTTTTAGAAAATGTGTTTTATTTCATAAATGGAATCTACAAAGTATGCACATTCTACATCATAACGACTTTCTATAGTTTGCGCATGCGTATAGAAATAAAAAAGCTTACTTCCCCTGTTTTTTAAAATCACAGCTTCTAGAAGGTTTACATGATTTCGTAAAAAACACGAGTTTTTAGAAAATGTGTTCTATTTCATAAATGGAATCTACAAAGTATGCACATTCTACGTCATAATGACTTTCTATAGTTTGCGCATGTGTCCGGAAATAAGAAAAGCTTACTTCCCCCGTTTTTTAAAATCACAGCTTCTAGAAGGTTTACATGATTTCGTAAAAAACACGAGTTTTTAGAAAATGTGTTTTATTTCATAAATGGAATCTACAAATTATGCACATTCTACGTCATAACGACTTTCTATAGTTTGTGCATGCGTCCGGAAATAAGAAAAGCTTACTTGCCCCGTTTTTTAAAATAATAGCTTCTAGAAGGTTTACATGATTTCCTAAAAAACACGATTTTTTAGAAAATGTGTTTTATTTCATAAATGGAATGAACAAAGTATGCACATTCTACGTTATAACGACTTTCTATAGTTTGCGCATGCGTTTGGAAATAAAAAAGCTTACTTTCCCCGTTTTTTAAAATCACGGCTTCTAGAAGGTTTACATGATTTCTTAAAAAACACGAGTTTTTAGAAAATGTGTTTTATTTCATAAATGGAATCAACAAAGTATGCACATTCTACATCATAACGAATTTCTATAGTTTGCGAATGCGTTTGGAAATAAGAAAAGCTTACTTCCCCCGTTTTTTAAAATCATAGCTTCTTGAAGGTTTACATGATTTCTTAAAAAACACGAGTTTTTAGAAAATGTGTTTTATTTCATAAATGGAATCAACAAAGTATGCACATTCTACGTCATAACGACTTTCTATAGTTTGCGCATTCGTCCAGAAATAAGAAAAGCTTACTTCCACCGTTTTTTAAAATCACAGCTTCTAGAAGGTTTACAAGATTTCTTAAAAAACACGAGTTTTTAGAAAATGTGTTTTATTTCATAAATGGAATCAACAAAGTATGCACATTCTACGTAATAACGACTTTCGATAGTTTCCGCATTCGACCGGAAATAAGAAAAGCTTACTTCCACCGTTTTTTAAAATCACAGCTTCTAGATGGTTTACATGATTTCGTAAAAAACACGAGTTTTTAGAAAATGTGTTTTATTTCATAAATGGAATCTACAAAGTATGCACATTCTACGTCATAACGACTTTCTATAGTTTGCGCATTCGTCCGGAAATAAGAAAAGCTTACTTCCACCGTTTTTTAAAATCACAGCTTCTAGAAGGTTTCCAAAATTTCTTAAAAAACACGAGTTTTTAGAAAATGTGTTTTATTTCATAAATGGAATCAACAAAGTATGCACATTCTACGTAATAACGACTTTCGATAGTTTCCGCATTCGACCAGAAATAAGAAAAGCTTACTTCCACCGTTTTTTAAAATCACAGCTTCTAGAAGGTTTACATGATTTCGTAAAAAACATGAGTTTTTAGAAAATGTGTTTTATTTCACAAATGGAAACAACAAAGTATGCACATTCTACGTCATAATGACTTTCTATAGTTTGCGCATGCGTCCGGAAATAAGAAAAGCTTACTTCCACCGTTTTTCAAAATCACATCTTCTAGAAGGTTTACATGATTTCTTAAAAAACACGAGTTTCTAGAAAATGTGTTTTATTTCATATATGGAATCAACAATGTATGCACATTCTACGTCATAACAACTTCTATAGTTTGCGCATGCGTTTGGAAATAAGAAAAGCTTACTTCCCCCGTTTTTTAAAATCACAGCTTCTAGAAGGTTTACACGATTTGTTAAAAAACATGAGTTTTTAGAAAATGTGTTTTATTTCATAAATGGAATCTACAAAGTATGCACATTCTACGTCATAACGACTTTCTATAGTTTGCGCATGCGTTTGGAAATAAGAAAAACTTACTTCCCCCGTTTTTTAAAATCACAGCTTCTAGAAGGTTTACATGATTTCTTAAAAGACACGAGTTTTTAGAAAATGTGTTTTATTTCATAAATGGAATCAACAAAGTATGCACATTCTACATCATAACGACTTTCTATAGTTTTGGCATGCGTCCGGAAATAAGAAAAGCTTACTTCCAACGTTTTTTAAAATAATAGCTTCTAGAAGGTTTACATGATTTCGTAAAAAACACGAGTTTCTAGAAAATGTGTTTTATTTCATAAATGGAATCTACAAAGTATGCACATTCTTCGTCATAACGACTTTCTATAGTTTGCGCATGCGTCCGGAAATAAGAAAAGCTTACTTCCCCCGTTTTTTAAAATCACAGCTTCTAGAAGGTTTACATGATTTCGTAAAAAACACGAGTTTTTAGAAAATGTGTTCTATTTCATCAATGGAATCTACAAAGTATGCACATTCTACGTCATAATGACTTTCTATAGTTTGCGCATGCGTCCGGAAATAAGAAAAGCTTACTTCCCCCGTTTTTTAAAATGACAGGTTCTAGAAGGTTTACATGATTTCGTAGAAAACACGAGTTTTTAGAAAATGTGTTCTATTTCATAAATGGAATCTACAAAGTATGCACATTCTACGTCATAACGACTTTCTATAGTTTGCGCATGCATCCGGAAATAAGAAAAGCTTACTTCCCCCATTTTTTAAAATGACAGGTTCTAGAAGGTTTACATGATTTCTTAAAAAACATGAGTTTTTAGAAAATGTGTTTTATTTCATAAATGGAATCAACAAAGTATGCACATTCTACGTCATAACGACTTTCTATAGTTTGCGCATGCGTCCGGAAATAAGAAAAGCTTACTTCCCCCGTTTTTTAAAATGACAGGTTCTAGAAGGTTTACATGATTTCTTAAAAAACACGAGTTTTTAGAAAATGTGTTTTGTTTCATAAATGGAATCAACAAAGTATGCACATTCTACGTCATAACGACTTTCTATAGTTTGCGCATGCGTCCGGAAATAAGAAAAGCTTACTTCCCCCATTTTTTAAAATGACAGGTTCTAGAAGGTTTACATGATTTCGTAAAAAACACGAGTTTTTAGAAAATGTGTTCTATTTCATAAATGGAATCTAAAAAGTATGCACATTCTACGTCATAACGAATTTCTATAGTTTGCGCATGCGTCCGGAAATAAGTAAAGCTTACTTCCCCCGTTTTTTAAAATGACAGGTTCTAGAAGGTTTACATGATTTCTTAAAAAACACGAGTTTTTAGAAAATGTGTTTTATTTCATAAATGGAATCAACAAAGTATGCACATTCTATGTCATAACGACTTTCTATAGTTTGCGCATGCGTTTGGAAATAATAAAACATTAGTTCCCCCGTTTTTTAAAATCACAGCTTCTAGAAGGTTTACATGATTTCCTAAAAAACACGAGTTTTTAGAAAATGTGTTTTATTTCATAAATGGAATCAACAAAGTATGCACATTCTACGTCATATAGACTTTCTATAGTTTGCGCATGCGTTTGGAAATAAGAAAAGCTTACTTCCCCCGTTTTTTAAAATCACTGCTTCTAGAAGGTTTACATGAGTTGTTAAAAAACACGAGTTTTTAGAAAATTGGTTTTATTTCATAAATGGAATCAACAAAGTATGCACATTCTACGTCATAACGACTTTCTATATTTTGCGCATGCGTTTCGAAATAAAAAAAGCTTACTTCCCCCGTTTTTTAAAATCACAGCTTTTAGAAGGTTTATATGATTTGTTAAAAAACACGAGTTTTTAGAAAATGTGTTTTATTTCATAAATGGAATCAACAAAGTATGCACATTCTACGTCATAACGACTTTCTATAGTTTGCGCATGCGTCCGGAAATAAGAAAAGCTTACTTCCACCATTTTTTAAAATCACAGCTTCTAGAAGGGTTACATGATTTCTTAAAAAACACGAGTTTTTAGAAAATGTGTTTTATTTCATAAATGGAATCTACAAAGTATGCACTTTCTACATCATAACGACTTTCTATAGTTTGCGCATGCGTCTGGAAATAAGAAAAGCTTACTTCCACCGTTTTTTAAAATAATAGCTTCTAGAAGGTCTACATGATTTCGTAAAAAACACGAGTTTCTTGAAAATGTGTTTTATTTCATAAATGGAATCAACAAAGTATGCACGTTCTACGTCATAACGACTTTCTATAGTTTGCGCATTCGTCTGGAAATAAGAAAAGCTTACTTCCACCATTTTTTAAAATCACAGCTTCTAGAAGGGTTACATGATTTCTTAAAAAACACGAGTTTTTAGAAAATGTGTTTTATTTCATAAATTGAATCTACAAAGTATGCACATTCTACCTCATAACGACTTTCTATAGTTTGCGCATGCGTCTGGAAATAAGAAAAGCTTACTTCCACCGTTTTTTAAAATAATAGCTTCTAGAAGGTTTACATGATTTCGTAAAAAACATGAGTTTTTAGAAAATGTGCTTTATTTCATAAATGGAATCTACAAAGTATGCACATTCTACGTCATAACGACTTTCTATAGTTTGCGCATGCATTTGCAAATAAGAAAAGCTTACTTCCCCCGTTTTTTAAAATCACAGCTTCTTGAAGGTTTACATGATTTCGTAAAAAACACGAGTTTTTAGAAAATGTGCTTTATTTCATAAATGGAATCTACAAAGTATGCACATTCTACGTCATAACGACTTTATATAGTTTGCGCATGCGTCCGGAAATAAGAAAAGCTTACTTCCCCCGTTTTTTAAAATCACAGCTTCTAGAAGGTTTACATGATTTGTTAAAAAACACGAGTTTTTAGAAAATGTGTTTTATTTCATAAATGGAATCTACAAAGTATGCACATTCTATGTCATAACGACTTTCAATAGTTTGCCCATGCGTCCGGAAATAAGAAAAGCTTACTTCCACCGTTTTTTAAAATAATAGCTTCTAGAAGGTTTACATGATTTTGTAAAAAACACAAGTTTTTAGAAAATGTGTTTTCTTTCATAAATGGAATCTACAAAGTATGCACATTCTACGTCATAACGACTTTCTATAGTTTGCGCATGCGTCCAGAAATAAGAAAAGCTTACTTCCACCGCTTTTCAAAATCGCAGCTTCTAGAAGGTTTACATGATTTCGTAAAAAACATGAGTTTTTAGAAAATGTGTTTTATTTCATAAATGGAATCTACAAAGTATGCACATTCTACGTCATAACGACTTTCTATAGTTTGCGCATGCATTTGGAAATAAGAAAAGCTTACTTCCCCCGTTTTTTAAAATCACAGCTTCTAGAAGGTTTACATGATTTGTTAAAAAACACGAGTTTTTAGAAAATGTGTTTTATTTCATAAATGGAATCTACAAAGTATGCACATTCTATGTCATAACGACTTTCAATAGTTTGCCCATGCGTCCGGAAATAAGAAAAGCTTACTTCCACCGTTTTTTAAAATAATAGCTTCTAGAAGGTTTACATGATTTTGTAAAAAACACAAGTTTTTAGAAAATGTGTTTTCTTTCATAAATGGAATCTACAAAGTATGCACATTCTACGTCATAACGACTTTCTATAGTTTGCGCATGCGTCCAGAAATAAGAAAAGCTTACTTCCACCGCTTTTCAAAATCGCAGCTTCTAGAAGGTTTACATGATTTCGTAAAAAACATGAGTTTTTAGAAAATGTGTTTTATTTCATAAATGGAATCTACAAAGTATGCACATTCTACGTCATAACGACTTTCTATAGTTTGCGCATGCATTTGGAAATAAGAAAAGCTTACTTCCCCCGTTTTTTAAAATCACAGCTTCTAGAAGGTTTACATGATTTGTTAAAAAACACGAGTTTTTAGAAAATAAGTTTTATTTCATAAATGGAATCAACAAAGTATGCACATTCTACGTCATAACGACTTTCTATAGTTTGCGCATGCGTCCGGAAATAAGAAAAGCTTACTTCTCCCGTTTTTTAAAATAATAGCTTCTAGAAGGTTTACATGATTTCTTAAAAAACCCGAATTTTTAGAAAATGTGTTTTATTTCATAAATGGAATCTACAAAGTATGCACATTCTACGTCATAACGACTTTCTATAGTTTGCGCATGCGTCCGGAAATAAGAAAAGCTTACTTCCCCCGTTTTTTAAAATAATAGCTTCTAGAAGGTTTACATGATTTCCTAAAAAACACGATTTTTTAGAAAATGTGTTTTATTTCATAAATGGAATCAACAAAGTATGCACATTCTAGGTCATAACGACTTTCTATAGTTTGCGCATGCGTTTGGAAATAAGAAAAGCTTACTTCCCCCGTTTTTTAAAATAATAGCTTCTAGAAGGTTTACATGATTTCGTAAAAAACACGAGTTTCTCGAAAATGTGTTTTATTTCATAAATGGAATCTACAAAGTATGCACATTCTACGTCATAACGACTTTCTATATTTTGCGCATGCGTCCGGAAATAAGAAAAGCTTACTTCCCCCATTTTTTAAAATCACAGCTTCTAGAAGGTTTACGTGATTTCTTAAAAACACGAGTTTTTAGAATATGTGTTTTATTTCATAAATGGAATCAACAAAGTATGCCCATTATACGTCATAACGACTTTCTATAGTTTGCGCATTCGTCTGGAAATAAGAAAAGCTTACTTCCACCATTTTTTAAAATCACAGCTTCTAGAAGGGTTACATGATTTCTTAAAAAACATGAGTTTTTAGAAAATGTGTTTTATTTCATAAATGGAATCTACAAAGTATTCACATTCAGCCTCATAACGACTTTCTATAGTTTGCGCATGCGTCCGGAAATAAGAAAACCTTACTTCCACCGTTTTTTAAAATAATAGCTTCTACAAGGTTTACATGATTTCGTAAAAAACACGAGTTTTTAGAAAATGTGCTTTATTTCATAAATGGAATCTACAAAGTAAGCACATTCTACGTCATAACTACTTTCTATAGTTTGCGAATGCATTTGGAAATAAGAAAAGCTTACTTCCCCCGTTTTTTAAAATCACAGCATCTAGAAGGTTTACATGATTTCGTAAAAAACACGAGTTTTTAGAAAATGTGTTTTATTTCATAAATGGAATCTACAAAGTATGCACATTCTACGTCATAACGACTTTCTATAGTTTGCGCATGCATTTGGAAATAAGAAAAGCTTACTTCCCCCGTTTTTTAAAATCACAGCTTCTAGAAGGTTTACATGATTTGTTAAAAAACACGAGTTTTTAGAAAATAAGTTTTATTTCATAAATGGAATCAACAAAGTATGCACATTCTACGTCATAACGACTTTCTATAGTTTGCACATGCGTCCGGAAATAAGAAAAGCTTACTTCTCCCGTTTTTTAAAATAATAGCTTCTAGAAGGTTTACATGATTTCTTAAAAAACACGAATTTTTAGAAAATGTGTTTTATTTCATAAATGGAATCTACAAAGTATGCACATTCTACGTCATAACGACTTTCTATAGTTTGCGCATGCGTCCGGAAATAAGAAAAGCTTACTTCCCCCATTTTTTAAAATCACAGCTTCTAGAAGGTTTACATGGTTTGTTAAAAAACACGATTTTTTAGAAAATGTGTTTTATTTCATAAATGGAATCTACAAAGTATGCACATTCTATGTCATAACGACTACAGTTTGCGCATGCGTCCGGAAATAAGAAAATCTTACTTCCACCGTTTTTTAAAATAATAGCTTCTAGAAGGTTTACATGATTTTGTAAAAAACACAAGTTTTTAGAAAATGTGTTTTATTTCATAAATGGAATCTACAAAGTATGCACATTCTACGTCATAACGACTTTCTATAGTTTGCGCATGCGTCCGGAAATAAGAAAAACTTACTTCCCTCATTTTTTAAAATCACAGCTTCTAGAAGGTTTACATGATTTGTTAAAAAACACGAGTTTTTAGAAAATGTGTTTTATTTCATCAATGGAATCTACAAAGTATGCACATTCTACGTCATAACAACTTTCTATAGTTTGCGCATGCGTCCGGAAATAAGAAAAGCTTACTTCCACCATTTTTTAAAATAATAGCTTCTAGAAGGTTTACATGATTTTGTAAAAAACACGAGTTTTTAGAAAATGTGCTTTATTTCATAAATGGAATCTACAAAGTATGCACATTCTACGTCATAACGAGTTTCTATAGTTTGCGCATGCGTTTGGAAATAAGAAAAGCTTACTTCCCCCGTTTTTTAAAATCACAGCTTCTAGAAGGTTTACATGATTTCGTAAAAAACACGAGTTTTTAGAAAATGTGTTTTATTTCATAAATGGAATCAACAATGTATGCACATTCTACGTCATAACGACTTTCTATAGTTTCCGCATGCGTCCGGAAATAAGAAAAGCTTACTTCCCCCGTTTTTTAAAATAATAGCTTCTAGAAGGTTTACATGATTTCGTAAAAAACACGAGTTTTTAGAAAATGTGTTTTATTTCATAAATGGAATGTACAAAGTATTCACATTCTACGTCATAACGACTTTCTATAGTTTGCGCATGCGTCCGGAAATAAGAAAAGCTTACTTCCCCCGTTTTTTAAAATAATAGCTTCTAGAAGGTTTACATGATTTCCTAAAAAACACGATTTTTTAGAAAATGTGTTTTATTTCATAAATGGAATCTACAAAGTATGCACATTCTACGTCATAACGACTTTCTATAGTTTGTGCATGCGTCCGGAAATAAGAAAAGCTTACTTCCCCCGTTTTTTAAAATAATAGCTTCTAGAAGGTTTACATGATTTCCTAAAAAACACGATTTTTTAGAAAATGTGTTTTATTTCATAAATGGAATGAGCAAAGTATGCACATTCTACGTTATAACGACTTTCTATAGTTTGCGCATGCGTTTGGAAATAAAAAAGCTTACTTGCCCCGTTTTTTAAAATCACGGCTTTTAGAAGGTTTACATGATTTCTTAAAAAACACGAGTTTTTAGAAAATTTGTTTTATTTCATAAATGGAATCAACAAAGTATGCACATTATACGTCATAACGAATTTCTATAGTTTGCGCATGCGTCCGGAAATAAGAAAAGCTTACTTCCCCCGTTTTTTAAAATCACAGCTTCTAGAAGGTTTACATGATTTGTTAAAAAACACGAGTTTTTAGAAAATGTGTTTTATTTCATAAATTGAATCTACAAAGAATGCACATTCTATGTCATAACGACTTTCTATAGTTTGCGCATGCGTCTGGAAATAAGAAAAGCTTTCTTACACCGTTTTTTAAAATAATAGCTTCTAGAAGGTTTACATGATTTTGTAAAAAACACAAGTTTTTAGAAAATGTGTTTTATTTCATAAATGGAATCTACAAAGTATCCACATTCTACGTCATAACAACTTTCTATAGTTTGCGCATGAGTCCGGAAATAAGAAAAGCTTACTTCCACCGTTTTTCAAAATCACAGCTTCTAGAAGGTTTACATGATTTCTTAAAAAACACAAGTTTTTAGAAAATGTGTTTTATTTCATAAATGGAATCAACAAAGTATGCACATTCTACGTCATAACGGCTTTCTATAGTTTGCGCATGCATTTGGAAATAAGAAAAGCTTACTTCCACCTTTTTTTAAAATCACAGCGTCTAGAAGGTTTACATGATTTGTTAAAAAACATGCGTTTTTAGAAAATGTGTTTTATTTCATAAATGGAATAAACAAAGTATGCACATTCTACGTCATAATGACTTTCTATAGTTTGCGCATGCGTCTGGAAATAAAAAAGCTTACTTCCCCCGTTTTTTAAAATCATAGCTTCTAGAAGGTTTACATGATTTCGTAAAAAACACGAGTTTTTAGAAAATGTGTTCTATTTCATAAATGGAATCTACAAAGTATGCACATTCTACGTCATAACGACTTTCTATAGTTTGCGCATGCGTCCGGAAATAAGAAAAGCTTACTTCCCCCGTTTTTTAAAATCACAACTTCTAGAAGGTTTACATGATTTCCTAAAAAACACGAGTTTTTAGAAAATGTGCTTTATTTCATCAATGGAATCTACAAAGTATGCACATTCTACGTCATAACGACTTTCTATAGTTTGCGCATGCGTCCGGAAATAAGAAAAGCTTACTTCCATCGTTTTTTAAAATCACAGCTTCTAGAAGGTTTACATGATTTCTTAAAAAGCACGATTTTTTAGAAAATGTGTTTTATTTCATAAATGGAATCTACAAAGTATGCACATTCTATGTCATAACGACTATCTATAGTTTGCGCATTCGTCCGGAAATAAGAAAAGCTTACTTCCACAGTTTTCTAAAATAATAGCTTCTAGAAGGTTTACATGATTTCGTAAAAAACACGAGTTTTTAGAAAATGTGCTTTATTTCATAAATGGAATCTACAAAGTATGCACATTCTACGTCATAACGACTTTCTATAGTTTGCGCATGCGTTTGGAAATAAGAAAAGCTTACTTCCCCTGTTTTTTAAAATCACAGCTTCTAGAAGGTTTACATGATTTGTTAAAAAACACGAGTTTTTAGAAAATGTGTTTTATTTCATAAATGGAATCAACAAAGTATGCACATTCTAGGTCATAACGATTTTCTAGAGTTTGTGCATGCGTCCAGAAATAAGAAAAGCTTACTTCCACCATTTTTTAAAATAATAACTTCTAGAGGTTTACATGATTTCGTAAAAAACACGAGTTTTTAGAAAATGTGTTTTATTTCATAAATAGAATCAACAAAGTATGCACATTCTACGTCATAACTACTTTCTATAATTTGCGCATTCGTCCGGAAATAAGAAAAGCTTACTTCCACCGTTTTTTAAAATCACAGCTTCTAGAAGGTTTACATGATTTTGTAAAAAACACGAGTTTTTTGGAAAATGAGATTTATTTCATAAATGGAATCTACAAAGTATGCACATTCTACATCATAACGACTCTCTATAGTTTGCGCATGCGTCCGGAAATAAGAAAAGCTTACTTCCCCCGTTTTTTAAAATTACAGCTTCTAGAAGGTTTACATAATTTCTTAAAAAACACGAGTTTTTAGAAAATGTGTTTTATTTCATAAATGGAATCAACAAAGTATGCACATTCTACGTCATAACAACTTTCTATAGTTTGCGCATGCGTCGGGAAATAAGAAAAGCTTACTTCCCTTGTTTTTTAAAATAATAGCTTCTAGAAGGTTTGCATGATTTCGTAAAAAACACGAGTTTTTAGAAAATGTGTTTCATTTCATAAATGCAATCAACAAAGTATGCACATTCTACGTCATAACGACTTTCTATAGTTTGCGCATGCGTTTGGAAATAAAAAAAGCTTACTTCCCCCGTTTTTTAAAATCACAGCTTCTAGAAGGTTTACATGATTTGTTAAAAAACACGAGTTTTTAGAAAATGTGTTTTATTTCATCAATGGAATCAACAAAGTATGCACATTCTACGTCATAACGACTTTCTATAGTTTGCGCATGCGTATGGAAATAAGAAAAGCTTACTTCCCCCGTTTTTTAAAATAATAGCTTCTAGAAGGTTTACATGATTTCGTAAAAAACATGACTTTTTAGAAAATGTATTTTATTTCATAAATGGAATCTACAAAGTATGCACATTCTACGTCACAACGAATTTCTATAGTTTGCGCATGCATCCGGAAATAAGAAAAGCTTACTTCCCCCGTTTTTTAAAATCACAGCTTCTAGAAGGTTTACATGATTTGTTAAAAAACACGAGTTTTTAGAAAATGGGTTTTATTTCATAAATGGAATCAACAAAGTATGCACATTCTGCATCATAACGACTTTCTATAGTTTGCGCATGCGTTTGGAAATAAAAAAAGCTTACTTCCCCCGTTTTTTAAAATCACAGCTTCTAGAAGGTTTACATGATTTGTTAAAAAACACGAGTTTTAAGAAATTGTGTTTTATTTCATAAATGGAATCAACAAAGTATGCACATTCTACGTCATAACGACTTTCTATAGTTTGCGGATGCGTCCGGATATAAGAAAAGCTTACTTCCACCGTTTTTTAAAATAATAGCTTCTAGAAGGTTTACATGATTTCGTAAAAAACACGAGTTTTTAGAAAATGTGTTTTATTTCATAAATGGAATCTACAAAGTATGCACATTCTACGTCATAACGACTTTCTATAGTTTGCGCAGGCGTCTAGAAATAAAAAAAACTTACTTCCCCCGTTTTTTAAAATAACAGCTTCTAGAAGGTTTACATGATTTCGTAAAAAACACGAGTTTTTAGAAAATGTGTTCTATTTCATAAATGGAATCTACAAAGTATGCACATTCTACGTCATAACGACTTTCTATAGTTTGCGCATGCGTCCGGAAATAAGAAAAGCTTACTTCCCCCGTTTTTTAAAATCACAGCTTCTAGAAGGTTTATATGATTTCGTAAAAAACACGAGTTTTAAAAAATGTGTTTTATTTCATAAATGGAATCTGAAAGTATGCACATTCTACGTCATAACGACTTTCTATAGTTTGCGCATTCGTCCGGAAATAAGAAAAGCTTACTTCCACCATTTTTTAAAATCACAGCTTCTAGAAGGTTTAAAAGATTTCTTAAAAAACACGAGTTTTTAGAAAATGTGTTTTATTTCATAAATGGAATCAACAAAGTATGCACATTCTACGTAATAACGACTTTCGATAGTTTCCGCATTCGACCGGAAATAAGAAAAGCTTACTTCCACCGTTTTTTAAAATCACAGCTTCTAGAAGGTTTACATGATTTCGTAAAAAACACGAGTTTTTAGAAAATGTGTTTTATTTCACAAATGGAATCAACAAAGTATGCACATTCTACGTCATAAGGACTTTCTATAGTTTGCGCATGCGTCCGGAAATAAGAAAATCTTACTTCCACCGTTTTTCAAAATCACAGCTTCTAGAAGGTTTACATGATTTCTTAAAAAACACGAGTTTTTAGAAAATGTGTTTTATTTCATAAATGGAATCAACAATGTATGCACATTCTACGTCATAACGACTTTCTATAGTTTGCGCATGCGTTTGGAAATAAGAAAAGCTTAGTTCCCCCGTTTTTTAAAATCACAGCTTCTAGAAGGTTTACATGATTTGTTAAAAAACATGAGTTTTTAGAAAATGTGTTTTATTTCATAAATGGAATCTACAAAGTATGCACATTCTACCTCATAACGACTTTCTATAGTTTGCGCATGCGTTTGGAAATAAGAAAAACTTACTTCCCCCGTTTTTTAAAATCACAGCTTCTAGAAGGTTTACATGATTTCTTAAAAAACACGAGTTTTCAGAAAATGTGTTTTATTTCATAAATGGAATCAACAAAGTATGCACATTCTACATCATAACGACTTTCTATAGTTTGCGCATGCGTCCGGAAATAAGAAAAGCTTACCTCCAACGTTTTTTAAAATAATAGCTTCTAGAAGGTTTACATGATTTCGTAAAAAACACGAGTTTCTAGAAAATGTGTTTTATTTCATAAATGGAATCTACAAAGTATGCACATTCTTCGTCATAACGACTTTCTATAGTTTGCGCATGCGTCCGGAAATAAGAAAAGCTTACTTCCCCCCGTTTTTTAAAATCACAGCTTCTAGAAGGTTTACATGATTTCGTAAAAAACACGAGTTTTTAGAAAATGTGTTCTATTTCATAAATGGAATCTACAAAGTATGCACATTCTACGTCATAACGACTTTCTATAGTTTGCGCATGCGTCCGGAAATAAGAAAAGCTTACTTCCCCCATTTTTTAAAATGACAGGTTCTAGAAGGTTTACATGATTTCGTAAAAAACACGAGTTTTTAGAAAATGTGTTCTATTTCATAAATGGAATCTACAAAGTATGCACATTCTACGTCATAACGACTTTCTATAGTTTGCGCATACGTCCGGAAATAAGAAAAGCTTACTTCCCCCGTTTTTTAAAATGACAGGTTCTAGAAGGTTTACATGATTTCTTAAAAAACATGAGTTTTTAGAAAATGTGTTTTATTTCATAAATGGAATCAACAAAGTATGCACATTCTACGTCATAACGACTTTCTATAGTTTGCGCATGCGTCCGGAAATAAGAAAAGCTTACTTCCCCGTTTTTTAAAATGACAGGTTCTAGAAGGTTTACATGATTTCTTAAAAAACACGAGTTTTTAGAAAATGTGTTTTATTTCATAAATGGAATCAACAAAGTATGCACATTCTACGTCATAACGAATTTCTATAGTTTGCGCATGCGTCCGGAAATAAGAAAAGCTTACTTCCCCCGTTTTTTAAAATGACAGGTTCTAGAAGGTTTACATGATTTCTTAAAAAACACGAGTTTTTAGAAAATGTGTTTTATTTCATAAATGGAATCAACAAAGTATGCACATTCTACGTCATAACGACTTTCTATAGTTTGCGCATGCGTTTGGAAATAAGAAAAGATTAGTTCCCCCCGTTTTTTAAAATCACAGCTTCTAGAAGGTTTACATGATTTCTTAAAAAACACGAGTTTTTAGAAAATGTGTTTTATTTCATAAATGGAATCAACAAGTATGCACATTCTACGTCATATATAATTTCTATAGTTTGCGGATGCGTTTGGAAATAAGAAAAGCTTACTTCCCCCGTTTTTTAAAATCACAGCTTCTAGAAGGTTTACATGATTTGTTAAAAAACACGAGTTTTTAGAAAATGTGTTTTATTTCATAAATGGAATCAACAAAGTATGCACATTCTACGTCATAACGACTTTCTATAGTTTGCGCATGCGTCCGGAAATAAGAAAAGCTTACTTCCGCCGTTTTTTAAAATAATAGCTTCTAGAAGGTTTACATGATTTCTTAAAAAACACGAGTTTTTAGAAAATGTGTTTTATTTCATAAATGGAATCAACAAGTATGCACATTCTACGTCATATATAATTTCTATAGTTTGCGCATGCGTTTGGAAATAAGAAAAGCTTACTTCCCCCCGTTTTTTAAAATCACAGCTTCTAGAAGGTTTACATGATTTGTTAAAAAACACGAGTTTTTAGAAAATGTGTTTTATTTCATAAATGGAATCAACAAAGTATGCATATTCTACATCATAACGACTCTCTATAGTTTGCGCATGCGTCCGGAAATAAGAAAAGCTTACTTCCCCCGTTTTTTAAAATCACAGCTTCTAGAAGGTTTACATGATTTCTTAAAAAACACGAGTTTTTAGAAAATGTGTTTTATTTCATAAATGGAATCTACAAAGTATGCACATTCTACGTCATAACGACTTTCTATAGTTTGCGCATGCGTTTGGAAATAAGAAAAACTTACTTCCCCCCGTTTTTTAAAATCACAGCTTCTAGAAGGTTTACATGATTTGTTAAAAAACACGAGTTTTTAGAAAATGTGTTTTATTTCATAAATGGAATCAACAAAGTATGAACATTCTACGTCATAGCGACTTTCTATAGTTTGCGCATGCGCCCCGGAAATAAGAAAAGCTTACTTCCACCGTTTTTTAAAATAATAGCTTCTAGAAGGTTTACATGATTTCGTAAAAAACACGAGTTTCTAGAAAATGTGTTTTATTTCATAAATGGAATCTACAAAGTATGCACATTCTTCATCATAACGACTTTCTATAGTTTGCGCATGCGTCCGGAAATAAGAAAAGCTTACTTCCCCTGTTTTTTAAAATCACAGCTTCTATTAGGTTTACATGGTTTCGTAAAAAACACGAGTTTTTAGAAAATGTGTTTTATTTCATAAATGGAATGAACAAAGTATGCACATTCTACGTCATAACGACTTTCTATAGTTTGCGCATGCGTTTGGAAATAAGAGAAGCTTACTTCCCCCGTTTTTTAAAATATTAACTTCTAGAAGGTTTACATGATTTCGTAAAAAACACGACTTTTTAGAAAATGTGTTTTATTTCATAAATGGAATCTACAAAGTTTGCACATTCTACGTCATAACAACTTTCTATAGTTTGCGCATGCGTCCGGAAATAAGAAAAGCTTACTTCCCCCGTTTTTTAAAATCACAGCTTCTAGAAGGTTTACATGATTTATTAAGAAACACGAGTTTTTAGAAAATGTGTTTTATTTCATAAATGGAATCAACAAAGTATGCACATTCTACATCGTAACGACTTTCTATAGTTTGCGAATGCGTTTGGAAATAAGAAAAGCTTACTTCCCCCGTTTTTTAAAATCACAGCTTCTAGAAGGTTTACATGATTTCTTAAAAAACACGAGTTTTTAGAAAATGTGTTTTATTTCATAAATGGAATCAACAAAGTATGCACATTCTACGTCATAATGACTTTCGATAGTTTGCGCATGCGTCCGGAAATAAGACAAGCTTACTTCCCCTGTTTTTTTAAATCACAGCTTCTAGAAGGTTTACATGATTTCTTAAAAAACACGAGTTTTTAGAAAATGTGTTTTATTTCATAAATGGAATCAACAAAGTATGCACATTCTACGTCATAACGACTTTCTATAGTTTGCGCATGCGTTTGGAAATAAAAAAAGCTTAGTTCCCCCGTTTTTTAAAATCACAGCTTCTAGAAGGTTTACATGATTTGTTAAAAAACACCAGTTTTTAGAAAATGTGTTTTATTTCATAAATGGAATCAACAAATTATTCACATTCTACGTCATAACGACTTTCTATAGTTTGCGCATGCGTCCGGAAATAAGAAAAGCTTACTTCCACCATTTTTTAAAATCACAGCTTCTATAAGGTTTACATGATTTCGTAAAAAACACGAGTTTTTAGAAAATGTGTTTTATTGCATAAATGGAATCAACAAAGTATGCACATTCTAGGTCATAACGAGTTTCTATAGTTTGCGCATGCGTCCGGAAATAGGAAAAGCTTACTTCCACCGTTTTTTAAAATAATAGCTTCTAGAAGGTTTCCATGATTTCGTAAAAAACACGAGTTTTTAGAAAATGTGTTTTATTTCATAAAATGAATCTACAAAGTATACACATTCTATGTCATAATGACTTTCTATAGTTTGCGCATGCGTACGGAAATAAGAAAAGCTTACTTCCCCCGTGTTTTAAAATCACAGCTTCTAGAAGATTTACATGATTTCGTAAAAAACACAAGTTTTTATAAAATGTGTTCTATTTCATAAATGGAATCTACAAAGTATGCACATTCTATGTCATAACGACTTTCTATAGTTTGCGCATGCGTCCGGAAATAAGAAAAGCTTACTTCCCCCGTTTTTTAAAATGACAGCTTCTAGAAGGTTTACATGATTTCTTAAAAAACACGAGTTTTTAGAAATTGTGTTTTATTTCATAAATGGAATCAACAAAGTATGCACATTCTACGTCATAACGACTTTCTATAGTTTGCGCATGCATTTGGAAATAAGAAAAGCTTACTTCCCCCGTTTTTTAAAATCACAGCCTCTAGAAGGTTTACATGATTTCGTAAAAAACACGAGTTTATAGAAAATGTATTCTATTTCATAAATGGAATCTACAAAGTATGCACATTCTACGTCATAACGACTTTCTATAGTTTGCGCATGCGTTTGGAAATAAAAAAGCTTACTTGCCCCGTTTTTTAAAATCACGGCTTTTAGAAGGTTTACATGATTTCTTAAAAAACACGAGTTTTTAGAAAATGTGTTTTATTTCATAAATGGAATCAACAAAGTATTCACATTCTACGTCATAACGACTTTCTATAATTTGCGCATGCGTTTGGAAATAAGAAAAGCTTACTTCCCCCGTTTTTTAAAATCAGAGCTTCTTGAAGGTTTACACGATTTTTTTAAAAACACGAGTTTTTAGAAAATGTGTTTTATTTCATAAATGGAATCAAGAAAGTATGCACATTCTAGGTCATAACGACTTTCTATAGTTTGCGCATGCGTCCGGAAATAAGAAAAGCTTACTTCCCCCGTTTTTTTAAAATAATAGCTTCTAGAAGGTTTACATAATTTCGTAAAAAACATGAGTTTTTAGAAAATGTGTTTTATTTCATAAATGGAATCTACAAAGTATGCACATTCTACGTTATAACTACTTTCTATAGATTGCGCATGCGTTTGGAAATAAAAAAAGCTTACTTCCCCCGTTTTTTAAAATCACAGCTTCTAGAAGGTTTACATGATTTGTTAAAAAACATGAGTTTTTAGAAAATGTGTTTTATTTCATAAATGGAATCAAAAAAGTATGCACATTCTACGTCATAACGACTTTCTATTGTTTGCGCATGTGTCCGGAAATAAGAAAAGCTTACTTCCACCGTTTTTTAAAATAATAGCTTCTAGAAGGTTTACATGATTTCGTAAAAAACACGAGTTTCTAGAAAATGTGTTTTATTTCATAAATGGAATCTACAAAGTATGCACATTCTTCATCATAACGACTTTCTATAGTTTGCGCATGCGTCCGGAAATAAGAAAAGCTTACTTCCCCTGTTTTTTAAAATCACAGCTTCTATTAGGTTTACATGGTTTCGTAAAAAACACGAGTTTTTAGAAAATGTGTTTTATTTCATAAATGGAATGAACAAAGTATGCACATTCTACGTCATAACGACTTTCTATAGTTTGCGCATGCGTTTGGAAATAAGAGAAGCTTACTTCCCCCATTTTTTAAAATATTAACTTCTAGAAGGTTTACATGATTTCGTAAAAAACACGACTTTTTAGAAAATGTGTTTTATTTCATAAATGGAATCTACAAAGTTTGCACATTCTACGTCATAACAACTTTCTATAGTTTGCGCATGCGTCTGGAAATAAGAAAAGCTTACTTCCCCCGTTTTTTAAAATCACAGCTTCTAGAAGGTTTACATGATTTCGTAAAAAACACGAGTTTTTAGAAAATGTGTTCTATTTCATAAATGGAATCTACAAAGTATGCACATTCTACGTCATAACGACTTTCTATAGTTTGCGCATGCGTCCGGAAATAAGAAAAGCTTACTTCCCCCGTTTTTTAAAATCACAGCTTCTAGAAGGTTTACATGATTTCTTAAAGAACACGAATTTTTAGAAAATGTGTTTTATTTCATAAATGGAATCAACAAAGTATGCACATTCTACGTCATAACGACTTCCTATAGTTTACGCATGCGTTTAGAAATAAGAAAAGCTTACTTCCCCCGT
Source organism: Larix kaempferi (assembly GCA_027924585.1). Taxonomy (NCBI): domain Eukaryota; kingdom Viridiplantae; phylum Streptophyta; class Pinopsida; order Pinales; family Pinaceae; genus Larix; species Larix kaempferi. Next base: position 132,380 of record BSBM01001572.1, read on the forward strand.
TTTTTAAAATCACAGCTTCTAGAAGGTTTACATGATTTCGTAAAAAACACGAGTTTTTAGAAAATGTGTTTTATTTCATAAATGGAATCAACAAAGTATGCACATTCTACGTCATAACGACTTTCTATAGTTTGCGCATGCGTCCGGAAATAAGAAAAGCTTACTTCCCCCATTTTTTAAAATCACAGCTTCTAGTAGGTTTACATGATTTCGTAAAAAACACGAGTTTTTAGAAAATGTGTTCTATTTCATAAATGGAATCTACAAAAGTATGCACATTCTACGGCATAACGACTTTCTATAGTTTGCGCATGCGTCCGGAAATAAGAAAAGCTTACTTCCCCCGTTTTTTAAAATCACAGCTTCTAGAAGGTTTACATGATTTCTTAAAAAACACGAGTTTTTAGAAAATGTGTTTTATTGAATAAATGGAATCAACAAAGTATGCACATTCTACGTCATAACGACTCTCTATAGTTTGAGCATGTGTTTGGAAATAAAAAAAGCTTACTTCCCCCGTTTTTTAAAATAATAGCTTCTAGAAGGTTTACATGATTTCCTAAAAAACACGATTTTTTAGAAAATGTGTTTTATTTCATCAATGGAATGAACAAAGTATGCACATTCTACGTTATAACGACTTTCTATAGTTTGCGCATGCGTTTGGAAATAAAAAAGCTTACTTGCCCCGTTTTTTAAAATCACGGCTTTTAGATGGTTTACATGATTTCTTAAAAAACACGAGTTTTTAGAAAATGTGTTTTATTTCATAAATGGAATCAACAAAGTATGCACATTCTACGTCATAACGACTTTCTATAGTTTGCGCATGCGTTTGGAAATAAGAAAAGCTTACTTCCCCCGTTTTTTAAGATAATAGCTTCTTGAAGGTTTACACGATTTCTTAAAAAACACGAGTTTTTAGAAAATGTGTTTTATTTCATAAATGGAATCAACAAAGTATGCACATTCTACGTCATAACGACTTTCTATAGTTTTCGCATGCGTCCGGAAATAAGAAAAGCTTACTTCCCCCGTTTTTTAAAATAATAGCTTCTGGAAGGTTTACATGATTTCGAAAAAAACATGAGTTTTTAGAAAATGTGTTTTATTTCATAAATGGAATCTACAAAGTATGCACATTCTACGTCATAACGACTTTCTATAGTTTGCGCGTGCGTCCGGAAATAAGAAAAGCTTACTTCCCCCGTTTTTTAAAATCATAGCTTCTAGAAGGTTTACATGATTTGTTAAAAAACATGAGTTTCTAGAAAATGTGTTTTATTTCATAAATGGAATCAACAAAGTATGCACATTCTACGTCATAACGACTTTCTATATTTTGCGCATGCGTCCGGAAATAAGAAAAGCTTACTTCCCCCATTTTTTAAAATCACAGCTTCTAGAAGGTTTACGTGATTTCTTAAAAACACGAGTTTTTAGAATATGTGTTTTATTTCATAAATGGAATCAACAAAGTATGCCCATTCTACGTCATAACGACTTTCTATAGTTTGCCCATTCGTCTGGAAATAAGAAAAGTTTACTTCCACCATTTTTTAAAATCACAGCTTCTAGAAGGGTTACATGATTTCTTAAAAAACATGAGTTTTTAGAAAATGTGTTTTATTTCATAAATGGAATCTACAAATTATGCACATTCTACCTCATAACGACTTTCTATAGTTTGTGCATGCGTCCGGAAATAAGAAAAGCTTACTTCCACCGTTTTTTAAAATAATAGCTTCTAGAAGGTTTACATGATTTCGTAAAAAACACGAGTTTTTAGAAAATGTGCTTTATTTCATAAATGGAATCTACAAAGTATGCACATTCTACGTCATAACTACTTTCTATAGTTTGCGAATGCGTTTGGAAATAAGAAAAGCTTACTTCCCCCGTTTTTTAAAATCACAGCTTCTACAAGGTTTACATGATTTCGTAAAAAACAAGAGTTATTAGAAAATGTGCTTTTTTTCATAAATGGAATCTACAAAGTATGCACATTCTACGTCATAACGACTTTCTATAGTTTGCGCATGCGTCCGGAAATAAGAAACGCTTACTTCCCCCGTTTTTTAAAATCACAGCTTCTAGAAGGTTTACATGATTTGTTAAAAAACACGATTTTTTAGAAAATGTGTTTTATTTCATAAATGGAATCTACAAAGTATGCACATTCTATGTCATAACGACTATAGTTTGCGCATGCGTCCGGAAATAAGAAAATCTTACTTCCACCGTTTTTTAAAATAATAGCTTCTAGAAGGTTTACATGATTTTGTAAAAAACACAAGTTTTTAGAAAATGTGTTTTATTTCATAAATGGAATCTACAAAGTATGCACATTCTACGTCATAACGACTTTCTATAGTTTGCGCATGCGTCCAGAAATAAGAAAAGCTTACTTCCCTCGTTTTTTAAAATCACAGCTTCTAGAAGGTTTACATGATTTGTTAAAAAACACGAGTTTTTAGAAAATGTTTTTTATTTCATCAATGGAATCTACAAAGTATGCACATTCTACGTCATAACAACTTTCTATAGTTTGCGCATGCGTCCGGAAATAAGAAAAGCTTACTTCCACCATTTTTTAAAATAATTGCTTCTAGAAGGTTTACATGATTTTGTAAAAAACACGAGTTTTTAGAAAATGTGCTTTATTTCATAAATGGAATCTACAAAGTATGCACATTCTATGTCATAACGACTTTCTATAGTTTGCGCGTGCGTTTGGAAATAAGAAAAGCTTACTTCCCCCGTTTTTTAAAATCACAGCTTCTAGAAGGTTTACATGATTTCGTAAAAAAACGAGTTTTTAGAAAATGTGTTTTATTTCATAAATGGAATCAACAATGTATGCACATTCTACGTCAGAACGACTTTCTATAGTTTGCGCATGCGTCCGGAAATAAGAAAAGCTTACTTCCCCCGTTTTTTAAAATAATAGCTTCTAGAAGGTTTACATGATTTCGTAAAAAACACGAGTTTTTAGAAAATGTGTTTTATTTCATAAATGGAATCTACAAAGTATGCACATTCTACGTCATAACGACTTTCTATAGTTTGCGCATGCGTCGGGAAATAAGAAAAGCTTACTTCCCCCGTTTTTTAAAATAATAGCTTCTAGAAGGTTTACATGATTTCCTAAAAAACACGATTTTTTAGAAAATGTGTTTTATTTCATAAATGGAATGAGCAAAGTATGCACATTCTACGTTATAACGACTTTCTATAGTTTGCGCATGCGTTTGGAAATAAAAAAGCTTACTTGCCCCGTTTTTTAAAATCACGGCTTTTAGAAGGTTTACATGATATCTTAAAAAACACGAGTTTTTAGAAAATGTGTTTTATTTGATAAATGGAATCAACAAAGTATGCACATTATATGTCATAACGACTTTCTATAGTTTGCGCATGCGTTTGGAAATAAGAAAAGCTTACTTCCCCCGTTTTTTAAAATCATAGCTTCTTGAAGGTTTACACGATTTCTTAAAAAACACGAGCTTTTAGAAAATGTGTTTTATTTCATAAATGGAATCAACAAAGTATGCACATTCTACGTCATAACGACTTTCTATAGTTTGCGCATGCGTCCGGAAATAGGAAAAGCTTACTTCCCCCGTTTTTTAAAATAATAGCTTCTAGAAGGTTTACATGATTTCGTAAAAAACACGAGTTTTTAGAAAATGTGTTTTATTTCATAAATGGAATCTACAAAGTATGCACATTCTACGTCATAACGACTTTCTATAGTTTGCGCATGCGTCCGGAAATAAGAAAAGCTTACTTCCACCGTTTTTTAAAATCACAGCTTCTAGAAGGTTTACATGATTTCTTAAAAAACACGAGTTTTTAGAAAATGTGTTTTATTTCATAAATGGAATCAACAAAGTATGCCCATTCTACGTCATAACGACTTTCTATAGTTTGCGCATTCGTCTGGAAATAAGAAAAGCTTACTTCCACCATTTTTTAAAATCACAGCTTCTAGAAGGGTTACATGATTTCTTAAAAACACGAGTTTTTAGAAAATGTGTTTTATTTCATAAATGTAATCTACAAAGTATGAACATTCTACCTCATAACGACTTTCTATAGTTTGCGCATGCGTCCGGAAATAAGAAAAGCTTACTTCCACCATTTTTTAAAATAATAGCTTCTAGAAGGTTTACATGATTTTGTAAAAAACACGAGTTTTTAGAAAATGTGGTTTATTTCATAAATGGAATCTACAAAGTATGCACATTCTACATCATAACGAATTTCTATAGTTTGCGCATGCGTTTGGAAATAAGAAAATCTTACTTCCCCCGTTTTTTAAAATCACAGCTTCTTGAAGGTTTACATGATTTCTTAAAAAACACGAGTTTTTAGAAAATGTGCTTTATTTCATAAATGGAATCTACAAAGTATGGACATTCTATGTCATAACGACTTTCTATAGTTTGCGCATGCGTCCGGAAATAAGAAAAGCTTACTTCCCCCGTTTTTTAAAATCACAGCTTCTAGAAGGTTTACATGATTTGTTAAAAAATACGAGTTTTTAGAAAATGTGTTTTATTTCATAAATGGAATCTACAAAGTATGCACATTCTATGTCATAATGACTTTCTATAGTTTGCGCATGCGTCTGGAAATAAGAAAAGCTTACTTCCACCGTTTTTTAAAATAATAGCTTCTAGAAGGTTTACATGATTTTGTAAAAAACACAAGTTTTTAGAAAATGTGTTTTATTTCATAAATGGAATCTACAAAGTATGCACATTCTACGTCATAACGACTTTCTATAGTTTGCGCATGCGTCCGGAAATAAGAAAAGCTTACTTCCAGCGTTTTTCAAAATCACAGCTTCTAGAAGGTTTACATGATTTCTTAAAAAACACGAGTTTTTAGAAAATGTGTTTTATTTCATAAATGGAATCAACAAAGTATGCACATTCTACGTCATAACGACTTTCTATAGTTTGCGCATGCGTTTGGAAATAAGAAAAGCTTACTTCCACCGTTTTTTAAAATCACAGCTTCTAGAAGGTTTACATGATTTGTTAAAAAACATGAGTTTTTAGAAAATGTGTTTTATTTCATAAATGGAATATACAAAGTATGCACATTCTACGTCATAACGACTTTCTATAGTTTGCGCATGCGTCTGGAAATAAAAAAGCTTACTTCCCCCGTTTTTTAAAATCACGGCTTCTAGAAGGTTTACATGATTTCGTAAAAAACACGAGTTTTTAGAAAATGTGTTCTATTTCATAAATGGAATCTACAAAGTATGCACATTCTACGTCATAACGACTTTCTATAGTTTTCGCATGCGTCCGGAAATAAGAAAAGCTTACTTCCCCCGTTTTTTAAAATCACAGCTTCTAGAAGGTTTACATGATTTCGTAAAAAACACGAGTTTTTAGAAAATGTGTTTTATTTCATCAATGAAATCTACAAAGTATGCACATTCTGTTGATGTATATGTAACTTCGGAATGTATTTCACATATATGTATATTGTATTACTATAGAGATGGTATTATTCCTCTATAAGGAAGTGTCGTCATTTATATTGTAAGTGTCGTAACTTATACTTGATGGGTTATTAGACCACCTTGTTTGGGGTCGGCCCTGTATAAGTCATGTGGGTCAAAGGGTTATTAGACCACCCTATTGGGGGTCGGCCCACTCAGCATTATGTTATGTGGTTAAGTTCGAGCCGGCATGAGTTAGATAAAAAGGCAAGTCAAGTCAAGTATAAATAGAGTGCGGGAGGCACTCTATTTTTTCACTCACTTCTCACACATGCTCTCAAGGAGGAGAGGCGCACTTATGGAGGCGGAGGATTGCTGCTAGGTTATGGCTATCTCTATTGGTTGGTTGTATCATTGCTCTATCTATCTCTGAGGAAGTTATTGGGGTTTTTCACCTTTATGGTTTTCCCCAAGTAAATCTTTGTGTCTCTTGTGTGCTTGCATTATTGTCTCCATGATTGATATGCTGTAGATATGCTGTACATGTTGTTCTCTCAGTTAAGATCCTAGATCAGATTGAAGAAAATTCTGAAAATTTAACATGGTATCAGAGCTAGCCTGAAAGAAGGCATGATATGGCATGTATGACACTTGTTGCACTTACGATGCTAGGGCTTGATATAGCAGAAACCAGTCATCGTAGCACTTTCGCTATAAATCCGTTTTGGCGAACTTTTCGGATCTAAAATTGTTACAGGACGAAGATTAAATCTCCAGGTACCTTGTGTCCAAAGGAAAACCTCTAATTCGTTGTACTTTGTGATTTATGATCTGTACAATATAGGGTTTCTGCCTCTTCCAGATTTGAGTCAAAATTAGGTGACCTTGGGAAAAAAAGTCTTATCTTGGGCTAGGAAGCTCCAAATGAAATTTTCGTAAAAAGTGACAGGTAGTACACAGTCTGTACTATCTCAAAAAACTTTTTCAGAGGCCGAAGTTGAACCAGTGACACGTGCCACGCCGTACAAGTTCGCTCTCCTGTATTATCCCATAAACAGGTCATGTTACGACACTTGGCATAACTCTCTCTCAGAGACTCCAATTGAGGTCAGACCTGTCAGGATGGAAATATAACAGGCCGAGATATCTTAGGAAATTTTTTCAGAGGCCGAAGTTCAAATAGTGACACGTGGCATGCCGTACAAGTTCGATATTCTGTTTTATCCCAAAACAGGTCACGTTGCGACATTTGGCATAAATCTCTCTCAGAGAATCCAATTGAGGTCAGACCTGTCAGGATGGAAAGATAACAGGTCAGGCTATCTCAGAAAACTTTTTCAGACCCTGTGGATCAAAAATTTCTGAGTTACACTAGAAACAATCAGGTACATATTTCTGTCAAAACAGAATTATTTTTGAGTACCTTCATTCATGGCTTCCGGAATTTAGGGCTTCGAAAAAAAGTTGGAATTTTTGTAATCGGAGACCATGACTCGATGCTACTCATCAAAATAGAAATTTGGAGACCAAGATCAGAATTTTTGGTTGGGCAGAAGGCCGGGCTTGATCAAACCCTAGTTCGGTATTTTGATCAGAAAAGTGGAAAATTAGGGCTTCTGTAAAAATGAGAATTTTTTAAATCTATGACCACGGCTGGAAGCTCCTCAGAAAAATAGAAGGTTAGAGCTTTGGATCAAACATTTTGATTGGGAAGAAGAGTGGGCTTCATCAAACCCCAGTTCAGGATCACGTCCAGTGAATCCGGGAGTTTCAAAGGCAAAATTGAGGAGTGAAACTTTGCAGTTTTCAAATTCTGAATATACCAGTTTGATCAGCTCATCAAGGCGCATATTTCTATCCTTTCGAAAGTTTGAAATTCAAAGCTTGAATTTTTGGGGTTTCTCTGACAAACCCATATCCAGCTCCAGGTCCAGTTCTTGCAAATCAAGTGGATTGGGTTAATCCTAGAAGAAGATGGATTGATCATCTGCATGAGTAAAGAAGTTCCTGTTTCAGAGGGAGATGAGGCCAAGGCCTTACATAAGAAGATTACAAGCGACCTTAACAGGTATGACTCATCGAGGTATGTTTCGATATTTGTCCATGATTAATTTTATGGTATGTTTGTCTTCATGTTATTATGGTTAGTACAATTTTGATTTTAGATTTGTCGTATCACCTTAACAAAATTATGAATGCATGATAGAAGATATTCATTGGTTAGGGTGTTGACACTTATGATTGTACTAATGCATTATGGTGTTGTATGAGATTTATGTTGTCTACTAACATGAAAGGTACACCAAGAAAGACAAATCATGTTCTGGTCCAAGAACATATGATCATGATAACATGAGGACAAAGATTCATCCATTATCATGGATCTCATAGAAGATCCATTTACGAGGTATGTATAACTTGGTTTTATAATGGCTAACCTATGAGATATACAGGTTACTAGCACAAGTCATTGAAGAAGATCAAGAAGACATCATGTGAGTATGTTAGACATAACTAACTAGCATACTAATCCAGGTATGTTTTTCCTATATCAAGATAGAATCCTACCTTGTGTTAGGATCTTATATTGTTGTGTTGTTTGATAATGATTATTCATGAAGTCATAGGTTTGAATAAGTCATGGCTGTATGCATATTATATTTCTTACCATAATTGATGATATGACTAAACAGAAGAATCATGAAGGTATAGGTTTGAATAATCACAGGTTTTATGCATATTATATCTCTTATCTTGATTAATGATTCAACTAACCTGAAGAGTTATAGGTTTGAGTAATTACAGGTTTAGACATGTTATGTTTCTTATGATTTGACTAACCATAAGAATCCTACATAAACCTTGAATGCTAATGCTTATTATTTCTGTTTGAAATGATCATGACTATACATGCTTGAGATTATTGTGTTTTAATAGTATACTAATGAATGTATGATTTTATATGAGATCACAAGGATAACACATTCATGATACTAATAAGCATGCATAGGGACCAAGGATGAATATGAGTTCAAGAACAGGTAATCCAGGAAGCAAAGATCAAGAGGGAGTACACTCTAGTGGTTTATGCAAGGATGCAGATATTCAGAGGGAGTTGTCCATCTCTCTACATTGCACAATAGAAAGGTGTAGAAGAAGCTACTTCAGATTAGGACTCCAGCAGCTCCTGCAAGGAAGCGAAGACTCAGAGGGAGTCCACCCAACGAACAAACAAAGATAAGTATTTTAACTATCATTTCTTACATATTTGTTTGTTTAAATAAAATTGTTCAATGATGTATATGCTCATGGTCTTAGACTTAGGATATGTATTGTGCATATTAGAATAATTACATTAATGAACAGTATACTACTAATATGCATGGGTAAGTAGCCTATGGCGCTGTACAACATTCCATTGCTACTTATCTAGAATGAAACCTCTTTGCTGACATGTTGGGAGTTGTGCACACTCTTAACAATGTTCTGGTAGAGATTGGAAGGCATCTAGAAAGTTACGGGATATGGATAAATGTTGTATTGAAGCATTGGCTAAGATAATTGCATGACTGTACGACATATTTATTTATGTGTAAGAATTTGTTCTGAAAACTATGAGATGTTTTCTAATCATGCAATTTAACTTGTTGTGTAGGAAAGATCGTATGCCATCTCCTACAAAAGAAGAACTACAACATTTGTTCAGCAACAAATTTATTTATTGAAGTTATTGAAGTTCCCAGGATACGGGAAGAATGCCATGATCCGTCGATCATGAAGAATGATGTTTGGGATGTAGTCCCAAGACGTGAAGGGAAGTTTGTTATGACTTCCAGATGGAACTATCAGATCAAGCACGTTGCAGATGGCAGCATTAAGAAATATAAAAGTGATGAAATATAAGATGCACCAGATGGATTTCACGACAGCATGGTGCAGTCATATATATGTGCAGAACTTGGTATGGTAGGATAGACAGCTTTCTATCCAGTTTGGGCTTTACCAAGAGTAAAGCAGATTCCAACCTTTACTACAAGGTTGAGGAAGGCAATCCAGTGATACTACTTTTGTATGCGGATAACCTGTTTGTTACAGGTGAAGATAGATTGATTTTCGACATGCAGCGGAAGCTTACTGCCGAGTTCGAGATGAAGAAATTTGGGTTTATGCACTATTTGTTTTTGGCATGGAGGTGTGGCAGAGTGCAGATGGAATCTTCCTTGGACAAGGGAAGTATGCAGTAGAGATCCTGAAGAGGTTTGGGATGATGGATTGCAAGGCCATGACCACACCTATGGCATCAAATCTGAAGCTTCTATGTGATGCCTCATTTGAGCCAGTTGATGTCTCTTTGTATCTCAGATGATTGGGTCCTTGATGTACCTGACGAACACGAGACCAGACATTTGCTTTGTTGTGAACACATTGAGCCAGTTCCTGACGGATCTGAGGAGTGTTCACCTGGTTGCTGTAAAGCATGTTTTGAGGTACCTGAAGGGTACAGTAGATTATGGGCTCAAATATGAAGCGAATCAAAAGTTTAACCTGCAGGGTTATGTTGATTCAGATTGGGCTGGCAGTGCTGCAGATAGGAAGAGCACATCTGGGTGCTGCTTCAGTATGGGATCAGGTGTGATCTCTTGGATTAGCAGGAAGCAGTCCTGCATAGCACTGAGTACAGCTGAGGCAGAATATGTTGCAGCCTGCTCAGCTAGTTGCGAGGAAGTATGGCTACGGAAGCTACTGTCTAAGTTATTTGATCTCACGTTGGAGGCTACTGGTATCTTCTGTGATAACCAGAGTTGTGTGAAGCTGTCCGAGAACCCAGTGTTTCATGACAGGTCGAAACACATAGAGATCAAATATCACTATATCAGGGATATGGTGCAGAGAGGAGCTGTGAAGCTCCTGTATGTTGCGACGGACGAGCAGATTGCAGATGTGCTGACGAAGCCACTAGCCAGAGTGAAGTTCGAAGTACTTCAAAGAGAGGCTTGGCGTTCTTCAGTTCGAGGACACTTCGAGGAAGAAGTGATGGACACATTTGCTGAAGCCATTCCAAGCATGTTGGAAGGAGGATCCTTCACATGGCTGTGGATGTAAGCGCTGGATGATGAGCATCAGGATGATGTTCTGGTTTCTGCTTGATATGATCAGTTGGATCATTTTTTATGTATGTATGTACGCATCATGTTGGATGCTGGATATGATCAGTTGGATCATTTTTATGTATGTATGTACGCATCATGTTGGATGCTGGATATGATCAGTTGGATCATTTATGTATGTATGCATCATGTTGGATGCTGGATATGATCAGTTGGATCATGTGTACGTATTTTGTGTATGCATCATGTTGGATGCTTGGACCATGTATCTGTATATGTATCAGATGGATACATTGTATGATCAGGTGGATCATGTATGGTGATATGTATCATGTATTTATATTTGTATCAGGTGGATACATTGATGATCAGGAGGATCATGTATGATGATATGTATCAGGTAGATACTTGGTATGCATCAGGTAGATGCATTGATGATCAGGAGGATCATGTATGATGATATGTATCATGTATTTGTATCAGGTGGATACATTGATGATCAGGAGGATCATGTATGATGATATGTATCAGGTAGATACTTGGTATGCATCAGGTAGATGCATTGATGATCAGGTGGATCATGCAGTAGGATGTTGCAGTGATGATCAGGATGATCATAGATGATGAGCTTCAGGATGTTCCTCTAGATGTCATGCAGCAGGATGTTGCAGTGATGATCAGGATGATCATAGATGACGAGCTTCAGGATGTTTCTCCAGATGTCATGCAGCAGGATGTTGCAGTGATGATCAGGATGATCATAGATGACGAGCTTCAGGATGTTGCTCCAGATGACATGCAGCAGGACGTTGTAGTGATGATGATCAGGATGATCATGGATACATCAGGATGATGTATGGTGAGTATCAGGTTGATACTCTGTGGCCGTGGATCAGGTTGTGCAGATGAGCATGTAATCCGGTGCCCTGGGAGATTTGCAGATGGTGTTTCGAGGTTTTGCCTATGGCATGTAATTTGGTGCCCTGGGACATCTGGCAAATGCTCTTTCGAGGTTTTGCTCTGGGAGGACATGTAATTTGGTGCCCTGGGAGATCTGCAGATAGTATTTCGAGGTTTTGACTATGGCATGTAATTCGGTTCCCTGGGATATCTGGCAGATGCTCTTTCGAGGTTTTGTCCTATGGCATGTAATTCGTTTCCCTGGGAGATCCGATAGGTTGGGCTGTGTGCCCGTAATCAGTCCTGGGATGCTCTTGCGAGGTTTTTCCATGACCACATGTAATTCGTTGCCCTGGGAGATCCTATAGGTAGAGCTGTGTGCTCGTAACAGCCTGGGATGCTCTTGCGAGGTTTTGTGGTGAGGACACATGTAATTCGGTGCCCTGGGAGATCCTATAGGTAGAGCTGTGTGCTCGTAACAACCTGGGATGCTCTTTCGAGGTTTTGTGACGCACGTAAAAGTCCTGAGGATTCCACAGTATGGCTAGTGATGATGAAGACCTGTAGGTGGTGGGCCTACATCCAGTATGAAAAAGGACTGGCTCTGTAGAACTTCCTATGACGAGTAGATTCAGAGATTGATTTAGATAGCAGCAGCAGTGACGATGATGATGACTCGATGATGATTATCCAGTGACGATGATCCAGAGAAGATGACTTGTGCTAGAAGAACTGTGCTGAGAAATACCTTCCTAGTTAAGAGGGAGTGTTGATGTATATGTAACTTCGGAATGTATTTCACATATATGTATATTGTATTACTATAGAGATGGTATTATTCCTCTATAAGGAAGTGTCGTCATTTATATTGTAAGTGTCGTAACTTATACTTGATGGGTTATTAGACCACCTTGTTTGGGGTCGGCCCTGTATAAGTCATGTGGGTCAAAGGGTTATTAGACCACCCTAATGGGGGTCGGCCATGTGGGTCAAAGGGTTATTAGACCACCCTATTGGCGGTCGGCCCACTCAGCATTATGTTATGTGGTTAAGTTCGAGCCGACATGAGTTAGGTAAAAAGGCAAGTCAAGTCAAGTATAAATAGAGTGCGGGAGGCACTCTATTTGTTCACTCACTTCTCACACATGCTCTCAAGGAGGAGAGGCGCACTTATGGAGGAGGAGGATTGCTGCTAGGTTATGGCTATCTCTATTGGTTGGTTGTATCATTGCTCTATCTATCTCTGAGGAAGTTATTGGGGTTTTTCACCCTTATGGTTTTCCCTAAGTAAATCTTTGTGTCTCTTGTGTGCTTGCATTATTGTCTCCATGATTGATATGCTGTAGATATGCTGTACATGTTGTTCTCTCAGTTAAGATCCTAGATCAGATTGAAGAAAATTCTGAAAATTTAACACATTCTACGTCATAACGACTTTCTATAGTTTGCGCATGCGTCCGGAAATAAGAAAATCTTACTTCCATCGTTTTTTAAAATCACAGCTTCTAAAAGGTTTACATGATTTCTTAAAAAGCACGAGTTTTTAGAAAATGTGTTTTATTTCATAAATGGAATCAACAAAGTATGCACATTCTACGTCATAACTACTTTCTATAGTTTGCGCATTCGTCCGAAAATAAGAAAAGCTTACTTCCACAGTTTTCTAAAATAATAGCTTCTAGAAGGTTTACATGATTTCGTAAAAAACACGAGTTTTTAGAAAATGTGCTTTATTTCATAAATGGAATCTACAAAGTATGCACATTCTACGTCATAACGACTTTCTATAGTTTGCGCATGCGTTTGGAAATAAGAAAAGCTTACTTCCCCTGTTTTTTAAAATCACAGCTTCTAGAAGGTTTACATGATTTGTTAAAAAACACAAGTTTTTAGAAAATGTGTTTTATTTCATAAATGGAATCAACAAAGTATGCACATTCTAGGTCATAACGATTTTCTATAGTTTGTGCATGCGTCCGGAAATAAGAAAAGCTTACTTCCACCATTTTTTAAAATAATAACTTCTAGAAGGTTTACATGATTTCGTAAAAAACACGAGTTTTTAGAAAATGTGTTTTATTTCATAAATAGAATCAACAAAGTATGCACATTCTACGTCATAACTACTTTCTATAATTTGCGCATTCGTCCGGAAATAAGAAAAGCTTACTTCCACCGTTTTTTAAAATCACAGCTTCTAGAAGGTTTACATGATTTTGTAAAAAACACGAGTTTTTTAGAAAATGAGATTTATTTCATAAATGGAATCTACAAAGTATGCACATTCTACGTCATAACGACTTTCTATAGTTTGCGCATGCGTCCGGAAATAAGAAAAGCTTACTTCCCCCATTTTTTAAAATTACAGCTTCTAGAAGGTTTACATAATTTCTTAAAAAACACGAGTTTTTAGAAAATGTGTTTTATTTCATAAATGGAATCAACAAAGTATGCACATTCTACGTCATAACAACTTTCTATAGTTTGCGCATGCGTCGGGAAATAAGAAAAGCTTACTTCCCTTGTTTTTTAAAATAATAGCTTCTAGAAGGTTTGCATGATTTGTTAAAAAACACGAGTTTTTAGAAAAATGTGTTTTATTTCATAAATGCAATCAACAAAGTATGCACATTCTACGTCATAACGACTTTCTATAGTTTGCGCATGCGTTTGGAAATAAAAAAAGCTTACTTCCCCCATTTTTTAAAATCACAGCTTCTAGAAGGTTTACATGATTTGTTAAAAAACACGACTTTTTAGAAAATGTGTTTTATTTCATCAATGGAATCTACAAAGTATGCACATTCTACGTCATAACGACTTTCTATAGTTTGCGCATGCGTTTGGAAATAAGAAAAGCTTACTTCCCCCGTTTTTTAAAATCACAGCTTCTAGAAGGTTTACATGATTTCGTAAAAAACACGAGTTTTTAGAAAATGTGTTTTATTTCATAAATGGAATCAACAAAGTATGCACATTCTACGTCATAACGACTTTCGATAGTTTGCGCATGCGTCCGGAAATAAGAAAAGCTTACTTCCCCCGTTTTTTAAAATAATAGTTTCTAGAAGGTTTACATGATTTCGTAAAAAACACGAGTTTTTAGAAAATGTGTTTTATTTCATAAATGGAATCTACAAAGTATGCACATTCTACGTCATAACGAATTTCTATATTTTGCGCATGCGTCTGGAAATAAAAAAGCTTACTTCCCCCGTTTTTTAAAATCACAGCTTCTAGAAGGTTTACATGATTTCGTAAAAAACACAAGTTTTTAGAAAATGTGTTTTATTTCATAAATGGAATCAACAAAGTATGTACATTCTACGTCATAACGACCTTCTATAGTTTGCGCATGCGTCCGGAAATAAGAAAAGCTTACTTCCCCCGTTTTTTAAAATAATAGCTTCTAGAAGGTTTACATGATTTCGTAAAAAACATGAGTTTTTAGAAAATGTGTTTTATTTCATAAATGGAATCTACAAAGTATGCACATTCTACGTCATAACGACTTTCTATAGTTTGCGCATGCGTCCGGAAATAAGAAAAGCTTACTTCCCCCGTTTTTTAAAATAATACCTTCTAGAAGGTTTACATGATTTCCTAAAAAACACGATTTTTTAGAAAATGTGTTTTATTTCATAAATGGAATGAACAAAGTATGCACATTCTACGTTATAACGACTTTCTATAGTTTGCGCATGCGTTTGGAAATAAAAAAGCTTACTTGCCCCGTTTTTTAAAATCACGACTTTTAGAAGGTTTACATGATTTCTTAAAAAACACGAGTTTTTAGAAAATGTGTTTTATTTCATAAATGGAATCAACAAAGTATGCACATTCTATGTCATAACGACTTTCTATAGTTTGCGCATGAGTTTGGAAATAAGAAAAGCTTACTTCCCCCCTTTTTTAAAATCATAGCTTCTTGAAGGTTTACATGATTTCTTAAAAAACACGAGTTTTTAGAAAATGTGTTTTATTTCATAAATGGAATCAACAAAGTATGCACATTCTACGTCATAACGACTTTCTATAGTTTGCGCATGCGACCGGAAATAAGAAAAGCTTACTTCCCCCGTTTTTTAAAATAATAGCTTCTAGAAAGTTTACATGATTTCATAAAAAACACGAGTTTTTAGAAAATGTGTTTTATTTCATAAATGGAATCTACAAAGTATGCACAATCTACGTCATAATGACTTTCTATAGTTTGCGCATGCGTCCGGAAATAAGAAAAGCTTACTTCCCCCATTTTTTAAAATCATAGCTTCTAGAAGGTTTACATGATTTCATAAAAAACACGAGTTTTTAGAAAATGTGTTTTATTTCATAAATGGAATCAACAAAGTATGCACATTCTACATCATAACGACTTTCTATAGTTTACGCATGCGTCTGGAAATAAGAAAAGCTTACTTCCCCCGTTTTTTAAAATCACAGCTTCTAGAAGGTTTACATGATTTCTTAAAAATCACGAGTTTGTAGAAAATGTGTTTTATTTCATAAATGGAATCAACAAAATATGCACATTCTACGTCATAACGACTTTCTATAGTTTGCGCATGCGTCTGGAAACAAGAAAAGCTTACTTGAACCGTTTTTTAAAATCTCAGCTTCTAGAAGGTTTACATGATTTCGTAAAAAACACGAGTTTTTAGAAAATGTGTTTTATTTCATAAATGGAATCTACAAAGTATGCACATTCTACGTCATAACGACTTTCGATAGTTTCCGCATTCGACCGGAAATAAGAAAAGCTTACTTCCACCGTTTTTTAAAATCACAGCTTCTAGAAGGTTTACATGATTTCGTAAAAAACACGAGTTTTTAGAAAATGTGTTTTATTTCAAAAATGGAATCAACAAAGTATGCACATTCTACGTCATAAGGACTTTCTATAGTTTGCGCATGCGTCTGGAAATAAGAAAAGCTTACTTCCCCCGTTTTTCAAAATCACAGCTTCTAGAAGGTTTACATGATTTCTTAAAAAACACGAGTTTTTAGAAAATGTGTTTTATTTCATAAATGGAATCAACAATGTATGCACATTCTACGTCATAACGACTTTCTATAGTTTGCGCATGCGTTTGGAAATAAGAAAAGCTTACTTCCCCCGTTTTTTAAAATCACAGCTTCTAGAAGGTTTACATGATTTCTTAAAAAACATGAGTTTTTAGAAAATGTGTTTTATTTCATAAATGGAATCTACAAAGTATGCACATTCTACGTCATAATGACTTTCTATAGTTTGCGCATGCGTTTGGAAATAAGAAAAACTTACTTCCCCCGTTTTTTAAAATCACAGCTTCTAGAATGTTTACATGATTTGTTAAAAAACACGAGTTTTTAGAAAATGTGTTTTATTTCATAAATGGAATCAACAAAGTATGCACATTCTACATCATAACGACTTTCTATAGTTTGCGCATGCGTCCGGAAATAAGAAAAGCTTACTTCCAACGTTTTTTAAAATAATAGCTTCTAGAAGGTTTACATGATTTCGTAAAAAACACGAGTTTCTAGAAAATGTGTTTTATTTCATAAATGGAATCTACAAAGTATGCACATTCTTCGTCATAACGAATTTCTATAGTTTGCGCATGCGTCCGGAAATAAGAAAAGCTTACTTCCCCCGTTTTTTAAAATCACAGCTTCTAGAAGGTTTACATGATTTCGTAAAAAAAACGAGTTTTTAGAAAATGTGTTTTATTTCATCAATGGAATCAACAAAGTATGCACATTCTACGTCATAACGACTTTCTATAGTTTGCGCATGCGTTTGGAAATAAGAAAAGCTTACTTCCCCTGTTTTTTAAAATCACAGCTTCTAGAAGGTTTACATGATTTGTTAAAAAACACAAGTTTTTAGAAAATGTGTTTTATTTCATAAATGGAATCAACAAAGTATGCACATTCTAGGTCATAACGATTTTCTATAGTTTGTGCATGCGTCCGAAAATAAGAAAAGCTTACTTCCACCATTTTTTAAAATAATAACTTCTAGAAGGTTTACATGATTTCGTAAAAAACACGAGTTTTTAGAAAATGTGTTTTATTTCATAAATAGAATCAACAAAGTATGCACATTCTACGTCATAACGACTTTCGATAGTTTCCGCATTCGACCGGAAATAAGAAAAGCTTACTTCCACCGTTTTTTAAAATCACAGCTTCTAGAAGGTTTACATGATTTCGTAAAAAACACGAGTTTTTAGAAAATGTGTTTTATTTCACAAATGGAATCAACAAAGTATGCACATTCTACGTCATAAGGACATTCTATAGTTTGCGCATGCGTCTGGAAATAAGAAAAGCTTACTTCCCCCGTTTTTCAAAATCACAGCTTCTAGAAGGTTTACATAATTTCTTAAAAAACACGAGTTTTTAGAAAATGTGTTTTATTTCATAAATGGAATCAACAAAGTATGCACATTCTACGTCATAACAACTTTCTATAGTTTGCGCATGCGTCGGGAAATAAGAAAAGCTTACTTCCCTTGTTTTTTAATATAATAGCTTCTAGAAGGTTTGCATGATTTGTTAAAAAACACGAGTTTTTAGAAAATGTGTTTTATTTCATAAATGCAATCAACAAAGTATGCACATTCTACGTCATAACGACTTTCTATAGTTTGCGCATGCGTTTGGAAAAAAAAAAGCTTACTTCCCCCGTTATTTAAAATCACAGCTTCTAGAAGGTTTACATGATTTGTTAAAAAACACGACTTTTTAGAAAATGTGTTTTATTTCATCAATGGAATCTACAAAGTATGCACATTCTACGTCATAACGACTTTCTATAGTTTGCGCATGCGTTTGGAAATAAGAAAAGCTTACTTCCCCCATTTTTTAAAATCACAGCTTCTAGAAGGTTTACATGATTTCGTAAAAAACACGAGTTTTTAGAAAATGTGTTTTATTTCATAAATGGAATCAACAAAGTATGCACATTCTACGTCATAACGACTTTCGATAGTTTGCGCATGCGTCCGGAAATAAGAAAAGCTTACTTCCCCCGTTTTTTAAAATAATAGTTTCTAGAAGGTTTACATGATTTCGTAAAAAACACGAGTTTTTAGAAAATGTGTTTTATTTCATAAATGGAATCTACAAAGTATGCACATTCTACGTCATAACGAATTTCTATAGTTTGCGCATGCGTCTGGAAATAAAAAAGCTTACTTCCCCCGTTTTTTAAAATCACAGCTTCTAGAAGGTTTACATGATTTCGTAAAAAACACAAGTTTTTAGAAAATGTGTTTTATTTCATAAATGGAATCAACAAAGTATGTACATTCTACGTCATAACGACTTTCTATAGTTTGCGCATGCGTCCGGAAATAAGAAAAGCTTACTTCCCCCGTTTTTTAAAATAATAGCTTCTAGAAGGTTTACATGATTTCGTAAAAAACATGAGTTTTTAGAAAATGTGTTTGATTTCATAAATGGAATCTACAAAGTATGCACATTCTACGTCATAACGACTTTCTATAGTTTGCGCATGCGTCCGGAAATAAGAAAAGCTTACTTCCCCCGTTTTTTAAAATAATACCTTCTAGAAGGTTTACATGATTTCCTAAAAAACACGATTTTTTAGAAAATGTGTTTTATTTCATAAATGGAATGAACAAAGTATGCACATTCTACGTTATAACGACTTTCTATAGTTTGCGCATGCGTTTGGAAATAAAAAAGCTTACTTGCCCCGTTTTTTAAAATCACGACTTTTAGAAGGTTTACATGATTTCTTAAAAAACACGAGTTTTTAGAAAATGTGTTTTATTTCATAAATGGAATCAACAAAGTATGCACATTCTACGTCATAACGACTTTCTATAGTTTGCGCATGAGTTTGGAAATAAGAAAAGCTTACTTCCCCCATTTTTTAAAATCATAGCTTCTTGAAGGTTTACATGATTTCTTAAAAAACACGAGTTTTTAAAAAATGTGTTTTATTTCATAAATGGAATCAACAAAGTATGCACATTCTACGTCATAACGACTTTCTATAGTTTGCGCATGCGACCGGAAATAAGAAAAGCTTACTTCCCCCGTTTTTTAAAATAATAGCTTCTAGAAGGTTTACATGATTTCATAAAAAACACGAGTTTTTAGAAAATGTGTTTTATTTCATAAATGGAATCTACAAAGTATGCACAATCTACATCATAATGACTTTCTATAGTTTGCGCATGCGTCCGGAAATAAGAAAAGCTTACTTCCCCCATTTTTTAAAATCATAGCTTCTAGAAGGTTTACATGATTTCATAAAAAACACGAGTTTTTAGAAAATGTGTTTTATTTCATAAATTGAATCAAAAAAGTATGCACATTCTACATCATAACGACTTTCTATAGTTTACGCATGCGTCTGGAAATAAGAAAAGCTTACTTCCACCGTTTTTTAAAATCACAGCTTATAGAAGGTTTACATGATTTCTTAAAAAACACGAGTTTGTAGAAAATGTGTTTTATTTCATAAATGGAATCAACAAAATATGCACATTCTACGTCATAACGACTTTCTATAGTTTGCCCATGCGTCTGGAAATAAGAAAAGATACTTGAACCGTTTTTTAAAATCTCAGCTTCTAGAAGGTTTACATGATTTCGTAAAAAACACGAGTTTTTAGAAAATGTGTTTTATTTCATAAATGGAATCTACAAAGTATTCACATTCTACGTCATAACGACTTTCGATAGTTTCCGCATTCGACCGGAAATAAGAAAAGCTTACTTCCACCGTTTTTTAAAATCACAGCTTCTAGAAGGTTTACATGATTTCGTAAAAAACACGAGTTTTTAGAAAATGTGTTTTATTTCATTAATGGAATCAACAAAGTATGCACATTCTACGTCATAAGGACTTTCTATAGTTTGCGCATGCGTTTGGAAATAAGAAAAGCTTACTTCCCCCGTTTTTTAAAATCACAGCTTCTAGAAGGTTTACATGATTTGTTAAAAAACATGAGTTTTTAGAAAATGTGTTTTATTTCATAAATGGAATCTACAAAGTATGCACATTCTACGTCATAACGACTTTCTATAGTTTGCGCATGCCTTTGGAAATAAGAAAAACTTACTTCCCCCGTTTTTTAAAATCACAGCTTCTAGAAGGTTTACATGATTTGTTAAAAAACACGAGTTTTTAGAAAATGTGTTTTATTTCATAAATGGAATCAACAAAGTATGCACATTCTACATCATAACGACTTTCTATAGTTTGCGCATGCGTCCGGAAATAAGAAAAGCTTACTTCCAACGTTTTTTAAAATAATAGCTTCTAGAAGGTTTACATGATTTCGTAAAAAACACGAGTTTCTAGAAAATGTGTTTTATTTCATAAATGGAATCTACAAAGTATGCACATTCTTTGTCATAACGACTTTCTATAGTTTGCGCATGCGTCCGGAAATAAGAAAAACTTACTTCCCCCGTTTTTTAAAATCACAGCTTCTAGAAGGTTTACATGATTTCGTAAAAAACACGAGTTTTTACAAAATGTGTTCTATTTCATCAATGGAATCTACAAAGTATGCACATTCTACGTCATAACGACTTTCTATAGTTTGCGCATGCGTCCGGAAATAAGAAAAGCTTACTTCCCCCATTTTTTAAAATGACAGGTTCTAGAAGGTTTACATGATTTCGTAAAAAACACGAGTTTTTAGAAAATGTGTTATATTTCATAAAAGGAATCTACAAAGTATGCACATTCTACGTCATAACGACTTTCTATAGTTTGCGCATGCGTCCGGAAATAAGAAAAGCTTACTTCCCCCGTTTTTTAAAATGACAGGTTCTAGAAGGTTTACATGATTTCTTAAAAAACACGAGATTTTAGAAAATGTGTTTTGTTTCATAAATGGAATCAACAAAGTATGCACATTCTACGTCATAACGACTTTCTATAGTTTGCGCATGCGTCCGGAAATAAGAAAAGCTTACTTCCCCCGTTTTTTAAAATGACAGGTTCTAGAAGGTTTACATGATTTCATAAAAAACACGAGTTTTTAGAAAATGTGTTTTATTTCATAAATGGAATCTACAATGTATGCACAATCTACATCATAATGACTTTCTATAGTTTGCGCATGCGTCCGGAAATAAGAAAAGCTTACTTCCCCCATTTTTTAAAATCATAGCTTCTAGAAGGTTTACATGATTTCATAAAAAACACGAGTTTTTAGAAAATGTGTTTTATTTCATAAATGGAATCAAAAAAGTATGCACATTCTACATCATAACGACTTTCTATAGTTTACGCATGCGTCTGGAAATAAGAAAAGCTTACTTCCACCGTTTTTTAAAATCACAGCTTCTAGAAGGTTTACATGATTTCTTAAAAAACACGAGTTTGTAGAAAATGTGTTTTATTTCATAAATGGAATCAACAAAATATGCACATTCTACGTCGTAACGACTTTCTATAGTTTGCGCATGCGTCTGGAAATAAGAAAAGATACTTGAACCGTTTTTTAA
Source organism: Larix kaempferi (assembly GCA_027924585.1). Lineage (NCBI taxonomy): Eukaryota > Viridiplantae > Streptophyta > Pinopsida > Pinales > Pinaceae > Larix > Larix kaempferi. Next base: position 154,337 of record BSBM01001572.1, read on the forward strand.
AATCTCAGCTTCTAGAAGGTTTACATGATTTCGTAAAAAACACGAGTTTTTAGAAAATGTGTTTTATTTCATAAATGGAATCTACAAAGTATTCACATTCTACGTCATAACGACTTTCGATAGTTTCCGCATTCGACCGGAAATAAGAAAAGCTTACTTCCACCGTTTTTTAAAATCACAGCTTCTAGAAGGTTTACATGATTTCGTAAAAAACACGAGTTTTTAGAAAATGTGTTTTATTTCACAAATGGAATCGACAAAGTATGCACATTCTACGTCATAAGGACTTTCTATAGTTTGCGCATGCGTTCGGAAATAAGAAAGGCTTACTTCCACCGTTTTTCAAAATCATAGCTTCTAGAAGGTTTACATGATTTCTTAAAAAACACGAGTTTTTAGAAAATGTGTTTTATTTCATAAATGGAATCAACAATGTATGCACATTCTACGTCATAACGACTTTCCATAGTTTGCGCATGCGTTTGGAAATAAGAAAAGCTTACTTCCCCCGTTTTTTAAAATCACAGCTTCTAGAAGGTTTACATGATTTGTTAAAAAACATGAGTTTTTAGAAAATGTGTTTTATTTCATAAATGGAATCTACAAAGTATGCACATTCTACGTCATAACGACTTTCTATAGTTTGCGCATGCCTTTGGAAATAAGAAAAACTTACTTCCCCCGTTTTTTAAAATCACAGCTTCTAGAAGGTTTACATGATTTGTTAAAAAACACGAGTTTTTAGAAAATGTGTTTTATTTCATAAATGGAATCAACAAAGTATGCACATTCTACATCATAACGACTTTCTATAGTTTGCGCATGCGTCCGGAAATAAGAAAAGCTTACTTCCAACGTTTTTTAAAATAATAGCTTCTAGAAGGTTTACATGATTTCGTAAAAAACACGAGTTTCTAGAAAATGTGTTTTATTTCATAAATGGAATCTACAAAGTATGCACATTCTTCGTCATAACGAATTTCTATAGTTTGCGCATGCGTCCGGAAATAAGAAAAGCTTACTTCCCCCGTTTTTTAAAATCACAGCTTCTAGAAGGTTTACATGATTTCGTAAAAAACACGAGTTTTTAGAAAATGTGTTTTATTTCATCAATGGAATCAACAAAGTATGCACATTCTACGTCATAACGACTTTCTATAGTTTGCGCATGCGTTTGGAAATAAGAAAAGCTTACTTCCCCCGTTTTTTAAAATAATAGCTTCTAGAAGGTTTACATGATTTGGTAAAAAACACGACTTTTTAGAAAATGTATTTTATTTCATAAATGGAATCTACAAAGTATGCACATTCTACGTCATAACGAATTTCTATAGTTTGCGCATGCATCCGGAAATAAGAAAAGCTTACTTCCCCCGTTTTTTAAAATCACAGCTTCTAGAAGGTTTACATGATTTGTTAAAAAACACGAGTTTTTAGAAAATGGGTTTTATTTCATAAATGGAATCAACAAAGTATGCACATTCTGCATCATAACGACTTTCTATAGTTTGCGCATGCGTTTGGAAATAAAAAAAGCTTACTTCCCCCGTTTTTTAAAATCACAGCTTCTTGAAGGTTTACATGATTTGTTAAAAAACACGAGTTTTAAGAAATTGTGTTTTATTTCATAAATGGAATCAACAAAGTATGCACATTCTACGTCATAACGACTTTCTATAGTTTGCGCATGCGTCCGGATATAAGAAAAGCTTACTTCCACCGTTTTTTAAAATAATAGCTTCTAGAAGGTTTACATGATTTCGTAAAAAACACGAGTTTTTAGAAAATGTGTTTTATTTCATAAATGGAATCTACAAAGTATGCACATTCTACGTCATAACGACTTTCTATAGTTTGCACATGCGTCTAGAAATAAAAAAGCTTACTTCCCCCGTTTTTTAAAATAACAGCTTCTAGAAGGTTTACATGATTTCGTAAAAAACATGAGTTTTTAGAAAATGTGTTCTATTTCATAAATGGAATCTACAAAGTATGCACATTCTACGTCATAACGACTTTCTATAGTTTGCGCATGCGTCCGGAAATAAGAAAAGCTTACTTCCCCCGTTTTTTAAAATCACAGGTTCTAGAAGGTTTACATGATTTCTTAAAAAACACGAGTTTTTAGAAAATGTGTTTTATTTCATAAATGGAATCAACAATGTATGCACATTCTACGTCATAATGACTTTCCATAGTTTGCGCATGCGTTTGGAAATAAGAAAAGCTTACTTCCCCCGTTTTTTAAAATCACAGCTTCTAGAAGGTTTACATGATTTCTTAAAAAACATGAGTTTTTAGAAAATGTGTTTTATTTCATAAATGAAATCTACAAAGTATGCACATTCTACGTCATAACGACTTTCTATAGTTTGCGCATGCGTTTGGAAATAAGAAAAACTTACTTCCCCCGTTTTTTAAAATCACAGCTTCTGGAAGGTTTGCATGATTTCTTAAAAAACACGAGTTTTTAGAAAATTTGTTTTATTTCATAAATGGAATCAACAAAGTATGCACATTGTACGTCATAACGACCTTCTATAGTTTGTGCATGCGTCCGGAAATAAGAAAAGTTTACTTCCCCCGTTTTTTAAAATCACAGGTTCTAGAAGGTTTACATGATTTCTTAAAAAACACGAGTTTTTAGAAAATGTGTTTTATTTCGTAAATGGAATCAACAAAGTATGCACATTCTACGTCATAAGGACTTTCTATAGTTTGCGCATGCGTCCGGAAATAAGAAAAGCTTACTTCCACCGTTTTTCAAAATCACAGCTTCTAGAAGGTTTACATGATTTCTTAAAAAACACGAGTTTTTAGAAAATGTGTTTTATTTCATAGATGGAATCAACAATGTATGCACATTCTACGTCATAACGACTTTCCATAGTTTGCGCATGCGTTTGGAAATAAGAAAAGCTTACTTCCCCCGTTTTTTAAAATCACAGCTTCTAGAAGGTTTACATGATTTCTTAAAAAACATGAGTTTTTAGAAAATGTGTTTTATTTCATAAATGAAATCTGCAAAGTATGCACATTCTACGTCATAACGACTTTCTATAGTTTGCGCATGCGTTTGGAAATAAGAAAAACTTACTTCCCCCGTTTTTTAAAATCACAGCTTCTAGAAGGTTTACATGATTTCTTAAAAAACACGAGTTTTTAGAAAATGTGTTTTATTTCATAAATGGAATCAACAAAGTATGCACATTTGACATCATAACGATTTTCTATTGTTTGCGCATGCGTCCGGAAATAAGAAAAGCTTACTTCCAACTTTTTTTAAAATAATAGCTTCTAGAAGGTTTACATGATTTCGTAAAAAACACGAGTTTCTAGAAAATGTGTTTTATTTCATAAATGGAATCTACAAAGTATGCACATTCTTTGTCATAACGACTTTCTATAGTTTGCGCATGCGTCCGGAAATAAGAAAAACTTACTTCCCCCGTTTTTTAAAATCACAGCTTCTAGAAGGTTTACATGATTTCGTAAAAAACATGAGTTTTTAGAAAATGTGTTCTATTTCATCAATGGAATCTACAAAGTATGCACATTCTACATCATAACGACTTTCTATAGTTTGCGCATGCGTCCGGAAATAAGAAAAGCTTACTTCCCCCATTTTTTAAAATGACAGGTTCTAGAAGGTTTACATGATTTCGTAAAAAACACGAGTTTTTAGAAAATGTGTTATATTTCATAAAAGGAATCTACAAAGTATGCACATTCTACGTCATAACGACTTTCTATAGTTTGCGCATGCGTCCGGAAATAAGAAAAGCTTACTTCCCCCGTTTTTTAAAATGACAGGTTCTAGAAGGTTTACATGATTTCTTAAAAAACACGATATTTTAGAAAATGTGTTTTGTTTCATAAATGGAATCAACAAAGTATGCACATTCTACGTCATAACGACTTTCTATAGTTTGCGCATGCGTCCGGAAATAAGAAAAGCTTACTTCCCCCGTTTTTTAAAATGACAGGTTCTAGAAGGTTTACATGATTTCTTAAAAAACACGAGGTTTTAGAAAATGTGTTTTATCTCATAAATGGAATCAACAAAGTATGCACATTCTACGTCATAACGACTTTCTATAGTTTGCGAATGCTTCCTGAAATAAGAAAAGCTTACTTCCCCCATTTTTTAAAATGACAGGTTCTATAAGGTTTACATGATTTCATAAAAAACACGAGTTTTTAGAAAATGTGTTCTATTTCATAAATGGAATCTACAAAGTATGCACATTCTACGTCATAACGAATTTATATAGTTTGCGCATGCGTCCGGAAATAAGAAAAGCTTACTTCCCCCGTTTTTTAAAATCACAGCTTCTAGAAGGTTTACATGATTTCTTAAAAAACACGAGTTTTTAGAAAATGTGTTTTATTTCATAAATGGAATCAACAAAGTATGCACATTCTACGTCATAACGACTTTCTATAGTTTGCGCATGCATTTGGAAATAAGAAAAGATTAGTTCCCTCGTTTTTTAAAATCACAGCTTCTAGAAGGTTTACATGATTTCTTAAAAAACACGAGTTTTTAGAAAATGTGTTTTATTTCATAAATGGAATCAACAAGTATGCACATTCTACGTCATATAGAATTTCTATAGTTTGCGCATGCGTTTGGAAATAAGAAAAGCTTACTTCCCCCGTTTTTTAAAATCACTACTTCTAGAAGGTTTACATGAGTTGTTAAAAAACACAAGTTTTTAGAAAATGGGTTTTATTTCATAAATGGAATCAACAAAGTATGCACATTCTACGTCATAACGACTTTCTATAGTTTGCGCATGCGACCGGAAATAAGAAAAGCTTACTTCCCCCGTTTTTTAAAATAATAGCTTCTAGAAGGTTTACATGATTTCATAAAAAACACGAGTTTTTAGAAAATGTGTTTTATTTCATAAATGGAATCTACAAAGTATGCACAATCTACATCATAACGAATTTATATAGTTTGCGCATGCGTCCGGAAATAAGAAAAGCTTACTTCCCCCGTTTTTTAAAATCACAGCTTCTAGAAGGTTTACATGATTTCGTAAAAAACACAAGTTTTTAGAAAATGTGTTTTATTTCATAAATGGAATCAACAAAGTATGCACATTCTACGTCATAACGACTTTCTATAGTTTGCGCATGCGACCGGAAATAAGAAAAGCTTACTTCCCCCTTTTTTTAAAATAATAGCTTCTAGAAGGTTTACATGATTTCATAAAAAACACGAGTTTTTAGAAAATGTGTTTTATTTCATAAATGGAATCTACAAAGTATGCACAATCTACATCATAATGACTTTCTATAGTTTGCGCATGCGTCCGGAAATAAGAAAAGCTTACTTCCCCCATTTTTTAAAATCATAGCTTCTAGAAGGTTTACATGATTTCATAAAAAACACGAGTTTTTAGAAAATGTGTTTTATTTCATAAATTGAATCAAAAAAGTATGCACATTCTACATCATAACGACTTTCTATAGTTTACGCATGCGTCTGGAAATAAGAAAAGCTTACTTCCACCGTTTTTTAAAATCACAGCTTCTAGAAGGTTTACATGATTTCTTAAAAAACACGAGTTTGTAGAAAATGTGTTTTATTTCATAAATGGAATCAACAAAATATGCACATTCTACGTCATAACGACTTTCTATAGTTTGCCCATGCGTCTGGAAATAAGAAAAGATACTTGAACCGTTTTTTAAAATCTCAGCTTCTAGAAGGTTTACATGATTTCGTAAAAAACACGAGTTTTTAGAAAATGTGTTTTATTTCATAAATGGAATCTACAAAGTATTCACATTCTACGTCATAACGACTTTCGATAGTTTCCGCATTCGACCGGAAATAAGAAAAGCTTACTTCCACCGTTTTTTAAAATCACAGCTTCTAGAAGGTTTACATGATTTCGTAAAAAACACGAGTTTTTAGAAAATGTGTTTTATTTCACAAATGGAATCAACAAAGTATGCACATTCTACGTCATAAGGACTTTCTATAGTTTGCGCATGCGTTCGGAAATAAGAAAGGCTTACTTCCACCGTTTTTCAAAATCACAGCTTCTAGAAGGTTTACATGATTTCTTAAAAAACACGAGTTTTTAGAAAATGTGTTTTATTTCATAAATGGAATCAACAATGTATGCACATTCTACGTCATAACGACTTTCTATAGTTTGCGCATGCGTTTGGAAATAAGAAAAGCTTACTTCCCCCGTTTTTTAAAATCACAGCTTCTAGAAGGTTTACATGATTTGTTAAAAAACATGAGTTTTTAGAAAATGTGTTTTATTTCATAAATGGAATCTACAAAGTATGCACATTCTACGTCATAACGACTTTCTATAGTTTGCGCATGCCTTTGGAAATAAGAAAAACTTACTTCCCCCGTTTTTTAAAATCACAGCTTCTAGAAGGTTTACATGATTTGTTAAAAAACACGAGTTTTTAGAAAATGTGTTTTATTTCATAAATGGAATCAACAAAGTATGCACATTCTACATCATAACGACTTTCTATAGTTTGCGCATGCGTCCGGAAATAAGAAAAGCTTACTTCCAACGTTTTTTAAAATAATAGCTTCTAGAAGGTTTACATGATTTCGTAAAAAACACGAGTTTCTAGAAAATGTGTTTTATTTCATAAATGGAATCTACAAAGTATGCACATTCTTTGTCATAACGACTTTCTATAGTTTGCGCATGCGTCCGGAAATAAGAAAAACTTACTTCCCCCGTTTTTTAAAATCACAGCTTCTAGAAGGTTTACATGATTTCGTAAAAAACACGAGTTTTTAGAAAATGTGTTCTATTTCATCAATGGAATCTACAAAGTATGCACATTCTACGTCATAACGACTTTCTATAGTTTGCGCATGCGTCCGGAAATAAGAAAAGCTTACTTCCCCCATTTTTTAAAATGACAGGTTCTAGAAGGTTTACATGATTTCGTAAAAAACACGAGTTTTTAGAAAATGTGTTATATTTCATAAAAGGAATCTACAAAGTATGCACATTCTACGTCATAACGACTTTCTATAGTTTGCGCATGCGTCCGGAAATAAGAAAAGCTTACTTCCCCCGTTTTTTAAAATGACAGGTTCTAGAAGGTTTACATGATTTCTTAAAAAACACGAGATTTTAGAAAATGTGTTTTGTTTCATAAATGGAATCAACAAAGTATGCACATTCTACGTCATAACGACTTTCTATAGTTTGCGCATGCGTCCGGAAATAAGAAAAGCTTACTTCCCCCGTTTTTTAAAATGACAGGTTCTAGAAGGTTTACATGATTTCATAAAAAACACGAGTTTTTAGAAAATGTGTTTTATTTCATAAATGGAATCTACAATGTATGCACAATCTACATCATAATGACTTTCTATAGTTTGCGCATGCGTCCGGAAATAAGAAAAGCTTACTTCCCCCATTTTTTAAAATCATAGCTTCTAGAAGGTTTACATGATTTCATAAAAAACACGAGTTTTTAGAAAATGTGTTTTATTTCATAAATGGAATAAAAAAAGTATGCACATTCTACATCATAACGACTTTCTATAGTTTACGCATGCGTCTGGAAATAAGAAAAGCTTACTTCCACCGTTTTTTAAAATCACAGCTTCTAGAAGGTTTACATGATTTCTTAAAAAACACGAGTTTGTAGAAAATGTGTTTTATTTCATAAATGGAATCAACAAAATATGCACATTCTACGTCATAACGACTTTCTATAGTTTGCGCATGCGTCTGGAAATAAGAAAAGATACTTGAACCGTTTTTTAAAATCTCAGCTTCTAGAAGGTTTACATGATTTCGTAAAAAACACGAGTTTTTAGAAAATGTGTTTTATTTCATAAATGGAATCTACAAAGTATTTACATTCTACGTCATAACGACTTTCGATAGTTTCCGCATTCGACCGGAAATAAGAAAAGCTTACTTCCACCGTTTTTTAAAATCACAGCTTCTAGAAGGTCTGCATGATTTCGTAAAAAACACGAGTTTTTAGAAAATGTGTTTTATTTCACAAATGGAATCGACAAAGTATGCACATTCTACGTCATAAGGACTTTCTATAGTTTGCGCATGCGTTCGGAAATAAGAAAGGCTTACTTCCACCGTTTTTCAAAATCACAGCTTCTAGAAGGTTTACATGATTTCTTAAAAAACACGAGTTTTTAGAAAATGTGTTTTATTTCATAAATGGAATCAACAATGTATGCACATTCTACGTCATAACGACTTTCCATAGTTTGCGCATGCGTTTGGAAATAAGAAAAGCTTACTTCCCCCGTTTTTTAAAATCACAGCTTCTAGAAGGTTTACATGATTTGTTAAAAAACATGAGTTTTTAGAAAATGTGTTTTATTTCATAAATGGAATCTACAAAGTATGCACATTCTACGTCATAACGACTTTCAATAGTTTGCGCATGCCTTTGGAAATAAGAAAAACTTACTTCCCCCGTTTTTTAAAATCACAGCTTCTAGAAGGTTTACATGATTTGTTAAAAAACACGAGTTTTTAGAAAATGTGTTTTATTTCATAAATGGAATCAACAAAGTATGCACATTCTACATCATAACGACTTTCTATAGTTTGCGCATGCGTCCGGAAATAAGAAAAGCTTACTTCCAACGTTTTTTAAAATAATAGCTTCTAGAAGGTTTACATGATTTCGTAAAAAACACGAGTTTCTAGAAAATGTGTTTTATTTCATAAATGGAATCTACAAAGTATGCACATTCTTCGTCATAACGAATTTCTATAGTTTGCGCATGCGTCCGGAAATAAGAAAAGCTTACTTCCCCCGTTTTTTAAAATCACAGCTTCTAGAAGGTTTACATGATTTCGTAAAAAACACGAGTTTTTAGAAAATGTGTTTTATTTCATCAATGGAATCAACAAAGTATGCACATTCTACGTCATAACGACTTTCTATAGTTTGCGCATGCATTTGGAAATAAGAAAAGCTTACTTCCCCCGTTTTTTAAAATAATAGCTTCTAGAAGGTTTACATGATTTGGTAAAAAACACGACTTTTTAGAAAATGTATTTTATTTCATAAATGGAATCTACAAAGTATGCACATTCTACGTCATAACGAATTTCTATAGTTTGCGCATGCATCCGGAAATAAGAAAATCTTACTTCCCCCGTTTTTCAAAATCACAGCTTCTAGAAGGTTTACATGATTTGTTAAAAAACACGAGTTTTTAGAAAATGGGTTTTATTTCATAAATGGAATCAACAAAGTATGCACATTCTGCATCATAACGACTTTCTATAGTTTGCGCATGCGTTTGGAAATAAAAAAAGCTTACTTCCCCCGTTTTTTAAAATCACAGCTTCTTGAAGGTTTACATGATTTGTTAAAAAACACGAGTTTTAAGAAATTGTGTTTTATTTCATAAATGGAATCAACAAAGTATGCACATTCTACGTCATAACGACTTTCTATAGTTTGCGCATGCGTCCGGATATAAGAAAAGCTTACTTCCACCGTTTTTTAAAATAATAGCTTCTAGAAGGTTTACATGATTTCGTAAAAAACACGAGTTTTTAGAAAATGTGTTTTATTTCATAAATGGAATCTACAAAGTATGCATATTCTACGTCATAACGACTTTCTATAGTTTGCACATGCGTCTAGAAATAAAAAAGCTTACTTCCCCCGTTTTTTAAAATAACAGCTTCTAGAAGGTTTACATGATTTCGTAAAAAACATGAGTTTTTAGAAAATGTGTTCTATTTCATAAATGGAATCTACAAAGTATGCACATTCTACGTCATAACGACTTTCTATAGTTTGCGCATGCGTCCGGAAATAAGAAAAGCTTACTTCCCCCGTTTTTTAAAATCACAGGTTCTAGAAGGTTTACATGATTTCTTAAAAAACACGAGTTTTTAGAAAATGTGTTTTATTTCATAAATGGAATCAACAATGTATGCACATTCTACGTCATAACGACTTTCCATAGTTTGCGCATGCGTTTGGAAATAAGAAAAGCTTACTTCCCCCGTTTTTTAAAATCACAGCTTCTAGAAGGTTTACATGATTTCTTAAAAAACATGAGTTTTTAGAAAATGTGTTTTATTTCATAAATGAAATCTACAAAGTATGCACATTCTACGTCATAACGACTTTCTATAGTTTGCGCATGCGTTTGGAAATAAGAAAAACTTACTTCCCCCGTTTTTTAAAATCACAGCTTCTGGAAGGTTTGCATGATTTCTTAAAAAACACGAGTTTTTAGAAAATTTGTTTTATTTCATAAATGGAATCAACAAAGTATGCACATTGTACGTCATAACGACCTTCTATAGTTTGTGCATGCGTCCGGAAATAAGAAAAGTTTACTTCCCCCGTTTTTTAAAATCACAGGTTCTAGAAGGTTTACATGATTTCTTAAAAAACACGAGTTTTTAGAAAATGTGTTTTATTTCGTAAATGGAATCAACAAAGTATGCACATTCTACGTAATAACGACTTTCGATAGTTTCCGCATTCGACCGGAAATAAGAAAAGCTTACTTCCACCGTTTTTTAAAATCACAGCTTCTAGAAGGTTTACATGATTTTGTAAAAAACACGAGTTTTTAGAAAATGTCTTTTATTTCACAAATGGAATCAACAAAGTATGCACATTCTACGTCATAAGGACTTTCTATAGTTTGCGCATGCGTCCGGAAATAAGAAAAGCTTACTTCCACCGTTTTTCAAAATCACAGCTTCTAGAAGGTTTACATGATTTCTTAAAAAACACGAGTTTTTAGAAAATGTGTTTTATTTCATAGATGGAATCAACAATGTATGCACATTCTACGTCATAACGACTTTCCATAGTTTGCGCATGCGTTTGGAAATAAGAAAAGCTTACTTCCCCCGTTTTTTAAAATCACAGCTTCTAGAAGGTTTACATGATTTCTTAAAAAACATGAGTTTTTAGAAAATGTGTTTTATTTCATAAATGAAATCTACAAAGTATGCACATTTTACGTCATAACGACTTTCTATAGTTTGCGCATGCGTTTGGAAATAAGAAAAACTTACTTCCCCCGTTTTTTAAAATCACAGCTTCTAGAAGGTTTACATGATTTCTTAAAAAACACGAGTTTTTAGAAAATGTGTTTTATTTCATAAATGGAATCAACAAAGTATGCACATTTGACATCATAACGATTTTCTATTGTTTGCGCATGCGTCCGGAAATAAGAAAAGCTTACTTCCAACTTTTTTTAAAATAATAGCTTCTAGAAGGTTTACATGATTTCGTAAAAAACACGAGTTTCTAGAAAATGTGTTTTATTTCATAAATGGAATCTACAAAGTATGCACATTCTTTGTCATAACGACTTTCTATAGTTTGCGCATGCGTCCGGAAATAAGAAAAACTTACTTCCCCCGTTTTTTAAAATCACAGCTTCTAGAAGGTTTACATGATTTCGTAAAAAACACGAGTTTTTAGAAAATGTGTTCTATTTCATCAATGGAATCTACAAAGTATGCACATTCTACATCATAACGACTTTCTATAGTTTGCGCATGCGTCCGGAAATAAGAAAAGCTTCCCCCATTTTTTAAAATGACAGGTTCTAGAAGGTTTACATGATTTCGTAAAAAACACGAGTTTTTAGAAAATGTGTTATATTTCATAAAAGGAATCTACAAAGTATGCACATTCTACGTCATAACGACTTTCTATAGTTTGCGCATGCGTCCGGAAATAAGAAAAGCTTACTTCCCCCGTTTTTTAAAATGACAGGTTCTAGAAGGTTTACATGATTTCTTAAAAAACACGAGATTTTAGAAAATGTGTTTTGTTTCATAAATGGAATCAACAAAGTATGCACATTCTACGTCATAACGACTTTCTATAGTTTGCGCATGCGTCCGGAAATAAGAAAAGCTTACTTCCCCCGTTTTTTAAAATGACAGGTTCTAGAAGGTTTACATGATTTCTTAAAAAACACGAGGTTTTAGAAAATGTGTTTTATCTCATAAATGGAATCAACAAAGTATGCACATTCTACGTCATAACGACTTTCTATAGTTTGCGAATGCTTCCTGAAATAAGAAAAGCTTACTTCCCCCATTTTTTAAAATGACAGGTTCTATAAGGTTTACATGATTTCATAAAAAACACGAGTTTTTAGAAAATGTGTTCTATTTCATAAATGGAATCTACAAAGTATGCACATTCTACGTCATAACGAATTTATATAGTTTGCGCATGCGTCCGGAAATAAGAAAAGCTTACTTCCCCCGTTTTTTAAAATCACAGCTTCTAGAAGGTTTACATGATTTCTTAAAAAACACGAGTTTTTAGAAAATGTGTTTTATTTCATAAATGGAATCAACAAAGTATGCACATTCTACGTCATAACGACTTTCTATAGTTTGCGCATGCATTTGGAAATAAGAAAAGATTAGTTCCCTCGTTTTTTAAAATCACAGCTTCTAGAAGGTTTACATGATTTCTTAAAAAACACGAGTTTTTAGAAAATGTGTTTTATTTCATAAATGGAATCAACAAGTATGCACATTCTACGTCATATAGAATTTCTATAGTTTGCGCATGCGTTTGGAAATAAGAAAAGCTTACTTCCCCCGTTTTTTAAAATCACTACTTCTAGAAGGTTTACATGAGTTGTTAAAAAACACAAGTTTTTAGAAAATGGGTTTTATTTCATAAATGGAATCAACAAAGTATGCACATTCTACGTCATAACGACTTTCTATATTTTGCGCATGCGTTTGGAAATAAAAAAAGCTTACTTCCCCCGTTTTTTAAAATCACATCTTCTAGAAGGTTTACATGATTTGTTAAAAAACACGAGTTTTTAGAAAATGTGTTTTATTTCATAAATGGAATCAACAAAAAATGCACATTCTACGTCATAACGACTTTCTATAGTTTGCGCATGCGTCCGGAAATAAGAAAAGCTTACTTCCCCCGTTTTTTAAAATCACAGCTTCTAGAAGGTTTACATGATTTCTTAAAAAACACGAGTTTTTAGAAAATGTTTTTTATTTCATAAATGATCTACAAAGTATGAACATTCTACGTCATAACGACTTTCTATAGTTTGCGCATGCGTCTAGAAATAAGAAAAGTTTACTTCCCCCGTTTTTTTAAATCACAGCTTCTAGAAGGTTTACATTATTTCGTAAAAAACACGTGTTTTTAGAAAATGTCTTCTATTTCATAAATGGAATCTACAAAGTATGCACATTCTACGTCATAACGACTTTCTATAGTTTGCGCATGCGTTTGGAAATAAGAAAAACTTACTTCCCCCGTTTTTTAAAATCACAGCTTCTAGAAGGTTTACATGATTTCTTAAAAAACATGAGTTTTTAGAAAATGTGTTTTATTTCATAAATGGAATCTACAAAGTATGCACATTCTACATCATAACGACTTTCTATAGTTTGCGCATGCGTTTGGAAATAAGAAAAGCTTACTTCCCCCGTTTTTTAAAATCACAGCTTCTAAAAGGTTTACATGATTTCTTAAAAAACACGAGTTTTTAGAAAATGTGTTTTATTTCATAAATGGAATCTACAAAGTATGCACATTCTACGTCATAACGACTTTCTATAGTTTGCGCATGCGTTTCGAAATAAGAAAAACGTACTTACCCTGTTTTTTAAAATCAAAGCTTCTAGAAGGTTTACATGATTTGTTAAAAAACACAAGTTTTTAGAAAATGTGTTTTATTTCATAAATGGAATCAACAAAGTATGCACATTCTAGGTCATAACGATTTTCTATAGTTTGTGCATGCGTCCGGAAATAAGAAAAGCTTACTTCCACCATTTTTTAAAATAATAACTTTTAGAAGGTTTTACATGATTTCGTAAAAAACACGAGTTTTTAGAAAATGTGTTTTATTTCATAAATAGAATCAACAAAGTATGCACATTCTACGTCATAACTACTTTCTATAATTTGCGGATTCGTCCGGAAATAAGAAAAGCCTATTTCCACCGTTTTTTAAAATCACAGCTTCTAGAAGGTTTACATGATTTCTTAAAAAACACGAGTTTGTAGAAAATGTGTTTTATTTCATAAATGGAATCTACAAAGTATGCACATTCTACGTCATAACGACTTTCTATAGTTTGCGCATTCGTCCGGATATAAGAAAAGCTTACTTCCACCGTTTTTTAAAATCACAGCTTCTAGAAGGTTTACAAGATTTCTTAAAAAACACGTGTTTTTAGAAAATTTGTTTTATTTCATAAATGGAATCAACAAAGTATGCACATTCTACGTAATAACGACTTTCGATAGTTTCCGCATTCGACCAGAAATAAGAAAAGCTTACTTCCACCGTTTTTTAAAATCACAGCTTCTAGAAGGTTTACATGATTTCGTAAAAAACACGAGTTTTTAGAAAATGTGTTTTATTTCACAAATGGAATCAACAAAGTATGCACATTCTACGTCATAAGGACTTTCTATAGTTTGCGCATGCGTCCGGAAATAAGAAAAGCTTACTTCCACCGTTTTTCAAAATCACAGCTTCTAGAAGGTTTACATGATTTCTTAAAAAACATGAGTTTTTAGAAAATGTGTTTTATTTCATAAATGGAATCAACAATGTATGCACATTCTACGTCATAACGACTTTCTATAGTTTGCACATGCGTTTGGAAATAAGAAAAGCTCACTTCCCCCGTTTTTTAAAATCACAGCTTCTAGAAGGTTTACATGATTTGTTAAAAAACATGAGTATTTAGAAAATGTGTTTTATTTCATAAATGGAATCTACAAAGTATGCACATTCTACGTCATAACGACTTTCTATAGTTTGCGCATGCGTTTGGAAATAAGAAAAACTTACTTCCCCCATTTTTTAAAATCACAGCTTCTAGAAGGTTTACATGATTTGTTAAAAAACACGAGTTTTTAGAAAATGTGTTTTATTTCATAAATGGAATCAACAAAGTATGCACATTCTACATCATAACAACTTTCTATAGTTTGCGCATGCGTCCGGAAATAAGAAAAGCTTACTTCCAACGTTTTTTAAAATAATAGCTTCTAGAAGGTTTACAATATTTCGTAAAAAACACGAGTTTCTAGAAAATGTGTTTTATTTCATAAATGGAATCTACAAAGTATGCACATTCTTCGTCATAACGAATTTCTATAGTTTTCGCATGCGTCTGGATATAAGAAAAGCTTACTTCCCCCGTTTTTTAAAATCACAGCTTCTAGAAGGTTTACATGATTTCGTAAAAAACACGAGTTTTTAGAAAATGTGTTTTATTTCATCAATGCAATCAACAAAGTATGCACATTCTACGTCATAACGACTTTCTATAGTTTGTTCATGCGTTTGGAAATAAGAAAAGCTTACTTCCCCCGTTTTTTAAAATAATAGCTTCTAGAAGGTTTACATGATTTCGTAAAAAAACACGACTTTTTAGAAAATGTATTTTATTTCATAAATGGAATCTACAAAGTATGCACATTCTACGTCATAACGAATTTCTATAGTTTGCGCATGCATCCGGAAATAAGAAAAGCTTACTTCCCCCGTTTTTTAAAATCACAGCTTCTAGAAGGTTTACATGATTTGTTAAAAAACACGAGTTTTTAGAAAATGGGTTTTATTTCATAAATGGAATCAACAAAGTATGCACATTCTGCATCATAACGACTTTCTATAGTTTGCGCATGCGTTTGGAAATAAAAAAAGCTTACTTCCCCCGTTTTTTAAAATCACAGCTTCTAGAAGGTTTACATGATTTGTTAAAAAACACGAGTTTTAAGAAATTGTGTTTTATTTCATAAATGGAATCAACAAAGTATGCACATTCTACGTCATAACGACTTTCTATAGTTTGCGCATGCGTCCGGATATAAGAAAAGCTTACTTCCACCGTTTTTTAAAATAATAGCTTCTAGAAGGTTTACATGATTTCGTAAAGAACATGAGTTTTTAGAAAATGTGTTTTATTTCATAAATGGAATCTACAAAGTATGCACATTCTACGTCATAACGACTTTCTATAGTTTGCGCATGCGTCTAGAAATAAAAAAGCTTACTTCCCAAGTTTTTTAAAATAACAGCTTCTAGAAGGTTTACATGATTTCGTAAAAAACACGAGTTTTTAGAAAATGTGTTCTATTTCATAAATAGAATCTACAAAGTATGCACATTCTACGTCATAACGACTTTCTATACTTTGCGCATGCGTCCGGAAATAAGAAAAGCTTACTTCCCCCGTTTTTTAAAATCACAGCTTCTAGAAGGTTTATATGATTTCGTAAAAAACACGAGTTTTTAGAAAATTTGTTTTATTTCATAAATGGAATCTACAAAGTATGCACATTCTACGTCATAACGACTTTCTATAGTTTGCGCATTCGTTCGGAAATAAGAAAAGCTTACTTCCACCTTTTTTTAAAATCACAGCTTCTAGAAGGTTTACAAGATTTCTTAAAAAACACGAGTTTTTAGGAAATGTGTTTTATTTCGTAATTGAATCAACAAAGTATGCACATTCTACGTAATAACGACTTTCGATAGTTTCCGGATTCGACCGGAAATAAGAAAAGCTTACTTCCACCGTTTTTTAAAATCACAGCTTCTAGAAGGTTTACATGATTTCGTAAAAAACACAAGTTTTTAGAAAATGTGTTTTTATTTCATCAATGCAATCAACAAAGTATGCACATTCTACGTCATAACGACTTTCTATAGTTTGCGCATGCGTTTGGAAATAAGAAAAGCTTACTTCCCCCGTTTTTTAAAATAATAACTTCTAGAAGGTTTACATGATTTCGTAAAAAACACGACTTTTTAGAAAATGTATTTTATTTCATAAATGGAATCTACAAAGTATGCACATTCTACGTCATAACGAATTTCTATAGTTTGCGCATGCATCCGGAAATAAGAAAAGCTGACTTCCCCCGTTTTTTAAAATCACAGCTTCTAGAAGGTTTACATAATTTCTTAAAAACATGAGTTTTTAGAAAATGTGTTTTATTTCATAAATGAAATCTACAAAGTATGCACATTCTACGTGATAACGACTTTCTATAGTTTGCGCATGCGTTTGGAAATAAGAAAAACTTACTTCCCCCGTTTTTTAAAATCACAGCTTCTAGAAGGTTTACATGATTTCTTAAAAAACACGAGTTTTTAGAAAATGTGTTTTATTTCATAAATGGAATCAACAAAGTATGCACATTCTACATCATAACGACTTTCTATAGTTTGCGCATGCGTCCGGAAATAAGAAAAGCTTACTTCCAAAGTTTTTTAAAATAATAGCTTCTAGAAGGTTTACATGATTTCGTAAAAAACACGAGTTTCTAGAAAATGTGTTTTATTTCATAAATGGAATCTACAAAGTATGCACATTCTTCGTCATAACGACTTTCTATAATTTGCGCATGCGTCCGGAAATAAGAAAAGCTTACTTCCCCCGTTTTTTAAAATCACGGCTTCTAGAAGGTTTACATAATTTCTTAAAAAACATGAGTTTTTAGAAAATGTGTTTTATTTCATAAATGAAATCTACAAAGTATGCACATTCTACGTGATAACGACTTTCTATAGTTTGCGCATGCGTTTGGAAATAAGAAAAACTTACTTCCCCCGTTTTTTAAAATCACTGCTTCTAGAAGGTTTACATGAGTTGTTAAAAAACACAAGTTTTTAGAAAATGGGTTTTATTTCATAAATGGAATCAACAAAGTATGCACATTCTACGTCATAACGAATTTCTATATTTTGCGCATGCGTTTGGAAATAAGAAAAACTTACTTCCCCCGTTTTTTAAAATCACAGCTTCTAGAAGGTTTACATGATTTCTTAAAAAACACGAGTTTTTAGAAAATGTGTTTTATTTCATAAATGGAATCAACAAAGTATGCACATTCTACATCATAACGACTTGTCTATAGTTTTGCGCATGCGTCCGGAAATAAGAAAAGCTTACTTCCAAAGTTTTTTAAAATAATAGCTTCTAGAAGGTTTACATGATTTCGTAAAAAACACGAGTTTCTAGAAAATGTGTTTTATTTCATAAATGGAATCTACAAAGTATGCACATTCTTCGTCATAACGACTTTCTATAATTTGCGCATGCGTCCGGAAATAAGAAAAGCTTACTTCCCCCGTTTTTTAAAATCACGGCTTCTAGAAGGTTTACATAATTTCTTAAAAAACATGAGTTTTTAGAAAATGTGTTTTATTTCATAAATGAAATCTACAAAGTATGCACATTCTACGTGATAACGACTTTCTATAGTTTGCGCATGCGTTTGGAAATAAGAAAAACTTACTTCCCCCGTTTTTTAAAATCACTGCTTCTAGAAGGTTTACATGAGTTGTTAAAAAACACAAGTTTTTAGAAAATGGGTTTTATTTCATAAATGGAATCAACAAAGTATGCACATTCTACGTCATAACGAATTTCTATATTTTGCGCATGCGTTTGGAAATAAAAAAAGCTTACTTCCCCCGTTTTTTAAAATCACATCTTCTAGAAGGTTTACATGATTTGTTAAAAAACATGAGTTTTTAGAAAATGTGTTTTATTTCATAAATGGAATCAACAAAGTATGCACATTCTACGTCATAACGACTTTCTATAGTTTGCGCATGCGTTTGGAAATAAGAAAAACTTACTTCCCCCGTTTTTTAAAATCACAGCTTCTAGAAGGTTTACATGATTTCTTAAAAAACACAAGTTTTTAGAAAATGTTTTTTATTTCATAAATGATCTACATAGTATGAACATTCTACGTCATAACGACTTTCTATAGTTAGCGCATGCGTCTAGAAATAAGAAAAGCTTACTTCCCCCGTTTTTTTAAATCACAGCTTCTAGAAGGTTTACATGATTTCGTAAAAAACACGTGTTTTTAGAAAATGTGTTCTATTTCATAAATGGAATCTACAAAGTATGCACATTCTACGTCATAACGACTTTCTATAGTTTGCGCATGCGTCCGGAAATAAGAAAAGCTTACTTCCCCCGTTTTTTAAAATCACAGCTTCTAGAAGGTTTACATGATTTCTTAAAAAACATGAGTTTTTAGAAAATGTGTTTTATTTCATAAATGGAATCAACAAAGTATGCACATTCTACGTCATAACGACTTTCTATAGTTTGCGCATGCGTTTGGAAATAAGAAAAACTTACTTCCCCCGTTTTTTAAAATCACAGCTTCTAGAAGGTTTACATGATTTCTTAAAAAACACGAGTTTTTAGAAAATGTGTTTTATTTCATAAATGGAATCTACAAAGTATGCACATTCTACGTCATAACGACTTTCTATGGTTTGCGCATGTGTTTGGAAATAAGAAAAACTTACTTCCCCCGTTTTTTAAAATCACAGCTTCTAGAAGGTTTACATGATTTGTTAAAAAACACGAGTTTTTAGAAAATGTGTTTTATTTCATAAATGGAATCAACAAAGTATGAACATTCTACGTCATAACGACTTTCTATAGTTTGCGCATGCGCTCGGAAATAAGAAAAGCTTACTTCCACCGTTTTTTAAAATAATAGCTTCTAGAAGGTTTACATGATTTCGTAAAAAACATGAGTTTCTAGAAAATGTGTTTTATTTCATAAATGGAATCTACAAAGTATGCACATTCTTCATCATAACGACTTTCTATAGTTTGCGCATGCGTCCGGAAATAAGAAAAGCTTACTTCCCCCGTTTTTTAAAATCACAGCTTCTAGAAGGTTTACATAATTTCTTAAAAAACATGAGTTTTTAGAAAATGTGTTTTATTTCATAAATGAAATCTACAAAGTATGCACATTCTATGTGATAACGACTTTCTATAGTTTGCGCATGCATTTGGAAATAAGAAAAACTTACTTCCCCCGTTTTTTAAAATCACTGCTTCTAGAAGGTTTACATGAGTTGTTAAAAAACACAAGTTTTTAGAAAATGGGTTTTATTTCATAAATGGAATCAACAAAGTATGCACATTCTACGTCATAACGACTTTCTATATTTTCCGCATGCGTTTGGAAATAAAAAAAGCTTACTTCCCCCGTTTTTTAAAATCACATCTTCTAGAAGGTTTACATGATTTGTTAAAAAACATGAGGTTTTAGTAAATGTGTTTTATTTCATAACTGGAATCAACAAAGTATGCACATTCTACGTCATAACGACTTTCTATAGTTTGCGCATGCGTTTGGAAATAAGAAAAGCTTACTTCCCCCGTTTTTTAAAATAATAGCTTCTAGAAGGTTTACATGATTTCGTAAAAAACACGACTTTTTAGAAAATGTATTTTATTTCATAAATGGAATCTACAAAGTATGCACATTCTACGTCATAACGAATTTCTATAGTTTGCGCATGCATCCGGAAATAAGAAAAGCTGACTTCCCCCGTTTTTTAAAATCACAGCTTCTAGAAGGTTTACATAATTTCTTAAAAAACATGAGTTTTTAGAAAATGTGTTTTATTTCATAAATGAAATCTACAAAGTATGCACATTCTACGTGATAACGACTTTCTATAGTTTGCGCATGCCTTTGGAAATAAGAAAAACTTACTTCCCCCGTTTTTTAAGATCACAGCTTCTAGAAGGTTTACATGATTTCTTAAAAAACACGAGTTTTTAGACAATGTGTTTTATTTCATAAATGGAATCAACAAAGTATGCACATTCTACATCATAACGACTTTCTATAGTTTGCGCATGCGTCCGGAAATAAGAAAAGCGTACTTCCAACGTTTTTTAAAATAATAGCTTCTAGAAGGTTTACATGATTTCGTAAAAAACACGAGTTTCTAGAAAATGTGTTTTATTTCATAAATGGAATCTACAAAGTATGCACATTCTTCGTCATAACGACTTTCTATAATTTGCGAATGCGTCCGGAAATAAGAAAAGCTTACTTCCCCCGTTTTTTAAAATCACAGCTTCTAGAAGGTTTACATGATTTCGTAAAAAACACGAGTTTTTAGAAAATGTGTTCTATTTCATAAATGGAATCTACAAAGTATGCACATTCTACGTCATAACGAATTTCTATAGTTTGCGCATGCGTCCGGAAATAAGAAAAGCTTACTTCCCCCGTTTTTTAAAATGACAGGTTCTAGAAGGTTTACATGATTTCTTAAAAAAACACGAGTTTTTAGAAAATGTGTTTTATTTCATAAATGGAATCAACAAAGTATGCACATTCTACGTCATAACGACTTTCTATATTTTGCGCATGCGTTTGGAAATAATAAAAGCTTACTTCCCCCATTTTTTAAAATCACATCTTCTAGAAGGTTTACATGATTTGTTAAAAAACATGAGTTTTTAGAAAATGTGTTTTATTTCATAAATGGAATCAACAAAGTATGCACATTCTACGTCATAAGGACTTTCTATAGTTTGCGCATGCGTTTGGAAATAAGAAAAACTTACTTCCCCCGTTTTTTAAAATCACAGCTTCTAGAAGGTTTACATGATTTCTTAAAAAACACGAGTTTTTAGAAAATGTTTTTTTATTTCATAAATGATCTACAAAGTATGAACATTCTACGTCATAACGACTTTCTATAGTTAGCGCATGCGTCTAGAAATAAGAAAAGCTTACTTCCCCCGTTTTTTTAAATCACAGCTTCTAGAAGGTTTACATGATTTCGTAAAAAACACGTGTTTTTAGAAAATGTGTTCTATTTCATAAATGGAATCTACAAAGTATGCACATTCTACGTCATAACGACTTTCTATAGTTTGCGCATGCGTCCGGAAATAAGAAAAGCTTACTTCCCCCGTTTTTTAAAATCACAGCTTCTAGAATGTTTACATGATTTCTTAAAAAACATGAGTTTTTAGAAAATGTGTTTTATTTCATAAATGGAATCAACAAAGTATGCACATTCTACGTCATAACGACTTTCTATAGTTTGCGCATGCGTTTGGAAATAAGAAAAACTTACTTCCCCAGTTTTTTAAAATCACAGCTTCTAGAAGGTTTACATGATTTCTTAAAAAACACGAGTTTTTAGAAAATGTGTTTTTATTTCATAAATGGAATCTACAAAGTATGCACATTCTACGTCGTAATGACTTTCTATAGTTTGCGCATGCGTTTGGAAATAAGAAAAGCTTACTTCCCCCGTTTTTTAAAATCACAGCTTCTAGAAGGTTTACATGATTTCTTAAAAAACCACGACTTTTTAGAAAATGTGTTTTATTTCATAAATGGAATCTACAAAGTATGCACATTCTACGTCATAACGACTTTCTATGGTTTGCGCATGCGTTTGGAAATAAGAAAAACTTACTTCCCCCGTTTTTTAAAATCACAGCTTCTAGAAGGTTTACATGATTTGTTAAAAAAACACGAGTTTTTAGAAAATGTGTTTTATTTCATAAATGGAATCAACAAAGTATGAACATTCTACGTCATAACGACTTTCTATAGTTTGCGCATGCGCCCGGAAATAAGAAAAGCTTACTTCCACCGTTTTTTAAAATAATAGCTTCTAGAAGGTTTACATGATTTCGTAAAAAACACGAGTTTCTAGAAAAATGTGTTTTATTTCATAAATGGAATCTACAAAGTATGCACATTCTTCATCATAACGACTTTCTATAGTTTGCGCATGCGTCCGGAAATAAGAAAAGCTTACTTCCCCCGTTTTTGAAAATCACAGCTTCTAGAAGGTTTACATGATTTCGTAAAAAACACGAGTTTTTAGAAAATGTGTTGTATTTCATAAATGGAATCAACAAAGTATGCACATTCTACGTCATAACGACTTTCTATACTTTGCGCATGCGTTTGGAAATAAGAAAAGCTTACTTCCCCCGTTTTTTAAAATATTAGCTTCTAGAAGGTTTACATGATTTCGTAAAAAACACGACTTTTTAGAAAAATGTGTTTTATTTCATAAATGGAATCTACAAAGTTTGCACATTCTACGTCATAACGACTTTCTATAGTTTGCGCATGCGTCCGGAAATAAGAAAAGCTTACTTCCCCCGTTTTTTAAAATCACAGCTTCTAGAAGGTTTACATGATTTCTTAAGAAACACGAGTTTTTAGAAAATGTGTTTTATTTCATAAATGGAATCAAAAAAGTATGCACATTCTACGTCGTAACGACTTTCTATAGTTTGCGAATGCGTTTGGAAATAAGAAAAGCTTACTTCCCCCGTTTTTTAAAATCACAGCTTCTAGAAGGTTTACATGATTTCTTAAAAAACATGAGTTTTTAGAAAATGTGTTTTATTTCATAAATGGAATCAACAAAGTATGCACATTCTACGTCATAATGACTTTCTATAATTTGCGCATGCGTCCGGAAATAAGACAAGCTTATTTCCCCTGTTTTTTTAAATCACAGCTTCTAGAAGGTTTACATGATTTCTTAAAAAACACGACTTTTTAGAAAATGGGTTTTATTTCATAAATGGAATCAACAAAGTATGCACATTCTACGTCATAACGACTTTCTATAGTTTTCGCATGCGTTTGGAAATAAAAAAAGCTTACTTCCCCCGTTTTTTAAAATCACAGCTTCTAGAAGGTTTACATGATTTGTTAAAAAACACGAGTTTTAAGAAATTGTGTTTTATTTCATAAATGGAATCAACAAAGTATGCACATTCTACGTCATAACGACTTTCTATAGTTTGCGGATGCGTCCGGATATAAGAAAAGCTTACTTCCACCGTTTTTTAAAATAATAGCTTCTAGAAGGTTTACATGATTTCGTAAAAAACACGAGTTTTTAGAAAATGTGTTTTATTTCATAAATGGAATCTACAAAGTATGCACATTCTACGTCATAACGACTTTCTATAGTTTGCGCAGGCGTCTAGAAATAAAAAAAACTTACTTCCCCCGTTTTTTAAAATAACAGCTTCTAGAAGGTTTACATGATTTCGTAAAAAACACGAGTTTTTAGAAAATGTGTTCTATTTCATAAATGGAATCTACAAAGTATGCACATTCTACGTCATAACGACTTTCTATAGTTTGCGCATGCGTCCGGAAATAAGAAAAGCTTACTTCCCCCGTTTTTTAAAATCACAGCTTCTAGAAGGTTTATATGATTTCGTAAAAAACACGAGTTTTAAAAAATGTGTTTTATTTCATAAATGGAATCTGAAAGTATGCACATTCTACGTCATAACGACTTTCTATAGTTTGCGCATTCGTCCGGAAATAAGAAAAGCTTACTTCCACCATTTTTTAAAATCACAGCTTCTAGAAGGTTTAAAAGATTTCTTAAAAAACACGAGTTTTTAGAAAATGTGTTTTATTTCATAAATGGAATCAACAAAGTATGCACATTCTACGTAATAACGACTTTCGATAGTTTCCGCATTCGACCGGAAATAAGAAAAGCTTACTTCCACCGTTTTTTAAAATCACAGCTTCTAGAAGGTTTACATGATTTCGTAAAAAACACGAGTTTTTAGAAAATGTGTTTTATTTCACAAATGGAATCAACAAAGTATGCACATTCTACGTCATAAGGACTTTCTATAGTTTGCGCATGCGTCCGGAAATAAGAAAATCTTACTTCCACCGTTTTTCAAAATCACAGCTTCTTGAAGGTTTACATGATTTCTTAAAAAACACGAGTTTTTAGAAAATGTGTTTTATTTCATAAATGGAATCAACAATGTATGCACATTCTACGTCATAACGACTTTCTATAGTTTGCGCATGCGTTTGGAAATAAGAAAAGCTTAGTTCCCCCGTTTTTTAAAATCACAGCTTCTAGAAGGTTTACATGATTTGTTAAAAAACATGAGTTTTTAGAAAATGTGTTTTATTTCATAAATGGAATCTACAAAGTATGCACATTCTACCTCATAACGACTTTCTATAGTTTGCGCATGCGTTTGGAAATAAGAAAAACTTACTTCCCCCGTTTTTTAAAATCACAGCTTCTAGAAGGTTTACATGATTTCTTAAAAAACACGAGTTTTCAGAAAATGTGTTTTATTTCATAAATGGAATCAACAAAGTATGCACATTCTACATCATAACGACTTTCTATAGTTTGCGCATGCGTCCGGAAATAAGAAAAGCTTACCTCCAACGTTTTTTAAAATAATAGCTTCTAGAAGGTTTACATGATTTCGTAAAAAACACGAGTTTCTAGAAAATGTGTTTTATTTCATAAATGGAATCTACAAAGTATGCACATTCTTCGTCATAACGACTTTCTATAGTTTGCGCATGCGTCCGGAAATAAGAAAAGCTTACTTCCCCTGTTTTTTAAAATCACAGCTTCTAGAAGGTTTACATGATTTCGTAAAAAAACACGAGTTTTTAGAAAATGTGTTCTATTTCATAAATGGAATCTACAAAGTATGAACATTCTACGTCATAACGACTTTCTATAGTTTGCGCATGCGTCCGGAAATAAGAAAAGCTTACTTCCCCCATTTTTTAAAATGACAGGTTCTAGAAGGTTTACATGATTTCGTAAAAAACACGAGTTTTTAGAAAATGTGTTCTATTTCATAAATGGAATCTACAAAGTATGCACATTCTACGTCATAACGACTTTCTATAGTTTGCGCATACGTCCGGAAATAAGAAAAGCTTACTTCCCCCGTTTTTTAAAATGACAGGTTCTAGAAGGTTTACATGATTTCTTAAAAAACATGAGTTTTTAGAAAATGTGTTTTATTTCATAAATGGAATCAACAAAGTATGCACATTCTACGTCATAACGACTTTCTATAGTTTGCGCATGCGTCCGGAAATAAGAAAAGCTTACTTCCCCGTTTTTTAAAATGACAGGTTCTAGATGGTTTACATGATTTCTTAAAAAACACGAGTTTTTAGAAAATGTGTTTTATTTCATAAATGGATTTAACAAAGTATGCACATTCTACGTCATAACGAATTTCTATAGTTTGCGCATGCGTCCGGAAATAAGAAAAGCTTACTTCCCCCGTTTTTTAAAATGACAGGTTCTAGAAGGTTTACATGATTTCTTAAAAAACACGAGTTTTTAGAAAATGTGTTTTATTTCATAAATGGAATCAACAAAGTATGCACATTCTACGTCATAACGACTTTCTATAGTTTGCGCATGCGTTTGGAAATAAGAAAAGATTAGTTCCCCCGTTTTTTAAAATCACAGCTTCTAGAAGGTTTGCATGATTTCTTAAAAAACACGAGTTTTTAGAAAATGTGTTTTATTTCATAAATGGAATCAACAAGTATGCACATTCTACGTCATATATAATTTCTATAGTTTGCACATGCGTTTGGAAATAAGAAAAGCTTACTTCCCCCGTTTTTTAAAATCACAGCTTCTAGAAGGTTTACATGATTTGTTAAAAAACACGAGTTTTTAGAAAATGTGTTTTATTTCATAAATGGAATCAACAAAGTATGCACATTCTACGTCATAACGACTTTCTATAGTTTGCGCATGCGTCCGGAAATAAGAAAAGCTTACTTCCGCCGTTTTTTAAAATAATAGCTTCTAGAAGGTTTACATGATTTCTTAAAAAACACGAGTTTTTAGAAAATGTGTTTTATTTCATAAATGGAATCAACAAGTATGCACATTCTACGTCATATATAATTTCTATAGTTTGCGCATGCGTTTGGAAATAAGAAAAGCTTACTTCCCCCGTTTTTTAAAATCACAGCTTCTAGAAGGTTTACATGATTTGTTAAAAAACACGAGTTTTTAGAAAATGTGTTTTATTTCATAAATGGAATCAACAAAGTATGCATATTCTACATCATAACGACTCTCTATAGTTTGCGCATGCGTCCGGAAATAAGAAAAGCTTACTTCCCCCGTTTTTTAAAATCACAGCTTCTAGAAGGTTTACATGATTTCTTAAAAAACACGAGTTTTTAGAAAATGTGTTTTATTTCATAAATGGAATCTACAAAGTATGCACATTCTACGTCATAACGACTTTCTATAGTTTGCGCATGCGTTTGGAAATAAGAAAAACTTACTTCCCCCGTTTTTTAAAATCACAGCTTCTAGAAGGTTTACATGATTTGTTAAAAAACACGAGTTTTTAGAAAATGTGTTTTATTTCATAAATGGAATCAACAAAGTATGAACATTCTACGTCATAGCGACTTTCTATAGTTTGCGCATGCGCCCGGAAATAAGAAAAGCTTACTTCCACCGTTTTTTTAAAATAATAGCTTCTAGAAGGTTTACATGATATCGTAAAAAACACGAGTTTCTAGAAAATGTGTTTTATTTCATAAATGGAATCTACAAAGTATGCACATTCTTCATCATAACGACTTTCTATAGTTTGCGCATGCGTCCGGAAATAAGAAAAGCTTACTTCCCCTGTTTTTTAAAATCACAGCTTCTAGAAGGTTTACATGGTTTCGTAAAAAACACGAGTTTTTAGAAAATGTGTTTTATTTCATAAATGGAATGAACAAAGTATGCACATTCTACGTCATAACGACTTTCTATAGTTTGCGCATGCGTTTGGAAATAAGAGAAGCTTACTTCCCCCGTTTTTTAAAATATTAACTTCTAGAAGGTTTACATGATTTCGTAAAAAACACGACTTTTTAGAAAATGTGTTTTATTTCATAAATGGAATCTACAAATTTTGCACATTCTACGTCATAACAACTTTCTATAGTTTGCGCATGCGTCCGGAAATAAGAAAAGCTTACTTCCCCCGTTTTTTAAAATCACAGCTTCTAGAAGGTTTACATGATTTATTAAGAAACACGAGTTTTTAGAAAATGTGTTTTATTTCATAAATGGAATCAACAAAGTATGCACATTCTACATCGTAACGACTTTCTATAGTTTGCGAATGCGTTTGGAAATAAGAAAAGCTTACTTCCCCCGTTTTTTAAAATCACAGCTTCTAGAAGGTTTACATGATTTCTTAAAAAACACGAGTTTTTAGAAAATGTGTTTTATTTCATAAATGGAATCAACAAAGTATGCACATTCTACGTCATAATGACTTTCTATAGTTTGCGCATGCGTCCGGAAATAAGACAAGCTTACTTCCCCTGTTTTTTTAAATCACAGCTTCTAGAAGGTTTACATGATTTCTTAAAAAACACGAGTTTTTAGAAAATGTGTTTTATTTCATAAATGGAATCAACAAAGTATGCACATTCTACGTCATAACGACTTTCTATAGTTTGCGCATGCGTTTGGAAATAAAAAAAGCTTAGTTCCCCCGTTTTTTAAAATCACAGCTTCTAGAAGGTTTACATGATTTGTTAAAAAACACCAGTTTTTAGAAAATGTGTTTTATTTCATAAATGGAATCAACAAATTATTCACATTCTACGTCATAACGACTTTCTATAATTTGCGCATGCGTTTGGAAATAAGAAAAGCTTACTTCCCCCGTTTTTTAAAATCAGAGCTTCTTGAAGGTTTACACGATTTTTTAAAAAACACGAGTTTTTAGAAAATGTGTTTTATTTCATAAATGGAATCAAGAAAGTATGCACATTCTAGGTCATAACGACTTTCTATAGTTTGCGCATGCGTCCGGAAATAAGAAAAGCTTACTTCCCCCGTTTTTTTAAAATAATAGCTTCTAGAAGGTTTACATGATTTCGTAAAAAACATGAGTTTTTAGAAAATGTGTTTTATTTCATAAATGGAATCTACAAAGTATGCACATTCTACGTTATAACTACTTTCTATAGTTTGCGCATGCGTTTGGAAATAAAAAAAGCTTACTTCCCCCGTTTTTTAAAATCACAGCTTCTAGAAGGTTTACATGATTTGTTAAAAAACACGAGTTTTTAGAAAATGTGTTTTATTTCATAAATGGAATCAAAAAAGTATGCACATTCTACGTCATAACGACTTTCTATTGTTTGCGCATGTGTCCGGAAATAAGAAAAGCTTACTTCCACCGTTTTTTAAAATAATAGCTTCTAGAAGGTTTACATGATTTCGTAAAAAACACGAGTTTTTAGAAAATGTGTTTTATTTCATAAATGGAATCTACAAAGTATGCACATTCTACGTCATAACGACTTTCTATAGTTTGCGCATGCGTCTGGAAATAAGAAAAGCTTACTTCCCCCGTTTTTTAAAATCACAGCTTCTAGAAGGTTTACATGATTTCGTAAAAAACACGAGTTTTTAGAAAATGTGTTCTATTTCATAAATGGAATCTACAAAGTATGCACATTCTACGTCATAACGACTTTCTATAGTTTGCGCATGCGTCTGGAAATAAGAAAAGCTTACTTCCCCCGTTTTTTAAAATCACAGCTTCTAGAAGGTTTACATGATTTCTTAAAGAACACGAATTTTTAGAAAATGTGTTTTATTTCATAAATGGAATCAACAAAGTATGCACATTCTACGTCATAACGACTTCCTATAGTTTACGCATGCGTTTAGAAATAAGAAAAGCTTACTTCCCCCGTTTTTTAAAATCACAGCTTCTAGAAGGTTTACATGATTTCGTAAAAAACACGAGTTTTTAGAAAATGTGTTTTATTTCATAAATGGAATCAACAAAGTATGCACATTCTACGTCATAACGACTTTCTATAGTTTGCGCATGCGTCCGGAAATAAGAAAAGCTTACGTCCCCCGTTTTTTAAAATCACAGCTTCTAGTAGGTTTACATGATTTCGTAAAAAACACGAGTTTTTAGAAAATGTGTTCTATTTCATAAATGGAATCTACAAAAGTATGCACATTCTACGGCATAACGACTTTCTATAGTTTGCGCATGCGTCCGGAAATAAGAAAAGCTTACTTCCCCCGTTTTTTAAAATCACAGCTTCTAGAAGGTTTACATGATTTCTTAAAAAACACGAGTTTTTAGAAAATGTGTTTTATTGAATAAATGGAATCAACAAAGTATGCACATTCTACGTCATAACGACTCTCTATAGTTTGAACATGTGTTTGGAAATAAAAAAAGCTTACTTCCCCCGTTTTTTAAAATATTAGCTTCTAGAAGGTTTACATGATTTCCTAAAAAACACGATTTTTTAGAAAATGTGTTTTATTTCATCAATGGAATGAACAAAGTATGCACATTCTACGTTATAACGACTTTCTATAGTTTGCGCATGCGTTTGGAAATAAAAAAGCTTACTTGCCCCGTTTTTTAAAATCACGGCTTTTAGATGGTTTACATGATTTCTTAAAAAACACGAGTTTTTAGAAAATGTGTTTTATTTCATAAATGGAATCAACAAAGTATGCACATTCTACGTCATAACGACTTTATATAGTTTGCGCATGCGTTTGGAAATAAGAAAAGCTTACTTCCCCCGTTTTTTAAGATAATAGCTTCTTGAAGGTTTACACGATTTCTTAAAAAACACGAGTTTTTAGAAAATGTGTTTTATTTCATAAATGGAATCAACAAAGTATGCACATTCTACGTCATAACGACTTTCTATAGTTTTCGCATGCATCCGGAAATAAGAAAAGCTTACTTCCCCCGTTTTTTAAAATAATAGCTTCTGGAAGGTTTACATGATTTCGAAAAAAAACATGAGTTTTTAGAAAATGTGTTTTATTTCATAAATGGAATCTACAAAGTATGCACATTCTACGTCATAACGACTTTCTATAGTTTGCGCGTGCGTCCGGAAATAAGAAAAGCTTACTTCCCCCGTTTTTTAAAATCATAGCTTCTAGAAGGTTTACATGATTTGTTAAAAAACATGAGTTTTTAGAAAATGTGTTTTATTTCATAAATGGAATCAACAAAGTATGCACATTCTACGTCATAACGACTTTCTATAGTTTGCGCATGCGTCCGGAAATAAGAAAAGCTTACTTCCCCCGTTTTTTAAAATCACAGCTTCTAGAAGGTTTACCTGATTTCTTAAAAAACACGAGTTTTTAGAAAATGTGTTTTATTTCATAAATGGAATCAACAATGTATGCACATTCTACGTCATAACGAATTTCTATAGTTTGCGCATGCGTCCGGAAATAAGAAAAGCTTACTTCCCCCGTTTTTTTAAATAATAGCCTCTAGAAGGTTTACATGATTTCGTAAAAAACATGAGTTTTTAGAAAATGTGTTTTATTTCATAAAGGGAATCTACAAAGTATACACATTCTACGTCATAACGACTTTCTATAGTTTGCGCATGCGTCCGGAAATAAGAAAAGCTTACTTCCCCCGTTTTTTAAAATAATAGCTTCTAGAAGGTTTACATGATTTCCTAAAAAACACGATTTTTTATAAAATGTGTTTTATTTCATAAATGGAATGAGCAAAGTATGCACATTCTACGTTATAACGACTTTCTATAGTTTGCGCATGCGTTTGGAAATAAAAAAGCTTACTTGCCCCGTTTTTTAATATCACGGCTTTTAGAAGGTTTACATGATTTGTTAAAAAACACGAGTTTTTAGAAAATGTGTTTTATTTCATAAATGGAATCAACAAAGTATGCACATTATACGTCACAACGACTTTCTATAGTTTGCGCATGCGTTTGGAAATAAGAAAAGCTTACTTCCCCCGTTTTTTAAAATCATAGCTTCTTGAAGGTTTACACGATTTCTTAAAAAACACGAGTTTTTAGAAAATGTGTTTTATTTCATAAATGGAATCAACAATGTATGCACATTCTACGTCATAACGACTTTCTATAGTTTGCGCATGCGTCTGGAAATAAGAAAAGCTTACTTCCCCCGTTTTTTAAAATAATAGCTTCTAGAAGGTTTACATGATTTCGTAAAAAACATGAGTTTTTAGAAAATGTGTTTTATTTCATAAATGGAATCTACAAAGTATGCACATTCTACGTCATAACGACTTTCTATAGTTTGCGCATGCGTCCGGAAATAAGAAAAGCTTACTTCCCCCGTTTTTTAAAATCACAGCTTCTAGAAGGTTTACATGATTTGTTAAAAAACACGAGTTTTTAGAAAATGTGTTTTATTTCATAAATGGAATCTACAAAGTATACACATTCTATGTCATAACGACTTTCTATAGTTTGCGCATGCGTCCGGAAATAAGAAAAGCTTACTTCCACCGTTTTTTAAAATAATAGCTTCTAGAAGGTTTACATGATTTTGTAAAAAACACAAGGTTTTAGAAAATGTGTTTTATTTCATAAATGGAATCTACAAAGTATGCACATTCTACGTCATAACGACTTTCTATAGTTTGCGCATGCGTCCGGAAATAAGAAAAGCTTACTTCCACCGTTTTTCAAAATCACAACTTCTAGAAGGTTTACATGATTTCTTAAAAAACACGAGTTTTTAGAAAATGTGTTTTATTTCATAAATGGAATCAACAAAGTATGGACATTCTACGTCATAACGACTTTCTGTAGTTTGTGCATGCGTTTGGAAATAAGAAAAACTTACTTCCCCCGTTTTTTAAAATCACAGCTTCTAGAAGGTTTACATGATTTGTTTAAAAACACGAGTTTTTAGAAAATGTGTTTTATTTCATAAATGGAATCAACAAAGTATGCACATTCTACGTCATAACGACTTTCAATAGTTTGCGCATGCGTCCGGAAATAAGAAAAGCTTACTTCCACCGTTTTTTAAAATAATAGCTTCTAGAAGGTTTACATGATTTCGTAAAAAACACGAGTTTTTAGAAAATGTGTTTTTTTTCATAAATGGAATCTACAAAGTATGCACATTCTTCGTCATAACGACTTTCTATAGTTTGCGCATTCGTCCGGAAATAAGAAAAGCTTACTTCCCCCATTTTTTAAAAGCACAGCTTCTAGAAGGTTTACATGATTTCGTAAAAAACATGAGTTTTTAGAAAATGTGTTTTATTTCATAAATGGAATCTACAAAGTATGCACATTCTACGTCATAACGACTTTCTATAGTTTGCGCATCCGGCCGGAAATAAGAAAAGCTTACTTCCCCCATTTTTTTAAATCACAGCTTCTAGAAGGTTTACATGATTTCTTAAGAAACACGAGTTTTTAGAAAATGTGTTTTATTTCATTAATGGAATCAACAAAGTATGCACATTCTACATCATAACGACTTTCTATAGTTTGCGCATGCGTTTGGAAATAAGAAAAGCTTACTTCCCCCGTTTTTTAAGATCATAGCTTTTTGAAGGTTTACACGATTTCTTAAAAAACACGAGTTTTTAGAAAATGTGTTTTATTTCATAAATGGAATCAACAAAGTATGCACATTCTACGTCATAACGACTTTCTATAGTTTTCGCATGCGTCCGGAAATAAGAAAAGCTTACTTCCCCCGTTTTTTAAAATAATAGCTTCTAGAAGGTTTACATGATTTCGTAAAAAACACGAGTTTTTAGAAAATGTGTTTTATTTCATAAATGGAATCTACAAAGTATGCACATTCTTCGTTATAACGACTTTCTATAGTTTGCGCATTCGTCCGGAAATAAGAAAAGCTTACTTCCCCTGTTTTTTAAAAGCACAGCTTCTAGAAGGTTTACATGATTTCGTAAAAAACATGAGTTTTTAGAAAATGTGTTTTATTTCATAAATGGAATGTACAAAGTATTCACATTCTACGTCATAACGACTTTCTATAGTTTGCTCATGCGTCCGGAAATAAGAAAAGCTTACTTCCCCCGTTTTTTAAAATCACAGCTTCTAGAAGGTTTACATGATTTCTTAAGAAACACGAGTTTTTAGAAAATGTGTTTTATTTCATAAATGGAATCAACAAAGTATGCACATTCTACGTCATAACGACTTTCTATAGTTTGCGCATGCGTTTGGAAATAAGAAAAGCTTACTTCCCCCGTTTTTTAAGATCATAGCTTCTTGAAGGTTTACACGATTTCTTAAAAAACACGAGTTTTTAGAAAATGTGTTTTATTTCATAAATGGAATCAACAAAGTATGCACATTCTACGTCATAACGACTTTCTATAGTTTTCGCATGCGTCCGGAAATAAGAAAAGCTTACTTCCCCCGTTTTTTAAAATAATAGCTTCTAGAAGGTTTACATTATTTCGTAAAAAACATGAGTTTTTAGAAAATGTGTTTTATTTCATAAATGGAATCTACAAAGTATGCACATTCTACGTCATAACGACTTTCTATAGTTTGCGCATGCGTCCGGAAATAAGAAAAGTTTACTTCCCCCGTTTTTTAAAATCACAGCTTCTAGAAGGTTTACATGATTTGTTAAAAAACACGAGTTTTTAGAAAATGTGTTTTATTTCATAAATGGAATCAACAAAGTATGCACATTCTACGTCATAACGACTTTCTATAGTTTGCGCATGCGTCTGGAAATAAGAAAAGCTTACTTCTCCCGTTTTTTAAAATAATAGCTTCTAGAAGGTTTACATGATTTCTTAAAAAACACGAATTTTTAGAAAATGTGTTTTATTTCGTAAATGGAATCTACAAAGTATGCACATTCTACGTCATAACGACTTTCTATAGTTTGCGCATGCGTCCGGAAATAAGAAAAGCTTACTTCCCCCGTTTTTTAAAATAATAGCTTCTAGAAGGTTTACATGATTTCCTAAAAAACACGATTTTTTAGAAAATGTGTTTTATTTCATAAATGGAATCAACAAAGTATGCACATTCTACGTCATAACGACTTTCTATAGTTTGCGCATGCATTCGGAAATAAGAAAAGCTTACTTCCCTCGTTTTTTAAAATCATAGCTTCTTGAAGGTTTACACGATTTCTTAAAAAACACGAGTTTTTAGAAAATGTGTTTTATTTCATAAATGGAATCAACAAAGTATGCACATTCTAGGTCATAACGACTTTCTATAGTTTGCGCATGCGTCCGGAAATAAGAAAACCTTACTTCCCCCGTTTATTAAAATAATAGCTTCTAGAAGGTTTACATGATTTCGTAAAAAACACGAGTTTCTAGAAAATGTGTTTTATTTCATAAATGGAATCTACAAAGTATGCACATTCTACGTCATAACGACTTTCTATATTTTGCGCATGCGTCCGGAAATAAGAAAAGCTTACTTCCCCCATTTTTTAAAATCACAGCTTCTAGAAGGTTTACGTGATTTCTTAAAAACACGAGTTTTTAGAATATGTGTTTTATTTCATAAATGGAATCAACAAAGTATGCCCATTCTACGTCATAACGACTTTCTATAGTTTGCCCATTCGTCTGGAAATAAGAAAAGTTTACTTCCACCATTTTTTAAAATCACAGCTTCTAGAAGGGTTACATGATTTCTTAAAAAACATGAGTTTTTAGAAAATGTGTTTTATTTCATAAATGGAATCTACAAAGTATGCACATTCTACCTCATAACGACTTTCTATAGTTTGTGCATGCGTCCGGAAATAAGAAAAGCTTACTTCCACCGTTTTTTAAAATAATAGCTTCTAGAAGGTTTACATGATTTCGTAAAAAACACGAGTTTTTAGAAAATGTGCTTTATTTCATAAATGGAATCTACAAAGTATGCACATTCTACGTCATAACTACTTTCTATAGTTTGCGAATGCGTTTGGAAATAAGAAAAGCTTACTTCCCCCGTTTTTTAAAATCACAGCTTCTAGAAGGTTTACATGATTTCGTAAAAAACACGAGTTTTTAGAAAATGTGCTTTTTTTCATAAATGGAATCTACAAAGTATGCACATTCTACGTCATAACGACTTTCTATAGTTTGCGCATGCGTCCGGAAATAAGAAACGCTTACTTCCCCCGTTTTTTAAAATCAAAGCTTCTAGAAGGTTTACATGATTTGTTAAAAAACACGATTTTTTAGAAAATGTGTTTTATTTCATAAATGGAATCTACAAAGTATGCACATTCTATGTCATAACGACTATAGTTTGCGCATGCGTCCGGAAATAAGAAAATCTTACTTCCACCGTTTTTTAAAATAATAGCTTCTAGAAGGTTTACATGATTTTGTAAAAAACACAAGTTTTTAGAAAATGTGTTTTATTTCATAAATGGAATCTACAAAGTATGCACATTCTACGTCATAACGACTTTCTATAGTTTGCGCATGCGTCCGGAAATAAGAAAAGCTTACTTCCCTCGTTTTTTAAAATCACAGCTTCTAGAAGGTTTACATGATTTGTTAAAAAACACGAGTTTTTAGAAAATGTTTTTTATTTCATCAATGGAATCTACAAAGTATGCACATTCTACGTCATAACAACTTTCTATAGTTTGCGCATGCGTCCGGAAATAAGAAAAGCTTACTTCCACCATTTTTTAAAATAATTGCTTCTAGAAGGTTTACATGATTTTGTAAAAAACACGAGTTTTTAGAAAATGTGCTTTATTTCATAAATGGAATCTACAAAGTATGCACATTCTATGTCATAACGACTTTCTATAGTTTGCGCGTGCGTTTGGAAATAAGAAAAGCTTACTTCCCCCGTTTTTTAAAATCACAGCTTCTAGAAGGTTTACATGATTTCGTAAAAAAACGAGTTTTTAGAAAATGTGTTTTATTTCATAAATGGAATCAACAATGTATGCACATTCTACATCATAACGACTTTCTATAGTTTGCGCATGCGTCCGGAAATAAGAAAAGCTTACTTCCCCCGTTTTTTAAAATAATAGCTTCTAGAAGGTTTACATGATTTCGTAAAAAACACGAGTTTTTAGAAAATGTGTTTTATTTCATAAATGGAATCTACAAAGTATGCACATTCTACGTCATAACGACTTTCTATAGTTTGCGCATGCGTCGGGAAATAAGAAAAGCTTACTTCCCCCGTTTTTTAAAATAATAGCTTCTAGAAGGTTTACATGATTTCCTAAAAAACACGATTTTTTAGAAAATGTGTTTTATTTCATAAATGGAATGAGCAAAGTATGCACATTCTACGTTATAACGACTTTCTATAGTTTGCGCATGCGTTTGGAAATAAAAAAGCTTACTTGCCCCGTTTTTTAAAATCACGGCTTTTAGAAGGTTTACATGATTTCTTAAAAAACACGAGTTTTTAGAAAATGTGTTTTATTTGATAAATGGAATCAACAAAGTATGCACATTATATGTCATAACGACTTTCTATAGTTTGCGCATGCGTTTGGAAATAAGAAAAGCTTACTTCCCCCGTTTTTTAAAATCATAGCTTCTTGAAGGTTTACACGATTTCTTAAAAAACACGAGCTTTTAGAAAATGTGTTTTATTTCATAAATGGAATCAACAAAGTATGCACATTCTACGTCATAACGACTTTCTATAGTTTGCGCATGCGTCCAGAAATAGGAAAAGCTTACTTCCCCCGTTTTTTAAAATAATAGCTTCTAGAAGGTTTACATGATTTCGTAAAAAACACGAGTTTTTAGAAAATGTGTTTTATTTCATAAATGGAATCTACAAAGTATGCACATTCTACGTCATAACGACTTTCTATAGTTTGCGCATGCGTCCGGAAATAAGAAAAGCTTACTTCCACCGTTTTTTAAAATCACAGCTTCTAGAAGGTTTACATGATTTCTTAAAAAACACGAGTTTTTAGAAAATGTGTTTTATTTCATAAATGGAATCAACAAAGTATGCCCATTCTACGTCATAACGACTTTCTATAGTTTGCGCATTCGTCTGGAAATAAGAAAAGCTTACTTCCACCATTTTTTAAAATCACAGCTTCTAGAAGGGTTACATGATTTCTTAAAAACACGAGTTTTTAGAAAATGTGTTTTATTTCATAAATGTAATCTACAAAGTATGAACATTCTACCTCATAACGACTTTCTATAGTTTGCGCATGCGTCCGGAAATAAGAAAAGCTTACTTCCACCATTTTTTAAAATAATAGCTTCTAGAAGGTTTACATGATTTTGTAAAAAACACGAGTTTTTAGAAAATGTGGTTTATTTCATAAATGGAATCTACAAAGTATGCACATTCTACATCATAACGAATTTCTATAGTTTGCGCATGCGTTTGGAAATAAGAAAATCTTACTTCCCCCGTTTTTTAAAATCACAGCTTCTTGAAGGTTTACATGATTTCTTAAAAAACACGAGTTTTTAGAAAATGTGCTTTATTTCATAAATGGAATCTACAAAGTATGGACATTCTATGTCATAACGACTTTCTATAGTTTGCGCATGCGTCCGGAAATAAGAAAAGCTTACTTCCCCCGTTTTTTAAAATCACAGCTTCTAGAAGGTTTACATGATTTGTTAAAAAATACGAGTTTTTAGAAAATGTGTTTTATTTCATAAATGGAATCTACAAAGTATGCACATTCTATGTCATAATGACTTTCTATAGTTTGCGCATGCGTCTGGAAATAAGAAAAGCTTACTTCCACCGTTTTTTAAAATAATAGCTTCTAGAAGGTTTACATGATTTTGTAAAAAACACAAGTTTTTAGAAAATGTGTTTTATTTCATAAATGGAATCTACAAAGTATGCACATTCTACGTCATAACGACTTTCTATAGTTTGCGCATGCGTCCGGAAATAAGAAAAGCTTACTTCCACCGTTTTTCAAAATCACAGCTTCTAGAATGTTTACATGATTTCTTAAAAAACACGAGTTTTTAGAAAATGTGTTTTATTTCATAAATGGAATCAACAAAGTATGCACATTCTACGTCATAACGACTTTCTATAGTTTGCGCATGCGTTTGGAAATAAGAAAAGCTTACTTCCACCGTTTTTTAAAATCACAGCTTCTAGAAGGTTTACATGATTTGTTAAAAAACATGAGTTTTTAGAAAATGTGTTTTATTTCATAAATGGAATATACAAAGTATGCACATTCTACGTCATAACGACTTTCTATAGTTTGCGCATGCGTCTGGAAATAAAAAAGCTTACTTCCCCCGTTTTTTAAAATCACGGCTTCTAGAAGGTTTACATGATTTCGTAAAAAACACGAGTTTTTAGAAAATGTGTTCTATTTCATAAATGGAATCTACAAAGTATGCACATTCTACGTCATAACGACTTTCTATAGTTTTCGCATGCGTCCGGAAATAAGAAAAGCTTACTTCCCCCGTTTTTTAAAATCACAGCTTCTAGAAGGTTTACATGATTTCGTAAAAAACACGAGTTTTTAGAAAATGTGTTTTATTTCATCAATGAAATCTACAAAGTATGCACATTCTGTTGATGTATATGTAACTTCGGAATGTATTTCACATATATGTATATTGTATTACTATAGAGATGGTATTATTCCTCTATAAGGAAGTGTCGTCATTTATATTGTAAGTGTCATAACTTAGACTTGATGGGTTATTAGACCACCTTGTTTGGGGTCGGCCCTGTATAAGTCATGTGGGTCAAAGGGTTATTAGACCACCCTATTGGGGGTCGGCCCACTCAGCATTATGTTATGTGGTTAAGTTCGAGCCGGCATGAGTTAGATAAAAAGGCAAGTCAAGTCAAGTATAAATAGAGTGCGGGAGGCACTCTATTTTTTCACTCACTTCTCACACATGCTCTCAAGGAGGAGAGGCGCACTTATGGAGGCGGAGGATTGCTGCTAGGTTATGGCTATCTCTATTGGTTGGTTGTATCATTGCTCTATCTATCTCTGAGGAAGTTATTGGGGTTTTTCACCTTTATGGTTTTCCCCAAGTAAATCTTTGTGTCTCTTGTGTGCTTGCATTATTGTCTCCATGATTGATATGCTGTAGATATGCTGTACATGTTGTTCTCTCAGTTAAGATCCTAGATCAGATTGAAGAAAATTCTGAAAATTTAACATGGTATCAGAGCTAGCCTGAAAGAAGGCGTGATATGGCATGTATGACACTTGTTGCACTTACGATGCTAGGGCTTGATATAGCAGAAACCAGTCATCGTAGCACTTTCGCTATAAATCCGTTTTGGCGAACTTTTCGGATCTAAAATTGTTACAGGACGAAGATTAAATCTCCAGGTACCTTGTGTCCAAAGGAAAACCTCTAATTCGTTGTACTTTGTGATTTATGATCTGTACAATATAGGGTTTCTGCCTCTTCCAGATTTGAGTCAAAATTAGGTGACCTTGGGAAAAAAAGTCTTATCTTGGGCTAGGAAGCTCCAAATGAAATTTTCGTAAAAAGTGACAGGTAGTACACAGTCTGTACTATCTCAAAAAACTTTTTCAGAGGCCGAAGTTGAACCAGTGACACGTGGCACGCCGTACAAGTTCGCTCTCCTGTATTATCCCATAAACAGGTCATGTTACGACACTTGGCATAACTCTCTCTCAGAGACTCCAATTGAGGTCAGACCTGTCAGGATGGAAATATAACAGGCCGAGATATCTTAGGAAATTTTTTCAGAGGCCGAAGTTCAAATAGTGACACGTGGCATGCCGTACAAGTTCGATATTCTGTTTTATCCCAAAACAGGTCACGTTGCGACATTTGGCATAAATCTCTCTCAGAGAATCCAATTGAGGTCAGACCTGTCAGGATGCAAAGATAACAGGTCAGGCTATCTCAGAAAACTTTTTCAGACCCTGTGGATCAAAAATTTCTGAGTTACACTAGAAACAATCAGGTACATATTTCTGTCAAAACAGAATTATTTTTGAGTACCTTCATTCATGGCTTCCGGAATTTAGGGCTTCGAAAAAAAGTTGGAATTTTTGTAATCGGAGACCATGACTCGATGCTACTCATCAAAATAGAAATTTGGAGACCAAGATCAGAATTTTTGGTTGGGCAGAAGGCCGGGCTTGATCAAACCCTAGTTCGGTATTTTGATCAGAAAAGTGGAAAATTAGGGCTTCTGTAAAAATGGGAATTTTTTAAATCTATGACCACGGCTGGAAGCTCCTCAGAAAAATAGAAGGTTAGAGCTTTGGATCAAACATTTTGATTGGGAAGAAGAGTGGGCTTCATCAAACCCCAGTTCAGGATCACGTCCAGTGAATCCGGGAGTTTCAAAGGCAAAATTGAGGAGTGAAACTTTGCAGTTTTCAAATTCTGAATATACCAGTTTGATCAGCTCATCAAGGCGCATATTTCTATCCTTTCGAAAGTTTGAAATTCAAAGCTTGAATTTTTGGGGTTTCTCTGACAAACCCATATCCAGCTCCAGGTCCAGTTCTTGCAAATCAAGTGGATTGGGTTAATCCTAGAAGAAGATGGATTGATCATCTGCATGAGTAAAGAAGTTCCTGTTTCAGAGGGAGATGAGGCCAAGGCCTTACATAAGAAGATTACAAGCGACCTTAACAGGTATGACTCATCGAGGTATGTTTCGATATTTGTCCATGATTAATTTTATGGTATGTTTGTCTTCATGTTATTATGGTTAGTACAATTTTGATTTTAGATTTGTCGTATCACCTTAACAAAATTATGAATGCATGATAGAAGATATTCATTGGTTAGGGTGTTGACACTTATGATTGTACTAATGCATTATGGTGTTGTATGAGATTTATGTTGTCTACTAACATGAAAGGTACACCAAGAAAGACAAATCATGTTCTGGTCCAAGAACATATGATCATGATAACATGAGGACAAAGATTCATCCATTATCATGGATCTCATAGAAGATCCATTTACGAGGTATGTATAACTTGGTTTTATAATGGCTAACCTATGAGATATACAGGTTACTAGCACAAGTCATTGAAGAAGATCAAGAAGACATCATGTGAGTATGTTAGACATAACTAACTAGCATACTAATCCAGGTATGTTTTTCCTATATCAAGATAGAATCCTACCTTGTGTTAGGATCTTATATTGTTGTGTTGTTTGATAATGATTATTCATGAAGTCATAGGTTTGAATAAGTCATGGCTGTATGCATATTATATTTCTTACCATAATTGATGATATGACTAAACAGAAGAATCATGAAGGTATAGGTTTGAATAATCACAGGTTTTATGCATATTATATCTCTTATCTTGATTAATGATTCAACTAACCTGAAGAGTTATAGGTTTGAGTAATTACAGGTTTAGACATGTTATGTTTCTTATGATTTGACTAACCATAAGAATCCTACATAAACCTTGAATGCTAATGCTTATTATTTCTGTTTGAAATGATCATGACTATACATGCTTGAGATTATTGTGTTTTAATAGTATACTAATGAATGTATGATTTTATATGAGATCACAAGGATAACACATTCATGATACTAATAAGCATGCATAGGGACCAAGGATGAATATGAGTTCAAGAACAGGTAATCCAGGAAGCAAAGATCAAGAGGGAGTACACTCTAGTGGTTTATGCAAGGATGCAGATATTCAGAGGGAGTTGTCCATCTCTCTACATTGCACAACAGAAAGGTGTAGAAGAAGCTACTTCAGATTAGGACTCCAGCAGCTCCTGCAAGGAAGCGAAGACTCAGAGGGAGTCCACCCAACGAACAAACAAAGATAAGTATTTTAACTATCATTTCTTACATATTTGTTTGTTTAAATAAAATTGTTCAATGATGTATATGCTCATGGTCTTAGACTTAGGATATGTATTGTGCATATTAGAATAATTACATTAATGAACAGTATACTACTAATATGCATGGGTAAGTAGCCTATGGCGCTGTACAACATTCCATTGCTACTTATCTAGAATGAAACCTCTTTGCTGACATGTTGGGAGTTGTGCACACTCTTAACAATGTTCTGGTAGAGATTGGAAGGCATCTAGAAAGTTACGGGATATGGATAAATGTTGTATTGAAGCATTGGCTAAGATAATTGCATGACTGTACGACATATTTATTTATGTGTAAGAATTTGTTCTGAAAACTATGAGATGTTTTCTAATCATGCAATTTAACTTGTTGTGTAGGAAAGATCGTATGCCATCTCCTACAAAAGAAGAACTACAACATTTGTTCAGCAACAAATTTATTTATTGAAGTTATTGAAGTTCCCAGGATACGGGAAGAATGCCATGATCCGTCGATCATGAAGAATGATGTTTGGGATGTAGTCCCAAGACGTGAAGGGAAGTTTGTTATGACTTCCAGATGGAACTATCAGATCAAGCACGTTGCAGATGGCAGCATTAAGAAATAT
This sequence comes from Larix kaempferi, assembly GCA_027924585.1. NCBI lineage: Eukaryota > Viridiplantae > Streptophyta > Pinopsida > Pinales > Pinaceae > Larix > Larix kaempferi. The sequence continues at coordinate 197,232 of BSBM01001572.1, forward strand.
AAAAGTGATGAAATATAAGATGCACCAGATGGATTTCACGACAGCATGGTGCAGTCATATATATGTGCAGAACTTGGTATGGTAGGATAGACAGCTTTCTATCCAGTTTGGGCTTTACCAAGAGTAAAGCAGATTCCAACCTTTACTACAAGGTTGAGGAAGGCAATCCAGTGATACTACTTTTGTATGCGGATAACCTGTTTGTTACAGGTGAAGATAGATTGATTTTCGACATGCAGCGGAAGCTTACTGCCGAGTTCGAGATGAAGAACTTTGGGTTTATGCACTATTTGTTTTTGGCATGGAGGTGTGGCAGAGTGCAGATGGAATCTTCCTTGGACAAGGGAAGTATGCAGTAGAGATCCTGAATAGGTTTGGGATGATGGATTGCAAGGCCATGACCACACCTATGGCATCAAATCTGAAGCTTCTATGTGATGCCTCATTTGAGCCAGTTGATGTCTCTTTGTATCTCAGATGATTGGGTCCTTGATGTACCTGACGAACACGAGACCAGACATTTGCTTTGTTGTGAACACATTGAGCCAGTTCCTGACGGATCTGAGGAGTGTTCACCTGGTTGCTGTAAAGCATGTTTTGAGGTACCTGAAGGGTACAGTAGATTATGGGCTCAAATATGAAGCGAATCAAAAGTTTAACCTGCAGGGTTATGTTGATTCAGATTGGGCTGGCAGTGCTGCAGATAGGAAGAGCACATCTGGGTGCTGCTTCAGTATGGGATCAGGTGTGATCTCTTGGTTTAGCAGGAAGCAGTCCTGCATAGCACTGAGTACAGCTGAGGCAGAATATGTTGCAGCCTGCTCAGCTAGTTGCGAGGAAGTATGGCTACGGAAGCTACTGTCTGAGTTATTTGATCTCACGTTGGAGGCTACTGGTATCTTCTGTGATAACCAGAGTTGTGTGAAGCTGTCCGAGAACCCAGTGTTTCATGACAGGTCGAAACACATAGAGATCAAATATCACTATATCAGGGATATGGTGCAGAGAGGAGCTGTGAAGCTCCTGTATGTTGCGACGGACGAGCAGATTGCAGATGTGCTGACGAAGCCACTAGCCAGAGTGAAGTTCGAAGTACTTCAAAGAGAGGCTTGGCGTTCTTCAGTTCGAGGACACTTCGAGGAAGAAGTGATGGACACATTTGCTGAAGCCATTCCAAGCATGTTGGAAGGAGGATCCTTCACATGGCTGTGGATGTAAGCGCTGGATGATGAGCATCAGGATGATGTTCTGGTTTCTGCTTGATATGATCAGTTGGATCATTTTTTATGTATGTATGTACGCATCATGTTGGATGCTGGATATGATCAGTTGGATCATTTTTATGTATGTATGTACGCATCATGTTGGATGCTGGATATGATCAGTTGGATCATTTATGTATGTATGCATCATGTTGGATGCTGGATATGATCAGTTGGATCATGTGTACGTATTTTGTGTATGCATCATGTTGGATGCTTGGACCATGTATCTGTATATGTATCAGATGGATACATTGTATGATCAGGTGGATCATGTATGGTGATATGTATCATGTATTTATATTTGTATCAGGTGGATACATTGATGATCAGGAGGATCATGTATGATGATATGTATCAGGTAGATACTTGGTATGCATCAGGTAGATGCATTGATGATCAGGAGGATCATGTATGATGATATGTATCATGTATTTGTATCAGGTGGATACATTGATGATCAGGAGGATCATGTATGATGATATGTATCAGGTAGATACTTGGTATGCATCAGGTAGATGCATTGATGATCAGGTGGATCATGCAGCAGGATGTTGCAGTGATGATCAGGATGATCATAGATGATGAGCTTCAGGATGTTCCTCTAGATGTCATGCAGCAGGATGTTGCAGTGATGATCAGGATGATCATAGATGACGAGCTTCAGGATGTTGCTCCAGATGTCATGCAGCAGGATGTTGCAGTGATGATCAGGATGATCATAGATGACGAGCTTCAGGATGTTGCTCCAGATGACATGCAGCAGGACGTTGTAGTGATGATGATCAAGATGATCATGGATACATCAGGATGATGTATGGTGAGTATCAGGTTGATACTCTGTGGCCGTGGATCAGGTTGTGCAGATGAGCATGTAATCCGGTGCCCTGGGAGATTTGCAGATGGTGTTTCGAGGTTTTGCCTATGGCATGTAATTTGGTGCCCTGGGACATCTGGCAAATGCTCTTTCGAGGTTTTGCTCTGGGAGGACATGTAATTTGGTGCCCTGGGAGATCTACAGATAGTATTTCGAGGTTTTGACTATGGCATGTAATTCGGTTCCCTGGGATATCTGGCAGATGCTCTTTCGAGGTTTTGTCCTATGGCATGTAATTCGTTTCCCTGGGAGATCCGATAGGTTGGGCTGTGTGCCCGTAATCAGTCCTGGGATGCTCTTGCGAGGTTTTTCCATGACCACATGTAATTCGTTGCCCTGGGAGATCCTATAGGTAGAGCTGTGTGCTCGTAACAGCCTGGGATGCTCTTGCGAGGTTTTGTGGTGAGGACACATGTAATTCGGTGCCCTGGGAGATCCTATAGGTAGAGCTGTGTGCTCGTAACAACCTGGGATGCTCTTTCGAGGTTTTGTGACGCACGTAAAAGTCCTGAGGATTCCACAGTATGGCTAGTGATGATGAAGACCTGTAGGTGGTGGGCCTACATCCAGTATGAAAAAGGACTGGCTCTGTAGAACTTCCTATGACGAGTAGATTCAGAGATTGATTTAGATAGCAGCAGCAGTGACGATGATGATGACTCGATGATGATTATCCAGTGACGATGATCCAGAGAAGATGACTTGTGCTAGAAGAACTGTGCTGAGAAATACCTTCCTAGTTAAGAGGGAGTGTTGATGTATATGTAACTTCGGAATGTATTTCACATATATGTATATTGTATTACTATAGAGATGGTATTATTCCTCTATAAGGAAGTGTCGTCATTTATATTGTAAGTGTCGTAACTTATACTTGATGGGTTATTAGACCACCTTGTTTGGGGTCGGCCCTGTATAAGTCATGTGGGTCAAAGGGTTATTAGACCACCCTAATGGGGGTCGGCCATGTGGGTCAAAGGGTTATTAGACCACCCTATTGGCGGTCGGCCCACTCAGCATTATGTTATGTGGTTAAGTTCGAGCCGACATGAGTTAGGTAAAAAGGCAAGTCAAGTCAAGTATAAATAGAGTGCGGGAGGCACTCTATTTGTTCACTCACTTCTCACACATGCTCTCAAGGAGGAGAGGCGCACTTATGGAGGAGGAGGATTGCTGCTAGGTTATGGCTATCTCTATTGGTTGGTTGTATCATTGCTCTATCTATCTCTGAGGAAGTTATTGGGGTTTTTCACCCTTATGGTTTTCCCTAAGTAAATCTTTGTGTCTCTTGTGTGCTTGCATTATTGTCTCCATGATTGATATGCTGTAGATATGCTGTACATGTTGTTCTCTCAGTTAAGATCCTAGATCAGATTGAAGAAAATTCTGAAAATTTAACACATTCTACGTCATAACGACTTTCTATAGTTTGCGCATGCGTCCGGAAATAAGAAAATCTTACTACCATCGTTTTTTAAAATCACAGCTTCTAAAAGGTTTACATGATTTCTTAAAAAGCACGAGTTTTTAGAAAATGTGTTTTATTTCATAAATGGAATCAACAAAGTATGCACATTCTACGTCATAACTACTTTCTATAGTTTGCGCATTCGTCCGGAAATAAGAAAAGCTTACTTCCACAGTTTTCTAAAATAATAGCTTCTAGAAGGTTTACATGATTTCGTAAAAAACACGAGTTTTTAGAAAATGTGCTTTATTTCATAAATGGAATCTACAAAGTATGCACATTCTACGTCATAACGACTTTCTATAGTTTGCGCATGCGTTTGGAAATAAGAAAAGCTTACTTCCCCTGTTTTTTAAAATCACAGCTTCTAGAAGGTTTACATGATTTGTTAAAAAACACAAGTTTTTAGAAAATGTGTTTTATTTCATAAATGGAATCAACAAAGTATGCACATTCTAGGTCATAACGATTTTCTATAGTTTGTGCATGCGTCCGGAAATAAGAAAAGCTTACTTCCACCATTTTTTAAAATAATAACTTCTAGAAGGTTTACATGATTTCGTAAAAAACACGAGTTTTTAGAAAATGTGTTTTATTTCATAAATAGAATCAACAAAGTATGCACATTCTACGTCATAACTACTTTCTATAATTTGCGCATTCGTCCGGAAATAAGAAAAGCTTACTTCCACCGTTTTTTAAAATCACAGCTTCTAGAAGGTTTACATGATTTTGTAAAAAACACGAGTTTTTTAGAAAATGAGATTTATTTCATAAATGGAATCTACAAAGTATGCACATTCTACGTCATAACGACTTTCTATAGTTTGCGCATGCGTCCGGAAATAAGAAAAGCTTACTTCCCCCATTTTTTAAAATTACAGCTTCTAGAAGGTTTACATAATTTCTTAAAAAACACGAGTTTTTAGAAAATGTGTTTTATTTCATAAATGGAATCAACAAAGTATGCACATTCTACGTCATAACAACTTTCTATAGTTTGCGCATGCGTCGGGAAATAAGAAAAGCTTACTTCCCTTGTTTTTTAAAATAATAGCTTCTAGAAGGTTTGCATGATTTGTTAAAAAACACGAGTTTTTAGAAAAATGTGTTTTATTTCATAAATGCAATCAACAAAGTATGCACATTCTACGTCATAACGACTTTCTATAGTTTGCGCATGCGTTTGGAAATAAAAAAAGCTTACTTCCCCCATTTTTTAAAATCACAGCTTCTAGAAGGTTTACATGATTTGTTAAAAAACATGACTTTTTAGAAAATGTGTTTTATTTCATCAATGGAATCTACAAAGTATGCACATTCTACGTCATAACGACTTTCTATAGTTTGCGCATGCGTTTGGAAATAAGAAAAGCTTACTTCCCCCGTTTTTTAAAATCACAGCTTCTAGAAGGTTTACATGATTTCGTAAAAAACACGAGTTTTTAGAAAATGTGTTTTATTTCATAAATGGAATCAACAAAGTATGCACATTCTACGTCATAACGACTTTCGATAGTTTGCGCATGCGTCCGGAAATAAGAAAAGCTTACTTCCCCCGTTTTTTAAAATAATAGTTTCTAGAAGGTTTACATGATTTCGTAAAAAAGACGAGTTTTTAGAAAATGTGTTTTATTTCATAAATGGAATCTACAAAGTATGCACATTCTACGTCATAACGAATTTCTATATTTTGCGCATGCGTCTGGAAATAAAAAAGCTTACTTCCCCCGTTTTTTAAAATCACAGCTTCTAGAAGGTTTACATGATTTCGTAAAAAACACAAGTTTTTAGAAAATGTGTTTTATTTCATAAATGGAATCAACAAAGTATGTACATTCTACGTCATAACGACTTTCTATAGTTTGCGCATGCGTCCGGAAATAAGAAAAGCTTACTTCCCCCGTTTTTTAAAATAATAGCTTCTAGAAGGTTTACATGATTTCGTAAAAAACATGAGTATTTAGAAAATGTGTTTTATTTCATAAATGGAATCTACAAAGTATGCACATTCTACGTCATAACGACTTTCTATAGTTTGCGCATGCGTCCGGAAATAAGAAAAGCTTACTTCCCCCGTTTTTTAAAATAATACCTTCTAGAAGGTTTACATGATTTCCTAAAAAACACGATTTTTTAGAAAATGTGTTTTATTTCATAAATGGAATGAACAAAGTATGCACATTCTACGTTATAACGACTTTCTATAGTTTGCGCATGCGTTTGGAAATAAAAAATCTTACTTGCCCCGTTTTTTAAAATCACGACTTTTAGAAGGTTTACATGATTTCTTAAAAAACACGAGTTTTTAGAAAATGTGTTTTATTTCATAAATGGAATCAACAAAGTATGCACATTCTACGTCATAACGACTTTCTATAGTTTGCGCATGAGTTTGGAAATAAGAAAAGCTTACTTCCCCCATTTTTTAAAATCATAGCTTCTTGAAGGTTTACATGATTTCTTAAAAAACACGAGTTTTTAGAAAATGTGTTTTATTTCATAAATGGAATCAACAAAGTATGCACATTCTACGTCATAACGACTTTCTATAGTTTGCGCATGCGACCGGAAATAAGAAAAGCTTACTTCCCCCGTTTTTTAAAATAATAGCTTCTAGAAAGTTTACATGATTTCATAAAAAACACGAGTTTTTAGAAAATGTGTTTTATTTCATAAATGGAATCTACAAAGTATGCACAATCTACGTCATAATGACTTTCTATAGTTTGCGCATGCGTCCGGAAATAAGAAAAGCTTACTTCCCCCATTTTTTAAAATCATAGCTTCTAGAAGGTTTACATGATTTCATAAAAAACACGAGTTTTTAGAAAATGTGTTTTATTTCATAAATGGAATCAACAAAGTATGCACATTCTACATCATAACGACTTTCTATAGTTTATGCATGCGTCTGGAAATAAGAAAAGCTTTCTTCCCCCGTTTTTTAAAATCACAGCTTCTAGAAGGTTTACATGATTTCTTAAAAATCACGAGTTTGTAGAAAATGTGTTTTATTTCATAAATGGAATCAACAAAATATGCACATTCTACGTCATAACGACTTTCTATAGTTTGCGCATGCGTCTGGAAACAAGAAAAGCTTACTTGAACCGTTTTTTAAAATCTCAGCTTCTAGAAGGTTTACATGATTTCGTAAAAAACACGAGTTTTTAGAAAATGTGTTTTATTTCATAAATGGAATCTACAAAGTATGCACATTCTACGTCATAACGACTTTCGATAGTTTCCGCATTCGACCGGAAATAAGAAAAGCTTACTTCCACCGTTTTTTAAAATCACAGCTTCTAGAAGGTTTACATGATTTCGTAAAAAACACGAGTTTTTAGAAAATGTGTTTTATTTCACAAATGGAATCAACAAAGTATGCACATTCTACGTCATAAGGACTTTCTATAGTTTGCGCATGCGTCTGGAAATAAGAAAAGCTTACTTCCCCCGTTTTTCAAAATCACAGCTTCTAGAAGGTTTACATGATTTCTTAAAAAACACGAGTTTTTAGAAAATGTGTTTTATTTCATAAATGGAATCAACAATGTATGCACATTCTACGTCATAACGACTTTCTATAGTTTGTGCATTCGTCCGGAAATAAGAAAAGCTTACTTCCACCGTTTTTTAAAATCACGGCTTCTAGAAGGTTAACATGATTTCGTAAAAAACACGAGTTTTTAGAAAATGTGTTTTATTTCATAAATGGAATCTACAAAGTATCCACATTCTACGTCATAACGACTTTCTATAGTTTGCTCATGCGTCCTGAAATAAGAAAAGCTTACTTCCCCCGTTTTTTAAAATCACAGCTTCTAGAAGGTTTACATGATTTCTTAAAAAACATGAGTTTTTAGAAAATGTGTTTTATTTCATAAATGGAATCTACAAAGTATGCACATTCTACGTCATAACGACTTTCTATAGTTTGCGCATGCGTTTGGAAATAAGAAAAACTTACTTCCCCCGTTTTTTAAAATCACGGCTTCTAGAATGTTTACATGATTTGTTAAAAAACACGAGTTTTTAGAAAATGTGTTTTATTTCATAAATGGAATCAACAAAGTATGCACATTCTACATCATAACGACTTTCTATAGTTTGCGCATGCGTCCGGAAATAAGAAAAGCTTACTTCCAACGTTTTTTAAAATAATAGCTTCTAGAAGGTTTACATGATTTCGTAAAAAACACGAGTTTCTAGAAAATGTGTTTTATTTCATAAATGGAATCTACAAAGTATGCACATTCTTCGTCATAACGAATTTCTATAGTTTGCGCATGCGTCCGGAAATAAGAAAAGCTTACTTCCCCCGTTTTTTAAAATCACAGCTTCTAGAAGGTTTACATGATTTCGTAAAAAAAACGAGTTTTTAGAAAATGTGTTTTATTTCATCAATGGAATCAACAAAGTATGCACATTCTACGTCATAACGACTTTCTATAGTTTGCGCATGCGTTTGGAAATAAGAAAAGCTTACTTCCCCTGTTTTTTAAAATCACAGCTTCTAGAAGGTTTACATGATTTGTTAAAAAACACAAGTTTTTAGAAAATGTGTTTTATTTCATAAATGGAATCAACAAAGTATGCACATTCTAGGTCATAACGATTTTCTATAGTTTGTGCATGCGTCCGGAAATAAGAAAAGCTTACTTCCACCATTTTTTAAAATAATAACTTCTAGAAGGTTTACATGATTTCGTAAAAAACACGAGTTTTTAGAAAATGTGTTTTATTTCATAAATAGAATCAACAAAGTATGCACATTCTACGTCATAACGACTTTCGATAGTTTCCGCATTCACCCGGAAATAAGAAAAGCTTACTTCCACCGTTTTTTAAAATCACAGCTTCTAGAAGGTTTACATGATTTCGTAAAAAACACGAGTTTTTAGAAAATGTGTTTTATTTCACAAATGGAATCAACAAAGTATCCACATTCTACGTCATAAGGACTTTCTATAGTTTGCGCATGCGTCTGGAAATAAGAAAAGCTTACTTCCCCCGTTTTTCAAAATCACAGCTTCTAGAAGGTTTACATAATTTCTTAAAAAACACGAGTTTTTAGAAAATGTGATTTATTTCATAAATGGAATCAACAAAGTATGCACATTCTACGTCATAACAACTTTCTATAGTTTGCGCATGCGTCGGGAAATAAGAAAAGCTTACTTCCCTTGTTTTTTAATATAATAGCTTCTAGAAGGTTTGCATGATTTGTTAAAAAACACGAGTTTTTAGAAAATGTGTTTTATTTCATAAATGCAATCAACAAAGTATGCACATTCTACGTCATAACGACTTTCTATAGTTTGCGCATGCGTTTGGAAAAAAAAAAGCTTACTTCCCCCGTTATTTAAAATCACAGCTTCTAGAAGGTTTACATGATTTGTTAAAAAACACGACTTTTTAGAAAATGTGTTTTATTTCATCAATGGAATCTACAAAGTATGCACATTCTACGTCATAACGACTTTCTATAGTTTGCGCATGCGTTTGGAAATAAGAAAAGCTTACTTCCCCCGTTTTTTAAAATCACAGCTTCTAGAAGGTTTACATGATTTCGTAAAAAACACGAGTTTTTAGAAAATGTGTTTTATTTCATAAATGGAATCAACAAAGTATGCACATTCTACGTCATAACGACTTTCGATAGTTTGCGCATGCGTCCGGAAATAAGAAAAGCTTACTTCCCCCGTTTTTTAAAATAATAGTTTCTAGAAGGTTTACATGATTTCGTAAAAAACACGAGTTTTTAGAAAATGTGTTTTATTTCATAAATGGAATCTACAAAGTATGCACATTCTACGTCATAACGAATTTCTATAGTTTGCGCATGCGTCTGGAAATAAAAAAGCTTACTTCCCCCGTTTTTTAAAATCACAGCTTCTAGAAGGTTTACATGATTTCGTAAAAAACACAAGTTTTTAGAAAATGTGTTTTATTTCATAAATGGAATCAACAAAGTATGTACATTCTACGTCATAACGACTTTCTATAGTTTGCGCATGCGTCCGGAAATAAGAAAAGCTTACTTCCCCCGTTTTTTAAAATAATAGCTTCTAGAAGGTTTACATGATTTCGTAAAAAACATGAGTTTTTAGAAAATGTGTTTGATTTCATAAATGGAATCTACAAAGTATGCACATTCTACGTCATAACGACTTTCTATAGTTTGCGCATGCGTCCGGAAATAAGAAAAGCTTACTTCCCCCGTTTTTTAAAATAATACCTTCTAGAAGGTTTACATGATTTCCTAAAAAACACGATTTTTTAGAAAATGTGTTTTATTTCATAAATGGAATGAACAAAGTATGCACATTCTACGTTATAACGACTTTCTATAGTTTGCGCATGCGTTTGGAAATAAAAAAGCTTACTTGCCCCGTTTTTTAAAATCACGACTTTTAGAAGGTTTACATGATTTCTTAAAAAACACGAGTTTTTAGAAAATGTGTTTTATTTCATAAATGGAATCAACAAAGTATGCACATTCTACGTCATAACGTCTTTCTATAGTTTGCGCATGAGTTTGGAAATAAGAAAAGCTTACTTCCCCCATTTTTTAAAATCATAGCTTCTTGAAGGTTTACATGATTTCTTAAAAAACACGAGTTTTTAGAAAATGTGTTTTATTTCATAAATGGAATCAACAAAGTATGCACATTCTACGTCATAACGACTTTCTATAGTTTGCGCATGCGACCGGAAATAAGAAAAGCTTACTTCCCCCGTTTTTTAAAATAATAGCTTCTAGAAGGTTTACATGATTTCATAAAAAACACGAGTTTTTAGAAAATGTGTTTTATTTCATAAATGGAATCTACAAAGTATGCACAATCTACATCATAATGACTTTCTATAGTTTGCGCATGCGTCCGGAAATAAGAAAAGCTTACTTCCCCCATTTTTTAAAATCATAGCTTCTAGAAGGTTTACATGATTTCGTAAAAAACACGAGTTTTTAGAAAATGTGTTTTATTTCATTAATGGAATCAAAAAAGTATGCACATTCTACATCATAACGACTTTCTATAGTTTACGCATGCGTCTGGAAATAAGAAAAGCTTACTTCCACCGTTTTTTAAAATCACAGCTTCTAGAAGGTTTACATGATTTCTTAAAAAACACGAGTTTGTAGAAAATGTGTTTTATTTCATAAATGGAATCAACAAAATATGCACATTCTACGTCATAACGACTTTCTATAGTTTGCGCATGCGTCTGGAAATAAGAAAAGATACTTGAACCGTTTTTTAAAATCTCAGCTTCTAGAAGGTTTACATGATTTCGTAAAAAACACGAGTTTTTAGAAAATGTGTTTTATTTCATAAATGGAATCTACAAAGTATTCACATTCTACGTCATAACGACTTTCGATAGTTTCCGCATTCGACCGGAAATAAGAAAAGCTTACTTCCACCGTTTTTTAAAATCACAGCTTCTAGAAGGTTTACATGATTTCGTAAAAAACACGAGTTTTTAGAAAATGTGTTTTATTTCACAAATGGAATCAACAAAGTATGCACATTCTACGTCATAAGGACTTTCTATAGTTTGCGCATGCGTTCGGAAATAAGAAAGGCTTACTTCCACCGTTTTTCAAAATCACAGCTTCTAGAAGGTTTACATGATTTCTTAAAAAACATGAGTTTTTAGAAAATGTGTTTTATTTCATAAATGGAATCAACAATGTATGCACATTCTACGTCATAACGACTTTCTATGGTTTGCGCATGCGTTTGGAAATAAGAAAAGCTTACTTCCCCCGTTTTTTAAAATCACAGCTTCTAGAAGGTTTACATGATTTGTTAAAAAACATGAGTTTTTAGAAAATGTGTTTTATTTCATAAATGGAATCTACAAAGTATGCACATTCTACGTCATAACGACTTTCTATAGTTTGCGCATGCCTTTGGAAATAAGAAAAACTTACTTCCCCCGTTTTTTAAAATCACAGCTTCTAGAAGGTTTACATGATTTGTTAAAAAACACGAGTTTTTAGAAAATGTGTTTTATTTCATAAATGGAATCAACAAAGTATGCACATTCTACATCATAACGACTTTCTATAGTTTGCGCATGCGTCCGGAAATAAGAAAAGCTTACTTCCAACGTTTTTTAAAATAATAGCTTCTAGAAGGTTTACATGATTTCGTAAAAAACACGAGTTTCTAGAAAATGTGTTTTATTTCATAAATGGAATCTACAAAGTATGCACATTCTTTGTCATAACGACTTTCTATAGTTTGCGCATGCGTCCGGAAATAAGAAAAACTTACTTCCCCCGTTTTTTAAAATCACAGCTTCTAGAAGGTTTACATGATTTCGTAAAAAACACGAGTTTTTAGAAAATGTGTTCTATTTCATCAATGGAATCTACAAAGTATGCACATTCTACGTCATAACGACTTTCTATAGTTTGCGCATGCGTCCGGAAATAAGAAAAGCTTACTTCCCCCATTTTTTAAAATGACAGGTTCTAGAAGGTTTACATGATTTCGTAAAAAACACGAGTTTTTAGAAAATGTGTTATATTTCATAAAAGGAATCTACAAAGTATGCACATTCTACGTCATAACGACTTTCTATAGTTTGCGCATGCGTCCGGAAATAAGAAAAGCTTACTTCCCCCGTTTTTTAAAATGACAGGTTCTAGAAGGTTTACATGATTTCTTAAAAAACACGAGATTTTAGAAAATGTGTTTTGTTTCATAAATGGAATCAACAAAGTATGCACATTCTACGTCATAACGACTTTCTATAGTTTGCGTATGCGTCCGGAAATAAGAAAAGCTTACTTCCCCCGTTTTTTAAAATGACAGGTTCTAGAAGGTTTACATGATTTCATAAAAAACACGAGTTTTTAGAAAATGTGTTTTATTTCATAAATGGAATCTACAAAGTATGCACAATCTACATCATAATGACTTTCTATAGTTTGCGCATGCGTCCGGAAATAAGAAAAGCTTACTTCCCCCATTTTTTAAAATCATAGCTTCTAGAAGGTTTACATGATTTCATAAAAAACACGAGTTTTTAGAAAATGTGTTTTATTTCATAAATGGAATCAAAAAAGTATGCACATTCTACATCATAACGACTTTCTATAGTTTACGCATGCGTCTGGAAATAAGAAAAGCTTACTTCCACCGTTTTTTAAAATCACAGCTTCTAGAAGGTTTACATGATCTCTTAAAAAACACGAGTTTGTAGAAAATGTGTTTTATTTCATAAATGGAATCAACAAAATATGCACATTCTACGTCATAACGACTTTCTATAGTTTGCGCATGCGTCTGGAAATAAGAAAAGATACTTGAACCGTTTTTTAAAATCTCAGCTTCTAGAAGGTTTACATGATTTCGTAAAAAACACGAGTTTTTAGAAAATGTGTTTTATTTCATAAATGGAATCTACAAAGTATTCACATTCTACGTCATAACGACTTTCGATAGTTTCCGCATTCGACCGGAAATAAGAAAAGCTTACTTCCACCGTTTTTTAAAATCACAGCTTCTAGAAGGTTTACATGATTTCGTAAAAAACACGAGTTTTTAGAAAATGTGTTTTATTTCACAAATGGAATCGACAAAGTATGCACATTCTACGTCATAAGGACTTTCTATAGTTTGCGCATGCGTTCGGAAATAAGAAAGGCTTACTTCCACCGTTTTTCAAAATCACAGCTTCTAGAAGGTTTACATGATTTCTTAAAAAACACGAGTTTTTAGAAAATGTGTTTTATTTCATAAATGGAATCAACAATGTATGCACATTCTACGTCATAACGACTTTCTATAGTTTGCGCATGCGTTTGGAAATAAGAAAAGCTTACTTCCCCCGTTTTTTAAAATCACAGCTTCTAGAAGGTTTACATGATTTGTTAAAAAACATGAGTTTTTAGAAAATGTGTTTTATTTCATAAATGGAATCTACAAAGTATGCACATTCTACGTCATAACGACATTCTATAGTTTGCGCATGCCTTTGGAAATAAGAAAAACTTACTTCCCCCGTTTTTTAAAATCACAGCTTCTAGAAGGTTTACATGATTTGTTAAAAAACACGAGTTTTTAGAAAATGTGTTTTATTTCATAAATGGAATCAACAAAGTATGCACATTCTACATCATAACGATTTTCTATAGTTTGCGCATGCGTCCGGAAATAAGAAAAGCTTACTTCCAACGTTTTTTAAAATAATAGCTTCTAGAAGGTTTACATGATTTCGTAAAAAACACGAGTTTCTAGAAAATGTGTTTTATTTCATAAATGGAATCTACAAAGTATGCACATTCTTCGTCATAACGAATTTCTATAGTTTGCGCATGCGTCCGGAAATAAGAAAAGCTTACTTCCCCCGTTTTTTAAAATCACAGCTTCTAGAAGGTTTACATGATTTCGTAAAAAACACGAGTTTTTAGAAAATGTGTTTTATTTCATCAATGGAATCAACAAAGTATGCACATTCTACGTCATAACGACTTTCTATAGTTTGCGCATGCGTTTGGAAATAAGAAAAGCTTACTTCCCCCGTTTTTTAAAATAATAGCTTCTAGAAGGTTTACATGATTTGGTAAAAAACACGACTTTTTAGAAAATGTATTTTATTTCATAAATGGAATCTACAAAGTATGCACATTCTACGTCATAACGAATTTCTATAGTTTGCGCATGCATCCGGAAATAAGAAAAGCTTACTTCCCCCGTTTTTTAAAATCACAGCTTCTAGAAGGTTTACATGATTTGTTAAAAAACACGAGTTTTTAGAAAATGGGTTTTATTTCATAAATGGAATCAACAAAGTATGCACATTCTGCATCATAACGACTTTCTATAGTTTGCGCATGCGTTTGGAAATAAAAAAAGCTTACTTCCCCCGTTTTTTAAAATCACAGCTTCTTGAAGGTTTACATGATTTGTTAAAAAACACGAGTTTTAAGAAATTGTGTTTTATTTCATAAATGGAATCAACAAAGTATGCACATTCTACGTCATAACGACTTTCTATAGTTTGCGCATGCGTCCGGATATAAGAAAAGCTTACTTCCACCGTTTTTTAAAATAATAGCTTCTAGAAGGTTTACATGATTTCGTAAAAAACACGAGTTTTTAGAAAATGTGTTTTATTTCATAAATGGAATCTACAAAGTATGCACATTCTACGTCATAACGACTTTCTATAGTTTGCGCATGCGTCTAGAAATAAAAAAGCTTACTTCCCCCGTTTTTTAAAATAACAGCTTCTAGAAGGTTTACATGATTTCGTAAAAAACATGAGTTTTTAGAAAATGTGTTCTATTTCATAAATGGAATCTACAAAGTATGCACATTCTACGTCATAACGACTTTCTATAGTTTGCGCATGCGTCCGGAAATAAGAAAAGCTTACTTCCCCCGTTTTTTAAAATCACAGGTTCTAGAAGGTTTACATGATTTCTTAAAAAACACGAGTTTTTAGAAAATGTGTTTTATTTCATAAATGGAATCAACAATGTATGCACATTCTACGTCATAACGACTTTCCATAGTTTGCGCATGCGTTTGGAAATAAGAAAAGCTTACTTCCCCCGTTTTTTAAAATCACAGCTTCTAGAAGGTTTACATGATTTCTTAAAAAACATGAGTTTTTAGAAAATGTGTTTTATTTCATAAATGAAATCTACAAAGTATGCACATTCTACGTCATAACGACTTTCTATAGTTTGCGCATGCGTTTGGAAATAAGAAAAACTTACTTCCCCCGTTTTTTAAAATCACAGCTTCTGGAAGATTTACATGATTTCTTAAAATACACGAGTTTTTAGAAAATTTGTTTTATTTCATAAATGGAATCAACAAAGTATGCACATTGTAAGTCATAACGACCTTCTATAGTTTGTGCATGCGTCCGGAAATAAGAAAAGTTTACTTCCCCCGTTTTTTAAAATCACAGGTTCTAGAAGGTTTACATGATTTCTTAAAAAACACGAGTTTTTAGAAAATGTGTTTTATTTCGTAAATGGAATCAACAAAGTATGCACATTCTACGTAATAACGACTTTCGATAGTTTCCGCATTCGACCGGAAATAAGAAAAGCTTACTTCCACCGTTTTTTAAAATCACAGCTTCTAGAAGGTTTACATGATTTTGTAAAAAACACGAGTTTTTAGAAAATGTCTTTTATTTCACAAATGGAATCAACAAAGTATGCACATTCTACGTCATAAGGACTTTCTATAGTTTGCGCATGCGTCCGGAAATAAGAAAAGCTTACTTCCACCGTTTTTCAAAATCACAGCTTCTAGAAGGTTTACATGATTTCTTAAAAAACACGAGTTTTTAGAAAATGTGTTTTATTTCATAGATGGAATCAACAATGTATGCACATTCTACGTCATAACGACTTTCCATAGTTTGCGCATGCGTTTGGAAATAAGAAAAGCTTACTTCCCCCGTTTTTTAAAATCACAGCTTCTAGAAGGTTTACATGATTTCTTAAAAAACATGAGTTTTTAGAAAATGTGTTTTATTTCATAAATGAAATCTACAAAGTATGCACATTCTACGTCATAACGACTTTCTATAGTTTGCGCATGCGTTTGGAAATAAGAAAAACTTACTTCCCCCGTTTTTTAAAATCACAGCTTCTAGAAGGTTTACATGATTTCTTAAAAAACACGAGTTTTTAGAAAATGTGTTTTATTTCATAAATGGAATCAACAAAGTATGCACATTTGACATCATAACGATTTTCTATTGTTTGCGCATGCGTCCGGAAATAAGAAAAGCTTACTTCCAACTTTTTTTAAAATAATAGCTTCTAGAAGGTTTACATGATTTCGTAAAAAACACGAGTTTTTAGAAAATGTGTTTTATTTCATAAATGGAATCTACAAAGTATGCACATTCTTTGTCATAACGACTTTCTATAGTTTGCGCATGCGTCCGGAAATAAGAAAAACTTACTTCCCCCGTTTTTTAAAATCACAGCTTCTAGAAGGTTTACATGATTTCGTAAAAAACACGAGTTTTTAGAAAATGTGTTCTATTTCATCAATGGAATCTACAAAGTATGCACATTCTACGTCATAACGACTTTCTATAGTTTGCGCATGCGTCCGGAAATAAGAAAAGCTTACTTCCCCCATTTTTTAAAATGACAGGTTCTAGAAGGTTTACATGAGTACGTAAAAAACACGAGTTTTTAGAAAATGTGTTATATTTCATAAAAGGAATCTACAAAGTATGCACATTCTACGTCATAACGACTTTCTATAGTTTGCGCATGCGTCCGGAAATAAGAAAAGCTTACTTCCCCCGTTTTTTAAAATGACAGGTTCTAGAAGGTTTACATGATTTCTTAAAAAACACGAGATTTTAGAAAATGTGTTTTGTTTCATAAATGGAATCAACAAAGTATGCACATTCTACGTCATAACGACTTTCTATAGTTTGCGCATGCGTCCGGAAATAAGAAAAGCTTACTTCCCCCGTTTTTTAAAATGACAGGTTCTAGAAGGTTTACATGATTTCTTAAAAAACACGAGGTTTTAGAAAATCTGTTTTATCTCATAAATGGAATCAACAAAGTATGCACATTCTACGTCATAACGACTTTCTATAGTTTGCGAATGCTTCCTGAAATAAGAAAAGCTTACTTCCCCCATTTTTTAAAATGACAGGTTCTAGAAGGTTTACATGATTTCATAAAAAACACGAGTTTTTAGAAAATGTGTTCTATTTCATAAATGGAATCTACAAAGTATGCACATTCTACGTCATAACGAATTTATATAGTTTGCGCATGCGTCCGGAAATAAGAAAAGCTTACTTCCCCCGTTTTTTAAAATCACAGCTTCTAGAAGGTTTACATGATTTCTTAAAAAACACGAGTTTTTAGAAAATGTGTTTTATTTCATAAATGGAATCAACAAAGTATGCACATTCTACGTCATAACGACTTTCTATAGTTTGCGCATGCATTTGGAAATAAGAAAAGATTAGTTCCCTCGTTTTTTAAAATCACAGCTTCTAGAAGGTTTACATGATTTCTTAAAAAACACGAGTTTTTAGAAAATGTGTTTTATTTCATAAATGGAATCAACAAGTATGCACATTCTACGTCATATAGACTTTCTATAGTTTGCGCATGCGTTTGGAAATAAGAAAAGCTTACTTCCCCCGTTTTTTAAAATCACTGCTTCTAGAAGGTTTACATGAGTTGTTAAAAAACACAAGTTTTTAGAAAATGGGTTTTATTTCATAAATGGAATCAACAAAGTATGCACATTCTACGTCATAACGACTTTCTATATTTTGCGCATGCGTTTCGAAATAAAAAAAGCTTACTTCCCCCGTTTTTTAAAATCACATCTTCTAGAAGGTTTACATGATTTGTTAAAAAACACGAGTTTTTAGAAAATGTGTTTTATTTCATAAATGGAATCAACAAAGTATGCACATTCTACGTCATAACGACTTTCTATAGTTTGCGCATGCGTCCGGAAATAAGAAAAGCTTACTTCCCCCGTTTTTTAAAATCACAGCTTCTAGAAGGTTTACATGATTTCTTAAAAAACACGAGTTTTTAGAAAATGTTTTTTATTTCATAAATGATCTACAAAGTATGAACATTCTACGTCATAACGACTTTCTATAGTTTGCGCATGCGTCTAGAAATAAGAAAAGTTTACTTCCCCCGTTTTTTTAAATCACAGCTTCTAGAAGGTTTACATTATTTCATAAAAAACACGTGTTTTTAGAAAATGTGTTCTATTTAATAAATGGAATCTACAAAGTATGCACATTCTACGTCATAACGACTTTCTATAGTTTGCGCATGCGTTTGGAAATAAGAAAAACTTACTTCCCCCGTTTTTTAAAATCACAGCTTCTAGAAGGTTTACATGATTTCTTAAAAAACATGAGTTTTTAGAAAATGTGTTTTATTTCATAAATGGAATCTACAAAGTATGCACATTCTACGTCATAACGACTTTCTATAGTTTGCGCATGCGTTTGGAAATAAGAAAAGCTTACTTCCCCCGTTTTTTAAAATCACAGCTTCTAAAAGGTTTACATGATTTCTTAAAAAACACGAGTTTTTAGAAAATGTGTTTTATTTCATAAATGGAATCTACAAAGTATGCACATTCTACGTCATAACGACTTTCTATAGTTTGCGCATGCGTTTGGAAATAAGAAAAACGTACTTACCCTGTTTTTTAAAATCAAAGCTTCTAGAAGGTTTACATGATTTGTTAAAAAACACAAGTTTTTAGAAAATGTGTTTTATTTCATAAATGGAATCAACAAAGTATGCACATTCTAGGTCATAACGATTTTCTATAGTTTGTGCATGCGTCCGGAAATAAGAAAAGCTTACTTCCACCATTTTTTAAAATAATAACTTCTAGAAGGTTTACATGATTTCGTAAAAAACACGAGTTTTTAGAAAATGTGTTTTATTTCATAAATAGAATCAACAAAGTATGCACATTCTACGTCATAAATACTTTCTATAATTTGCGGATTCGTCCGGAAATAAGAAAAGCCTATTTCCACCGTTTTTTAAAATCACAGCTTCTAGAAGGTTTACATGATTTTGTAAAAAACACGAGTTTTTTAGAAAATGAGATTTATTTCATAAATGGAATCTACAAAGTATGCACATTCTACGTCATAACGACTTTCTATAGTTTGCGCATGCGTCCGGAAATAAGAAAAGCTTACTTCCCCCATTTTTTAAAATTACAGCTTCTAGAAGGTTTACATAATTTCTTAAAAAACACGAGTTTTTAGAAAATGTGTTTTATTTCATAAATGGAATCAACAAAGTATGCACATTCTACATCATAACGACTTTCTATAGTTTACGCATGCGTCTGGAAATAAGAAAAGCTTACTTCCCCCGTTTTTTAAAATCACAGCTTCTAGAAGGTTTACATGATTTCTTAAAAAACACGAGTTTGTAGAAAATGTGTTTTATTTCATAAATGGAATCTACAAAGTATGCACATTCTACGTCATAACGACTTTCTATAGTTTGCGCATTCGTCCGGATATAAGAAAAGCTTACTTCCACCGTTTTTTAAAATCACAGCTTCTAGAAGGTTTACAAGATTTCTTAAAAAACACGTGTTTTTAGAAAATTTGTTTTATTTCATAAATGGAATCAACAAAGTATGCACATTCTACGTAATAACGACTTTCGATAGTTTCCGCATTCGACCAGAAATAAGAAAAGCTTACTTCCACCGTTTTTTAAAATCACAGCTTCTAGAAGGTTTACATGATTTCGTAAAAAACACGAGTTTTTAGAAAATGTGTTTTATTTCACAAATGGAATCAACAAAGTATGCACATTCTACGTCATAAGGACTTTCTATAGTTTGCGCATGCGTCCGGAAATAAGAAAAGCTTACTTCCACCGTTTTTCAAAATCACAGCTTCTAGAAGGTTTACATGATTTCTTAAAAAACACGAGTTTTTAGAAAATGTGTTTTATTTCATAAATGGAATCAACAATGTATGCACATTCTACGTCATAACGACTTTCTATAGTTTGCGCATGCGTTTGGAAATAAGAAAAGCTCACTTCCCCCGTTTTTTAAAATCACAGCTTCTAGAAGGTTTACATGATTTGTTAAAAAACATGAGTTTTTAGAAAATGTGTTTTATTTCATAAATGGAATCTACAAAGTATGCACATTCTACGTCATAACGACTTTCTATAGTTTGCGCATGCGTTTGGAAATAAGAAAAACTTACTTCCCCCGTTTTTTAAAATCACAGCTTCTAGAAGGTTTACATGATTTGTTAAAAAACACGAGTTTTTAGAAAATGTGTTTTATTTCATAAATGGAATCAACAAAGTATGCACATTCTACATCATAACAACTTTCTATAGTTTGCGCATGCGTCCGGAAATAAGAAAAGCTTACTTCCAACGTTTTTTAAAATAATAGCTTCTAGAAGGTTTATAATATTTCGTAAAAAACACGAGTTTCTAGAAAATGTGTTTTATTTCATAAATGGAATCTACAAAGTATGCACATTCTTCGTCATAACGAATTTCTATAGTTTTCGCATGCGTCTGGATATAAGAAAAGCTTACTTCCCCCGTTTTTTAAAATCACAGCTTCTAGAAGGTTTACATGATTTCGTAAAAAACACGAGTTTTTAGAAAATGTGTTTTATTTCATCAATGCAATCAACAAAGTATGCACATTCTACGTCATAACGACTTTCTATAGTTTGTTCATGCGTTTGGAAATAAGAAAAGCTTACTTCCCCCGTTTTTTAAAATAATAGCTTCTAGAAGGTTTACATGATTTCGTAAAAAACACGACTTTTTAGAAAATGTATTTTATTTCATAAATGGAATCTACAAAGTATGCACATTCTACGTCATAACGAATTTCTATAGTTTGCGCATGCATCCGGAAATAAGAAAAGCTTACTTCCCCCGTTTTTTAAAATCACAGCTTCTAGAAGGTTTACATGCTTTGTTAAAAAACACGAGTTTTTAGAAAATGGGTTTTATTTCATAAATGGAATCAACAAAGTATGCACATTCTGCATCATAACGACTTTCTATAGTTTGCGCATGCGTTTGGAAATAAAAAAAGCTTACTTCCCCCGTTTTTTAAAATCACAGCTTCTAGAAGGTTTACATGATTTGTTAAAAAACACGAGTTTTAAGAAATTGTGTTTTATTTCATAAATGGAATCAACAAAGTATGCACATTCTACGTCATAACGACTTTCTATAGTTTGCGCATGCGTCCGGATATAAGAAAAGCTTACTTCCACCGTTTTTTAAAATAATAGCTTCTAGAAGGTTTACATGATTTCGTAAAAAACATGAGTTTTTAAAAAATGTGTTTTATTTCATAAATGGAATCTACAAAGTATGCACATTCTACGTCATAACGACTTTCTATAGTTTGCGCATGCGTCTAGAAATAAAAAAGCTTACTTCCCAAGTTTTTTAAAATAACAGCTTCTAGAAGGTTTACATGATTTGGTAAAAAACACGAGTTTTTAGAAAATGTGTTCTATTTCATAAATGGAATCTACGAAGTATGCACATTCTACGTCATAACGACTTTCTATACTTTGCGCATGCGTCCAGAAATAAGAAAAGCTTACTTCCCCCGTTTTTTAAAATCACAGCTTCTAGAAGGTTTATATGATTTCGTAAAAAACACGAGTTTTTAGAAAATTTGTTTTATTTCATAAATGGAATCTACAAAGTATGCACATTCTACGTCATAACGACTTTCTATAGTTTGCGCATTCGTTCGGAAATAAGAAAAGCTTACTTCCACCTTTTTTTAAAATCACAGCTTCTAGAAGGTTTACAAGATTTCTTAAAAAACACGAGTTTTTAGGAAATGTGTTTTATTTCGTAAATGGAATCAACAAAGTATGCACATTCTACGTAATAACGACTTTCGATAGTTTCCGGATTCGACCGGAAATAAGAAAAGCTTACTTCCACCGTTTTTTAAAATCACAGCTTCTAGAAGGTTTACATGATTTCGTAAAAAACACAAGTTTTTAGAAAATGTGTTTTATTTCATCAATGCAATCAACAAAGTATGCACATTCTACGTCATAACGACTTTCTATAGTTTGCGCATGCGTTTGGAAATAAGAAAAGCTTACTTCCCCCGTTTTTTAAAATAATAACTTCTAGAAGGTTTACATGATTTCGTAAAAAACACGACTTTTTAGAAAATGTATTTTATTTCATAAATGGAATCTACAAAGTATGCACATTCTACGTCATAACGAATTTCTATAGTTTGCGCATGCATCCGGAAATAAGAAAAGCTGACTTCCCCCGTTTTTTAAAATCACAGCTTCTAGAAGGTTTACATAATTTCTTAAAAAACATGAGTTTTTAGAAAATGTGTTTTATTTCATAAATGAAATCTACAAAGTATGCACATTCTACGTGATAACGACTTTCTATAGTTTGCGCATGCGTTTGGAAATAAGAAAAACTTACTTCCCCCGTTTTTTAAAATCACAGCTTCTAGAAGGTTTACATGATTTCTTAAAAAACACGAGTTTTTAGAAAATGTGTTTTATTTCATAAATGGAATCAACAAAGTATGCACATTCTACATCATAACGACTTTCTATAGTTTGCGCATGCGTCCGGAAATAAGAAAAGCTTACTTCCAAAGTTTTTTAAAATAATAGCTTCTAGAAGGTTTACATGATTTCGTAAAAAACACGAGTTTCTAGAAAATGTATTTTATTTCATAAATGGAATCTACAAAGTATGCACATTCTACGTCATAACGAATTTCTATAGTTTGCGCATGCATCCGGAAATAAGAAAAGCTGACTTCCCCCGTTTTTTAAAATCACGGCTTCTAGAAGGTTTACATAATTTCTTAAAAAACATGAGTTTTTAGAAAATGTGTTTTATTTCATAAATGAAATCTACAAAGTATGCACATTCTACGTGATAACGACTTTCTATAGTTTGCGCATGCGTTTGGAAATAAGAAAAACTTACTTCCCCCGTTTTTTAAAATCACTGCTTCTAGAAGGTTTACATGAGTTGTTAAAAAACACAAGTTTTTAGAAAATGGGTTTTATTTCATAAATGGAATCAACAAAGTATGCACATTCTACGTCATAACGACTTTCTATATTTTGCGCATGCGTTTGGAAATAAAAAAAGCTTACTTCCCCCGTTTTTTAAAATCACATCTTCTAGAAGGTTTACATGATTTGTTAAAAAACATGAGTTTTTAGAAAATGTGTTTTATTTCATAAATGGAATCAACAAAGTATGCACATTCTACGTCATAACGACTTTCTATAGTTTGCGCATGCGTTTGGAAATAAGAAAAACTTACTTCCCCCGTTTTTTAAAATCACAGCTTCTAGAAGGTTTACATGATTTCTTAAAAAACACGAGTTTTTAGAAAATGTTTTTTATTTCATAAATGATCTACAAAGTATGAACATTCTACGTCATAACGACTTTCTATAGTTAGCGCATGCGTCTAGAAATAAGAAAAGCTTACTTCCCCCCGTTTTTTTAAATCACAGCTTCTAGAAGGTTTACATGATTTCTTAAAAAACATGAGTTTTTAGAAAATGTGTTTTATTTCATAAATGGAATCAACAAAGTATGCACATTCTACGTCATAACGACTTTCTATAGTTTGCGCATGCGTTTGGAAATAAGAAAACCTTACTTCCCCCGTTTTTTAAAATCACAGCTTCTAGAAGGTTTACATGATTTCTTAAAAAACACGAGTTTTTAGAAAATGTGTTTTATTTCATAAATGGAATCTACAAAGTATGCACATTCTACGTCATAATGACTTTCTATAGTTTGCGCATGCGTTTGGAAATAAGAAAAGCTTACTTCCCCCGTTTTTTAAAATCACAGCTTCTAGAAGGTTTACATGATTTCTTAAAAAACACGAGTTTTTAGAAAATGTGTTTTATTTCATAAATGGAATCTACAAAGTATGCACATTCTACGTCATAACGACTTTCTATGGTTTGCGCATGTGTTTGGAAATAAGAAAAACTTACTTCCCCCGTTTTTTAAAATCACAGCTTCTAGAAGGTTTACATGATTTGTTAAAAAACACGAGTTTTTAGAAAATGTGTTTTATTTCATAAATGGAATCAACAAAGTATGAACATTCTACGTCATAACGACTTTCTATAGTTTGCGCATGCGCTCGGAAATAAGAAAAGCTTACTTCCACCGTTTTTTAAAATAATAGCTTCTAGAAGGTTTACATGATTTCGTAAAAAACATGAGTTTCTAGAAAATGTGTTTTATTTCATAAATGGAATCTACAAAGTATGCACATTCTTCATCATAACGACTTTCTATAGTTTGCGCATGCGTCCGGAAATAAGAAAAGCTTACTTCCCCCGTTTTTTAAAATCACAGCTTCTAGAAGGTTTACATAATTTCTTAAAAAACATGAGTTTTTAGAAAATGTGTTTTATTTCATAAATGAAATCTACAAAGTATGCACATTCTATGTGATAACGACTTTCTATAGTTTGCGCATGCATTTGGAAATAAGAAAAACTTACTTCCCCCGTTTTTTAAAATCACTGCTTCTAGAAGGTTTACATGAGTTGTTAAAAAACACAAGTTTTTAGAAAATGGGTTTTATTTCATAAATGGAATCAACAAAGTATGCACATTCTACGTCATAACGACTTTCTATATTTTCCGCATGCGTTTGGAAATAAAAAAAACTTACTTCCCCCGTTTTTTAAAATCACATCTTCTAGAAGGTTTACATGATTTGTTAAAAAACATGAGGTTTTAGTAAATGTGTTTTATTTCATAAATGGAATCAACAAAGTATGCACATTCTACGTCATAACGACTTTCTATAGTTTGCGCATGCGTTTGGAAATAAGAAAAGCTTACTTCCCCCGTTTTTTAAAATAATAGCTTCTAGAAGGTTTACATGATATCGTAAAAAACACGACTTTTTAGAAAATGTATTTTATTTCATAAATGGAATCTACAAAGTATGCACATTCTACGTCATAACGAATTTCTATAGTTTGCGCATGCATCCGGAAATAAGAAAAGCTTACTTCCCCCGTTTTTTAAAATCACAGCTTCTAGAAGGTTTACATGCTTTGTTAAAAAACACGAGTTTTTAGAAAATGGGTTTTATTTCATAAATGGAATCAACAAAGTATGCACATTCTGCATCATAACGACTTTCTATAGTTTGCGCATGCGTTTGGAAATAAAAAAAGCTTACTTCCCCCGTTTTTTAAAATCACAGCTTCTAGAAGGTTTACATGATTTGTTAAAAAACACGAGTTTTAAGAAATTGTGTTTTATTTCATAAATGGAATCAACAAAGTATGCACATTCTACGTCATAACGACTTTCTATAGTTTGCGCATGCGTCCGGATATAAGAAAAGCTTACTTCCACCGTTTTTTAAAATAATAGCTTCTAGAAGGTTTACATGATTTCGTAAAAAACATGAGTTTTTAAAAAATGTGTTTTATTTCATAAATGGAATCTACAAAGTATGCACATTCTACGTCATAACGACTTTCTATAGTTTGCGCATGCGTCTAGAAATAAAAAAGCTTACTTCCCAAGTTTTTTAAAATAACAGCTTCTAGAAGGTTTACATGATTTGGTAAAAAACACGAGTTTTTAGAAAATGTGTTCTATTTCATAAATGGAATCTACGAAGTATGCACATTCTACGTCATAACGACTTTCTATACTTTGCGCATGCGTCCAGAAATAAGAAAAGCTTACTTCCCCCGTTTTTTAAAATCACAGCTTCTAGAAGGTTTATATGATTTCGTAAAAAACACGAGTTTTTAGAAAATTTGTTTTATTTCATAAATGGAATCTACAAAGTATGCACATTCTACGTCATAACGACTTTCTATAGTTTGCGCATTCGTTCGGAAATAAGAAAAGCTTACTTCCACCTTTTTTTAAAATCACAGCTTCTAGAAGGTTTACAAGATTTCTTAAAAAACACGAGTTTTTAGGAAATGTGTTTTATTTCGTAAATGGAATCAACAAAGTATGCACATTCTACGTAATAACGACTTTCGATAGTTTCCGGATTCGACCGGAAATAAGAAAAGCTTACTTCCACCGTTTTTTAAAATCACAGCTTCTAGAAGGTTTACATGATTTCGTAAAAAACACAAGTTTTTAGAAAATGTGTTTTATTTCATCAATGCAATCAACAAAGTATGCACATTCTACGTCATAACGACTTTCTATAGTTTGCGCATGCGTTTGGAAATAAGAAAAGCTTACTTCCCCCGTTTTTTAAAATAATAACTTCTAGAAGGTTTACATGATTTCGTAAAAAACACGACTTTTTAGAAAATGTATTTTATTTCATAAATGGAATCTACAAAGTATGCACATTCTACGTCATAACGAATTTCTATAGTTTGCGCATGCATCCGGAAATAAGAAAAGCTGACTTCCCCCGTTTTTTAAAATCACAGCTTCTAGAAGGTTTACATAATTTCTTAAAAAACATGAGTTTTTAGAAAATGTGTTTTATTTCATAAATGAAATCTACAAAGTATGCACATTCTACGTGATAACGACTTTCTATAGTTTGCGCATGCGTTTGGAAATAAGAAAAACTTACTTCCCCCGTTTTTTAAAATCACAGCTTCTAGAAGGTTTACATGATTTCTTAAAAAACACGAGTTTTTAGAAAATGTGTTTTATTTCATAAATGGAATCAACAAAGTATGCACATTCTACATCATAACGACTTTCTATAGTTTGCGCATGCGTCCGGAAATAAGAAAAGCTTACTTCGAAAGTTTTTTAAAATAATAGCTTCTAGAAGGTTTACATGATTTCGTAAAAAACACGAGTTTCTAGAAAATGTATTTTATTTCATAAATGGAATCTACAAAGTATGCACATTCTACGTCATAACGAATTTCTATAGTTTGCGCATGCATCCGGAAATAAGAAAAGCTGACTTCCCCCGTTTTTTAAAATCACGGCTTCTAGAAGGTTTACATAATTTCTTAAAAAACATGAGTTTTTAGAAAATGTGTTTTATTTCATAAATGAAATCTACAAAGTATGCACATTCTACGTGATAACGACTTTCTATAGTTTGCGCATGCGTTTGGAAATAAGAAAAACTTACTTCCCCCGTTTTTTAAAATCACTGCTTCTAGAAGGTTTACATGAGTTGTTAAAAAACACAAGTTTTTAGAAAATGGGTTTTATTTCATAAATGGAATCAACAAAGTATGCACATTCTACGTCATAACGACTTTCTATATTTTGCGCATGCGTTTGGAAATAAAAAAAGCTTACTTCCCCCGTTTTTTAAAATCACATCTTCTAGAAGGTTTACATGATTTGTTAAAAAACATGAGTTTTTAGAAAATGTGTTTTATTTCATAAATGGAATCAACAAAGTATGCACATTCTACGTCATAACGACTTTCTATAGTTTGCGCATGCGTTTGGAAATAAGAAAAACTTACTTCCCCCGTTTTTTAAAATCACAGCTTCTAGAAGGTTTACATGATTTCTTAAAAAACACGAGTTTTTAGAAAATGTTTTTTATTTCATAAATGATCTACAAAGTATGAACATTCTACGTCATAACGACTTTCTATAGTTAGCGCATGCGTCTAGAAATAAGAAAAGCTTACTTCCCTCGTTTTTTTAAATCACAGCTTCTAGAAGGTTTACATGATTTCTTAAAAAACATGAGTTTTTAGAAAATGTGTTTTATTTCATAAATGGAATCAACAAAGTATGCACATTCTACGTCATAACGACTTTCTATAGTTTGCGCATGCGTTTGGAAATAAGAAAACCTTACTTCCCCCGTTTTTTAAAATCACAGCTTCTAGAAGGTTTACATGATTTCTTAAAAAACACGAGTTTTTAGAAAATGTGTTTTATTTCATAAATGGAATCTACAAAGTATGCACATTCTACGTCATAATGACTTTCTATAGTTTGCGCATGCGTTTGGAAATAAGAAAAGCTTACTTCCCCCGTTTTTTAAAATCACAGCTTCTAGAAGGTTTACATGATTTCTTAAAAAACACGAGTTTTTAGAAAATGTGTTTTATTTCATAAATGGAATCTACAAAGTATGCACATTCTACGTCATAACGACTTTCTATGGTTTGCGCATGTGTTTGGAAATAAGAAAAACTTACTTCCCCCGTTTTTTAAAATCACAGCTTCTAGAAGGTTTACATGATTTGTTAAAAAACACGAGTTTTTAGAAAATGTGTTTTATTTCATAAATGGAATCAACAAAGTATGAACATTCTACGTCATAACGACTTTCTATAGTTTGCGCATGCGCTCGGAAATAAGAAAAGCTTACTTCCACCGTTTTTTAAAATAATAGCTTCTAGAAGGTTTACATGATTTCGTAAAAAACATGAGTTTCTAGAAAATGTGTTTTATTTCATAAATGGAATCTACAAAGTATGCACATTCTTCATCATAACGACTTTCTATAGTTTGCGCATGCGTCCGGAAATAAGAAAAGCTTACTTCCCCCGTTTTTTAAAATCACAGCTTCTAGAAGGTTTACATAATTTCTTAAAAAACATGAGTTTTTAGAAAATGTGTTTTATTTCATAAATGAAATCTACAAAGTATGCACATTCTATGTGATAACGACTTTCTATAGTTTGCGCATGCATTTGGAAATAAGAAAAACTTACTTCCCCCGTTTTTTAAAATCACTGCTTCTAGAAGGTTTACATGAGTTGTTAAAAAACACAAGTTTTTAGAAAATGGGTTTTATTTCATAAATGGAATCAACAAAGTATGCACATTCTACGTCATAACGACTTTCTATATTTTCCGCATGCGTTTGGAAATAAAAAAAACTTACTTCCCCCGTTTTTTAAAATCACATCTTCTAGAAGGTTTACATGATTTGTTAAAAAACATGAGGTTTTAGTAAATGTGTTTTATTTCATAAATGGAATCAACAAAGTATGCACATTCTACGTCATAACGACTTTCTATAGTTTGCGCATGCGTTTGGAAATAAGAAAAGCTTACTTCCCCCGTTTTTTAAAATAATAGCTTCTAGAAGGTTTACATGATTTCGTAAAAAACACGACTTTTTAGAAAATGTATTTTATTTCATAAATGGAATCTACAAAGTATGCACATTCTACGTCATAACGAATTTCTATAGTTTGCGCATGCATCCGGAAATAAGAAAAGCTGACTTCCCCCGTTTTTTAAAATCACAGCTTCTAGAAGGTTTACATAATTTATTAAAAAACATGAGTTTTTAGAAAATGTGTTTTATTTCATAAATGAAATCTACAAAGTATGCACATTCTACGTGATAACGACTTTCTATAGTTTGCGCATGCCTTTGGAAATAAGAAAAACTTACTTCCCCCGTTTTTTAAAATCACAGCTTCTAGAAGGTTTACATGATTTCTTAAAAAACACGAGTTTTTAGACAATGTGTTTTATTTCATAAATGGAATCAACAAAGTATGCACATTCTACATCATAACGACTTTCTATAGTTTGCGCATGCGTCCGGAAATAAGAAAAGCTTACTTCCAACGTTTTTTAAAATAATAGCTTCTAGAAGGTTTACATGATTTCGTAAAAAACACGAGTTTCTAGAAAATGTGTTTTATTTCATAAATGGAATCTACAAAGTATGCACATTCTTCGTCATAACGACTTTCTATAATTTGCGAATGCGTCCGGAAATAAGAAAAGCTTACTTCCCCCGTTTTTTAAAATCACAGCTTCTAGAAGGTTTACATGATTTCGTAAAAAACACGAGTTTTTAGAAAATGTGTTCTATTTCATAAATGGAATCTACAAAGTATGCACATTCTACGTCATAACGAATTTCTATAGTTTGCGCATGCGTCCGGAAATAAGAAAAGCTTACTTCCCCCGTTTTTTAAAATGACAGGTTCTAGAAGGTTTACATGATTTCTTAAAAAACACGAGTTTTTAGAAAATGTGTTTTATTTCATAAATGGAATCAACAAAGTATGCACATTCTACGTCATAACGACTTTCTATATTTTGCGCATGCGTTTGGAAATAATAAAAGCTTACTTCCCCCGTTTTTTAAAATCACATCTTCTAGAAGGTTTACATGATTTGTTAAAAAACATGAGTTTTTAGAAAATGTGTTTTATTTCATAAATGGAATCAACAAAGTATGCACATTCTACGTCATAAGGACTTTCTATAGTTTGCGCATGCGTTTGGAAATAAGAAAAACTTACTTCCCCCGTTTTTTAAAATCACAGCTTCTAGAAGGTTTACATGATTTCTTAAAAAACACGAGTTTTTAGAAAATGTTTTTTTATTTCATAAATGATCTACAAAGTATGAACATTCTACGTCATAACGACTTTCTATAGTTAGCGCATGCGTCTAGAAATAAGAAAAGCTTACTTCCCCCATTTTTTTAAATCACAGCTTCTAGAAGGTTTACATGATTTCGTAAAAAACACGTGTTTTTAGAAAATGTGTTCTATTTCATAAATGGAATCTACAAAGTATGCACATTCTACGTCATAACGACTTTCTATAGTTTGCGCATGCGTCCGGAAATAAGAAAAGCTTACTTCCCCCGTTTTTTAAAATCACAGCTTCTAGAAGGTTTACATGATTTCTTAAAAAACATGAGTTTTTAGAAAATTTGTTTTATTTCATAAATGGAATCAACAAAGTATGCACATTCTACGTCATAACGACTTTCTATAGTTTGCGCATGCGTTTGGAAATAAGAAAAACTTACTTCCCCAGTTTTTTAAAATCACAGCTTCTAGAAGGTTTACATGATTTCTTAAAAAACACGAGTTTTTAGAAAATGTGTTTTATTTCATAAATGGAATCTACAAAGTATGCACATTCTACGTCGTAATGACTTTCTATAGTTTGCGCATGCGTTTGGAAATAAGAAAAGCTTACTTCCCCCGTTTTTTAAAATCACAGCTTCTAGAAGGTTTACATGATTTCTTAAAAAACACGACTTTTTAGAAAATGTGTTTTATTTCATAAATGGAATCTACAAAGTATGCACTTTCTACGTCATAACGACTTTCTATGGTTTGCGCATGCGTTTGGAAATAAGAAAAACTTACTTCCCCCGTTTTTTAAAATCACAGCTTCTAGAAGGTTTACATGATTTGTTAAAAAACACGAGTTTTTAGAAAATGTGTTTTATTTCATAAATGGAATCAACAAAGTATGAACATTCTACGTCATAACGACTTTCTATAGTTTGCGCATGCGCCCGGAAATAAGAAAAGCTTACTTCCACCGTTTTTTAAAATAATAGCTTCTAGAAGGTTTACATGATTTCGTAAAAAACACGAGTTTCTAGAAAATGTGTTTTATTTCATAAATGGAATCTACAAAGTATGCACATTCTTCGTCATAACGACTTTCTATAGTTTGCGCATGCGTCCGGAAATAAGAAAAGCTTACTTCCCCCGTTTTTGAAAATCACAGCTTCTAGAAGGTTTACATGATTTCGTAAAAAACACGAGTTTTTAGAAAATGTGTTGTATTTCATAAATGGAATCAACAAAGTATGCACATTCTACGTCATAACGACTTTCTATACTTTGCGCATGCGTTTGGAAATAAGAAAAGCTTACTTCCCCCGTTTTTTAAAATATTAGCTTCTAGAAGGTTTACATGATTTCGTAAAAAACACGACTTTTTAGAAAAATGTGTTTTATTTCATAAATGGAATCTACAAAGTTTGCACATTCTACGTCATAACGACTTTCTATAGTTTGCGAATGCGTTTGGAAATAAGAAAAGCTTACTTCCCCCGTTTTTTAAAATCACAGCTTCTAGAAGGTTTACATGATTTCTTAAAAAACATGAGTTTTTAGAAAATGTGTTTTATTTCATAAATGGAATCAAAAAAGTATGCACATTCTACGTCGTAACGACTTTCTATAGTTTGCGAATGCGTTTGGAAATAAGAAAAGCTTACTTCCCCCGTTTTTTAAAATCACAGCTTCTAGAAGGTTTACATGATTTCTTAAAAAACATGAGTTTTTAGAAAATGTGTTTTATTTCATAAATGGAATCAACAAAGTATGCACATTCTACGTCATAATGACTTTCTATAATTTGCGCATGCGTCCGGAAATAAGACAAGCTTATTTCCCCTGTTTTTTTAAATCACAGCTTCTAGAAGGTTTACATGATTTCTTAAAAAACACGACTGTTTAGAAAATGGGTTTTATTTCATAAATGGAATCAACAAAGTATGCACATTCTACGTCATAACGACTTTCTATAGTTTTCGCATGCGTTTGGAAATAAAAAAAGCTTACTTCCCCCGTTTTTTAAAATCACAGCTTCTAGAAGGTTTACATGATTTGTTAAAAAACACGAGTTTTAAGAAATTGTGTTTTATTTCATAAATGGAATCAACAAAGTATGCACATTCTACGTCATAACGACTTTCTATAGTTTGCGGATGCGTCCGGATATAAGAAAAGCTTACTTCCACCGTTTTTTAAAATAATAGCTTCTAGAAGGTTTACATGATTTCGTAAAAAACACGAGTTTTTAGAAAATGTGTTTTATTTCATAAATGGAATCTACAAAGTATGCACATTCTACGTCATAACGACTTTCTATAGTTTGCGCAGGCGTCTAGAAATAAAAAAAACTTACTTCCCCCGTTTTTTAAAATAACAGCTTCTAGAAGGTTTACATGATTTCGTAAAAAACACGAGTTTTTAGAAAATGTGTTCTATTTCATAAATGGAATCTACAAAGTATGCACATTCTACGTCATAACGACTTTCTATAGTTTGCGCATTCGTCCGGAAATAAGAAAAGCTTACTTCCACCTTTTTTTAAAATCACAGCTTCTAGAAGGTTTAAAAGATTTCTTAAAAAACACGAGTTTTTAGAAAATGTGTTTTATTTCATAAATGGAATCAACAAAGTATGCACATTCTACGTAATAACGACTTTCGATAGTTTCCGCATTCGACCGGAAATAAGAAAAGCTTACTTCCACCGTTTTTTAAAATCACAGCTTCTAGAAGGTTTACATGATTTCGTAAAAAACACGAGTTTTTAGAAAATGTGTTTTATTTCACAAATGGAATCAACAAAGTATGCACATTCTACGTCATAAGGACTTTCTATAGCTTGCGCATGCGTCCGGAAATAAGAAAATCTTACTTCCACCGTTTTTCAAAATCACAGCTTCTAGAAGGTTTACATGATTTCTTAAAAAACACGAGTTTTTAGAAAATGTGTTTTATTTCATAAATGGAATCAACAATGTATGCACATTCTACGTCATAACGACTTTCTATAGTTTGCGCATGCGTTTGGAAATAAGAAAAGCTTAGTTCCCCCGTTTTTTAAAATCACAGCTTCTAGAAGGTTTACATGATTTGTTAAAAAACATGAGTTTTTAGAAAATGTGTTTTATTTCATAAATGGAATCTACAAAGTATGCACATTCTACCTCATAACGACTTTCTATAGTTTGCGCATGCGTTTGGAAATAAGAAAAACTTACTTCCCCCGTTTTTTAAAATCACAGCTTCTAGAAGGTTTACATGATTTCTTAAAAAACACGAGTTTTCAGAAAATGTGTTTTATTTCATAAATGGAATCAACAAAGTATGCACATTCTACATCATAACGACTTTCTATAGTTTGCGCATGCGTCCGGAAATAAGAAAAGCTTACCTCCAACGTTTTTTAAAATAATAGCTTCTAGAAGGTTTACATGATTTTGTAAAAAACACGAGTTTCTAGAAAATGTGTTTTATTTCATAAATGGAATCTACAAAGTATACACATTCTTCGTCATAACGACTTTCTATAGTTTGCGCATGCCTCCGGAAATAAGAAAAGCTTACTTCCCCCGTTTTTTAAAATCACAGCTTCTAGAAGGTTTACATGATTTCGTAAAAAACACGAGTTTTTAGAAAATATGTTCTATTTCATAAATGGAATCTACAAAGTATGCACATTCTACGTCATAACGACTTTCTATAGTTTGCGCATGCGTCCGGAAATAAGAAAAGCTTACTTCCCCCATTTTTTAAAATGACAGGTTCTAGAAGGTTTACATGATTTCGTAAAAAACACGAGTTTTTAGAAAATGTGTTCTATTTCATAAATGGAATCTACAAAGTATGCACATTCTACGTCATAACGACTTTCTATAGTTTGCGCATACGTCCGGAAATAAGAAAAGCTTACTTCCCCCATTTTTTAAAATGACAGGTTCTAGAAGGTTTACATGATTTCTTAAAAAACATGAGTTTTTAGAAAATGTGTTTTATTTCATAAATGGAATCAACAAAGTATGCACATTCTACGTCATAACGACTTTCTATAGTTTGCGCATGCGTCCGGAAATAAGAAAAGCTTACTTCCCTGTTTTTTAAAATGACAGGTTGTAGAAGGTTTACATGATTTCTTAAAAAACACGAGTTTTTAGAAAATGTGTTTTATTTCATAAATGGAATCAACAAAGTATGCACATTCTACGTCATAACGAATTTCTATAGTTTGCGCATGCGTCCGGAAATAAGAAAAGCTTACTTCCCCCGTTTTTTAAAATGACAGGTTCTAGAAGGTTTACATGATTTCTTAAAAAACACGAGTTTTTAGAAAATGTGTTTTATTTCATAAATGGAATCAACAAAGTATGCACATTCTACGTCATAACGACTTTCTATAGTTTGCGCATGCGTTTGGAAATAAGAAAAGATTAGTTCCCCCGTTTTTTAAAATCACAGCTTCTAGAAGGTTTACATGATTTCTTAAAAAACACGAGTTTTTAGAAAATGTGTTTTATTTCATAAATGGAATCAACAAGTATGCACATTCTACGTCATATATAATTTCTATAGTTTGCGCATGCGTTTGGAAATAAGAAAAGCTTACTTCCCCCGTTTTTTAAAATCACAGCTTCTAGAAGGTTTACATGATTTGTTAAAAAACACGAGTTTTTAGAAAATGTGTTTTATTTCATAAATGGAATCAACAAAGTATGCACATTCTACGTCATAACGACTTTCTATAGTTTGCGCATGCGTCCGGAAATAAGAAAAGCTTACTTCCGCCGTTTTTTAAAATAATAGCTTC
Organism: Larix kaempferi; assembly: GCA_027924585.1. Lineage (NCBI taxonomy): Eukaryota > Viridiplantae > Streptophyta > Pinopsida > Pinales > Pinaceae > Larix > Larix kaempferi. The sequence continues at coordinate 232,505 of BSBM01001572.1, forward strand.
TAGAAGGTTTACATGATTTCTTAAAAAACACGAGTTTTTAGAAAATGTGTTTTATTTCATAAATGGAATCAACAAGTATGCACATTCTACGTCATATATAATTTCTATAGTTTGCGCATGCGTTTGGAAATAAGAAAAGCTTACTTCCCCCGTTTTTTAAAATCACAGCTTCTAGAAGGTTTACATGATTTGTTAAAAAACACGAGTTTTTCGAAAATGTGTTTTATTTCATAAATGGAATCAAAAAAGTATGCATATTCTACATCATAACGACTCTCTATAGTTTGCGCATGCGTCCGGAAATAAGAAAAGCTTACTTCCCCCGTTTTTTAAAATCACAGCTTCTAGAAGGTTTACATGATTTCTTAAAAAACACGAGTTTTTAGAAAATGTGTTTTATTGAATAAATGGAATCAACAAAGTATGCACATTCTACGTCATAACGACTCTCTATAGTTTGAGCATGTGTTTGGAAATAAAAAAAGCTTACTTCCCCCATTTTTTAAAATAATAGCTTCTAGAAGGTTTACATGATTTCCTAAAAAACACGATTTTTTAGAAAATGTGTTTTATTTCATCAATGGAATGAATAAAGTATGCACATTCTACGTTATAACGACTTTCTATAGTTTGCGCATGCGTTTGGAAATAAAAAAGCTTACTTGCCCCGTTTTTTAAAATCACGGCTTTTAGATGGTTTACATGATTTCTTAAAAAACACGAGTTTTTAGAAAATGTGTTTTATTTCATAAATGGAATCAACAAAGTATGCACATTCTACGTCATAACGACTTTCTATAGTTTGCGCATGCGTTTGGAAATAAGAAAAGCTTACTTCCCCCGTTTTTTAAGATAATAGCTTCTTGAAGGTTTACACGATTTCTTAAAAAACACGAGTTTTTAGAAAATGTGTTTTATTTCATAAATGGAATCAACAAAGTATGCACATTCTACGTCATAACGACTTTCTATAGTTTTCGCATGCGTCCGGAAATAAGAAAAGCTTACTTCCCCCGTTTTTTAAAATAATAGCTTCTGGAAGGTTTACATGATTTCGAAAAAAACATGAGTTTTTAGAAAATGTGTTTTATTTCATAAATGGAATCTACAAAGTATGCACATTCTACGTCATAACGACTTTCTATAGTTTGCGCGTGCGTCCGGAAATAAGAAAAGCTTACTTCCCCCGTTTTTTAAAATCATAGCTTCTAGAAGGTTTACATGATTTGTTAAAAAACATGAGTTTTTAGAAAATGTGTTTTATTTCATAAATGGAATCAACAATGTATGCACATTCTACGTCATAACGAATTTCTATAGTTTGCGCATGCGTCCGGAAATAAGAAAAGCTTACTTCCCCCGTTTTTTTAAATAATAGCCTCTAGAAGGTTTACATGATTTCGTAAAAAACATGAGTTTTTAGAAAATGTGTTTTATTTCATAAAGGGAATCTACAAAGTATACACATTCTACGTCATAACGACTTTCTATAGTTTGCGCATGCGTCCGGAAATAAGAAAAGCTTACTTCCCCCGTTTTTTAAAATAATAGCTTCTAGAAGGTTTACATGATTTCCTAAAAAACACGATTTTTTATAAAATGTGTTTTATTTCATAAATGGAATGAGCAAAGTATGCACATTCTACGTTATAACGACTTTCTATAGTTTGCGCATGCTTTTGGAAATAAAAAAGCTTACTTGCCCCGTTTTTTAATATCACGGCTTTTAGAAGGTTTACATGATTTGTTAAAAAACACGAGTTTTTAGAAAATGTGTTTTATTTCATAAATGGAATCAACAAAGTATGCACATTATACGTCACAACGACTTTCTATAGTTTGCGCATGCGTTTGGAAATAAGAAAAGCTTACTTCCCCCGTTTTTTAAAATCATAGCTTCTTGAAGGTTTACACGATTTCTTAAAAAACACGAGTTTTTAGAAAATGTGTTTTATTTCATAAATGGAATCAACAATGTATGCACATTCTACGTCATAACGACTTTCTATAGTTTGCGCATGCGTCTGGAAATAAGAAAAGCTTACTTCCCCCGTTTTTTAAAATAATAGCTTCTAGAAGGTTTACATGATTTCGTAAAAAACATGAGTTTTTAGAAAATGTGTTTTATTTCATAAATGGAATCTACAAAGTATGCACATTCTACATCATAACGACTTTCTATAGTTTGAGCATGCGTCCGGAAATAAGAAAAGCTTACTTCCCCCGTTTTTTAAAATCACAGCTTCTAGAAGGTTTACATGATTTGTTAAAAAACACGAGTTTTTAGAAAATGTGTTTTATTTCATAAATGGAATCTACAAAGTATGCACATTCTATGTCATAACGACTTTCTATAGTTTGCGCATGCGTCCGGAAATAAGAAAAGCTTACTTCCACCGTTTTTTAAAATAATAGCTTCTAGAAGGTTTACATGATTTTGTAAAAAACACAAGGTTTTAGAAAATGTGTTTTATTTCATAAATGGAATCTACAAAGTATGCACATTCTACGTCATAACGACTTTCTATAGTTTGCGCATGCGTCCGGAAATAAGAAAAGCTTACTTCCACCGTTTTTCAAAATCACAACTTCTAGAAGGTTTACATGATTTCTTAAAAAACACGAGTTTTTAGAAAATGTGTTTTATTTCATAAATGGAATCAACAAAGTATGGACATTCTACGTCATAACGACTTTCTGTAGTTTGCGCATGCGTTTGGAAAAAAGAAAAACTTACTTCCCCCGTTTTTTAAAATCACAGCTTCTAGAAGGTTTACGTGATTTGTTTAAAAACACGAGTTTTTAGAAAATGTGTTTTATTTCATAAATGGAATCAACAAAGTATGCACATTCTACGTCATAAAGACTTTCAATAGTTTGTGCATGCGTCCGGAAATAAGAAAAGCTTACTTCCACCGTTTTTTAAAATAATAGCTTCTAGAAGGTTTACATGATTTCGTAAAAAACACGAGTTTTTAGAAAATGTGTTTTTTTTCATAAATGGAATCTACAAAGTATGCACATTCTTCGTCATAACGACTTTCTATAGTTTGCGCATTCGTCCGGAAATAAGAAAAGCTTACTTCCCCCATTTTTTAAAAGCACAGCTTCTAGAAGGTTTACATGATTTCGTAAAAAACATGAGTTTTTAGAAAATGTGTTTTATTTCATAAATGGAATCTACAAAGTATGCACATTCTACGTCATAACGACTTTCTATAGTTTGCGCATCCGGCCGGAAATAAGAAAAGCTTACTTCCCCCATTTTTTAAAATCACAGCTTCTAGAAGGTTTACATGATTTCTTAAGAAACACGAGTTTTTAGAAAATGTGTTTTATTTCATTAATGGAATCAACAAAGTATGCACATTCTACATCATAACGACTTTCTATAGTTTGCGCATGCGTTTGGAAATGAGAAAAGCTTACTTCCCCCGTTTTTTAAGATCATAGCTTTTTGAAGGTTTACACGATTTCTTAAAAAACACGAGTTTTTAGAAAATGTGTTTTATTTCATAAATGGAATCAACAAAGTATGCACATTCTACGTCATAACGACTTTCTATAGTTTTCGCATGCGTCCGGAAATAAGAAAAGCTTACTTCCCCCGTTTTTTAAAATAATAGCTTCTAGAAGGTTTACATGATTTCGTAAAAAACACGAGTTTTTAGAAAATGTGTTTTATTTCATAAATGGAATCTACAAAGTATGCACATTCTTCGTCATAACGACTTTCTATAGTTTGCGCATTCGTCCGGAAATAAGAAAAGCTTACTTCCCCTGTTTTTTAAAAGCACAGCTTCTAGAAGGTTTACATGATTTCGTAAAAAACATGAGTTTTTAGAAAATGTGTTTTATTTCATAAATGGAATGTACAAAGTATTCACATTCTAAGTCATAACGACTTTCTATAGTTTGCTCATGCGTCCGGAAATAAGAAAAGCTTACTTCCCCCGTTTTTTAAAATCACAGCTTCTAGAAGGTTTACATGATTTCTTAAGAAACACGAGTTTTTAGAAAATGTGTTTTATTTCATAAATGGAATCAACAAAGTATGCACATTCTACGTCATAACGACTTTCTATAGTTTGCGCATGCGTTTGGAAATAAGAAAAGCTTACTTCCCCCGTTTTTTAAGATCATAGCTTCTTGAAGGTTTACACGATTTCTTAAAAAACACGAGTTTTTAGAAAATGTGTTTTATTTCATAAATGGAATCAACAAAGTATGCACATTCTACGTCATAACGACTTTCTATAGTTTTCGCATGCGTCCGGAAATAAGAAAAGCTTACTTCCCCCGTTTTTTAAAATAATAGCTTCTAGAAGGTTTACATTATTTCGTAAAAAACATGAGTTTTTAGAAAATGTGTTTTATTTCATAAATGGAATCTACAAAGTATGCACATTCTACGTCATAACGACTTTCTATAGTTTGCGCATGCGTCCGGAAATAAGAAAAGTTTACTTCCCCCGTTTTTTAAAATCACAGCTTCTAGAAGGTTTACATGATTTGTTAAAAAACACGAGTTTTTAGAAAATGTGTTTTATTTCATAAATGGAATCAACAAAGTATGCACATTCTACGTCATAAAGACTTTCAATAGTTTGTGCATGCGTCCGGAAATAAGAAAAGCTTACTTCCACCGTTTTTTAAAATAATAGCTTCTAGAAGGTTTACATGATTTCGTAAAAAACACGAGTTTTTAGAAAATGTGTTTTTTTTCATAAATGGAATCTACAAAGTATGCACATTCTTCGTCATAACGACTTTCTATAGTTTGCGCATTCGTCCGGAAATAAGAAAAGCTTACTTCCCCCATTTTTTAAAAGCACAGCTTCTAGAAGGTTTACATGATTTCGTAAAAAACATGAGTTTTTAGAAAATGTGTTTTATTTCATAAATGGAATCTACAAAGTATGCACATTCTACGTCATAACGACTTTCTATAGTTTGCGCATCCGGCCGGAAATAAGAAAAGCTTACTTCCCCCATTTTTTAAAATCACAGCTTCTAGAAGGTTTACATGATTTCTTAAGAAACACGAGTTTTTAGAAAATGTGTTTTATTTCATTAATGGAATCAACAAAGTATGCACATTCTACATCATAACGACTTTCTATAGTTTGCGCATGCGTTTGGAAATGAGAAAAGCTTACTTCCCCCGTTTTTTAAGATCATAGCTTTTTGAAGGTTTACACGATTTCTTAAAAAACACGAGTTTTTAGAAAATGTGTTTTATTTCATAAATGGAATCAACAAAGTATGCACATTCTACGTCATAACGACTTTCTATAGTTTTCGCATGCGTCCGGAAATAAGAAAAGCTTACTTCCCCCGTTTTTTAAAATAATAGCTTCTAGAAGGTTTACATGATTTCGTAAAAAACACGAGTTTTTAGAAAATGTGTTTTATTTCATAAATGGAATCTACAAAGTATGCACATTCTTCGTCATAACGACTTTCTATAGTTTGCGCATTCGTCCGGAAATAAGAAAAGCTTACTTCCCCTGTTTTTTAAAAGCACAGCTTCTAGAAGGTTTACATGATTTCGTAAAAAACATGAGTTTTTAGAAAATGTGTTTTATTTCATAAATGGAATGTACAAAGTATTCACATTCTAAGTCATAACGACTTTCTATAGTTTGCTCATGCGTCCGGAAATAAGAAAAGCTTACTTCCCCCGTTTTTTAAAATCACAGCTTCTAGAAGGTTTACATGATTTCTTAAGAAACACGAGTTTTTAGAAAATGTGTTTTATTTCATAAATGGAATCAACAAAGTATGCACATTCTACGTCATAACGACTTTCTATAGTTTGCGCATGCGTTTGGAAATAAGAAAAGCTTACTTCCCCCGTTTTTTAAGATCATAGCTTCTTGAAGGTTTACACGATTTCTTAAAAAACACGAGTTTTTAGAAAATGTGTTTTATTTCATAAATGGAATCAACAAAGTATGCACATTCTACGTCATAACGACTTTCTATAGTTTTCGCATGCGTCCGGAAATAAGAAAAGCTTACTTCCCCCGTTTTTTAAAATAATAGCTTCTAGAAGGTTTACATTATTTCGTAAAAAACATGAGTTTTTAGAAAATGTGTTTTATTTCATAAATGGAATCTACAAAGTATGCACATTCTACGTCATAACGACTTTCTATAGTTTGCGCATGCGTCCGGAAATAAGAAAAGTTTACTTCCCCCGTTTTTTAAAATCACAGCTTCTAGAAGGTTTACATGATTTGTTAAAAAACACGAGTTTTTAGAAAATGTGTTTTATTTCATAAATGGAATCAACAAAGTATGCACATTCTACGTCATAACGACTTTCTATAGTTTGCGCATGCGTCTGGAAATAAGAAAAGCTTACTTCTCCCGTTTTTTAAAATAATAGCTTCTACAAGGTTTACATGATTTCTTAAAAAACACGAATTTTTAGAAAATGTGTTTTATTTCGTAAATGGAATCTACAAAGTATGCACATTCTACGTCATAACGACTTTCTATAGTTTGCGCATGCGTCCGGAAATAAGAAAAGCTTACTTCCCCCGTTTTTTAAAATAATAGCTTCTAGAAGGTTTACATGATTTCCTAAAAAACACGATTTTTTAGAAAATGTGTTTTATTTCATAAATGGAATCAACAAAGTATGCACATTCTACGTCATAACGACTTTCTATAGTTTGCGCATGCGTTCGGAAATAAGAAAAGCTTACTTCCCCCGTTTTTTAAAATCATAGCTTCTTGAAGGTTTACACGAGTTTTTAGAAAATGTGTTTTATTTCATAAATGGAATCAACAAAGTATGCACATTCTAGGTCATAACGACTTTCTATAGTTTGCGCATGCGTCCGGAAATAAGAAAACCTTACTTCCCCCGTTTATTAAAATAATAGCTTCTAGAAGGTTTACATGATTTCGTAAAAAACACGAGTTTCTAGAAAATGTGTTTTATTTCATAAATGGAATCTACAAAGTATGCACATTCTACGTCATAACGACTTTCTATATTTTGCGCATGCGTCCGGAAATAAGAAAAGCTTACTTCCCCCATTTTTTAAAATCACAGCTTCTAGAAGGTTTACGTGATTTCTTAAAAACACGAGTTTTTAGAATATGTGTTTTATTTCATAAATGGAATCAACAAAGTATGCCCATTCTACGTCATAACGACTTTCTATAGTTTGCCCATTCGTCTGGAAATAAGAAAAGTTTACTTCCACCATTTTTTAAAATCACAGCTTCTAGAAGGGTTACATGATTTCTTAAAAAACATGAGTTTTTAGAAAATGTGTTTTATTTCATAAATGGAATCTACAAAGTATGCACATTCTACCTCATAACGACTTTCTATAGTTTGTGCATGCGTCCGGAAATAAGAAAAGCTTACTTCCACCGTTTTTTAAAATAATAGCTTCTAGAAGGTTTACATGATTTCGTAAAAAACACGAGTTTTTAGAAAATGTGCTTTATTTCATAAATGGAATCTACAAAGTATGCACATTCTACGTCATAACTACTTTCTATAGTTTGCGAATGCGTTTGGAAATAAGAAAAGCTTACTTCCCCCGTTTTTTAAAATCACAGCTTCTAGAAGGTTTACATGATTTCGTAAAAAACACGAGTTTTTAGAAAATGTGCTTTTTTTCATAAATGGAATCTACAAAGTATGCACATTCTACGTCATAACGACTTTCTATAGTTTGCGCATGCGTCCGGAAATAAGAAACGCTTACTTCCCCCGTTTTTTAAAATCACAGCTTCTAGAAGGTTTACATGATTTGTTAAAAAACACGATTTTTTAGAAAATGTGTTTTATTTCATAAATGGAATCTACAAAGTATGCACATTCTATGTCATAACGACTATAGTTTGCGCATGCGTCCGGAAATAAGAAAATCTTACTTCCACCGTTTTTTAAAATAATAGCTTCTAGAAGGTTTACATGATTTTGTAAAAAACACAAGTTTTTAGAAAATGTGTTTTATTTCATAAATGGAATCTACAAAGTATGCACATTCTACGTCATAACGACTTTCTATAGTTTGCGCATGCGTCCGGAAATAAGAAAAGCTTACTTCCTTCGTTTTTTAAAATCACAGCTTCTTGAAGGTTTACATGATTTGTTAAAAAACACGAGTTTTTAGAAAATGTTTTTTATTTCATCAATGGAATCTACAAAGTATGCACATTCTACGTCATAACAACTTTCTATAGTTTGCGCATGCGTCCGGAAATAAGAAAAGCTTACTTCCACCATTTTTTAAAATAATTGCTTCTAGAAGGTTTACATGATTTTGTAAAAAACACGAGTTTTTAGAAAATGTGCTTTATTTCATAAATGGAATCTACAAAGTATGCAAATTCTATGTCATAACGACTTTCTATAGTTTGCGCGTGCGTTTGGAAATAAGAAAAGCTTACTTCCCCCGTTTTTTAAAATCACAGCTTCTAGAAGGTTTACGTGATTTCGTAAAAAAACGAGTTTTTAGAAAATGTGTTTTATTTCATAAATGGAATCAACAATGTATGCACATTCTACGTCATAACGACTTTCTATAGTTTGCGCGTGCGTTTGGAAATAAGAAAAGCTTAATTCCCCCGTTTTTTAAAATCACAGCTTCTAGAAGGTTTACGTGATTTCGTAAAAAAACGAGTTTTTAGAAAATGTGTTTTATTTCATTAATGGAATCAACAAAGTATGCACATTCTACATCATAACGACTTTCTATAGTTTGCGCATGCGTTTGGAAATGAGAAAAGCTTACTTCCCCCGTTTTTTAAGATCATAGCTTTTTGAAGGTTTACACGATTTCTTAAAAAACACGAGTTTTTAGAAAATGTGTTTTATTTCATAAATGGAATCAACAAAGTATGCACATTCTACGTCATAACGACTTTCTATAGTTTTCGCATGCGTCCGGAAATAAGAAAAGCTTACTTCCCCCGTTTTTTAAAATAATAGCTTCTAGAAGGTTTACATGATTTCGTAAAAAACACGAGTTTTTAGAAAATGTGTTTTATTTCATAAATGGAATCTACAAAGTATGCACATTCTTCGTCATAACGACTTTCTATAGTTTGCGCATTCGTCCGGAAATAAGAAAAGCTTACTTCCCCTGTTTTTTAAAAGCACAGCTTCTAGAAGGTTTACATGATTTCGTAAAAAACATGAGTTTTTAGAAAATGTGTTTTATTTCATAAATGGAATGTACAAAGTATTCACATTCTACGTCATAACGACTTTCTATAGTTTGCTCATGCGTCCGGAAATAAGAAAAGCTTACTTCCCCCGTTTTTTAAAATCACAGCTTCTAGAAGGTTTACATGATTTCTTAAGAAACACGAGTTTTTAGAAAATGTGTTTTATTTCATAAATGGAATCAACAAAGTATGCACATTCTACGTCATAACGACTTTCTATAGTTTGCGCATGCGTTTGGAAATAAGAAAAGCTTACTTCCCCCGTTTTTTAAGATCATAGCTTCTTGAAGGTTTACACGATTTCTTAAAAAACACGAGTTTTTAGAAAATGTGTTTTATTTCATAAATGGAATCAACAAAGTATGCACATTCTACGTCATAACGACTTTCTATAGTTTTCGCATGCGTCCGGAAATAAGAAAAGCTTACTTCCCCCGTTTTTTAAAATAATAGCTTCTAGAAGGTTTACATTATTTCGTAAAAAACATGAGTTTTTAGAAAATGTGTTTTATTTCATAAATGGAATCTACAAAGTATGCACATTCTACGTCATAACGACTTTCTATAGTTTGCGCATGCGTCCGGAAATAAGAAAAGTTTACTTCCCCCGTTTTTTAAAATCACAGCTTCTAGAAGGTTTACATGATTTGTTAAAAAACACGAGTTTTTAGAAAATGTGTTTTATTTCATAAATGGAATCAACAAAGTATGCACATTCTACGTCATAACGACTTTCTATAGTTTGCGCATGCGTCTGGAAATAAGAAAAGCTTACTTCTCCCGTTTTTTAAAATAATAGCTTCTAGAAGGTTTACATGATTTCTTAAAAAACACGAATTTTTAGAAAATGTGTTTTATTTCGTAAATGGAATCTACAAAGTATGCACATTCTACGTCATAACGACTTTCTATAGTTTGCGCATGCGTCCGGAAATAAGAAAAGCTTACTTCCCCCGTTTTTTTAAATAATAGCTTCTAGAAGGTTTACATGATTTCCTAAAAAACACGATTTTTTAGAAAATGTGTTTTATTTCATAAATGGAATCAACAAAGTATGCACATTCTACGTCATAACGACTTTCTATAGTTTGCGCATGCGTTCGGAAATAAGAAAAGCTTACTTCCCCCGTTTTTTAAAATCATAGCTTCTTGAAGGTTTACACGAGTTTTTAGAAAATGTGTTTTATTTCATAAATGGAATCAACAAAGTATGCACATTCTAGGTCATAACGACTTTCTATAGTTTGCGCATGCGTCCGGAAATAAGAAAACCTTACTTCCCCCGTTTATTAAAATAATAGCTTCTAGAAGGTTTACATGATTTCGTAAAAAACACGAGTTTCTAGAAAATGTGTTTTATTTCATAAATGGAATCTACAAAGTATGCACATTCTACGTCATAACGACTTTCTATATTTTGCGCATGCGTCCGGAAATAAGAAAAGCTTACTTCCCCCATTTTTTAAAATCACAGCTTCTAGAAGGTTTACGTGATTTCTTAAAAACACGAGTTTTTAGAATATGTGTTTTATTTCATAAATGGAATCAACAAAGTATGCCCATTCTACGTCATAACGACTTTCTATAGTTTGCCCATTCGTCTGGAAATAAGAAAAGTTTACTTCCACCATTTTTTAAAATCACAGCTTCTAGAAGGGTTACATGATTTCTTAAAAAACATGAGTTTTTAGAAAATGTGTTTTATTTCATAAATGGAATCTACAAAGTATGCACATTCTACCTCATAACGACTTTCTATAGTTTGTGCATGCGTCCGGAAATAAGAAAAGCTTACTTCCACCGTTTTTTAAAATAATAGCTTCTAGAAGGTTTACATGATTTCGTAAAAAACACGAGTTTTTAGAAAATGTGCTTTATTTCATAAATGGAATCTACAAAGTATGCACATTCTACGTCATAACTACTTTCTATAGTTTGCGAATGCGTTTGGAAATAAGAAAAGCTTACTTCCCCCGTTTTTTAAAATCACAGCTTCTAGAAGGTTTACATGATTTCGTAAAAAACACGAGTTTTTAGAAAATGTGCTTTTTTTCATAAATGGAATCTACAAAGTATGCACATTCTACGTCATAACGACTTTCTATAGTTTGCGCATGCGTCCGGAAATAAGAAACGCTTACTTCCCCCGTTTTTTAAAATCACAGCTTCTAGAAGGTTTACATGATTTGTTAAAAAACACGATTTTTTAGAAAATGTGTTTTATTTCATAAATGGAATCTACAAAGTATGCACATTCTATGTCATAACGACTATAGTTTGCGCATGCGTCCGGAAATAAGAAAATCTTACTTCCACCGTTTTTTAAAATAATAGCTTCTAGAAGGTTTACATGATTTTGTAAAAAACACAAGTTTTTAGAAAATGTGTTTTATTTCATAAATGGAATCTACAAAGTATGCACATTCTACGTCATAACGACTTTCTATAGTTTGCGCATGCGTCCGGAAATAAGAAAAGCTTACTTCCCTCGTTTTTTAAAATCACAGCTTCTTGAAGGTTTACATGATTTGTTAAAAAACACGAGTTTTTAGAAAATGTTTTTTATTTCATCAATGGAATCTACAAAGTATGCACATTCTACGTCATAACAACTTTCTATAGTTTGCGCATGCGTCCGGAAATAAGAAAAGCTTACTTCCACCATTTTTTAAAATAATTGCTTCTAGAAGGTTTACATGATTTTGTAAAAAACACGAGTTTTTAGAAAATGTGCTTTATTTCATAAATGGAATCTACAAAGTATGCAAATTCTATGTCATAACGACTTTCTATAGTTTGCGCGTGCGTTTGGAAATAAGAAAAGCTTACTTCCCCCGTTTTTTAAAATCACAGCTTCTAGAAGGTTTACGTGATTTCGTAAAAAAATGAGTTTTTAGAAAATGTGTTTTATTTCATAAATGGAATCAACAATGTATGCACATTCTACGTCATAACGACTTTCTATAGTTTGCGCATGCGTCCGGATATAAGAAAAGCTTACTTCCCCCGTTTTTTAAAATAATAGCTTCTAGAAGGTTTACATGATTTCGTAAAAAACACGAGTTTTTAGAAAATGTGTTTTATTTCATAAATGGAATCTACAAAGTATGCACATTCTACGTCATAACGACTTTCTATAGTTTGCGCATGCGTCGGGAAATAAGAAAAGCTTACTTCCCCCGTTTTTTAAAATAATAGCTTCTAGAAGGTTTACATGATTTCCTAAAAAACACGATTTTTTAGAAAATGTGTTTTATTTCATAAATGGAATGAGCAAAGTATGCACATTCTACGTTATAACGACTTTCTATAGTTTGCGCATGCGTTTGGAAATAAAAAAGCTTACTTGCCCCGTTTTTTAAAATCACGGCTTTTAGAAGGTTTACATGATTTCTTAAAAAACACGAGTTTTTAGAAAATGTGTTTTATTTGATAAATGGAATCAACAAAGTATGCACATTATATGTCATAACGACTTTCTATAGTTTGCGCATGCGTTTGGAAATAAGAAAAGCTTACTTCCCCCGTTTTTTAAAATCATAGCTTCTTGAAGGTTTACACGATTTCTTAAAAAACACGAGCTTTTAGAAAATGTGTTTTATTTCATAAATGGAATCAACAAAGTATGCACATTCTACGTCATAACGACTTTCTATAGTTTGCGCATGCGTCCGGAAATAGGAAAAGCTTACTTCCCCCGTTTTTTAAAATAATAGCTTCTAGAAGGTTTACATGATTTCGTAAAAAACACGAGTTTTTAGAAAATGTGTTTTATTTCATAAATGGAATCTACAAAGTATGCACATTCTACGTCATAACGACTTTCTATAGTTTGCGCATGCGTCCGGAAATAAGAAAAGCTTACTTCCACCGTTTTTTAAAATCACAGCTTCTAGAAGGTTTACATGATTTCTTAAAAAACACGAGTTTTTAGAAAATGTGTTTTATTTCATAAATGGAATCAACAAAGTATGCCCATTCTACGTCATAACGACTTTCTATAGTTTGCGCATTCGTCTGGAAATAAGAAAAGCTTACTTCCACCATTTTTTAAAATCACAGCTTCTAGAAGGGTTACATGATTTCTTAAAAACACGAGTTTTTAGAAAATGTGTTTTATTTCATAAATGTAATCTACAAAGTATGAACATTCTACCTCATAACGACTTTCTATAGTTTGCGCATGCGTCCGGAAATAAGAAAAGCTTACTTCCACCATTTTTTAAAATAATAGCTTCTAGAAGGTTTACATGATTTTGTAAAAAACATGAGTTTTTAGAAAATGTGGTTTATTTCATAAATGGAATCTACAAAGTATGCACATTCTACATCATAACGAATTTCTATAGTTTGCGCATGCGTTTGGAAATAAGAAAATCTTACTTCCCCCGTTTTTTAAAATCACAGCTTCTTGAAGGTTTACATGATTTCTTAAAAAACACGAGTTTTTAGAAAATGTGCTTTATTTCATAAATGGAATCTACAAAGTATGGACATTCTATGTCATAACGACTTTCTATAGTTTGCGCATGCGTTTGGAAATAAGAAAAGCTTACTTCCCCCGTTTTTTAAAATCACAGCTTCTAGAAGGTTTACATGATTTGTTAAAAAATACGAGTTTTTAGAAAATGTGTTTTATTTCATAAATGGAATCTACAAAGTATGCACATTCTATGTCATAATGACTTTCTATAGTTTGCGCATGCGTCTGGAAATAAGAAAAGCTTACTTCCACCGTTTTTTAAAATAATAGCTTCTAGAAGGTTTACATGATTTTGTAAAAAACACAAGTTTTTAGAAAATGTGTTTTATTTCATAAATGGAATCTACAAAGTATGCACATTCTACGTCATAACGACTTTCTATAGTTTGCGCATGCGTCCGGAAATAAGAAAAGCTTACTTCCACCGTTTTTCAAAATCACAGCTTCTAGAAGGTTTACATGATTTCTTAAAAAACACGAGTTTTTAGAAAATGTGTTTTATTTCATAAATGGAATCAACAAAGTATGCACATTCTACGTCATAACGACTTTCTATAGTTTGCGCATGCGTTTGGAAATAAGAAAAGCTTACTTCCACCGTTTTTTAAAATCACAGCTTCTAGAAGGTTTACATGATTTGTTAAAAAACATGAGTTTTTAGAAAATGTGTTTTATTTCATAAATGGAATATACAAAGTATGCACATTCTACGTCATAACGACTTTCTATAGTTTGCGCATGCGTCTGGAAATAAAAAAGCTTACTTCCCCCGTTTTTTAAAATCACGGCTTCTAGAAGGTTTACATGATTTCGTAAAAAACACGAGTTTTTAGAAAATGTGTTCTATTTCATAAATGGAATCTACAAAGTATGCACATTCTACGTCATAACGACTTTCTATAGTTTTCGCATGCGTCCGGAAATAAGAAAAGCTTACTTCCCCCGTTTTTTAAAATCACAGCTTCTAGAAGGTTTACATGATTTCGTAAAAAACACGAGTTTTTAGAAAATGTGTTTTATTTCATCAATGAAATCTACAAAGTATGCACATTCTGTTGATGTATATGTAACTTCGGAATGTATTTCACATATATGTATATTGTATTACTATAGAGATGGTATTATTCCTCTATAAGGAAGTGTCGTCATTTATATTGTAAGTGTCGTAACTTATACTTGATGGGTTATTAGACCACCTTGTTTGGGGTCGGCCCTGTATAAGTCATGTGGGTCAAAGGGTTATTAGACCACCCTATTGGGGGTCGGCCCACTCAGCATTATGTTATGTGGTTAAGTTCGAGCCGGCATGAGTTAGATAAAAAGGCAAGTCAAGTCAAGTATAAATAGAGTGCGGGAGGCACTCTATTTTTTCACTCACTTCTCACACATGCTCTCAAGGAGGAGAGGCGCACTTATGGAGGCGGAGGATTGCTGCTAGGTTATGGCTATCTCTATTGGTTGGTTGTATCATTGCTCTATCTATCTCTGAGGAAGTTATTGGGGTTTTTCACCTTTATGGTTTTCCCCAAGTAAATCTTTGTGTCTCTTGTGTGCTTGCATTATTGTCTCCATGATTGATATGCTGTAGATATGCTGTACATGTTGTTCTCTCAGTTAAGATCCTAGATCAGATTGAAGAAAATTCTGAAAATTTAACATGGTATCAGAGCTAGCCTGAAAGAAGGCATGATATGGCATGTATGACACTTGTTGCACTTACGATGCTAGGGCTTGATATAGCAGAAACCAGTCATCGTAGCACTTTCGCTATAAATCCGTTTTGGCGAACTTTTCGGATCTAAAATTGTTACAGGACGAAGATTAAATCTCCAGGTACCTTGTGTCCAAAGGAAAACCTCTAATTCGTTGTACTTTGTGATTTATGATCTGTACAATATAGGGTTTCTGCCTCTTCCAGATTTGAGTCAAAATTAGGTGACCTTGGGAAAAAAAGTCTTATCTTGGGCTAGGAAGCTCCAAATGAAATTTTCGTAAAAAGTGACAGGTAGTACACAGTCTGTACTATCTCAAAAAACTTTTTCAGAGGCCGAAGTTGAACCAGTGACACGTGGCACGCCGTACAAGTTCGCTCTCCTGTATTATCCCATAAACAGGTCATGTTACGACACTTGGCATAACTCTCTCTCAGAGACTCCAATTGAGGTCAGACCTGTCAGGATGGAAATATAACAGGCCGAGATATCTTAGGAAATTTTTTCAGAGGCCGAAGTTCAAATAGTGACACGTGGCATGCCGTACAAGTTCGATATTCTGTTTTATCCCAAAACAGGTCACGTTGCGACATTTGGCATAAATCTCTCTCAGAGAATCCAATTGTGGTCAGACCTGTCAGGATGGAAAGATAACAGGTCAGGCTATCTCAGAAAAAATTTTCAGACCCTGTGGATCAAAAATTTCTGAGTTACACTAGAAACAATCAGGTACATATTTCTGTCAAAACAGAATTATTTTTGAGTACCTTCATTCATGGCTTCCGGAATTTAGGGCTTCGAAAAAAAGTTGGAATTTTTGTAATCGGAGACCATGACTCGATGCTACTCATCAAAATAGAAATTTGGAGACCAAGATCAGAATTTTTGGTTGGGCAGAAGGCCGGGCTTGATCAAACCCTAGTTCGGTATTTTGATCAGAAAAGTGGAAAATTAGGGCTTCTGTAAAAATGGGAATTTTTTAAATCTATGACCACGGCTGGAAGCTCCTCAGAAAAATAGAAGGTTAGAGCTTTGGATCAAACATTTTGATTGGGAAGAAGAGTGGGCTTCATCAAACCCCAGTTCAGGATCACGTCCAGTGAATCCGGGAGTTTCAAAGGCAAAATTGAGGAGTGAAACTTTGCAGTTTTCAAATTCTGAATATACCAGTTTGATCAGCTCATCAAGGCGCATATTTCTATCCTTTCGAAAGTTTGAAATTCAAAGCTTGAATTTTTGGGGTTTCTCTGACAAACCCATATCCAGCTCCAGGTCCAGTTCTTGCAAATCAAGTGGATTGGGTTAATCCTAGAAGAAGATGGATTGATCATCTGCATGAGTAAAGAAGTTCCTGTTTCAGAGGGAGATGAGGCCAAGGCCTTACATAAGAAGATTACAAGCGACCTTAACAGGTATGACTCATCGAGGTATGTTTCGATATTTGTCCATGATTAATTTTATGGTATGTTTGTCTTCATGTTATTATGGTTAGTACAATTTTGATTTTAGATTTGTCGTATCACCTTAACAAAATTATGAATGCATGATAGAAGATATTCATTGGTTAGGGTGTTGACACTTATGATTGTACTAATGCATTATGGTGTTGTATGAGATTTATGTTGTCTACTAACATGAAAGGTACACCAAGAAAGACAAATCATGTTCTGGTCCAAGAACATATGATCATGATAACATGAGGACAAAGATTCATCCATTATCATGGATCTCATAGAAGATCCATTTACGAGGTATGTATAACTTGGTTTTATAATGGCTAACCTATGAGATATACAGGTTACTAGCACAAGTCATTGAAGAAGATCAAGAAGACATCATGTGAGTATGTTAGACATAACTAACTAGCATACTAATCCAGGTATGTTTTTCCTATATCAAGATAGAATCCTACCTTGTGTTAGGATCTTATATTGTTGTGTTGTTTGATAATGATTATTCATGAAGTCATAGGTTTGAATAAGTCATGGCTGTATGCATATTATATTTCTTACCATAATTGATGATATGACTAAACAGAAGAATCATGAAGGTATAGGTTTGAATAATCACAGGTTTTATGCATATTATATCTCTTATCTTGATTAATGATTCAACTAACCTGAAGAGTTATAGGTTTGAGTAATTACAGGTTTAGACATGTTATGTTTCTTATGATTTGACTAACCATAAGAATCCTACATAAACCTTGAATGCTAATGCTTATTATTTCTGTTTGAAATGATCATGACTATACATGCTTGAGATTATTGTGTTTTAATAGTATACTAATGAATGTATGATTTTATATGAGATCACAAGGATAACACATTCATGATACTAATAAGCATGCATAGGGACCAAGGATGAATATGAGTTCAAGAACAGGTAATCCAGGAAGCAAAGATCAAGAAGGAGTACACTCTAGTGGTTTATGCAAGGATGCAGATATTCAGAGGGAGTTGTCCATCTCTCTACATTGCACAACAGAAAGGTGTAGAAGAAGCTATTTCAGATTAGGACTCCAGCAGCTCCTGCAAGGAAGCGAAGACTCAGAGGGAGTCCACCCAACGAACAAACAAAGATAAGTATTTTAACTATCATTTCTTACATATTTGTTTGTTTAAATAAAATTGTTCAATGATGTATATGCTCATGGTCTTAGACTTAGGATATGTATTGTGCATATTAGAATAATTACATTAATGAACAGTATACTACTAATATGCATGGGTAAGTAGCCTATGGCGCTGTACAACATTCCATTGCTACTTATCTAGAATGAAACCTCTTTGCTGACATGTTGGGAGTTGTGCACACTCTTAACAATGTTCTGGTAGAGATTGGAAGGCATCTAGAAAGTTACGGGATATGGATAAATGTTGTATTGAAGCATTGGCTAAGATAATTGCATGACTGTACGACATATTTATTTATGTGTAAGAATTTGTTCTGAAAACTATGAGATGTTTTCTAATCATGCAATTTAACTTGTTGTGTAGGAAAGATCGTATGCCATCTCCTACAAAAGAAGAACTACAACATTTGTTCAGCAACAAATTTATTTATTGAAGTTATTGAAGTTCCCAGGATACGGGAAGAATGCCATGATCCGTCGATCATGAAGAATGATGTTTGGGATGTAGTCCCAAGACGTGAAGGGAAGTTTGTTATGACTTCCAGATGGAACTATCAGATCAAGCACGTTGCAGATGGCAGCATTAAGAAATATAAAAGTGATGAAATATAAGATGCACCAGATGGATTTCACGACAGCATGGTGCAGTCATATATATGTGCAGAACTTGGTATGGTAGGATAGACAGCTTTCTATCCAGTTTGGGCTTTACCAAGAGTAAAGCAGATTCCAACCTTTACTACAAGGTTGAGGAAGGCAATCCAGTGATACTACTTTTGTATGCAGATAACCTGTTTGTTACAGGTGAAGATAGATTGATTTTCGACATGCAGCGGAAGCTTACTGCCGAGTTCGAGATGAAGAACTTTGGGTTTATGCACTATTTGTTTTTGGCATGGAGGTGTGGCAGAGTGCAGATGGAATCTTCCTTGGACAAGGGAAGTATGCAGTAGAGATCCTGAAGAGGTTTGGGATGATGGATTGCAAGGCCATGACCACACCTATGGCATCAAATCTGAAGCTTCTATGTGATGCCTCATTTGAGCCAGTTGATGTCTCTTTGTATCTCAGATGATTGGGTCCTTGATGTACCTGACGAACACGAGACCAGACATTTGCTTTGTTGTGAACACATTGAGCCAGTTCCTGACGGATCTGAGGAGTGTTCACCTGGTTGCTGTAAAGCATGTTTTGAGGTACCTGAAGGGTACAGTAGATTATGGGCTCAAATATGAAGCGAATCAAAAGTTTAACCTGCAGGGTTATGTTGATTCAGATTGGGCTGGCAGTGCTGCAGATAGGAAGAGCACATCTGGGTGCTGCTTCAGTATGGGATCAGGTGTGATCTCTTGGTTTAGCAGGAAGCAGTCCTGCATAGCACTGAGTACAGCTGAGGCAGAATATGTTGCAGCCTGCTCAGCTAGTTGCGAGGAAGTATGGCTACGGAAGCTACTGTCTGAGTTATTTGATCTCACGTTGGAGGCTACTGGTATCTTCTGTGATAACCAGAGTTGTGTGAAGCTGTCCGAGAACCCAGTGTTTCATGACAGGTCGAAACACATAGAGATCAAATATCACTATATCAGGGATATGGTGCAGAGAGGAGCTGTGAAGCTCCTGTATGTTGCGACGGACGAGCAGATTGCAGATGTGCTGACGAAGCCACTAGCCAGAGTGAAGTTCGAAGTACTTCAAAGAGAGGCTTGGCGTTCTTCAGTTCGAGGACACTTCGAGGAAGAAGTGATGGACACATTTGCTGAAGCCATTCCAAGCATGTTGGAAGGAGGATCCTTCACATGGCTGTGGATGTAAGCGTTGGATGATGAGCATCAGGATGATGTTCTGGTTTCTGCTTGATATGATCAGTTGGATCATTTTTTATGTATGTATGTACGCATCATGTTGGATGCTGGATATGATCAGTTGGATCATTTTTATGTATGTATGTACGCATCATGTTGGATGCTGGATATGATCAGTTGGATCATTTATGTATGTATGCATCATGTTGGATGCTGGATATGATCAGTTGGATCATGTGTACGTATTTTGTGTATGCATCATGTTGGATGCTTGGACCATGTATCTGTATATGTATCAGATGGATACATTGTATGATCAGGTGGATCATGTATGGTGATATGTATCATGTATTTATATTTGTATCAGGTGGATACATTGATGATCAGGAGGATCATGTATGATGATATGTATCAGGTAGATACTTGGTATGCATCAGGTAGATGCATTGATGATCAGGAGGATCATGTATGATGATATGTATCATGTATTTGTATCAGGTGGATACATTGATGATCAGGAGGATCATGTATGATGATATGTATCAGGTAGATACTTGGTATGCATCAGGTAGATGCATTGATGATCAGGTGGATCATGCAGCAGGATGTTGCAGTGATGATCAGGATGATCATAGATGATGAGCTTCAGGATGTTCCTCTAGATGTCATGCAGCAGGATGTTGCAGTGATGATCAGGATGATCATAGATGACGAGCTTCAGGATGTTGCTCCAGATGTCATGCAGCAGGATGTTGCAGTGATGATCAGGATGATCATAGATGACGAGCTTCAGGATGTTGCTCCAGATGACATGCAGCAGGACGTTGTAGTGATGATGATCAGGATGATCATGGATACATCAGGATGATGTATGGTGAGTATCAGGTTGATACTCTGTGGCCGTGGATCAGGTTGTGCAGATGAGCATGTAATACGGTGCCCTGGGAGATTTGCAGATGGTGTTTCGAGGTTTTGCCTATGGCATGTAATTTGGTGCCCTGGGACATCTGGCAAATGCTCTTTCGAGGTTTTGCTCTGGGAGGACATGTAATTTGGTGCCCTGGGAGATCTGCAGATAGTATTT
This sequence comes from Larix kaempferi, assembly GCA_027924585.1. Taxonomy (NCBI): domain Eukaryota; kingdom Viridiplantae; phylum Streptophyta; class Pinopsida; order Pinales; family Pinaceae; genus Larix; species Larix kaempferi. The sequence continues at coordinate 253,425 of BSBM01001572.1, forward strand.
CGAGGTTTTGACTATGGCATGTAATTCGGTTCCCTGGGATATCTGGCAGATGCTCTTTCGAGGTTTTGTCCTATGGCATGTAATTCGTTTCCCTGGGAGATCCGATAGGTTGGGCTGTGTGCCCGTAATCAGTCCTGGGATGCTCTTGCGAGGTTTTTCCATGACCACATGTAATTCGTTGCCCTGGGAGATCCTATAGGTAGAGCTGTGTGCTCGTAACAGCCTGGGATGCTCTTGCGAGGTTTTGTGGTGAGGACACATGTAATTCGGTGCCCTGGGAGATCCTATAGGTAGAGCTGTGTGCTCGTAACAACCTGGGATGCTCTTTCGAGGTTTTGTGACGCACGTAAAAGTCCTGAGGATTCCACAGTATGGCTAGTGATGATGAAGACCTGTAGGTGGTGGGCCTACATCCAGTATGAAAAAGGACTGGCTCTGTAGAACTTCCTATGACGAGTAGATTCAGAGATTGATTTAGATAGCAGCAGCAGTGACGATGATGATGACTCGATGATGATTATCCAGTGACGATGATCCAGAGAAGATGACTTGTGCTAGAAGAACTGTGCTGAGAAATACCTTCCTAGTTAAGAGGGAGTGTTGATGTATATGTAACTTCGGAATGTATTTCACATATATGTATATTGTATTACTATAGAGATGGTATTATTCCTCTATAAGGAAGTGTCGTCATTTATATTGTAAGTGTCGTAACTTATACTTGATGGGTTATTAGACCACCTTGTTTGGGGTCGGCCCTGTATAAGTCATGTGGGTCAAAGGGTTATTAGACCACCCTAATGGGGGTCGGCCATGTGGGTCAAAGGGTTATTAGACCACCCTATTGGCGGTCGGCCCACTCAGCATTATGTTATGTGGTTAAGTTCGAGCCGACATGAGTTAGGTAAAAAGGCAAGTCAAGTCAAGTATAAATAGAGTGCGGGAGGCACTCTATTTGTTCACTCACTTCTCACACATGCTCTCAAGGAGGAGAGGCGCACTTATGGAGGAGGAGGATTGCTGCTAGGTTATGGCTATCTCTATTGGTTGGTTGTATCATTGCTCTATCTATCTCTGAGGAAGTTATTGGGGTTTTTCACCCTTATGGTTTTCCCTAAGTAAATCTTTGTGTCTCTTGTGTGCTTGCATTATTGTCTCCATGATTGATATGCTGTAGATATGCTGTACATGTTGTTCTCTCAGTTAAGATCCTAGATCAGATTGAAGAAAATTCTGAAAATTTAACACATTCTACGTCATAACGACTTTCTATAGTTTGCGCATGCGTCCGGAAATAAGAAAATCTTACGTCCATCGTTTTTTAAAATCACAGCTTCTAAAAGGTTTACATGATTTCTTAAAAAGCACGAGTTTTTAGAAAATGTGTTTTATTTCATAAATGGAATCAACAAAGTATGCACATTCTACGTCATAACTACTTTCTATAGTTTGCGCATTCGTCCGAAAATAAGAAAAGCTTACTTCCACAGTTTTCTAAAATAATAGCTTCTAGAAGGTTTACATGATTTCGTAAAAAACACGAGTTTTTAGAAAATGTGCTTTATTTCATAAATGGAATCTACAAAGTATGCACATTCTACGTCATAACGACTTTCTATAGTTTGCGCATGCGTTTGGAAATAAGAAAAGCTTACTTCCCCTGTTTTTTAAAATCACAGCTTCTAGAAGGTTTACATGATTTGTTAAAAAACACAAGTTTTTAGAAAATGTGTTTTATTTCATAAATGGAATCAACAAAGTATGCACATTCTAGGTCATAACGATTTTCTATAGTTTGTGCATGCGTCCGGAAATAAGAAAAGCTTACTTCCACCATTTTTTAAAATAATAACTTCTAGAAGGTTTACATGATTTCGTAAAAAACACGAGTTTTTAGAAAATGTGTTTTATTTCATAAATAGAATCAACAAAGTATGCACATTCTACGTCATAACTACTTTCTATAATTTGCGCATTCGTCCGGAAATAAGAAAAGCTTACTTCCACCGTTTTTTAAAATCACAGCTTCTAGAAGGTTTACATGATTTTGTAAAAAACACGAGTTTTTTAGAAAATGAGATTTATTTCATAAATGGAATCTACAAAGTATGCACATTCTACGTCATAACGACTTTCTATAGTTTGCGCATGCGTCCGGAAATAAGAAAAGCTTACTTCCCCCATTTTTTAAAATTACAGCTTCTAGAAGGTTTACATAATTTCTTAAAAAACACGAGTTTTTAGAAAATGTGTTTTATTTCATAAATGGAATCAACAAAGTATGCACATTCTACGTCATAACAACTTTCTATAGTTTGCGCATGCGTCGGGAAATAAGAAAAGCTTACTTCCCTTGTTTTTTAAAATAATAGCTTCTAGAAGGTTTGCATGATTTGTTAAAAAACACGAGTTTTTAGAAAAATGTGTTTTATTTCATAAATGCAATCAACAAAGTATGCACATTCTACGTCAAAACGACTTTCTATAGTTTGCGCATGCGTTTGGAAATAAAAAAAGCTTACTTCCCCCATTTTTTAAAATCACAGCTTCTAGAAGGTTTACATGATTTGTTAAAAAACACGACTTTTTAGAAAATGTGTTTTATTTCATCAATGGAATCTACAAAGTATGCACATTCTACGTCATAACGACTTTCTATAGTTTGCGCATGCGTTTGGAAATAAGAAAAGCTTACTTCCCCCGTTTTTTAAAATCACAGCTTCTAGAAGGTTTACATGATTTCGTAAAAAACACGAGTTTTTAGAAAATGTGTTTTATTTCATAAATGGAATCAACAAAGTATGCACATTCTACGTCATAACGACTTTCGATAGTTTGCGCATGCGTCCGGAAATAAGAAAAGCTTACTTCCCCCGTTTTTTAAAATAATAGTTTCTAGAAGGTTTACATGATTTCGTAAAAAACACGAGTTTTTAGAAAATGTGTTTTATTTCATAAATGGAATCTACAAAGTATGCACATTCTACGTCATAACGAATTTCTATATTTTGCGCATGCGTCTGGAAATAAAAAAGCTTACTTCCCCCATTTTTTAAAATCACAGCTTCTAGAAGGTTTACATGATTTCGTAAAAAACACAAGTTTTTAGAAAATGTGTTTTATTTCATAAATGGAATCAACAAAGTATGTACATTCTACGTCATAACGACTTTCTATAGTTTGCGCATGCGTCCGGAAATAAGAAAAGCTTACTTCCCCCGTTTTTTAAAATAATAGCTTCTAGAAGGTTTACATGATTTCGTAAAAAACATGAGTTTTTAGAAAATTGGTTTTTATTTCATAAATGGAATCTACAAAGTATGCACATTCTACGTCATAACGACTTTCTATAGTTTGCGCATGCGTCCGGAAATAAGAAAAGCTTACTTCCCCCGTTTTTTAAAATAATACCTTCTAGAAGGTTTACATGATTTCCTAAAAAACACGATTTTTTAGAAAATGTGTTTTATTTCATAAATGGAATGAACAAAGTATGCACATTCTACGTTATAACGACTTTCTATAGTTTGCGCATGCGTTTGGAAATAAAAAAGCTTACTTGCCCCGTTTTTTAAAATCACGACTTTTAGAAGGTTTACATGATTTCTTAAAAAACACGAGTTTTTAGAAAATGTGTTTTATTTCATAAATGGAATCAACAAAGTATGCACATTCTACGTCATAACGACTTTCTATAGTTTGCGCATGAGTTTGGAAATAAGAAAAGCTTACTTCCCCCATTTTTTAAAATCATAGCTTCTTGAAGGTTTACATGATTTCTTAAAAAACATGAGTTTTTAGAAAATGTGTTTTATTTCATAAATGGAATCAACAAAGTATGCACATTCTACGTCATAACGACTTTCTATAGTTTGCGCATGCGACCGGAAATAAGAAAAGCTTACTTCCCCCGTTTTTTAAAATAATAGCTTCTAGAAAGTTTACATGATTTCATAAAAAACACGAGTTTTTAGAAAATGTGTTTTATTTCATAAATGGAATCTACAAAGTATGCACAATCTACGTCATAATGACTTTCTATAGTTTGCGCATGCGTCCGGAAATAAGAAAAGCTTACTTCCCCCATTTTTTAAAATCATAGCTTCTAGAAGGTTTACATGATTTCATAAAAAACACGAGTTTTTAGAAAATGTGTTTTATTTCATAAATGGAATCAACAAAGTATGCACATTCTACATCATAACGACTTTCTATAGTTTACGCATGCGTCTGGAAATAAGAAAAGCTTACTTCCCCCGTTTTTTAAAATCACAGCTTCTAGAAGGTTTACATGATTTCTTAAAAATCACGAGTTTGTAGAAAATGTGTTTTATTTCATAAATGGATTCAAAAAAATATGCACATTCTACGTCATAACGACTTTCTATAGTTTGCGCATGCGTCTGGAAACAAGAAAAGCTTACTTGAACCGTTTTTTAAAATCTCAGCTTCTAGAAGGTTTACATGATTTCGTAAAAAACACGAGTTTTTAGAAAATGTGTTTTATTTCATAAATGGAATCTACAAAGTATGCACATTCTACGTCATAACGACTTTCGATAGTTTCCGCATTCGACCGGAAATAAGAAAAGCTTACTTCCACCGTTTTTTAAAATCACAGCTTCTAGAAGGTTTACATGATTTCGTAAAAAACACGAGTTTTTAGAAAATGTGTTTTATTTCACAAATGGAATCAACAAAGTATGCACATTCTACGTCATAAGGACTTTCTATAGTTTGCGCATGCGTCTGGAAATAAGAAAAGCTTACTTCCCCCGTTTTTCAAAATCACAGCTTCTAGAAGGTTTACATGATTTCTTAAAAAACACGAGTTTTTAGAAAATGTGTTTTATTTCATAAATGGAATCAACAATGTATGCACATTCTACGTCATAACGACTTTCTATAGTTTGCGCATGCGTTTGGAAATAAGAAAAGCTTACTTCCCCCGTTTTTTAAAATCACAGCTTCTAGAAGGTTTACATGATTTCTTAAAAAACATGAGTTTTTAGAAAATGTGTTTTATTTCATAAATGGAATCTACAAAGTATGCACATTCTACGTCATAACGACTTTCTATAGTTTGCGCATGCGTTTGGAAATAAGAAAAACTTACTTCCCCCCGTTTTTTAAAATCACAGCTTCTAGAATGTTTACATGATTTGTTAAAAAACACGAGTTTTTAGAAAATGTGTTTTATTTCATAAATGGAATCAAGAAAGTATGCACATTCTACATCATAACGACTTTCTATAGTTTGCGCATGCGTCCGGAAATAAGAAAAGCTTACTTCCAACGTTTTTTAAAATAATAGCTTCTAGAAGGTTTACATGATTTCGTAAAAAACACGAGTTTCTAGAAAATGTGTTTTATTTCATAAATGGAATCTACAAAGTATGCACATTCTTCGTCATAACGAATTTCTATAGTTTGCGCATGCGTCCGGAAATAAGAAAAGCTTACTTCCCCCGTTTTTTAAAATCACAGCTTCTAGAAGGTTTACATGATTTCGTAAAAAAAACGAGTTTTTAGAAAATGTGTTTTATTTCATCAATGGAATCAACAAAGTATGCACATTCTACGTCATAACGACTTTCTATAGTTTTCGCATGCGTTTGGAAATAAGAAAAGCTTACTTCCCCTGTTTTTTAAAATCACAGCTTCTAGAAGGTTTACATGATTTGTTAAAAAACACAAGTTTTTAGAAAATGTGTTTTATTTCATAAATGGAATCAACAAAGTATGCACATTCTAGGTCATAACGATTTTCTATAGTTTGTGCATGCGTCCGGAAATAAGAAAAGCTTACTTCCACCATTTTTTAAAATAATAACTTCTAGAAGGTTTACATGATTTCGTAAAAAACACGAGTTTTTAGAAAATGTGTTTTATTTCATAAATAGAATCAACAAAGTATGCACATTCTACGTCATAACGACTTTCGATAGTTTCCGCATTCGACCGGAAATAAGAAAAGCTTACTTCCACCGTTTTTTAAAATCACAGCTTCTAGAAGGTTTACATGATTTCGTAAAAAACACGAGTTTTTAGAAAATGTGTTTTATTTCACAAATGGAATCAACAAAGTATGCACATTCTACGTCATAAGGACTTTCTATAGTTTGCGCATGCGTCTGGAAATAAGAAAAGCTTACTTCCCCCGTTTTTCAAAATCACAGCTTCTAGAAGGTTTACATAATTTCTTAAAAAACACGAGTTTTTAGAAAATGTGTTTTATTTCATAAATGGAATCAACAAAGTATGCACATTCTACGTCATAACAACTTTCTATAGTTTGCGCATGCGTCGGGAAATAAGAAAAGCTTACTTCCCTTGTTTTTTAATATAATAGCTTCTAGAAGGTTTGCATGATTTGTTAAAAAACACGAGTTTTTAGAAAATGTGTTTTATTTCATAAATGCAATCAACAAAGTATGCACATTCTACGTCATAACGACTTTCTATAGTTTGCGCATGCGTTTGGAAAAAAAAAAGCTTACTTCCCCCGTTTTTTAAAATCACAGCTTCTAGAAGGTTTACATGATTTGTTAAAAAACACGTCTTTTTAGAAAATGTGTTTTATTTCATCAATGGAATCTACAAAGTATGCACATTCTACGTCATAACGACTTTCTATAGTTTGCGCATGCGTTTGGAAATAAGAAAAGCTTACTTCCCCCGTTTTTTAAAATCACAGCTTCTAGAAGGTTTACATGATTTCGTAAAAAACACGAGTTTTTAGAAAATGTGTTTTATTTCATAAATGGAATCAACAAAGTATGCACATTCTACGTCATAACGACTTTCGATAGTTTGCGCATGCGTCCGGAAATAAGAAAAGCTTACTTCACCCGTTTTTTAAAATAATAGTTTCTAGAAGGTTTACATGATTTCGTAAAAAACACGAGTTTTTAGAAAATGTGTTTTATTTCATAAATGGAATCTACAAAGTATGCACATTCTACGTCATAACGAATTTCTATAGTTTGCGCATGCGTCTGGAAATAAAAAAGCTTACTTCCCCCGTTTTTTAAAATCACAGCTTCTAGAAGGTTTACATGATTTCGTAAAAAACACAAGTTTTTAGAAAATGTGTTTTATTTCATAAATGGAATCAACAAAGTATGTACATTCTACGTCATAACGACTTTCTATAGTTTGCGCATGCGTCCGGAAATAAGAAAAGCTTACTTCCCCCGTTTTTTAAAATAATAGCTTCTAGAAGGTTTACATGATTTCGTAAAAAACATGAGTTTTTAGAAAATGTGTTTGATTTCATAAATGGAATCTACAAAGTATGCACATTCTACGTCATAACGACTTTCTATAGTTTGCGCATGCGTCCGGAAATAAGAAAAGCTTACTTCCCCCGTTTTTTAAAATAATACCTTCTAGAAGGTTTACATGATTTCCTAAAAAACACGATTTTTTAGAAAATGTGTTTTATTTCATAAATGGAATGAACAAAGTATGCACATTCTACGTTATAACGACTTTCTATAGTTTGCGCATGCGTTTGGAAATAAAAAAGCTTACTTGCCCCGTTTTTTAAAATCACGACTTTTAGAAGGTTTACATGATTTCTTAAAAAACACGAGTTTTTAGAAAATGTGTTTTATTTCATAAATGGAATCAACAAAGTATGCACATTCTACGTCATAACGACTTTCTATAGTTTGCGCATGAGTTTGGAAATAAGAAAAGCTTACTTCCCCCATTTTTTAAAATCATAGCTTCTTGAAGGTTTACATGATTTCTTAAAAAACACGAGTTTTTAGAAAATGTGTTTTATTTCATAAATGGAATCAACAAAGTATGCACATTCTACGTCATAATGACTTTCTATAGTTTGCGCATGCGACCGGAAATAAGAAAAGCTTACTTCCCCCGTTTTTTAAACTAATAGCTTCTAGAAGGTTTACATGATTTCATAAAAAACACGAGTTTTTAGAAAATGTGTTTTATTTCATAAATGGAATCTACAAAGTATGCACAATCTACATCATAATGACTTTCTATAGTTTGCGCATGCGTCCGGAAATAAGAAAAGCTTACTTCCCCCATTTTTTAAAATCATAGCTTCTAGAAGGTTTACATGATTTCATAAAAAACACGAGTTTTTAGAAAATGTGTTTTATTTCATAAATGGAATCAAAAAAGTATGCACATTCTACATCATAACGACTTTCTATAGTTTACGCATGCGTCTGGAAATAAGAAAAGCTTACTTCCACCGTTTTTTAAAATCACAGCTTCTAGAAGGTTTACATGATTTCTTAAAAAACACGAGTTTGTAGAAAATGTGTTTTATTTCATAAATGGAATCAACAAAATATGCACATTCTACGTCATAACTACTTTCTATAGTTTGCGCATGCGTCTGGAAATAAGAAAAGATACTTGAACCGTTTTTTAAAATCTCAGCTTCTAGAAGGTTTACATGATTTCGTAAAAAACACGAGTTTTTAGAAAATGTGTTTTATTTCATAAATGGAATCTACAAAGTATTCACATTCTACGTCATAACGACTTTCGATAGTTTCCGCATTCGACCGGAAATAAGAAAAGCTTACTTCCACCGTTTTTTAAAATCACAGCTTCTAGAAGGTTTACATGATTTCGTAAAAAACACGAGTTTTTAGAAAATGTGTTTTATTTCACAAATGGAATCAACAAAGTATGCACATTCTACGTCATAACGACTTTCTATAGTTTGCGCATGCGTTTGGAAATAAGAAAAGCTTACTTCCCCCGTTTTTTAAAATCACAGCTTCTAGAAGGTTTACATGATTTGTTAAAAAACATGAATTTTTAGAAAATGTGTTTTATTTCATAAATGGAATCTACAAAGTATGCACATTCTACGTCATAACGACTTTCTATAGTTTGTGCATGCCTTTGGAAATAAGAAAAACTTACTTCCCCCGTTTTTTAAAATCACAGCTTCTAGAAGGTTTACATGATTTGTTAAAAAACACGAGTTTTTAGAAAATGTGTTTTATTTCATAAATGGAATCAACAAAGTATGCACATTCTACATCATAACGACTTTCTATAGTTTGCGCATGCGTCCGGAAATAAGAAAAGCTTACTTCCAACGTTTTTTAAAATAATAGCTTCTAGAAGGTTTACATGATTTCGTAAAAAACACGAGTTTCTAGAAAATGTGTTTTATTTCATAAATGGAATCTACAAAGTATGCACATTCTTTGTCATAACGACTTTCTATAGTTTGCGCATGCGTCCGGAAATAAGAAAAACTTACTTCCCCCGTTTTTTAAAATCACAGCTTCTAGAAGGTTTACATGATTTCGTAAAAAACACGAGATTTTAGAAAATGTGTTCTATTTCATCAATGGAATCTACAAAGTATGCACATTCTACGTCATAACGACTTTCTATAGTTTGCGCATGCGTCCGGAAATAAGAAAAGCTTACTTCCCCCATTTTTTAAAATGACAGGTTCTAGAAGGTTTACATGATTTCGTAAAAAACACGAGTTTTTAGAAAATGTGTTATATTTCATAAAAGGAATCTACAAAGTATGCACATTCTACGTCATAACGACTTTCTATAGTTTGCGCATGCGTCCGGAAATAAGAAAAGCTTACTTCCCCCGTTTTTTAAAATGACAGGTTCTAGAAAGTTTACATGATTTCTTAAAAAACACGAGATTTTAGAAAATGTGTTTTGTTTCATAAATGGAATCAACAAAGTATGCACATTCTACGTCATAACGACTTTCTATAGTTTGCGCATGCGTCCGGAAATAAGAAAAGCTTACTTCCCCCGTTTTTTAAAATGACAGGTTCTAGAAGGTTTACATGATTTCATAAAAAACACGAGTTTTTAGAAAATGTGTTTAATTCATAAATGGAATCTACAAAGTATGCACAATCTACATCATAATGACTTTCTATAGTTTGCGCATGCGTCCGGAAATAAGAAAAGCTTACTTCCCCCATTTTTTAAAATCATAGCTTCTAGAAGGTTTACATGATTTCATAAAAAACACGAGTTTTTAGAAAATGTGTTTTATTTCATAAATGGAATCAAAAAAGTATGCACATTCTACATCATAACGACTTTCTATAGTTTACGCATGCGTCTGGAAATAAGAAAAGCTTACTTCCACCGTTTTTTAAAATCACAGCTTCTAGAAGGTTTACATGATTTCTTAAAAAACACGAGTTTGTAGAAAATGTGTTTTATTTCATAAATGGAATCAACAAAATATGCACATTCTACGTCATAACGACTTTCTATAGTTTGCGCATGCGTCTGGAAATAAGAAAAGATACTTGAACCGTTTTTTAAAATCTCAGCTTCTAGAAGGTTTACATGATTTCGTAAAAAACACGAGTTTTTAGAAAATGTGTTTTATTTCATAAATGGAATCTACAAAGTATTCACATTCTACGTCATAACGACTTTCGATAGTTTCCGCATTCGACCGGAAATAAGAAAAGCTTACTTCCACCGTTTTTTAAAATCACAGCTTCTAGAAGGTTTACATGATTTCGTAAAAAACACGAGTTTTTAGAAAATGTGTTTTATTTCACAAATGGAATCGACAAAGTATGCACATTCTAGGTCATAAGGACTTTCTATAGTTTGCGCATGCGTTCGGAAATAAGAAAGGCTTACTTCCACCGTTTTTCAAAATCACAGCTTCTAGAAGGTTTACATGATTTCTTAAAAAACACGAGTTTTTAGAAAATGTGTTTTATTTCATAAATGGAATCAACAATGTATGCACATTCTACGTCATAACGACTTTCTATAGTTTGCGCATGCGTTTGGAAATAAGAAAAGCTTACTTCCCCCGTTTTTTAAAATCACAGCTTCTAGAAGGTTTACATGATTTGTTAAAAAACATGAGTTTTTAGAAAATGTGTTTTATTTCATAAATGGAATCTACAAAGTATGCACATTCTACGTCATAACGACTTTCTATAGTTTGCGCATGCCTTTGGAAATAAGAAAAACTTACTTCCCCCGTTTTTTAAAATCACAGCTTCTAGAAGGTTTACATGATTTGTTAAAAAACACGAGTTTTTAGAAAATGTGTTTTATTTCATAAATGGAATCAACAAAGTATGCACATTCTACATCATAACGACTTTCTATAGTTTGCGCATGCGTCCGGAAATAAGAAAAGCTTACTTCCAACGTTTTTTAAAATAATAGCTTCTAGAAGGTTTACATGATTTCGTAAAAAACACGAGTTTCTAGAAAATGTGTTTTATTTCATAAATGGAATCTACAAAGTATGCACATTCTTCGTCATAACGAATTTCTATAGTTTGCGCATGCATCCGGAAATAAGAAAAGCTTACTTCCCCCGTTTTTTAAAATCACAGCTTCTAGAAGGTTTACATGATTTCGTAAAAAACACGAGTTTTTAGAAAATGTGTTTTATTTCATCAATGGAATCAACAAAGTATGCACATTCTACGTCATAACGACTTTCTATAGTTTGCGCATGCGTTTGGAAATAAGAAAAGCTTACTTCCCCCGTTTTTTAAAATAATAGCTTCTAGAAGGTTTACATGATTTGGTAAAAAACACGACTTTTTAGAAAATGTATTTTATTTCATAAATGGAATCTACAAAGTATGCACATTCTACGTCATAACGAATTTCTATAGTTTGCGCATGCATCCGGAAATAAGAAAAGCTTACTTCCCCCGTTTTTTAAAATCACAGCTTCTAGAAGGTTTACATGATTTGTTCAAAAACACGAGTTTTTAGAAAATGGGTTTTATTTCATAAATGGAATCAACAAAGTATGCACATTCTGCATCATAACGACTTTCTATAGTTTGCGCATGCGTTTGGAAATAAAAAAAGCTTACTTCCCCCGTTTTTTAAAATCACAGCTTCTTGAAGGTTTACATGATTTGTTAAAAAACACGAGTTTTAAGAAATTGTGTTTTATTTCATAAATGGAATCAACAAAGTATGCACATTCTACGTCATAACGACTTTCTATAGTTTGCGCATGCGTCCGGATATAAGAAAAGCTTACCTCCACCGTTTTTTAAAATAATAGCTTCTAGAAGGTTTACATGATTTCGTAAAAAACACGAGTTTTTAGAAAATGTGTTTTATTTCATAAATGGAATCAACAAAGTATGCACATTCTACGTCATAACGACTTTCTATAGTTTGCGCATGCGTCTAGAAATAAAAAAGCTTACTTCCCCCGTTTTTTAAAATAACAGCTTCTAGAAGGTTTACATGATTTCGTAAAAAACATGAGTTTTTAGAAAATGTGTTCTATTTCATAAATGGAATCTACAAAGTATGCACATTCTACGTCATAACGACTTTCTATAGTTTGCGCATGCATCCGGAAATAAGAAAAGCTTACTTCCCCCGTTTTTTAAAATCACAGGTTCTAGAAGGTTTACATGATTTCTTAAAAAACACGAGTTTTTAGAAAATGTGTTTTATTTCATAAATGGAATCAACAATGTATGCACATTCTACGTCATAACGACTTTCCATAGTTTGCGCATGCGTTTGGAAATAAGAAAAGCTTACTTCCCCCGTTTTTTAAAATCACAGCTTCTAGAAGGTTTACATGATTTCTTAAAAAACATGAGTTTTTAGAAAATGTGTTTTATTTCATAAATGAAATCTACAAAGTATGCACATTCTACGTCATAACGACTTTCTATAGTTTGCGCATGCGTTTGGAAATAAGAAAAACTTACTTCCCCCGTTTTTTAAAATCACAGCTTCTGGAAGGTTTACATGATTTCTTAAAAAACACGAGTTTTTAGAAAATTTGTTTTATTTCATAAATGGAATCAACAAAGTATGCACATTGTACGTCATAACGACCTTCTATAGTTTGTGCATGCGTCCGGAAATAAGAAAAGTTTACTTCCCCCGTTTTTTAAAATCACAGGTTCTAGAAGGTTTACATGATTTCTTAAAAAACACGAGTTTTTAGAAAATGTGTTTTATTTCGTAAATGGAATCAACAAAGTATGCACATTCTACGTAATAACGACTTTCGATAGTTTCCGCATTCGACAGGAAATAAGAAAAGCTTACTTCCACCGTTTTTTAAAATCACAGCTTCTAGAAGGTTTACATGATTTTGTAAAAAACACGAGTTTTTAGAAAATGTCTTTTATTTCACAAATGGAATCAACAAAGTATGCACATTCTACGTCATAAGGACTTTCTATAGTTTGCGCATGCGTCCGGAAATAAGAAAAGCTTACTTCCACCGTTTTTCAAAATCACAGCTTCTAGAAGGTTTACATGATTTCTTAAAAAACACGAGTTTTTAGAAAATGTGTTTTATTTCATAGATGGAATCAACAATGTATGCACATTCTACGTCATAACGACTTTCCATAGTTTGCGCATGCGTTTGGAAATAAGAAAAGCTTACTTCCCCCGTTTTTTAAAATCACAGCTTCTAGAAGGTTTACATGATTTCTTAAAAAACATGAGTTTTTAGAAAATGTGTTTTATTTCATAAATGAAATCTACAAAGTATGCACATTCTACGTCATAACGACTTTCTATAGTTTGCGCATGCGTTTGGAAATAAGAAAAACTTACTTCCCCCGTTTTTTAAAATCACAGCTTCTAGAAGGTTTACATGATTTCTTAAAAAACACGAGTTTTTAGAAAATGTGTTTTATTTCATAAATGGAATCAACAAAGTATGCACATTTGACATCATAACGATTTTCTATTGTTTGCGCATGCGTCCGGAAATAAGAAAAGCTTACTTCCAACTTTTTTTAAAATAATAGCTTCTAGAAGGTTTACATGATTTCGTAAAAAACACGAGTTTCTAGAAAATGTGTTTTATTTCATAAATGGAATCTACAAAGTATGCACATTCTTTGTCATAACGAATTTCTATAGTTTGCGCATGCGTCCGGAAATAAGAAAAACTTACTTCCCCCGTTTTTTAAAATCACAGCTTCTAGAAGGTTTACATGATTTCGTAAAAAACACGAGTTTTTAGAAAATGTGTTCTATTTCATCAATGGAATCTACAAAGTATGCACATTCTACGTCATAACGACTTTCTATAGTTTGCGCATGCGTCCGGAAATAAGAAAAGCTTACTTCCCCCATTTTTTAAAATGACAGGTTCTAGAAGGTTTACATGATTTCGTAAAAAACACGAGTTTTTAGAAAATGTGTTATATTTCATAAAAGGAATCTACAAAGTATGCACATTCTACGTCATAACGACTTTCTATAGTTTGCGCATGCGTCCGGAAATAAGAAAAGCTTACTTCCCCCGTTTTTTAAAATGACAGGTTCTAGAAGGTTTACATGATTTCTTAAAAAACACGAGATTTTAGAAAATGTGTTTTGTTTCATAAATGGAATCAACAAAGTATGCACATTCTACGTCATAACGACTTTCTATAGTTTGCGCATGCGTCCGGAAATAAGAAAAGCTTACTTCCCCCGTTTTTTAAAATGACAGGTTCTAGAAGGTTTACATGATTTCTTAAAAAACACGAGGTTTTAGAAAATGTGTTTTATCTCATAAATGGAATCAACAAAGTATGCACATTCTACGTCATAACGACTTTCTATAGTTTGCGAATGCTTCCTGAAATAAGAAAAGCTTACTTCCCCCATTTTTTAAAATGACAGGTTCTAGAAGGTTTACATGATTTCATAAAAAACACGAGTTTTTAGAAAATGTGTTCTATTTCATAAATGGAATCTACAAAGTATGCACATTCTACGTCATAACGAATTTATATAGTTTGCGCATGCGTCCGGAAATAAGAAAAGCTTACTTCCCCCGTTTTTTAAAATCACAGCTTCTAGAAGGTTTACATGATTTCTTAAAAAACACGAGTTTTTAGAAAATGTGTTTTATTTCATAAATGGAATCAACAAAGTATGCACATTCTACGTCATAACGACTTTCTATAGTTTGCGCATGCATTTGGAAATAAGAAAAGATTAGTTCCCTCGTTTTTTAAACTCACGGCTTCTAGAAGGTTTACATGATTTCTTAAAAAACATGAGTTTTTAGAAAATGTGTTTTATTTCATAAATGGAATCAACAAGTATGCACATTCTACGTCATATAGACTTTCTATAGTTTGCGCATGCGTTTGGAAATAAGAAAAGCTTACTTCCCCCGTTTTTTAAAATCACTGCTTCTAGAAGGTTTACATGAGTTGTTAAAAAACACAAGTTTTTAGAAAATGGGTTTTATTTCATAAATGGAATCAACAAAGTATGCACATTCTACGTCATAACGACTTTCTATATTTTGCGTATGCGTTTGGAAATAAAAAAAGCTTACTTCCCCCGTTTTTTAAAATCACATCTTCTAGAAGGTTTACATGATTTGTTAAAAAACACGAGTTTTTAGAAAATGTGTTTTATTTCATAAATGGAATCAACAAAGTATGCACATTCTACGTCATAACGACTTTCTATAGTTTGCGCATGCGTCCGGAAATAAGAAAAGCTTACTTCCCCCGTTTTTTAAAATCACAGCTTCTAGAAGGTTTACATGATTTCTTAAAAAACACGAGTTTTTAGAAAATGTTTTTTATTTCATAAATGATCTACAAAGTATGAACATTCTACGTCATAACGACTTTCTATAGTTTGCGCATGCGTCTAGAAATAAGAAAAGTTTACTTCCCCCGTTTTTTTAAATCACAGCTTCTAGAAGGTTTACATTATTTCGTAAAAAACACGTGTTTTTAGAAAATGTGTTCTATTTCATAAATGGAATCTACAAAGTATGCACATTCTACGTCATAACGACTTTCTATAGTTTGCGCATGCGTTTGGAAATAAGAAAAACTTACTTCCCCCGTTTTTTAAAATCACAGCTTCTAGAAGGTTTACATGATTTCTTAAAAAACATGAGTTTTTAGAAAATGTGTTTTATTTCCTAAATGGAATCTACAAAGTATGCACATTCTACGTCATAACGACTTTCTATAGTTTGCGCATGCGTTTGGAAATAAGAAAAGCTTACTTCCCCCGTTTTTTAAAATCACAGCTTCTAAAAGGTTTACATGATTTCTTAAAAAACACGAGTTTTTAGAAAATGTGTTTTATTTCATAAATGGAATCTACAAAGTATGCACATTCTACGTCATAACGACTTTCTATAGTTTGCGCATGCGTTTGGAAATAAGAAAAACGTACTTACCCTGTTTTTTAAAATCAAAGCTTCTAGAAGGTTTACATGATTTGTTAAAAAACACAAGTTTTTAGAAAATGTGTTTTATTTCATAAATGGAATCAACAAAGTATGCACATTCTAGGTCATAACGATTTTCTATAGTTTGTGCATGCGTCCGGAAATAAGAAAAGCTTACTTCCACCATTTTTTAAAATAATAACTTCTAGAAGGTTTACATGATTTCGTAAAAAACACGAGTTTTTAGAAAATGTGTTTTATTTCATAAATAGAATCAACAAAGTATGCACATTCTACGTCATAACTACTTTCTATAATTTGCGGATTCGTCCAGAAATAAGAAAAGCCTATTTCCACCGTTTTTTAAAATCACAGCTTCTAGAAGGTTTACATGATTTTGTAAAAAACACGAGTTTTTTAGAAAATGAGATTTATTTCATAAATGGAATCTACAAAGTATGCACATTCTACGTCATAACGACTTTCTATAGTTTGCGCATGCGTCCGGAAATAAGAAAAGCTTACTTCCCCCATTTTTTAAAATTACAGCTTCTAGAAGGTTTACATAATTTCTTAAAAAACACGAGTTTTTAGAAAATGTGTTTTATTTCATAAATGGAATCAACAAAGTATGCACATTCTACATCATAACGACTTTCTATAGTTTACGCATGCGTCTGGAAATAAGAAAAGCTTACTTCCCCCGTTTTTTAAAATCACAGCTTCTAGAAGGTTTACATGATTTCTTAAAAAACACGAGTTTGTAGAAAATGTGTTTTATTTCATAAATGGAATCTACAAAGTATGCACATTCTACGTCATAACGACTTTCTATAGTTTGCGCATTCGTGCGGATATAAGAAAAGCTTACTTCCACCGTTTTTTAAAATCACAGCTTCTAGAAGGTTTACAAGATTTCTTAAAAAACACGTGTTTTTAGAAAATTTGTTTTATTTCATCAATGGAATCAACAAAGTATGCACATTCTACGTAATAACGACTTTCGATAGTTTCCGCATTCGACCAGAAATAAGAAAAGCTTACTTCCACCGTTTTTTAAAATCACAGCTTCTAGAAGGTTTACATGATTTCGTAAAAAACACGAGTTTTTAGAAAATGTGTTTTATTTCACAAATGGAATCAACAAAGTATGCACATTCTACGTCATAAGGACTTTCTATAGTTTGCGCATGCGTCCGGAAATAAGAAAAGCTTACTTCCACCGTTTTTCAAAATCACAGCTTCTAGAAGGTTTACATGATTTCTTAAAAAACACGAGTTTTTAGAAAATGTGTTTTATTTCATAAATGGAATCAACAATGTATGCACATTCTACGTCATAACGACTTTCTATAGTTTGCGCATGCGTTTGGAAATAAGAAAAGCTCACTTCCCCCGTTTTTTAAAATCACAGCTTCTAGAAGGTTTACATGATTTGTTAAAAAACACGAGTTTTTAGAAAATGTGTTTTATTTCATAAATGGAATCAACAAAGTATGCACATTCTACATCATAACAACTTTCTATAGTTTGCGCATGCGTCCGGAAATAAGAAAAGCTTACTTCCAACGTTTTTTAAAATAATAGCTTCTAGAAGGTTTACAATATTTCGTAAAAAACACGAGTTTCTAGAAAATGTGTTTTATTTCATAAATGGAATCTACAAAGTATGCACATTCTTCGTCATAACGAATTTCTATAGTTTTCGCATGCGTCTGGATATAAGAAAAGCTTACTTCCCCCGTTTTTTAAAATCACAGCTTCTAGAAGGTTTACATGATTTCGTAAAAAACACGAGTTTTTAGAAAATGTGTTTTATTTCATCAATGCAATCAACAAAGTATGCACATTCTACGTCATAACGACTTTCTATAGTTTGTTCATGCGTTTGGAAATAAGAAAAGCTTACTTCCCCCGTTTTTTAAAATAATAGCTTCTAGAAGGTTTACATGATTTCGTAAAAAACACGACTTTTTAGAAAATGTATTTTATTTCATAAATGGAATCTACAAAGTATGCACATTCTACGTCATAACGAATTTCTATAGTTTGCGCATGCATCCGGAAATAAGAAAAGCTTACTTCCCCCGTTTTTTAAAATCACAGCTTCTAGAAGGTTTACATGATTTGTTAAAAAACACGAGTTTTTAGAAAATGGGTTTTATTTCATAAATGGAATCAACAAAGTGTGCACATTCTGCATCATAACGACTTTCTATAGTTTGCGCATGCGTTTGGAAATAAAAAAAGCTTACTTCCCCCGTTTTTTAAAATCACAGCTTCTAGAAGGTTTACATGATTTGTTAAAAAACACGAGTTTTAAGAAATTGTGTTTTATTTCATAAATGGAATCAACAAAGTATGCACATTCTACGTCATAACGACTTTCTATAGTTTGCGCATGCGTCCGGATATAAGAAAAGCTTACTTCCACCGTTTTTTAAAATAATAGCTTCTAGAAGGTTTACATGATTTCGTAAAAAACATGAGTTTTTAGAAAATGTGTTTTATTTCATAAATGGAATCTACAAAGTATGCACATTCTACGTCATAACGACTTTCTATAGTTTGCGCATGCGTCTAGAAATAAAAAAGCTTACTTCCCAAGTTTTTTAAAATAACAGCTTCTAGAAGGTTTACATGATTTCGTAAAAAACACGAGTTTTTAGAAAATGTGTTCTATTTCATAAATGGAATCTACAAAGTATGCACATTCTACGTCATAACGACTTTCTATACTTTGCGCATGCGTCCGGAAATAAGAAAAGCTTACTTCCCCCGTTTTTTAAAATCACAGCTTCTAGAAGGTTTATATGATTTCGTAAAAAACACGAGTTTTTAGAAAATTTGTTTTATTTCATAAATGGAATCTACAAAGTATGCACATTCTACGTCATAACGACTTTCTATAGTTTGCGCATTCGTTCGGAAATAAGAAAAGCTTACTTCCACCTTTTTTTAAAATCACAGCTTCTAGAAGGTTTACAAGATTTCTTAAAAAACACGAGTTTTTAGGAAATGTGTTTTATTTCGTAAATGGAATCAACAAAGTATGCACATTCTACGTAATAACGACTTTCGATAGTTTCCGGATTCGACCGGAAATAAGAAAAGTTTACTTCCACCGTTTTTTAAAATCACAGCTTCTAGAAGGTTTACATGATTTCGTAAAAAACACAAGTTTTTAGAAAATGTGTTTTATTTCATCAATGCAATCAACAAAGTATGCACATTCTACGTCATAACGACTTTCTATAGTTTGCGCATGCGTTTGGAAATAAGAAAAGCTTACTTCCCCCGTTTTTTAAAATAATAACTTCTAGAAGGTTTACATGATTTCGTAAAAAACACGACTTTTTAGAAAATGTATTTTATTTCATAAATGGAATCTACAAAGTATGCACATTCTACGTCATAACGAATTTCTATAGTTTGCGCATGCATCCGGAAATAAGAAAAGCTGACTTCCCCCGTTTTTTAAAATCACAGCTTCTAGAAGGTTTACATAATTTCTTAAAAAACATGAGTTTTTAGAAAATGTGTTTTATTTCATAAATGAAATCTACAAAGTATGCACATTCTACGTGATAACGACTTTCTATAGTTTGCGGATGCGTTTGGAAATAAGAAAAACTTACTTCCCCCGTTTTTTAAAATCACAGCTTCTAGAAGGTTTACATGATTTCTTAAAAAACACGAGTTTTTAGAAAATGTGTTTTATTTCATAAATGGAATCAACAAAGTATGCACATTCTACATCATAACGACTTTCTATAGTTTGCGCATGCGTCCGGAAATAAGAAAAGCTTACTTCCCCCGTTTTTTAAAATCACATCTTCTAGAAGGTTTACATGATTTGTTAAAAAACACGAGTTTTTAGAAAATGTGTTTTATTTCATAAATGGAATCAACAAAGTATGCACATTCTACGTCATAACGACTTTCTATAGTTTGCGCATGCGTCCGGAAATAAGAAAAGCTTACTTCCCCCGTTTTTTAAAATCACAGCTTCTAGAAGGTTTACATGATTTCTTAAAAAACACGAGTTTTTAGAAAATGTTTTTTATTTCATAAATGATCTACAAAGTATGAACATTCTACGTCATAACGACTTTCTATAGTTTGCGCATGCGTCTAGAAATAAGAAAAGTTTACTTCCCCCCGTTTTTTTAAATCACAGCTTCTAGAAGGTTTACATTATTTCGTAAAAAACACGTGTTTTTAGAAAATGTGTTCTATTTCATAAATGGAATCTACAAAGTATGCACATTCTACGTCATAACGACTTTCTATAGTTTGCGCATGCGTTTGGAAATAAGAAAAACTTACTTCCCCCGTTTTTTAAAATCACAGCTTCTAGAAGGTTTACATGATTTCTTAAAAAACATGAGTTTTTAGAAAATGTGTTTTATTTCCTAAATGGAATCTACAAAGTATGCACATTCTACGTCATAACGACTTTCTATAGTTTGCGCATGCGTTTGGAAATAAGAAAAGCTTACTTCCCCCGTTTTTTAAAATCACAGCTTCTAAAAGGTTTACATGATTTCTTAAAAAACACGAGTTTTTAGAAAATGTGTTTTATTTCATAAATGGAATCTACAAAGTATGCACATTCTACGTCATAACGACTTTCTATAGTTTGCGCATGCGTTTGGAAATAAGAAAAACGTACTTACCCTGTTTTTTAAAATCAAAGCTTCTAGAAGGTTTACATGATTTGTTAAAAAACACAAGTTTTTAGAAAATGTGTTTTATTTCATAAATGGAATCAACAAAGTATGCACATTCTAGGTCATAACGATTTTCTATAGTTTGTGCATGCGTCCGGAAATAAGAAAAGCTTACTTCCACCATTTTTTAAAATAATAACTTCTAGAAGGTTTACATGATTTGTTAAAAAACACGAGTTTTTAGAAAATGTGTTTTATTTCATAAATGGAATCAACAAAGTATGCACATTCTAGGTCATAACGATTTTCTATAGTTTGTGCATGCGTCCGGAAATAAGAAAAGCTTACTTCCACCATTTTTTAAAATAATAACTTCTAGAAGGTTTACATGATTTCGTAAAAAACACGAGTTTTTAGAAAATGTGTTTTATTTCATAAATAGAATCAACAAAGTATGCACATTCTACGTCATAACTACTTTCTATAATTTGCGGATTCGTCCAGAAATAAGAAAAGCCTATTTCCACCGTTTTTTAAAATCACAGCTTCTAGAAGGTTTACATGATTTTGTAAAAAACACGAGTTTTTTAGAAAATGAGATTTATTTCATAAATGGAATCTACAAAGTATGCACATTCTACGTCATAACGACTTTCTATAGTTTGCGCATGCGTCCGGAAATAAGAAAAGCTTACTTCCCCCATTTTTTAAAATTACAGCTTCTAGAAGGTTTACATAATTTCTTAAAAAACACGAGTTTTTAGAAAATGTGTTTTATTTCATAAATGGAATCAACAAAGTATGCACATTCTACATCATAACGACTTTCTATAGTTTACGCATGCGTCTGGAAATAAGAAAAGCTTACTTCCCCCGTTTTTTAAAATCACAGCTTCTAGAAGGTTTACATGATTTCTTAAAAAACACGAGTTTGTAGAAAATGTGTTTTATTTCATAAATGGAATCTACAAAGTATGCACATTCTACGTCATAACGACTTTCTATAGTTTGCGCATTCGTCCGGATATAAGAAAAGCTTACTTCCACCGTTTTTTAAAATCACAGCTTCTAGAAGGTTTACAAGATTTCTTAAAAAACACGTGTTTTTAGAAAATTTGTTTTATTTCATCAATGGAATCAACAAAGTATGCACATTCTACGTAATAACGACTTTCGATAGTTTCCGCATTCGACCAGAAATAAGAAAAGCTTACTTCCACCGTTTTTTAAAATCACAGCTTCTAGAAGGTTTACATGATTTCGTAAAAAACACGAGTTTTTAGAAAATGTGTTTTATTTCACAAATGGAATCAACAAAGTATGCACATTCTACGTCATAAGGACTTTCTATAGTTTGCGCATGCGTCCGGAAATAAGAAAAGCTTACTTCCACCGTTTTTCAAAATCACAGCTTCTAGAAGGTTTACATGATTTCTTAAAAAACACGAGTTTTTAGAAAATGTGTTTTATTTCATAAATGGAATCAACAATGTATGCACATTCTACGTCATAACGACTTTCTATAGTTTGCGCATGCGTTTGGAAATAAGAAAAGCTCACTTCCCCCGTTTTTTAAAATCACAGCTTCTAGAAGGTTTACATGATTTGTTAAAAAACACGAGTTTTTAGAAAATGTGTTTTATTTCATAAATGGAATCAACAAAGTATGCACATTCTACATCATAACAACTTTCTATAGTTTGCGCATGCGTCCGGAAATAAGAAAAGCTTACTTCCAACGTTTTTTAAAATAATAGCTTCTAGAAGGTTTACAATATTTCGTAAAAAACACGAGTTTCTAGAAAATGTGTTTTATTTCATAAATGGAATCTACAAAGTATGCACATTCTTCGTCATAACGAATTTCTATAGTTTTCGCATGCGTCTGGATATAAGAAAAGCTTACTTCCCCCGTTTTTTAAAATCACAGCTTCTAGAAGGTTTACATGATTTCGTAAAAAACACGAGTTTTTAGAAAATGTGTTTTATTTCATCAATGCAATCAACAAAGTATGCACATTCTACGTCATAACGACTTTCTATAGTTTGTTCATGCGTTTGGAAATAAGAAAAGCTTACTTCCCCCGTTTTTTAAAATAATAGCTTCTAGAAGGTTTACATGATTTCGTAAAAAACACGACTTTTTAGAAAATGTATTTTATTTCATAAATGGAATCTACAAAGTATGCACATTCTACGTCATAACGAATTTCTATAGTTTGCGCATGCATCCGGAAATAAGAAAAGCTTACTTCCCCCGTTTTTTAAAATCACAGCTTCTAGAAGGTTTACATGATTTGTTAAAAAACACGAGTTTTTAGAAAATGGGTTTTATTTCATAAATGGAATCAACAAAGTGTGCACATTCTGCATCATAACGACTTTCTATAGTTTGCGCATGCGTTTGGAAATAAAAAAAGCTTACTTCCCCCGTTTTTTAAAATCACAGCTTCTAGAAGGTTTACATGATTTGTTAAAAAACACGAGTTTTAAGAAATTGTGTTTTATTTCATAAATGGAATCAACAAAGTATGCACATTCTACGTCATAACGACTTTCTATAGTTTGCGCATGCGTCCGGATATAAGAAAAGCTTACTTCCACCGTTTTTTAAAATAATAGCTTCTAGAAGGTTTACATGATTTCGTAAAAAACATGAGTTTTTAGAAAATGTGTTTTATTTCATAAATGGAATCTACAAAGTATGCACATTCTACGTCATAACGACTTTCTATAGTTTGCGCATGCGTCTAGAAATAAAAAAGCTTACTTCCCAAGTTTTTTAAAATAACAGCTTCTAGAAGGTTTACATGATTTCGTAAAAAACACGAGTTTTTAGAAAATGTGTTCTATTTCATAAATGGAATCTACAAAGTATGCACATTCTACGTCATAACGACTTTCTATACTTTGCGCATGCGTCCGGAAATAAGAAAAGCTTACTTCCCCCGTTTTTTAAAATCACAGCTTCTAGAAGGTTTATATGATTTCGTAAAAAACACGAGTTTTTAGAAAATTTGTTTTATTTCATAAATGGAATCTACAAAGTATGCACATTCTACGTCATAACGACTTTCTATAGTTTGCGCATTCGTTCGGAAATAAGAAAAGCTTACTTCCACCTTTTTTTAAAATCACAGCTTCTAGAAGGTTTACAAGATTTCTTAAAAAACACGAGTTTTTAGGAAATGTGTTTTATTTCGTAAATGGAATCAACAAAGTATGCACATTCTACGTAATAACGACTTTCGATAGTTTCCGGATTCGACCGGAAATAAGAAAAGTTTACTTCCACCGTTTTTTAAAATCACAGCTTCTAGAAGGTTTACATGATTTCGTAAAAAACACAAGTTTTTGGAAAATGTGTTTTATTTCATCAATGCAATCAACAAAGTATGCACATTCTACGTCATAACGACTTTCTATAGTTTGCGCATGCGTTTGGAAATAAGAAAAGCTTACTTCCCCCGTTTTTTAAAATAATAACTTCTAGAAGGTTTACATGATTTCGTAAAAAACACGACTTTTTAGAAAATGTATTTTATTTCATAAATGGAATCTACAAAGTATGCACATTCTACGTCATAACGAATTTCTATAGTTTGCGCATGCATCCGGAAATAAGAAAAGCTGACTTCCCCCGTTTTTTAAAATCACAGCTTCTAGAAGGTTTACATAATTTCTTAAAAAACATGAGTTTTTAGAAAATGTGTTTTATTTCATAAATGAAATCTACAAAGTATGCACATTCTACGTGATAACGACTTTCTATAGTTTGCGGATGCGTTTGGAAATAAGAAAAACTTACTTCCCCCGTTTTTTAAAATCACAGCTTCTAGAAGGTTTACATGATTTCTTAAAAAACACGAGTTTTTAGAAAATGTGTTTTATTTCATAAATGGAATCAACAAAGTATGCACATTCTACATCATAACGACTTTCTATAGTTTGCGCATGCGTCCGGAAATAAGAAAAGCTTACTTCCCCCGTTTTTTAAAATCACATCTTCTAGAAGGTTTACATGATTTGTTAAAAAACACGAGTTTTTAGAAAATGTGTTTTATTTCATAAATGGAATCAACAAAGTATGCACATTCTACGTCATAACGACTTTCTATAGTTTGCGCATGCGTCCGGAAATAAGAAAAGCTTACTTCCCCCGTTTTTTAAAATCACAGCTTCTAGAAGGTTTACATGATTTCTTAAAAAACACGAGTTTTTAGAAAATGTTTTTTATTTCATAAATGATCTACAAAGTATGAACATTCTACGTCATAACGACTTTCTATAGTTTGCGCATGCGTCTAGAAATAAGAAAAGTTTACTTCCCCCGTTTTTTTAAATCACAGCTTCTAGAAGGTTTACATTATTTCGTAAAAAACACGTGTTTTTAGAAAATGTGTTCTATTTCATAAATGGAATCTACAAAGTATGCACATTCTACGTCATAACGACTTTCTATAGTTTGCGCATGCGTTTGGAAATAAGAAAAACTTACTTCCCCCGTTTTTTAAAATCACAGCTTCTAGAAGGTTTACATGATTTCTTAAAAAACATGAGTTTTTAGAAAATGTGTTTTATTTCCTAAATGGAATCTACAAAGTATGCACATTCTACGTCATAACGACTTTCTATAGTTTGCGCATGCGTTTGGAAATAAGAAAAGCTTACTTCCCCCGTTTTTTAAAATCACAGCTTCTAAAAGGTTTACATGATTTCTTAAAAAACACGAGTTTTTAGAAAATGTGTTTTATTTCATAAATGGAATCTACAAAGTATGCACATTCTACGTCATAACGACTTTCTATAGTTTGCGCATGCGTTTGGAAATAAGAAAAACGTACTTACCCCTGTTTTTTAAAATCAAAGCTTCTAGAAGGTTTACATGATTTGTTAAAAAACACAAGTTTTTAGAAAATGTGTTTTATTTCATAAATGGAATCAACAAAGTATGCACATTCTAGGTCATAACGATTTTCTATAGTTTGTGCATGCGTCCGGAAATAAGAAAAGCTTACTTCCACCATTTTTTAAAATAATAACTTCTAGAAGGTTTACATGATTTGTTAAAAAACACGAGTTTTTAGAAAATGTGTTTTATTTCATAAATGGAATCAACAAAGTATGCACATTCTAGGTCATAACGATTTTCTATAGTTTGTGCATGCGTCCGGAAATAAGAAAAGCTTACTTCCACCATTTTTTAAAATAATAACTTCTAGAAGGTTTACATGATTTCGTAAAAAACACGAGTTTTTAGAAAATGTGTTTTATTTCATAAATAGAATCAACAAAGTATGCACATTCTACGTCATAACTACTTTCTATAATTTGCGGATTCGTCCAGAAATAAGAAAAGCCTATTTCCACCGTTTTTTAAAATCACAGCTTCTAGAAGGTTTACATGATTTTGTAAAAAACACGAGTTTTTTAGAAAATGAGATTTATTTCATAAATGGAATCTACAAAGTATGCACATTCTACGTCATAACGACTTTCTATAGTTTGCGCATGCGTCCGGAAATAAGAAAAGCTTACTTCCCCCATTTTTTAAAATTACAGCTTCTAGAAGGTTTACATAATTTCTTAAAAAACACGAGTTTTTAGAAAATGTGTTTTATTTCATAAATGGAATCAACAAAGTATGCACATTCTACATCATAACGACTTTCTATAGTTTACGCATGCGTCTGGAAATAAGAAAAGCTTACTTCCCCCGTTTTTTAAAATCACAGCTTCTAGAAGGTTTACATGATTTCTTAAAAAACACGAGTTTGTAGAAAATGTGTTTTATTTCATAAATGGAATCTACAAAGTATGCACATTCTACGTCATAACGACTTTCTATAGTTTGCGCATTCGTCCGGATATAAGAAAAGCTTACTTCCACCGTTTTTTAAAATCACAGCTTCTAGAAGGTTTACAAGATTTCTTAAAAAACACGTGTTTTTAGAAAATTTGTTTTATTTCATCAATGGAATCAACAAAGTATGCACATTCTACGTAATAACGACTTTCGATAGTTTCCGCATTCGACCAGAAATAAGAAAAGCTTACTTCCACCGTTTTTTAAAATCACAGCTTCTAGAAGGTTTACATGATTTCGTAAAAAACACGAGTTTTTAGAAAATGTGTTTTATTTCACAAATGGAATCAACAAAGTATGCACATTCTACGTCATAAGGACTTTCTATAGTTTGCGCATGCGTCCGGAAATAAGAAAAGCTTACTTCCACCGTTTTTCAAAATCACAGCTTCTAGAAGGTTTACATGATTTCTTAAAAAACACGAGTTTTTAGAAAATGTGTTTTATTTCATAAATGGAATCAACAATGTATGCACATTCTACGTCATAACGACTTTCTATAGTTTGCGCATGCGTTTGGAAATAAGAAAAGCTCACTTCCCCCGTTTTTTAAAATCACAGCTTCTAGAAGGTTTACATGATTTGTTAAAAAACACGAGTTTTTAGAAAATGTGTTTTATTTCATAAATGGAATCAACAAAGTATGCACATTCTACATCATAACAACTTTCTATAGTTTGCGCATGCGTCCGGAAATAAGAAAAGCTTACTTCCAACGTTTTTTAAAATAATAGCTTCTAGAAGGTTTACAATATTTCGTAAAAAACACGAGTTTCTAGAAAATGTGTTTTATTTCATAAATGGAATCTACAAAGTATGCACATTCTTCGTCATAACGAATTTCTATAGTTTTCGCATGCGTCTGGATATAAGAAAAGCTTACTTCCCCCGTTTTTTAAAATCACAGCTTCTAGAAGGTTTACATGATTTCGTAAAAAACACGAGTTTTTAGAAAATGTGTTTTATTTCATCAATGCAATCAACAAAGTATGCACATTCTACGTCATAACGACTTTCTATAGTTTGTTCATGCGTTTGGAAATAAGAAAAGCTTACTTCCCCCGTTTTTTAAAATAATAGCTTCTAGAAGGTTTACATGATTTCGTAAAAAACACGACTTTTTAGAAAATGTATTTTATTTCATAAATGGAATCTACAAAGTATGCACATTCTACGTCATAACGAATTTCTATAGTTTGCGCATGCATCCGGAAATAAGAAAAGCTTACTTCCCCCGTTTTTTAAAATCACAGCTTCTAGAAGGTTTACATGATTTGTTAAAAAACACGAGTTTTTAGAAAATGGGTTTTATTTCATAAATGGAATCAACAAAGTGTGCACATTCTGCATCATAACGACTTTCTATAGTTTGCGCATGCGTTTGGAAATAAAAAAAGCTTACTTCCCCCGTTTTTTAAAATCACAGCTTCTAGAAGGTTTACATGATTTGTTAAAAAACACGAGTTTTAAGAAATTGTGTTTTATTTCATAAATGGAATCAACAAAGTATGCACATTCTACGTCATAACGACTTTCTATAGTTTGCGCATGCGTCCGGATATAAGAAAAGCTTACTTCCACCGTTTTTTAAAATAATAGCTTCTAGAAGGTTTACATGATTTCGTAAAAAACATGAGTTTTTAGAAAATGTGTTTTATTTCATAAATGGAATCTACAAAGTATGCACATTCTACGTCATAACGACTTTCTATAGTTTGCGCATGCGTCTAGAAATAAAAAAGCTTACTTCCCAAGTTTTTTAAAATAACAGCTTCTAGAAGGTTTACATGATTTCGTAAAAAACACGAGTTTTTAGAAAATGTGTTCTATTTCATAAATGGAATCTACAAAGTATGCACATTCTACGTCATAACGACTTTCTATACTTTGCGCATGCGTCCGGAAATAAGAAAAGCTTACTTCCCCCCGTTTTTTAAAATCACA
Organism: Larix kaempferi; assembly: GCA_027924585.1. NCBI lineage: Eukaryota > Viridiplantae > Streptophyta > Pinopsida > Pinales > Pinaceae > Larix > Larix kaempferi. Next base: position 282,082 of record BSBM01001572.1, read on the forward strand.
GCTTCTAGAAGGTTTATATGATTTCGTAAAAAACACGAGTTTTTAGAAAATTTGTTTTATTTCATAAATGGAATCTACAAAGTATGCACATTCTACGTCATAACGACTTTCTATAGTTTGCGCATTCGTTCGGAAATAAGAAAAGCTTACTTCCACCTTTTTTTAAAATCACAGCTTCTAGAAGGTTTACAAGATTTCTTAAAAAACACGAGTTTTTAGGAAATGTGTTTTATTTCGTAAATGGAATCAACAAAGTATGCACATTCTACGTAATAACGACTTTCGATAGTTTCCGGATTCGACCGGAAATAAGAAAAGTTTACTTCCACCGTTTTTTAAAATCACAGCTTCTAGAAGGTTTACATGATTTCGTAAAAAACACAAGTTTTTGGAAAATGTGTTTTATTTCATCAATGCAATCAACAAAGTATGCACATTCTACGTCATAACGACTTTCTATAGTTTGCGCATGCGTTTGGAAATAAGAAAAGCTTACTTCCCCCGTTTTTTAAAATAATAACTTCTAGAAGGTTTACATGATTTCGTAAAAAACACGACTTTTTAGAAAATGTATTTTATTTCATAAATGGAATCTACAAAGTATGCACATTCTACGTCATAACGAATTTCTATAGTTTGCGCATGCATCCGGAAATAAGAAAAGCTGACTTCCCCCGTTTTTTAAAATCACAGCTTCTAGAAGGTTTACATAATTTCTTAAAAAACATGAGTTTTTAGAAAATGTGTTTTATTTCATAAATGAAATCTACAAAGTATGCACATTCTACGTGATAACGACTTTCTATAGTTTGCGGATGCGTTTGGAAATAAGAAAAACTTACTTCCCCCGTTTTTTAAAATCACAGCTTCTAGAAGGTTTACATGATTTCTTAAAAAACACGAGTTTTTAGAAAATGTGTTTTATTTCATAAATGGAATCAACAAAGTATGCACATTCTACATCATAACGACTTTCTATAGTTTGCGCATGCGTCCGGAAATAAGAAAAGCTTACTTCCCCCGTTTTTTAAAATCACATCTTCTAGAAGGTTTACATGATTTGTTAAAAAACACGAGTTTTTAGAAAATGTGTTTTATTTCATAAATGGAATCAACAAAGTATGCACATTCTACGTCATAACGACTTTCTATAGTTTGCGCATGCGTCCGGAAATAAGAAAAGCTTACTTCCCCCGTTTTTTAAAATCACAGCTTCTAGAAGGTTTACATGATTTCTTAAAAAACACGAGTTTTTAGAAAATGTTTTTTATTTCATAAATGATCTACAAAGTATGAACATTCTACGTCATAACGACTTTCTATAGTTTGCGCATGCGTCTAGAAATAAGAAAAGTTTACTTCCCCCGTTTTTTTAAATCACAGCTTCTAGAAGGTTTACATTATTTCGTAAAAAACACGTGTTTTTAGAAAATGTGTTCTATTTCATAAATGGAATCTACAAAGTATGCACATTCTACGTCATAACGACTTTCTATAGTTTGCGCATGCGTTTGGAAATAAGAAAAACTTACTTCCCCCGTTTTTTAAAATCACAGCTTCTAGAAGGTTTACATGATTTCTTAAAAAACATGAGTTTTTAGAAAATGTGTTTTATTTCCTAAATGGAATCTACAAAGTATGCACATTCTACGTCATAACGACTTTCTATAGTTTGCGCATGCGTTTGGAAATAAGAAAAGCTTACTTCCCCCGTTTTTTAAAATCACAGCTTCTAAAAGGTTTACATGATTTCTTAAAAAACACGAGTTTTTAGAAAATGTGTTTTATTTCATAAATGGAATCTACAAAGTATGCACATTCTACGTCATAACGACTTTCTATAGTTTGCGCATGCGTTTGGAAATAAGAAAAACGTACTTACCCTGTTTTTTAAAATCAAAGCTTCTAGAAGGTTTACATGATTTGTTAAAAAACACAAGTTTTTAGAAAATGTGTTTTATTTCATAAATGGAATCAACAAAGTATGCACATTCTAGGTCATAACGATTTTCTATAGTTTGTGCATGCGTCCGGAAATAAGAAAAGCTTACTTCCACCATTTTTTAAAATAATAACTTCTAGAAGGTTTACATGATTTCGTAAAAAACACGAGTTTTTAGAAAATGTGTTTTATTTCATAAATAGAATCAACAAAGTATGCACATTCTACGTCATAACTACTTTCTATAATTTGCGGATTCGTCCAGAAATAAGAAAAGCCTATTTCCACCGTTTTTTAAAATCACAGCTTCTAGAAGGTTTACATGATTTTGTAAAAAACACGAGTTTTTTAGAAAATGAGATTTATTTCATAAATGGAATCTACAAAGTATGCACATTCTACGTCATAACGACTTTCTATAGTTTGCGCATGCGTCCGGAAATAAGAAAAGCTTACTTCCCCCATTTTTTAAAATTACAGCTTCTAGAAGGTTTACATAATTTCTTAAAAAACACGAGTTTTTAGAAAATGTGTTTTATTTCATAAATGGAATCAACAAAGTATGCACATTCTACATCATAACGACTTTCTATAGTTTACGCATGCGTCTGGAAATAAGAAAAGCTTACTTCCCCCGTTTTTTAAAATCACAGCTTCTAGAAGGTTTACATGATTTCTTAAAAAACACGAGTTTGTAGAAAATGTGTTTTATTTCATAAATGGAATCTACAAAGTATGCACATTCTACGTCATAACGACTTTCTATAGTTTGCGCATTCGTCCGGATATAAGAAAAGCTTACTTCCACCGTTTTTTAAAATCACAGCTTCTAGAAGGTTTACAAGATTTCTTAAAAAACACGTGTTTTTAGAAAATTTGTTTTATTTCATAAATGGAATCAACAAAGTATGCACATTCTACGTAATAACGACTTTCGATAGTTTCCGCATTCGACCAGAAATAAGAAAAGCTTACTTCCACCGTTTTTTAAAATCACAGCTTCTAGAAGGTTTACATGATTTCGTAAAAAACACGAGTTTTTAGAAAATGTGTTTTATTTCACAAATGGAATCAACAAAGTATGCACATTCTACGTCATAAGGACTTTCTATAGTTTGCGCATGCGTCCGGAAATAAGAAAAGCTTACTTCCACCGTTTTTCAAAATCACAGCTTCTAGAAGGTTTACATGATTTCTTAAAAAACACGAGTTTTTAGAAAATGTGTTTTATTTCATAAATGGAATCAACAATGTATGCACATTCTACGTCATAACGACTTTCTATAGTTTGCGCATGTGTTTGGAAATAAGAAAAGCTCACTTCCCCCGTTTTTTAAAATCACAGCTTCTAGAAGGTTTACATGATTTGTTAAAAAACATGAGTTTTTAGAAAATGTGTTTTATTTCATAAATGGAATCTACAAAGTATGCACATTCTACGTCATAACGACTTTCTATAGTTTGCGCATGCGTTTGGAAATAAGAAAAACTTACTTCCCCCGTTTTTTAAAATCACAGCTTCTAGAAGGTTTACATGATTTGTTAAAAAACACGAGTTTTTAGAAAATGTGTTTTATTTCATAAATGGAATCAACAAAGTATGCACATTCTACATCATAACAACTTTCTATAGTTTGCGCATGCGTCCGGAAATAAGAAAAGCTTACTTCCAACGTTTTTTAAAATAATAGCTTCTAGAAGGTTTACAATATTTCGTAAAAAACACGAGTTTCTAGAAAATGTGTTTTATTTCATAAATGGAATCTACAAAGTATGCACATTCTTCGTCATAACGAATTTCTATAGTTTTCGCATGCGTCTGGATATAAGAAAAGCTTACTTCCCCCGTTTTTTAAAATCACAGCTTCTAGAAGGTTTACATGATTTCGTAAAAAACACGAGTTTTTAGAAAATGTGTTTTATTTCATCAATGCAATCAACAAAGTATGCACATTCTACGTCATAACGACTTTCTATAGTTTGTTCATGCGTTTGGAAATAAGAAAAGCTTACTTCCCCCGTTTTTTAAAATAATAGCTTCTAGAAGGTTTACATGATTTCGTAAAAAACACGACTTTTTAGAAAATGTATTTTATTTCATAAATGGAATCTACAAAGTATGCACATTCTACGTCATAACGATTTTCTATAGTTTGCGCATGCATCCGGAAATAAGAAAAGCTTACTTCCCCCGTTTTTTAAAATCACAGCTTCTAGAAGGTTTACATGATTTGTTAAAAAACACGAGTTTTTAGAAAATGGGTTTTATTTCATAAATGGAATCAACAAAGTGTGCACATTCTGCATCATAACGACTTTCTATAGTTTGCGCATGCGTTTGGAAATAAAAAAAGCTTACTTCCCCCGTTTTTTAAAATCACAGCTTCTAGAAGGTTTACATGATTTGTTAAAAAACACGAGTTTTAAGAAATTGTGTTTTATTTCATAAATGGAATCAACAAAGTATGCACATTCTACGTCATAACGACTTTCTATAGTTTGCGCATGCGTCCGGATATAAGAAAAGCTTACTTCCACCGTTTTTTAAAATAATAGCTTCTAGAAGGTTTACATGATTTCGTAAAAAACATGAGTTTTTAGAAAATGTGTTTTATTTCATAAATGGAATCTACAAAGTATGCACATTCTACGTCATAACGACTTTCTATAGTTTGCGCATGCGTCTAGAAATAAAAAAGCTTACTTCCCAAGTTTTTTAAAATAACAGCTTCTAGAAGGTTTACATGATTTCGTAAAAAACACGAGTTTTTAGAAAATGTGTTCTATTTCATAAATGGAATCTACAAAGTATGCACATTCTACGTCATAACGACTTTCTATACTTTGCGCATGCGTCCGGAAATAAGAAAAGCTTACTTCCCCCGTTTTTTAAAATCACAGCTTCTAGAAGGTTTATATGATTTCGTAAAAAACACGAGTTTTTAGAAAATTTGTTTTATTTCATAAATGGAATCTACAAAGTATGCACATTCTACGTCATAACGACTTTCTATAGTTTGCGCATTCGTTCGGAAATAAGAAAAGCTTACTTCCACCTTTTTTTAAAATCACAGCTTCTAGAAGGTTTACAAGATTTCTTAAAAAACACGAGTTTTTAGGAAATGTGTTTTATTTCGTAAATGGAATCAACAAAGTATGCACATTCTACGTAATAACGACTTTCGATAGTTTCCGGATTCGACCGGAAATAAGAAAAGTTTACTTCCACCGTTTTTTAAAATCACAGCTTCTAGAAGGTTTACATGATTTCGTAAAAAACACAAGTTTTTAGAAAATGTGTTTTATTTCATCAATGCAATCAACAAAGTATGCACATTCTACGTCATAACGACTTTCTATAGTTTGCGCATGCGTTTGGAAATAAGAAAAGCTTACTTCCCCCGTTTTTTAAAATAATAACTTCTAGAAGGTTTACATGATTTCGTTAAAAACACGACTTTTTAGAAAATGTATTTTATTTCATAAATGGAATCTACAAAGTATGCACATTCTACGTCATAACGAATTTCTATAGTTTGCGCATGCATCCGGAAATAAGAAAAGCTGACTTCCCCCGTTTTTTAAAATCACAGCTTCTAGAAGGTTTACATAATTTCTTAAAAAACATGAGTTTTTAGAAAATGTGTTTTATTTCATAAATGAAATCTACAAAGTATGCACATTCTACGTGATAACGACTTTCTATAGTTTGCGGATGCGTTTGGAAATAAGAAAAACTTACTTCCCCCGTTTTTTAAAATCACAGCTTCTAGAAGGTTTACATGATTTCTTAAAAAACACGAGTTTTTAGAAAATGTGTTTTATTTCATAAATGGAATCAACAAAGTATGCACATTCTACATCATAACGACTTTCTATAGTTTGCGCATGCGTCCGGAAATAAGAAAAGCTTACTTCCAAAGTTTTTTAAAATAATAGCTTCTAGAAGGTTTACATGATTTCGTAAAAAACACGAGTTTCTAGAAAATGTGTTTTATTTCATAAATGGAATCTACAAAGTATGCACATTCTTCGTCATAACGACTTTCTATAATTTGCGCATGCGTCCGGAAATAAGAAAAGCTTACTTCCCCCGTTTTTTAAAATCACGGCTTCTAGAAGGTTTACATAATTTCTTAAAAAACATGAGTTTTTAGAAAATGTGTTTTATTTCATAAATGAAATCTACAAAGTATGCACATTCTACGTGATAACGACTTTCTATAGTTTGCGCATGCGTTTGGAAATAAGAAAAACTTACTTCCCCCGTTTTTTAAAATCACTGCTTCTAGAAGGTTTACATGAGTTGTTAAAAAACACAAGTTTTTAGAAAATGGGTTTTATTTCATAAATGGAATCAACAAAGTATGCACATTCTACGTCATAACGACTTTCTATATTTTGCGCATGCGTTTGGAAATAAAAAAAGCTTACTTCCCCCGTTTTTTAAAATCACATCTTCTAGAAGGTTTACATGATTTGTTAAAAAACATGAGTTTTTAGAAAATGTGTTTTATTTCATAAATGGAATCAACAAAGTATGCACATTCTACGTCATAACGACTTTCTATAGTTTGCGCATGCGTTTGGAAATAAGAAAAACTTACTTCCCCCGTTTTTTAAAATCACAGCTTCTAGAGGGTTTACATGATTTCTTAAAAAACATGAGTTTTTAGAAAATGTGTTCTATTTCATAAATGGAATCTACAAAGTATGCACATTCTACGTCATAACGACTTCCTATAGTTTGCGCATGCGTCCGGAAATAAGAAAAGCTTACTTCCCCCGTTTTTTAAAATCACAGCTTCTAGAAGGTTTACATGATTTCTTAAAAAACATGAGTTTTTAGAAAATGTGTTTTATTTCATAAATGGAATCAACAAAGTATGCACATTCTACGTCATAACGACTTTCTATAGTTTGTGCATGCGTTTGGAAATAAGAAAAACTTACTTCCCCGGTTTTTTAAAATCACAGCTTCTAGAAGGTTTACATGATTTCTTAAAAAACACGAGTTTTTAGAAAATGTGTTTTATTTCATAAATGGAATCTACAAAGTATGCACATTCTACGTCATAATGACTTTCTATAGTTTGCGCATGCGTTTGGAAATAAGAAAAGCTTACTTCCCCCGTTTTTTAAAATCACAGCTTCTAGAAGGTTTACATGATTTCTTAAAAAACACGAGTTTTTAGAAAATGTGTTTTATTTCATAAATGGAATCTACAAAGTATGCACATTCTACGTCATAACGACTTTCTATGGTTTGCGCATGTGTTTGGAAATAAGAAAAACTTACTTCCCCCATTTTTTAAAATCACAGCTTCTAGAAGGTTTACATGATTTGTTAAAAAACACGAGTTTTTAGAAAATGTGTTTTATTTCATAAATGGAATCAACAAAGTATGAACATTCTACGTCATAACGACTTTCTATAGTTTGCGCATGCGCTCGGAAATAAGAAAAGCTTACTTCCACCGTTTTTTAAAATAATAGCTTCTAGAAGGTTTACATGATTTCGTAAAAAACATGAGTTTCTAGAAAATGTGTTTTATTTCATAAATGGAATCTACAAAGTATGCACATTCTTCATCATAACGACTTTCTATAGTTTGCGCATGCGTCCGGAAATAAGAAAAGCTTACTTCCCCCGTTTTTTAAAATCACAGCTTCTAGAAGGTTTACATAATTTCTTAAAAAACATGAGTTTTTAGAAAATGTGTTTTATTTCATAAATGAAATCTACAAAGTATGCACATTCTATGTGATAACGACTTTCTATAGTTTGCGCATGCATTTGGAAATAAGAAAAACTTACTTCCCCCGTTTTTTAAAATCACTGCTTCTAGAAGGTTTACATGAGTTGTTAAAAAACACAAGTTTTTAGAAAATGGGTTTTATTTCATAAATGGAATCAACAAAGTATGCACATTCTACGTCATAACGACTTTCTATATTTTCCGCATGCGTTTGGAAATAAAAAAAGCTTACTTCCCCCGTTTTTTAAAATCACATCTTCTAGAAGGTTTACATGATTTGTTAAAAAGCATGAGGTTTTAGTAAATGTGTTTTATTTCATAAATGGAATCAACAAAGTATGCACATTCTACGTCATAACGACTTTCTATAGTTTGCGCATGCGTTTGGAAATAAGAAAAACTTACTTCCACCGTTTTTTAAAATCACAGCTTCTAGAAGGTTTACATGATTTCGTAAAAAACACGAGTTTTTAGAAAATGTGTTTTATTTCATCAATGCAATCAACAAAGTATGCACATTCTACGTCATAACGACTTTCTATAGTTTGCGCATGCGTTTGGAAATAAGAAAAGCTTACTTCCCCCGTTTTTTAAAATAATAGCTTCTAGAAGGTTTACATGATTTCGTAAAAAACACGACTTTTTAGAAAATGTATTTTATTTCATAAATGGAATCTACAAAGTATGCACATTCTACGTCATAACGAATTTCCATAGTTTGCGCATGCATCCGGAAATAAGAAAAGCTGACTTCCCCCGTTTTTTAAAATCACAGCTTCTAGAAGGTTTACATAATTTCTTAAAAAACATGAGTTTTTAGTAAATGTGTTTTATTTCATAAATGAAATCTACAAAGTATGCACATTCTACGTGATAACGACTTTCTATAGTTTGCGCATGCCTTTGGAAATAAGAAAAACTTACTTCCCCCGTTTTTTAAAATCACAGCTTCTAGAAGGTTTACATGATTTCTTAAAAAACACGAGTTTTTAGACAATGTGTTTTATTTCATAAATGGAATCAACAAAGTATGCACATTCTACATCATAACGACTTTCTATAGTTTGCGCATGCGTCCGGAAATAAGAAAAGCTTACTTCCAACGTTTTTTAAAATAATAGCTTCTAGAAGGTTTACATGATTTCGTAAAAAACACGAGTTTCTAGAAAATGTGTTTTATTTCATAAATGGAATCTACAAAGTATGCACATTCTTCGTCATAACGACTTTCTATAATTTGCGAATGCGTCCGGAAATAAGAAAAGCTTACTTCCCCAGTTTTTTAAAATCACACCTTCTAGAAGGTTTACATGATTTCGTAAAAAACACGAGTTTTTAGAAAATGTGTTCTATTTCATAAATGGAATCTACAAAGTATGCACATTCTACGTCATAACGAATTTCTATAGTTTGCGCATGCGTCCGGAAATAATAAAAGCTTACTTCCCCCGTTTTTTAAAATGACAGGTTCTAGAAGGTTTACATGATTTCTTAAAAAACACGAGTTTTTAGAAAATGTGTTTTATTTCATAAATGGAATCAACAAAGTATGCACATTTTACGTCATAACGACTTTCTATATTTTGCGCATGCGTTTGGAAATAATAAAAGCTTACTTCCCCCGTTTTTTAAAATCACATCTTCTAGAAGGTTTACATGATTTGTTAAAAAACATGAGTTTTTAGAAAATGTGTTTTATTTCATAAATGGAATCAACAAAGTATGCACATTCTACGTCATAAGGACTTTCTATAGTTTGCGCATGCGTTTGGAAATAAGAAAAACTTACTTCCCCCGTTTTTTAAAATCACAGCTTCTAGAAGGTTTACATGATTTCTTAAAAAACACGAGTTTTTAGAAAATGTTTTTTTATTTCATAAATGATCTACAAAGTATGAACATTCTACGTCATAACGACTTTCTATAGTTAGCGCATGCGTCTAGAAATAAGAAAAGCTTACTTCCCCCGTTTTTTTAAATCACAGCTTCTAGAAGGTTTACATGATTTCGTAAAAAACACGTGTTTTTAGAAAATGTGTTCTATTTCATAAATGGAATCTACAAAGTATGCACATTCTACGTCATAACGACTTTCTATAGTTTGCGCATGCGTCCGGAAATAAGAAAAGCTTACTTCCCCCGTTTTTTAAAATCACAGCTTCTAGAAGGTTTACATGATTTCTTAAAAAACATGAGTTTTTAGAAAATGTGTTTTATTTCATAAATGGAATCAACAAAGTATGCACATTCTACGTCATAACGACTTTCTATAGATTGCGCATGCGTTTGGAAATAAGAAAAACTTACTTCCCCAGTTTTTTAAAATCACAGCTTCTAGAAGGTTTACATGATTTCTTAAAAAACACGAGTTTTTAGAAAATGTGTTTTATTTCATAAATGGAATCTACAAAGTATGCACATTCTACGTCGTAATGACTTTCTATAGTTTGCGCATGCGTTTGGAAATAAGAAAAGCTTACTTCCCCCGTTTTTTAAAATCACAGCTTCTAGAAGGTTTACATGATTTCTTAAAAAACACGACTTTTTAGAAAATGTGTTTTATTTCATAAATGGAATCTACAAAGTATGCACATTCTACGTCATAACGACTTTCTATGGTTTGCGCATGCGTTTGGAAATAAGAAAAACTTACTTCCCCCGTTTTTTAAAATCACAGCTTCTAGAAGGTTTACATGATTTGTTAAAAAACACGAGTTTTTAGAAAATGTGTTTTATTTCATAAATGGAATCAACAAAGTATGAACATTCTACGTCATAACGACTTTCTATAGTTTGCGCATGCGCCCGGAAATAAGAAAAGCTTACTTCCACCGTTTTTTAAAATAATAGCTTCTAGAAGGTTTACATGATTTCGTAAAAAACACGAGTTTCTAGAAAATGTGTTTTATTTCATAAATGGAATCTACAAAGTATGCACATTCTTCATCATAACGACTTTCTATAGTTTGCGCATGCGTCCGGAAATAAGAAAAGCTTACTTCCCCCGTTTTTTAAAATCACAGCTTCTAGAAGGTTTACATGATTTCGTAAAAAACACGAGTTTTTAGAAAATGTGTTGTATTTCATAAATGGAATCAACAAAGTATGCACATTCTACGTCATAACGACTTTCTATACTTTGCGCATGCGTTTGGAAATAAGAAAAGCTTACTTCCCCCGTTTTTTAAAATATTAGCTTCTAGAAGGTTTACATGATTTCGTAAAAAACACGACTTTTTAGAAAAATGTGTTTTATTTCATAAATGGAATCTACAAAGTTTGCACATTCTACGTCATAACGACTTTCTATAGTTTGCGCATGCGTCCGGAAATAAGAAAAGCTTACTTCCCCCGTTTTTTAAAATCACAGCTTCTAGAAGGTTTACATGATTTCTTAAGAAACACGAGTTTTTAGAAAATGTGTTTTATTTCATAAATGGAATCAAAAAAGTATGCACATTCTACGTCGTAACGACTTTCTATAGTTTGCGAATGCGTTTGGAAATAAGAAAAGCTTACTTCCCCCGTTTTTTAAAATCACAGCTTCTAGAAGGTTTACATGATTTCTTAAAAAACATGAGTTTTTAGAAAATGTGTTTTATTTCATAAATGGAATCAACAAAGTATGCACATTCTACGTCATAATGACTTTCTATAATTTGCGCATGCGTCCGGAAATAAGACAAGCTTACTTCCCCTGTTTTTTTAAATCACAGCTTCTAGAAGGTTTGCATGATTTCTTAAAAAACATGACTTTTTAGAAAATGTGTTTTATTTCATAAATGGAATCAACAAAGTATGCACATTCTACGTCATAACGACTTTCTATAGTTTTCGCATGCGTTTGGAAATAAAAAAAGCTTACTTCCCCCGTTTTTTAAAATCACAGCTTCTAGAAGGTTTACATGATTTGTTAAAAAACACGAGTTTTTAGAAAATGTGTTTTATTTCATAAATGGAATCAACAAAGTATGGACATTCTACGTTATAACGACTTTCTATAGTTTGCGCATGCGTCCGGAAATAAGAAAAGCTTACTTCCACCGTTTTTTAAAATCACAGCTTCTAGAAGGTTTACATGATTTCGTAAAAAACATGAGTTTTTAGAGAATGTGTTTTATTTCATAAATGGAATCAACAAAGTATGCACATTCTAGGTCATAACGACTTTCTATTGTTTTCGCATGCGTCCGGAAATAAGAAAAGCTTACTTCCACCGTTTTTTAAAATAATAGCTTCTAGAAGGTTTACATGATTTCGTAAAAAACACGAGTTTTTAGAAAATGTGTTTTATTTCATAAATGGAATCTAAAAAGTATACACATTCTACGTCATAATGAATTTCTATAGTTTGCGCATGCGTACGGAAATAAGAAAAGCTTACTTCCCCCGTTTTTTAAAATCACAGCTTCTAGAAGGTTTACATGATTTCGTAAAAAACACGAGTTTTTATAAAATGTGTTCTATTTCATAAACGGAATCTACAAAGTATGCACATTCTATGTCATAACGACTTTCTATAGTTTGCGCATGCGTCCGGAAATAAGAAAAGCTTACCTCGCCCATTTTTTAAAATCACAGCTTCTAGAAGGTTTACATGATTTCTTAAAAAACACGAGTTTTTAGAAATTGTATTTTATTTCATAAATGGAATCAACAAAGTATGCACATTCTACGTCATAACGACTTTCTATAGTTTACGGATGCGTTTGGAAATAAGAAAAGCTTACTTCCCCCGTTTTTTAAAATCACAACCTCTAGAAGGTTTACATGATTTCGTAAAAAACACGAGTTTTTAGAAAATGTGTTTTATTTCATAAATGGAATCAACAAAGTATTCACATTCTACGTCATAACGACTTTCTATAGTTTGCGGATGCGTTTGGAAATAAGAAAAGCTTACTTCCCCCGTTTTTTAAAATCAGAGCTTCTTGAAGGTTTACACGATTTCTTAAAAAACACGAGTTTTTAGAAAATGTTTTTTATTTCATAAATGGAATCAAAAAAGTATGCACATTCTATGTCATAACGACTTTCTATATTTTGCGCATGCGTTTGGAAATAAAAAAAGCTTACTTCCCCCGTTTTTTAAAATCACATCTTCTAGAAGGTTTACATGAGTTGTTAAAAAACACGAGTTTTTAGAAAATGTGTTTTATTTCATAAATGGAATCAACAAAGTATGCACATTCTACATCATAACGACTTTCTATAGTTTGCGCATGCGTTTGGAAATAAGAAAAACTTACTTCCCCCGTTTTTTAAAATCACAGCTTCTAGAAGGTTTACATGATTTCTTAAAAAACATGAGTTTTTAGAAAATGTTTTTTATTTCATAAATGATCTATAAAGTATGAACATTCTACGTCATAACGACTTTCTATAGTTTGCGCATGCGTCCGGAAATAAGAAAAGCTTACTTCCCCCGTTTTTTAAAATCACAGCTTCTAGAAGGTTTACATGATTTCTTAAAAAACATGAGTTTTTAGAAAATGTGTTTTATTTCATAAATGGAATCAACAAAGTATGCACATTCTACGTCATAACGACTTTCTATAGTTTGCGCATGCATTTGGAAATAAGAAAAACTTACTTCCCCCGTTTTTTAAAATCACAGCTTCTAGAAGGTTTACATGATTTCTTAAAAAACACGAGTTTTTAGAAAATGTGTTTTATTTCATAAATGGAATCTACAAAGTATGCACATTCTACGTCATAACGACTTTCTATAGTTTGCGCATGCGTTTGGAAATAAGAAAAGCTTACTTCCCCCGTTTTTTAAAATCACAGCTTCTAGAAGGTTTACATGATTTCTTAAAAAACACGAGTTTTTAGAAAATGTGTTTTATTTCATAAATGGAATCTACAAAGTATGCACATTCTACGTCATAACGACTTTCTATAGTTTGCGCATGCGTTTGGAAATAAGAAAAGCGTACTTCCCCTGTTTTTTAAAATGACAGCTTCTAGAAGGTTTACATGATTTGTTAAAAAACACAAGTTTTTAGAAAATGTGTTTTATTTCATAAATGGAATCAACAAAGTATGCACATTCTAGGTCATAACGATTTTCTATAGTTTGTGCATGCGTCCGGAAATAAGAAAAGCTTACTTCCACCATTTTTTAAAATAATAACTTCTAGAAGGTTTACATGATTTCGTAAAAAACACGAGTTTTTAGAAAATGTGTTTTATTTCATAAATAGAATCAACAAAGTATGCACATTCTACGTCATAACTACTTTCTATAATTTGCGCATTCGTCCGGAAATAAGAAAAGCCTACTTCCACCGTTTTTTAAAATCACAGCTTCTAGAAGGTTTACATGATTTTGTAAAAAACACGAGTTTTTTAGAAAATGAGATTTATTTCATAAATGGAATCTACAAAGTATGCACATTCTACGTCATAACGACTTTCTATAGTTTGCGCATGCGTCCGGAAATAAGAAAAGCTTACTTCCCCCATTTTTTAAAATTACAGCTTCTAGAAGGTTTACATAATTTCTTAAAAAACACGAGTTTTTAGAAAATGTGTTTTATTTCATAAATGGAATCAACAAAGTATGCACATTCTACATCATAACGACTTTCTATAGTTTACGCATGCGTCTGGAAATAAGAAAAGCTTACTTCCCCCGTTTTTTAAAATCACAGCTTCTAGAAGGATTACATGATTTCTTAAAAAAACACGAGTTTGTAGAAAATGTGTTTTATTTCATAAATGGAATCAACAAAATATGCACATTCTACGTCATAACGACTTTCTATAGTTTGCGCATGCGTCTGGAAATAAGAAAAGCTTACTTGAACCGTTTTTTAAAATCTCAGCTTCTAGAAGGTTTACATGATTTCGTAAAAAACACGAGTTTTTAGAAAATGTGTTTTATTTCATAAATGGAATCTACAAAGTATGCACATTCTACGTCATAACGACTTTCTATAGTTTGCGCATTCGTCCGGATATAAGAAAAGCTTACTTCCACCGTTTTTTAAAATCACAGCTTCTAGAAGGTTTACAAGATTTCTTAAAAAACACGTGTTTTTAGAAAATTTGTTTTATTTCATAAATGGAATCAACAAAGTATGCACATTCTACGTAATAACGACTTTCAATAGTTTCCGCATTCGACCAGAAATAAGAAAAGCTTACTTCCACCGTTTTTTAAAATCACAGCTTCTAGAAGGTTTACATGATTTCGTAAAAAACGCGAGTTTTTAGAAAATGTGTTTTATTTCACAAATGGAATCAACAAAGTATGCACATTCTACGTCATAAGGACTTTCTATAGTTTGCGCATGCGTCCGGAAATAAGAAAAGCTTACTTCCACCGTTTTTCAAAATCACAGCTTCTAGAAGGTTTACATGATTTCTTAAAAAACACGAGTTTTTAGAAAATGTGTTTTATTTCATAAATGGAATCAACAATGTATGCACATTCTACATCATAACGACTTTCTATAGTTTGCGCATGCGTTTGGAAATAAGAAAAGCTTACTTCCCCCGTTTTTTAAAATCACAGCTTCTAGAAGGTTTACATGATTTGTTAAAAAACATGAGTTTTTAGAAAATGTGTTTTATTTCATAAATGGAATCAACAAAGTATGCACATTCTACATCATAACGACTTTCTATAGTTTGCGCATGCGTCCGGAAATAAGAAAAGCTTACTTCCAACGTTTTTTAAAATAATAGCTTCTAGAAGGTTTACAATATTTCGTAAAAAACACGAGTTTCTAGAAAATGTGTTTTATTTCATAAATGGAATCTACAAAGTATGCACATTCTTCGTCATAACGAATTTCTATAGTTTGCGCATGCGTCTGGAAATAAGAAAAGCTTACTTCCCCCGTTTTTTAAAATCACAGCTTCTAGAAGGTTTACATGATTTCGTAAAAAACACGAGTTTTTAGAAAATGTGTTTTATTTCATCAATGCAATCAACAAAGTATGCACATTCTACGTCATAACGACTTTCTATAGTTTGCGCATGCGTTTGGAAATAAGAAAAGCTTACTTCCCCCGTTTTTTAAAATAATAGCTTCTAGAAGGTTTACATGATTTCGTAAAAAACATGACTTTTTAGAAAATGTATTTTATTTCATAAATGGAATCTACAAAGTATGCACATTCTACGTCATAACGAATTTCTATAGTTTGCGCATGCATCCGGAAATAAGAAAAGCTTACTTCCCCCGTTTTTTAAAATCACAGCTTCTAGAAGGTTTACATGATTTGTTAAAAAAGACGAGTTTTTAGAAAATGGGTTTTATTTCATAAATGGAATCAACAAAGTATGCACATTCTGCATCATAACGACTTTCTATAGTTTGCGCATGCGTTTGGAAATAAAAAAAGCTTACTTCCCCCGTTTTTTAAAATCACAGCTTCTAGAAGGTTTACATGATTTCGTAAAAAACATGAGTTTTTAGAAAATGTGTTTTATTTCATAAATGGAATCTACAAAGTATGCACATTCTACGTCATAACGACTTTCTATAGTTTGCGCACGCGTCTAGAAATAAAAAAGCTTACTTCCCAAGTTTTTTAAAATAACAGCTTCTAGAAGGTTTACATGATTTCGTAAAAAACACGAGTTTTTAGAAAATCTGTTCTATTTCATAAATGGAATCAACAAAGTATGCACATTCTACGTAATAACGACTTTCGATAGTTTCCGCATTCGACCGGAAATAAGAAAAGCTTACTTCCACCGTTTTTTAAAATCACAGCTTCTAGAAGGTTTACATGATTTCGTAAAAAACACGAGTTTTTAGAAAATGTGTTTTATTTCATCAATGCAATCAACAAAGTATGCACATTCTACGTCATAACGACTTTCTATAGTTTGCGCATGCATTTGGAAATAAGAAAAGCTTACTTCCCCCGTTTTTTAAAATAATAGCTTCTAGAAGGTTTACATGATTTCGTAAAAAACACGACTTTTTAGAAAATGTATTTTATTTCATAAATGGAATCTACAAAGTATGCACATTCTACGTCATAACGAATTTCTATATTTTGCGCATGCATCCGGAAATAAGAAAAGCTGACTTCCCCCGTTTTTTAAAATCACAGCTTCTAGAAGGTTTACATAATTTCTTAAAAAACATGAGTTTTTAGAAAATGTGTTTTATTTCATAAATGAAATCTACAAAGTATGCACATTCTACGTCATAACGACTTTCTATAGTTTGCGCATGCGTTTGGAAATAAGAAAAACTTACTTCCCCCATTTTTTAAAATCACAACTTCTAGAAGGTTTACATGATTTCTTAAAAAACACGAGTTTTTAGAAAATGTGTTTTATTTCATAAATGGAATCAACAAAGTATGCACATTCTACATCATAACGACTTTCTATAGTTTGCGCATGCGTCCGGAAATAAGAAAAGCTTACTTCCAACGTTTTTTAAAATAATAGCTTCTAGAAGGTTTACATGATTTCGTAAAAAACACGAGTTTCTAGAAAATGTGTTTTATTTCATAAATGGAATCTACAAAGTATGCACATTCTTCGTCGTAACGACTTTCTATAGTTTGCGCATGCGTCCGGAAATAAGAAAAGCTTACTTCCCCCGTTTTTTAAAATCACAGCTTCTAGAAGGTTTACATGATTTCGTAAAAAACACGAGTTTTTAGAAAATGTGTTTTATTTCATAAATGGAATCGACAAAGTATGCACATTCTACGTCATAACGACTTTCTATAGTTTGCACATGAGTCCGGAAGTAAGAAAAGCTTACTTCCCCCGTTTTTTAAAATCACAGCTTCTAGAAGGTTTACATGGTTTCTTAAAAAGCACGAGTTTTTAGAAAATGTGTTTTATTTCATAAATGGAATCAACAAAGTATGCACATTCTACGTCATAACGACTTTCTATAGTTTGCGCATGCGTTTGGAAATAAGAAAAGATTAGTTCCCCCGTTTTTTAAAATCACAGCCTCTAGAAGGTTTACATGATTTCTTAAAAAACACGAGTTTTTAGAAAATGTGTTTTATTTCATAAATGGAATCAACAAAGTATGCACATTCTACGTCATAACGACTTTCTATATTTTGCGCATGCGTTTGGAAATAAAAAAAGCTTACTTCCCCCGTTTTCTAAAATCACATCTTCTAGAAGGTTTACATGATTTGTTAAAAAACATGAGTTTTTAGAAAATGTGTTTTATTTCATAAATGGAATCAACAAAGTATGCACATTCTACGTCATAACAACTTTCTATAGTTTGCGCATGCGTTTGGAAATAAGAAAAACTTACTTCCCCCGTTTTTTAAAATCACAGCTTCTAGAAGGTTTACATGATTTCTTAAAAAACACGTGTTTTTAGAAAATGTTTTTTATTTCACAAATGATCTACAAAGTATGAACATTCTACGTCATAACGACTTTCTATAGTTTTCGCATGCGTCTAGAAATAAGAAAAACTTACTTCCCCCGTTTTTTTAAATCACAGCTTCTAGAAGGTTTACATGATTTCGTAAAAAACACGTGTTTTTAGAAAATGTGTTCTATTTCATAAATGGAATCTACAAAGTATGCACATTCTACATCATTACGACTTTCTATAGTTTGCGCATGCGTCCGGAAATAAGAAAAGCTTACTTCCCCCGTTTTTTAAAATCACAGCTTCTAGAAGGTTTACATGATTTCTTAAAACACATGAGTTTTTAGAAAATGTGTTTTATTTCATAAATGGAATCAACAAAGTATGCACATTCTACGTCATAACGACTTTCTATAGTTTGCGCATGCGTTTGGAAATAAGAAAAACTTACTTCCCCCATTTTTTAAAATCACAGCTTCTAGAAGGTTTACATGATTTCTTAAAAAACACGAGTTTTTAGAAAATGTGTTTTATTTCATAAATGGAATCTACAAAGTATGTACATTCTACGTCATAATGACTTTCTATAGTTTGCGCATGCGTTTGGAAATAAGAAAAGCTTACTTCCCCCGTTTTTTAAAATCACAGCTTCTAGAAGGTTTACATGATTTCTTAAAAAACACGAGTTTTTAGAAAATGTGTTTTATTTCATAAATGGAATCTACAAAGTATGCACATTCTACGTCATAACGACTTTCTATAGTTTGCGCATGCGTTTGGAAATAAGAAAAGCTTACTTCCCCCGTTTTTTAAAATATTAGCTTCTAGAAGGTTTACATGATTTCGTAAAAAACACGACTTTTTAGAAAATGTGTTTTATTTCATAAATGGAATCTACAAAGTTTGCACATTCTACGTCATAACGACTTTCTATAGTTTGCGCATGCGTCCGGAAATAAGAAAAGCTTACTTCCCCCATTTTTTAAAATCACAGCTTCTAGAAGGTTTACATGATTTCTTAAGAAACGCGAGTTTTTAGAAAATGTGTTTTATTTCATAAATGGAATCAACAAAGTATGCACATTCTACGTCATAACGACTTTCTATAGTTTGCGCATGCGTCCGGAAATAAGAAAAGCTTACTTCCCCCGTTTTTTAAAATCACAGCTTCTAGAAGGTTTACATGATTTCTTAAGAAACACGAGTTTTTATAAAATGTATTTTATTTCATAAATGGAATCAAAAAAGTATGCACATTCTACGTCGTAACGACTTTCTATAGTTTGCGAATGAGTTTGGAAATAAGAAAAGCTTACTTCCCCCGTTTTTTAAAATCACAGCTTCTAGAAGGTTTACATGATTTCTTAAAAAACATGAGTTTTTAGAAAATGTGTTTTATTTCATAAATGGAATCAACAAAGTATGCACATTCTACGTCATAATGACTTTCTATAGTTTGCGCATGCGTCCGGAAATAAGACAAGCTTACTTCCCCTGTTTTTTTAAATCACAGCTTCTAGAAGGTTTACATGATTTCTTAAAAAACACGAGTTTTTAGAAAATGTGTTTTATTTCATAAATGGAATCAACAAAGTATGCAAATTCTACGTCATAACGACTTTCTATAGTTTTCGCATGCGTTTGGAAATAAAAAAAGCTTACTTCCCCCGTTTTTTAAAATCACTGCTTCTAGAAGGTTTACATGATTTGTTAAAAAACACGAGTTTTTAGAAAATGTGTTTTATTTCATAAATGGAATCAACAAAGTATGCACATTCTACGTCATAACGACTTTCTATAGTTTGCGCATGCGTCCGGAAATAAGAAAAGCTTACTTCCACCGTTTTTTAAAATCACAGCTTCTAGAAGGTTTACATGATTTCGTAAAAAACACGAGTTTTTAGAAAATGTGTTTTATTTCATAAATGGAATCAACAAAGTATGCACATTCTAGGTCATAACGACTTTCTATAGTTTGCGCATGCGTCCGGAAATAAGAAAAGCTTACTTCCACCGTTTTTTAAAATAATAGCTTCTAGAAGGTTTACATGATTTCGTAAAAAACACGAGTTTTTAGAAAATGTGTTTTATTTCATAAATGGAATCTACAAAGTATACACATTCTACGTCATAATGAATTTCTATAGTTTGCGCATGCGTACGGAAATAAGAAAAGCTTACTTCCCCCGTTTTTTAAAATCACAGCTTCTAGAAGGTTTACATGATTTCGTAAAAAACACGAGTTTTTATAAAATGTGTTCTAATTCATAAATGGAATCTACAAAGTATGCACATTCTATGTCATAACGACTTTCTATAGTTTGCGCATGCGTCCGGAAATAAGAAAAGCTTACTTCGCCCGTTTTTTAAAATCACAGCTTCTAGAAGGTTTACATGATTTCTTAAAAAACACGAGTTTTTAGAAATTGTGTTTTATTTCATAAATGGAATCAACAAAGTATGCACATTCTACGTCATAACGACTTTCTATAGTTTGCGTATGCGTTTGGAAATAAGAAAAGCTTACTTCCCCCGTTTTTTAAAATCACAACCTCTAGAAGGTTTACATGATTTCGTAAAAAACACGAGTTTTTAGAAAATGTGTTTTATTTCATAAATGGAATCAACAATGTATTCACATTCTACGTCATAACGACTTTCTATAGTTTGCACATGCGTTTGGAAATAAGAAAAGCTTACTTCCCCCGTTTTTTAAAATCAGAGCTTCTTGAAGGTTTACACGATTTGTTAAAAAACACGAGTTTTTAGAAAATGTTTTTTATTTCATAAATGGAATCAAGAAAGTATGCACATTCTACGTCATAAGGACTTTCAGTAGTTTGCACATGCGTCCGGAAATAAGAAAACCTTACTTCCCCCGTTTTTTAAAATAATAGCTTCTAGAAGGTTTACATGATTTCGTAAAAAACACGAGTTTTTAGAAAATGTGTTTTATTTCATAAATGGAATCTACAAAGTATGCACATTCTACGTCATAACGACTTTCTATAGTTTGCGCATGCATCCGGAAATAAGAAAAGCTTACTTCCCCAGTTTTTTAAAATCACAGCTTCTAGAAGGTTTACATGATTTCTTAAAAAACACGAGTTTTTAGAAAATGTGTTTTATTTCATAAATGGAATCAACAAAGTATGCCCATTCTACGTCATAACGACTTTCTATAGTTTGCGCATTCGTCTGAAAATAAGAAAAGCTTACTTCCACCATTTTTTAAAATCAAAGCTTCTAGAAGGGTTACATGATTTCTTAAAAAACACGAGTTTTTAGAAAATGTGTTTTATTTCATAAATGGAATCTACAAAGTATGCACATTCTACCTCATAACGACTTTCTATAGTTTGCGCATACGTCCGGAAATAAGAAAAGCTTACTTCCACCGTTTTTTAAAATAATAGCTTCTAGAAGGTTTACATGATTTCGTAAAAAACACGAGTTTTTAGAAAATGTGCTTTATTTCATAAATATTATCTACAAAGTATGCACATTCTACGTCATAACGACTTTCTATAGTTTGTGCATGCGTTTGCAAATAAGAAAAGCTTACTTTCCCCGTTTTTTAAAATCACAGCTTCTTGAAGGTTTACATGATTTCGTAAAAAACACCAGTTTTTAGAAAATGTGCTTTATTTCATAAATGGAATCTATAAAGTATGCACATTCTACGTCATAACGACTTTATATAGTTTGCGCATGCGTCCGGAAATAAGAAAAGCTTACTTCCCACGTTTTTTAAAATCACAGCTTCTAGAAGGTTTACATGATTTGTTAAAAAACACGAGTTTTTAGAAAATGTGTTTTATTTCATAAATGGAATCTACAAAGTATGCACATTCTATGTCATAACGACTTTCTATAATTTGCGCATGCGTCCGGAAATAAGAAAAGCTTACTTCCACCGTTTTTTAAAATAATAGCTTCTAGAAGGTTTACATGATTTTGTAAAAAACACAAGTTTTTAGAAAATGTGTTTTCTTTCATAAATGGAATCTACAAAGTATGCACATTCTACGTCATAATGACTTTCTATAGTTTGCGCATGCGTCCGGAAATAAGAAAAGCTTACTTCCACCGTTTCTCAAAATCGCAGCTTCTAGAAGGTTTACATGATTTCTTAAAAAACATGAGTTTTTAGAAAATGTGTTTTATTTCATAAATGGAATCAACAAAGTATGGACATTCTACGTCATAACGACTTTCTATAGTTTGCGCATGCATTTGGAAATAAGAAAAACTTACTTCCCCCGTTTTTTAAAATCACAGCTTCTAGAAGGTTTACATGATTTGTTAAAAAACACGAGTTTTTAGAAAATGTGTTTTATTTCATAATTGGAATCAACAAAGTATGCACATTCTACGTCATAACGAATTTCTATAGTTTGCGCATGCGTCCGGAAATAAGAAAAGCTTACTTCCACCGTTTTTTAAAATAATAGCTTCTAGAAGGTTTACATGATTTCGTAAAAAACACGAGTTTTTATAAAATGTGTGTTGATGTATATGTAACTTCGGAATGTATTTCACATATATGTATATTGTATTCCTATAGAGATGGTATTATTCCTCTATAAGGAAGTGTCGTCATTTATATTGTAAGTGTTGTAACTTATACTTGATGGGTTATTAGACCACCTTGTTTGGGGTCGACCCTGTATAAGTCATGTGGGTCAAAGGGTTATTAGACCACCCTATTGGGGGTCGGCCATGTGGGTCAAAGTGTTATTAGACCAGCCTATTGGGGGTCGGCCCACTCAGCATTATGTTATGTGGTTAAGTTCGAGCCGACATGAGTTAGGTAAAAAGGCAAGTCAAGTCAAGTATAAATAGAGTGCGGGAGGCACTCTATTTACTCACTCTCACTTCTCACACATGCTCTCAAGGAGGAGAGGCGCACTTATGGAGGAGGAGGATTGCTGCTAGGTTATGGCTATCTCTATTGGTTGGTTGTATCATTGCTCTATCTATCTCTGAGGAAGTTATTGGGGTTTTTCACCTTTATGGTTTTCCCCAAGTAAATCTTTGTGTCTCTTGTGTGCTTGCATTATTGTCTCCATGATTGATATGCTGTAGATATGATGTACATGTTGTTCTCTCAGTTAAGATCCTAGATCATATTGAAGTAAATTCAGAAAATTTAACATGGTATCAGAGCTAGCCTGAAAGAAGGCATGATATGGCATGTATGACACTTGTTGCACTTACGATGCTAGGGCTTGATATAGCAAAAACCAGTCATCGTAGCACTTTCGCTATAAATCCGTTTTGGCAACTTTTTCGGATCTGAAATTGTTGCAGGACGAAGCTAAGATCTCCAGGTATCTTGTGTCCAAAGGAAAACCTCTAATTCGTTGTACTTTGTGATTTATGATCTGTACAATATAGGGTTTCTGTCTCTTCCAGATCTGAGTCAAAATCAGGTGACCTTGGGAAAAAGGTCATATCTTGGGCTAGGAAGCTCCAAATGAAATTTCGTAAAAAGTAGCAGGTAGTACACAGTCTGTACTATCTCAGAAAACGTTTTCAGAGGCCGAAGTTGAACCAGTGACACGTGGTACGCCGTACAAGTTCGCTCTCCTGTATTATCCCATAAACAGGTCACGTTACGACATTTGGCATAACTCTCTCTCAGAGAGTCCAATTGCGGTCAGACCTGTCAGGATGGAAAGGTAACAGGCCGTGCTATCTTAGAAAACTTTTCCAGAGGCCGAAGTTAAAACAGTGACACGTGGCACGCCGTACAAGTTCGCTCTCCTGTTTTATCCCAAAACAGGTCACGTTGCGACATTTGGCATAACTCTCTCTCAGAGAATCCAATTGAGGTCAGACCTGTCAGGATGGAAAGATAACAGGTCAGGCTATCTCAGGAAACTTTTTCAGACCCTGTGAATCAAAAATTTCGGAGTTACACCAGAAACAATCAGGTACATATTTCTGTCAAAACAGAATTATTTTTTGGTACCTTCATTCATGGCTTCCGGAATTTAGGGCTTTGGAGAAAGTTGGAATTTTTGTAATCGGAGACCACGGCTGGATGCTACTCATCAAAATAGAAATTTAGAGACCAAGATCAGAATTTTTGGTTGGGCAGAAGGCCGGGCTTGATTAGACCCTAGTTCGGGACTTTGATCAGAAAAGTGGAAAATTAGGGCTTCTGTAAAAATGAGAATTTTTTAAATATGTGACCACGGCTGGAAGCTCCTCAGAAAAATAGAAGCTTAGAGCTTTGGATCAAACATTTTGATGGGGCAAAAGAGTGGGCTTCATCAAACCCCAGTTCAGGGTCATGTCCAGTGAATCCGGAAGTTTCAAAGGCAAAATTGAGGAGTGAAACTTTGCAGTTTTCAAATTCTGAATATACCAGGTTGATCAGTTCATCAAGGCGCATATTCCTATCCTATCGAAAGGTTGAAATTCAAAGTTTGAATTTTTGGGGTTTCTCTGACAAACCCATATCCAGCTCAAGGTCCAGTTCTTGCAAATCAAGTGGATTGGGTTAATCCTAGAAGAAGATGGATTGATCACCTGCATAAGTGAAGAAGTTCATGTCTCAGAGGGAGATGAGGATAAGGCCTTACATAAGAAGATTACAAGCGATCTCGACAGGTATGACTCATCGAGGTATGTTTCGATATTTGTCCATGATTAAGTTTATGGTATGTTTGTCTTCATGTTATTACGCTTAGTACAATTTTGATTTTAGATTTGTTGTATCACCTTAACAAAATTATGAATGCATGATAGAAGATATTCATTGGTTAGGGTGTTGACACTTATGATTGTACTAATGCATTATGGTGTTGTATGAGGTTTATGTTGTCTACTAACATGAAACGTACACCAAGAAAGACAGATCATGTTCTGGTCCAAGAACATATGATCATGATAACATGAGGACAAAGATTCATCCATTGTCATGGATCTCATACAAGATCCATTCACGAGGTATGTATAACTTGGTTTTATAATGGTTAACTTATGAGACATGCAGGTTACTAGCACAAGTCACTAAAGAGAACCAAAAGACATTATACGGGTATGTTAGACATAACTAGCTAACATGATAATCCAGGTATGTTTTTCCTATATCAAGCTAGATTCCTACCTTGGGTTAGGATCTTATACTATCGCGTTGTTGATAATGATTATTCACGAAGTCATAGGTTTGAATAATCATGATTGTATGCATATTATGTTTCTTACCATAATTGATGATATGACTAACCAGAAGAATCATGATGGTATAGGTTTGAATAATCACAGGTTTTATGCATTTTATATCTCTTATCTTGATTGATGATTCAATTAACCTGAAGAGTCATAGGCTTGAGTAATTACAGGTTTAGACATGTTATGTTTCTTATGATTTGACTAACCATAAGAATCCTTGAATGCTAATGCTTATTATTTCTGTTTGAAATGATCATGACTATACATGCTTGAGATTATTGTGTTTTAATAGTATACTAATGAATGTATGATTTTATATGAGATCACAAGGATAACACATTCATGATACTAATAAGCATGCATAGGGACCAAGGATGAATATGAGTTCAAGAACAGGTAATTCAGGAAGCAAAGATCAAGAGGGAGCACACTCCAGTTGCTCCTGCCAGAAAGCAAAGGAGCACACTCTAGTTGTTCCTGCAAGAAAGCAAAGGAGCACACTTCAGTAGTTTCTGCAAGGATGCAGATATTCAGAGGGAGTTGATCATCTCTCTACATTTCACAACAGAAAGGTGTAGAAGAAGCTACCTCAGATTAGGACTCCAGCAGCTCCTGCAAGGAAGCAAAGACTCAGAGGGAGTCCACCCAACGAACAAACAAAGATAAGTATTTGAATTGTCATTTCTTAAATAATACTGTTCAATAATGTATATACTGATGTTCCTAGAATTAGGTTGTGTATTATGCATATTAGAATAATTGCATTGATATGCATGGGTAAGTAGCCTATGGCACTGTACAACATTCCATTGCTACTTATCTAGAATGAAACCTCTTTGCTGACATGTTGGGAGTTGTGCACACTCTTAACAATGTTCTGGTAGAGATTGGAAGGCATCTAGAAAGTTACGGGATATGGATCAATGTTGTATTGAAGCATTGGCTAAGATAATTGCATGACTGTATGGCATATTTCTTTATGTGTAAGAATTTGTTCTTAAAACTATAAGATGTTTTCTAATCATGCAATTTAACTTGTTGTGTAGGAAAGATCATATGCCATCTCCTACAAAGGAAGAACTACAACATTTGTTCCAGCAACAAAGATATCTATTGAAGATATTGAATATATTGAAGTTCCCAGGATCTGGGATGAAGAAATGAAATGCCATGATCCGTCGATCATGAAGAATGATGTTTGGAATGTAATCCCAAAGACATGAAGGGAATTTTGCTATGACTTCCAAATGGAACTATCAGATCAAGCATGTTGCAGATGACAGCATTGAGAAATATAAAAGTGATGAAATAGAAGATACACCAGATGGATTCAAGACAGCTTCCTTGAATGGTGTAGTTGAAGAAGAAGTGTATGTAGAGCAGCCACTTGGTTCTGAGACACATGATAGGAAATCATATATGTGCAGAACTTGGTATGGTGAAGATAGATTGATTGACGACACGCAGCGGAAGCTTACTACCGAGTTCGAGATGAAGAAATTGGGGATGATGCACTATTTGTTTTTGGCATGAAGGTGTGGCAGAGTGCAAATAGAATATTCCTTGAACAAGGGAAGTATGCAGTAGAGATCCCAAAGAGGTTCGGGATGATGGATTGCAAGGCCATGGCCACACCTATGGCATCGAATCTAAAGCTTCTATGTGATGCTTCATCTGAGCTGGTTGATGTCTTTATGTATCATCAGATGATTGGGTCCTTGATGTACCTAACGAACACGAGACCAGACATTTTCTTTGCTGTGAACACATTGAGCCAGTTCCTGACGGATCCGAGGAGTGTTCACCTGGTTGCTGTAAAGCATGTTCTGAGGTACCTGAAGGGTACAGTGTATTATGGGATCAGATATGAGGCAAATCAAAAATTTAACCTACAGGGTTATGTTGATTCAGATTGGGCTGGCAGTGCTGCAGATAGGAAGAGCACATCTGGATGTTGCTTTAGTATGGGATCAGGTGTGATCTCTTGGTTTAGCAGGAAGCAGTCCTGCGTAGCACTGAGTACAGCTGAGGCAGAGTATGTTGCAGCCTGTTCAGCTAGTTGTGAGGCAGTATGGCTACGGAAGCTACTGTCTGAGTTATTTGATCTCCCGTTGGAGGCTACTGGTATCTTCTGTGATAACCAGAGTTGTGTGAAGCTGTCCGAGAACCCAGTGTTTCATGACAGGTCAAAACACATAGAGATCAAATATCACTATATCAGGGATATGGTGCAGAGAGGAGCTGTGAAGCTCCTGTATGTTGCGACGGACGAGCAGATTGCAGATGTGCTGACGAAGCCACTAGCCAGAGTGAAGTTCGAGTACTTCAGAGAGAAGCTTGGCGTGCTTCAGATCGAGGACACTTCGAGGAAGAAGTGATGAACACATTTGCTGAAGCCATTCCAAGCATGTTGGAAGGGGGATCCTTCACATGGCTGTGGATGTAAGCGCTGGATGATGAACATCAGGAGGATGTTCTGGTTTCTGCTTAGATATGATCAGTTGGATGATGTATATGTATTTTGTGTATGCATCATGTTAGATGCTGGATATGATCAGTTGGATCATTATATGTATGTATGTATGCATCATGTTGGATGCTGGATATGATCAGTTGGATCATTATATGTATGTATGTATGCATCATGTTGGATGCTGGATATGATCGGATGGATCATGTGTATTTTGTATATGCATCATGATGGATGCTGGATATGATCGGATGGATCATGTGTATGTATTTTTGTATGAACGCATCATGTTGGATGCTGATGGATACATTGTGTGGATCATGTATTTTTGTATGATCAGGTAGATCATGTATGCTGATGGATACATTGTGTGGATCATGTATCTTTGTATGATCAGGTAGATCATGTATGCTGATGGATACATTGTGTGGATCATGTATCTTTGTATGATCAGGTAGATCATGTATCTATGTATGTATCAGGTGGATACTTGGATGATCGTGGATGACGAGCTTCTCCAGATGACATGCAGCAGGATGTTGCAGTGATGATGATCAGGATGATCATGTGTACATCAGGATGATGTTTGATGAGTATCAAATGATACTCTATGGCCGTGGATCAGGTTGTGCAGGAAAGCATGTAATTTGTGCCCTGGGAGATTTGCAGATGGTCTTTCGAGGTTTTGCCTATGGCATGTAATTCGGTGCCCTGGGACATCTGGCAAATGCTCTTGCGAGGTTTTGCTTGGGAGGACATGTAATTTGTGCCCTGAGAGATCTGCAGATAGTCTTTCGAGGTTTTGCCTATGGCATGTAATTCGGTGCCCTGGGATATCTGGCAGATGCTCTTGCGAGGTTTTGTCCTATGGCATGTAATTTGCTCCTGGGAGATCTGGACAGGATGAAAAAGGCCTCAGATGCTTCAGCCAGGTTTTGCCATGACCACATGTAATTTGCTCCTGGGAGATCTGGACAGGATGAAAAAGGCCTCAGATGCTTCAGCCAGGTTTTGTGGTGGACCACATGTAATGTGCTCCTAGGAGATCCGACAGGTAGAGCTGTGTGCTCGTAACAGCCTGGGATGCTTCAGCCAGGTTTTGTGGTGAGATCACATGTAATGTGCTCCTGGGAGATCCGACAGGTAGAGCTGAGTGCTTGTAACAGCCTGGGATGCTTCAGCCAGGTTTTGTGATGGGTCACATGTAATGTGCTCCTGGGAGATCCTACAGGTAGAGCTGTGTGCTCGTAATAGCCTGGGATGCTGCAGCCAGGTTTTGTGACGCACATAATAAGTCCTGAGGATTCCACAGTATGGCCAGAGATGATGAAGACCTGCAGATGGCGTGCCTACATCCAGTATGAAAAAGGACTGGCTCTGTAGAACTTCCTATGACGAGTAGATTCAGAGATTGATTGAGATAGCAGCAGCAGTGACGATGATGATGACTCGATGACGATTATCCAGTGACGATGATCCAGAGAAGATGACTTGTGCTAGAAGAACTGTGCTGAGAAATACCTTCCTAGTTAAGAGGGAGTGTTGATGTATATGTAACTTCGGAATGTATTTCACATATATGTATATTGTATTCCTATAGAGATGGTATTATTCCTCTATAAGGAAGTGTCGTCATTTATATTGTAAGTGTCGTAACTTATACTTGATGGGTTATTAGACCACCTTGTTTGGGGTCGGCCCTGTATAAGTCATGTGGGTCAAAGGGTTATTAGACCACCCTATTAGGGGTCGGCCATGTGGGTCAAAGGGTTATTAGACCACCCTATTGGGGGTCGGCCGACTCAGCATTATGTTATGTGGTTAAGTTCGAGCCGACATGAGTTAGGTAAAAAGGCAAGTCAAGTCAAGTATAAATAGAGTGCGGGAGGCACTCTATTTACTCACTCTCACTTCTCACACATGCTCTCAAGGAGGAGAGGCGCACTTATGGAGGAGGAGGATTGCTGCTAGGTTATGGCTATCTCTATTGGTTGGTTGTATCATTGCTCTATCTATCTCTGAGGAAGTTATTGGGGTTTTTCACC
Organism: Larix kaempferi; assembly: GCA_027924585.1. NCBI lineage: Eukaryota > Viridiplantae > Streptophyta > Pinopsida > Pinales > Pinaceae > Larix > Larix kaempferi. Next base: position 311,814 of record BSBM01001572.1, read on the forward strand.
TTTATGGTTTTCCCCAAGTAAATCTTTGTGTCTCTTGTGTGCTTGCATTATTGTCTCCATGATTGATATGCTGTAGATATGCTGTACATGTTGTTCTCTCAGTTAAGATCCTAGATCATATTGAAGTAAATTCAGAAAATTTAACAATGTGTTCTATTTCATAAATGGAATCAACAAAGTATGCACATTCTACGTCATAACTACTTTCTATAGTTTGCGCACGCATTTGGAAATAAGAAAAGCTTACTTCCCCCGTTTTTTAAAATCACAGCCTCTAGAAGGTTTACATGATTTCGTAAAAAACACGAGTTTTTAGAAAATGTGTTTTATTTCATAAATGGAATCAACAAAGTATGCAAATTCTACGTCATAACGACTTTCTATAGTTTGCGCATGCCTTCGGAAATAAGAAAAGCTTACTTCCCCCATTTTTTAAAATCACAGCTTCTAGAAGGTTTACATGATTTCGTAAAAAACACGAGTTTTTAGAAAATGTGTTCTATTTCATAAATGGAGTCTACAAAGTATGCACATTCTACGTCATAATGACTTTCTATAGTTTGCGCATGCGTCCAGAAATAAGAAAAGCTTATTTCCCCCGTTTTTTAAAATCACAGGTTCTAGAAGGTTTACATGATTTCTTAAAAAAAAACGAGTTTTTAGAAAATGTATTTTATTTCATAAATGGAATCAACAAAGTATGCACATTCTACGTCATAACGACTTTCTATAGTTTGCGCATGCGTTTGGAAATAAGAAAAGCTAGCTTCCACCATTTTTTAAAATCACAGCTTCTAGAAGGTTTACAGGATTTCGTAAAAAACACGAGTTTTTAGAAAATGTGTTTTATTTCATAAATGGAATCAACAAAGTATGCACATTCTATGTCATAACGACTTTCTATAGTTTGCGTATGCGTCTGGAAATAAGAAAAGCTTACTTCCCCCGTTTTTTAAAATCACAGCTTCTAGAAGGTTTACATGATTTCTTAAAAAACACGAGTTTTTAGAAAATGTGTTTTATTTCATAAATGGAATCAACAAAGTATGCACATTCTACGTCATATAGACTTTCTATAGTTTGCGCATGTGTTTGGAAATAAGAAAAGCTTACTTCCCCCGTTTTTTAAAATCACAGCTTCTAGAAGGTTTACATGATTTGTTAAAAAACACGAGTTTTTAGAAAATGGGTTTTATTTCATAAATGGAATCAACAAAGTATGCACATTCTACGTCATAACGACTTTCTATAGTTTGCGCATGCGTCTGGAAATAAAAAAAGCTTACTTCCCCCGATTTTTAAAATCACAGCTTCTAGAAGGTTTACATGATTTGTTAAAAAACACGAGTTTTTAGAAAATGTGTTTTATTTCATAAATGGAATCAACAAAGTATGCACATTCTACGTCATAACGACTTCCTATAGTTTGCGCATGCGTTTGGAAATAAGAAAAGCTTACTTCCCCCGTTTTTTAAAATCACAGCTTCTAGTAGGTTTACATGATTTCGTAAAAAACATGAGTTTTTAGAAAATGTGTTCTATTTCATAAATGGAATCTACAAAGTATGCACATTCTACGGCATAACGACTTTATATAGTTTGCGCATGCGTCCGGAAATAAGAAAAGCTTACTTCCCCCGTTTTTTAAAATCACAGCTTCTAGAAGGTTTACATGATTTCTTAAAAAACACGAGTTTTTAGAAAATGTGTTTTATTGAATAAATGGAATCAACAAAGTATGCACATTCTACGTCATAACGAATCTCTATAGTTTGAGCATGCGTTTGGAAATAAAAAAAGCTTACTTCCCCCGTTTTTTAAAATAATAGCTTCTAGAAGGTTTACATGATTTCCTAAAAAACTCGATTTTTTAGAAAATGTGTTTTATTTCATCAATGGAATGAACAAAGTATGCACATTCTACGTTATAACGACTTTCTATAGTTTGCGCATGCGTTTGGAAATAAAAAAGCTTACTTGCCCCGTTTTTTAAAATCACGGCTTTTAGAAGGTTTACATGATTTCTTAAAAAACACGAGTTTTTAGAAAATGTGTTTTATTTCATAAATGGAACCAACAAAGTATGCACATTCTATGTCATAACGACTTTCTATAGTTTGTGCATGCGTTTGGAAATAAGAAAAGCTTACTTCCCCCGTTTTTTAAGATCATAGCTTCTTTAAGGTTTACACGATTTCTTAAAAAACACGAGTTTTTAGAAAATGTGTTTTATTTCATAAATGGATTCAACAAAGTATGCACATTCTACGTCATAACGACTTTCTATAGTTTTCGCATGCGTCCGGAAATAACAAAAGCTTACTTCCCCCGTTTTTTAAAATAATAGCTTCTAGAAGGTTTACATGATTTCGTAAAAAACATGAGTTTTTAGAAAATGTGTTTTATTTCATAAATGGAATCTACAAAGTATGCACATTCTAAATCATAACGACTTTCTATAGTTTGCGCATGCGTCCGGAAATAAGAAAAGCTTACTTTTCCCGTTTTTTAAAATCACAGCTTCTAGAAGGTTTACATGATTTGTTAAAAAACACGAGTTTTTAGAAAATGTGTTTTATTTCATAAATGGAATCAACAAAGTATGCACATTCTACGTCATAACGACTTTCTATGGTTTGCGCATGCGTCCGGAAATAAGAAAAGCTTACTTCTCCCGTTTTTTAAAATAATAGCTTCTAGAAGGTTTACATGATTTCTTAAAAAACACGAATTTTTAGAAAATGTGTTTTATTTCATAAATGGAATCTACAAAGTATGCACATTCTACGTCATAACGACTTTCTATAGTTTGCTCATGCGTCCGGAAATAAGAAAAGCTTACTTCCCCCGTTTTTTAAAATAATAGCTTCTAGAAGGTTTACATGATTTCCTAAAAAACACGATTTTTAGAAAATGTGTTTTATTTCATAAATGGAATCAACAAAGTATGCACATTCTACGTCATAACGACTTTCTATAGTTTGCGCATGCGTTTGGAAATAAGAAAAGCTTACTTCCCCTTTTTTTTAAAATCATAGCTTCTTGAAGGTTTACAAGATTTCTTAAAAAACACGAGTTTTTAGAAAATGTGTTTTATTTCATAAATGGAATCAACAAAGTATGCACATTCTACGTCATAACGACTTTCTATAGTTTGCGCATGCGTCCGGAAATGAGAAAAGCTTACTTCCCCCGTTTTTTAAAATAATAGCTTCTAGAAGGTTTACATGATTTCTTAAAAAACACGAATTTTTAGAAAATGTGTTTTATTTCATAAATGGAATCTACAAAGTATGCACATTCTACGTCATAACGACTTTCTATAGTTTGCTCATACGTCCGGAAATAAGAAAAGCTTACTTCCCCCGTTTTTTAAAATAATAGCTTCTAGAAGGTTTACATGATTTCCTAAAAAACACGATTTTTAGAAAATGTGTTTTATTTCATAAATGGAATCAACAAAGTATGCACATTCTACGTCATAACGACTTTCTATAGTTTGTGCATGCGTTTGGAAATAAGAAAAGCTTACTTCCCCTTTTTTTTAAAATCATAGCTTCTAGAAGGTTTACATGATTTCGTAAAAAACATGAGTTTTTAGAAAATGTGTTTTATTTCATAAATGGAATCTACAAAGTATGCACATTCTACATCATAACGAATTTCTATAGTTTGCGCATGCGTCCGGAAATAAGAAAAGCTTACTTTTCCCGTTTTTTAAAATCACAGCTTCTAGAAGGTTTACATGATTTGTTAAAAAACACGAGTTTTTAGAAAATGTGTTTTATTTCATAAATGGAATCAACAAAGTATGCACATTCTACGTCATAACGACTTTCTATGGTTTGCGCATGCGTCCGGAAATAAGAAAAGCTTACTTCTCCCGTTTTTTAAAATAATAGCTTCTAGAAGGTTTACATGATTTCTTAAAAAACACGAATTTTTAGAAAATGTGTTTTATTTCATAAATGGAATCTAAAAAGTATGCACATTCTACGTCATAACGACTTTCTATAGTTTGCTCATTCGTCCGGAAATAAGAAAAGCTTACTTCCCCCGTTTTTTAAAATAATAGCTTCTAGAAGGTTTACATGATTTCCTAAAAAACACGATTTTTAGAAAATGTGTTTTATTTCATAAATGGAATCAACAAAGTATGCACATTCTACGTCATAACGACTTTCTATAGTTTGCGCATGCGTTTGGAAATAAGAAAAGCTTACTTCCCCTTTTTTTTAAAATCATAGCTACTTGAAGGTTTACACGATTTCTTAAAAAACACGAGTTTTTAGAAAATGTGTTTTATTTCATAAATGCAATCAACAAAGTATGCACATTCTACGTCATAATGACTTTCTATAGTTTGCGCATGCGTCCGGAAATAAGAAAAGCTTACTTCCCCCGTTTTTTAAAATAATAGCTTCTAGAAGGTTTACATGATTTCGTAAAAAACACGAGTTTCTAGAAAATGTGCTTTATTTCATAAATGGAATCTACAAAGTATGCACATTCTACGTCATAACGACTTTCTATATTTTGCGCATGCGTCCGGAAATAAGAAAAGCTTACTTCCCCCATTTTTTAAAATCACAGCTTCTAGAAGGTTTAGTGATTTCTTAAAAACACGAGTATTTAGAATATGAGTATTATTTCATAAATGGAATCAACAAAGTATGCCCACTCTACGTCATAACGACTTTCTATAGTTTGCGCATTCGTCTGGAAATAAGAAAAGCTTACTTCCACCATTTTTTAAAATCACAGCTTGTAGAAGGGTTACATGATTTCTTAAAAAACAAGAGTTTTTAGAAAATGTGTTTTATTTCATAAATGGAATCTACAAAGTATGCACATTCTACCTCATAACGACTTTCTATAGTTTGCGCATGCGTCCGGAAATAAGAAAAGCTTACTTCCACCGTTTTTTAAAATAATAGCTTCTAGAAGGTTTACATGATTTCGTAAAAAACACGAGTTTTTAGAAAATTTGCTTTATTTCATAAATGGAATCTACAAAGTATGCACATTCTACGTCATAACTACTTTCTGTAGTTTGTGAATGCGTTTGGAAATAAGAAAAGCTTACTTCCCCCGTTTTTTAAAATCACAGCTTCTAGAAGGTTTACATGATTTGGTAAAAAACACGAGTTTTTAGAAAATGTGCTTTATTTCATAAATGGAATCTAAAAAGTATGCACATTCTACGTCATAACGACTTTCTATAGTTTGCGCATGCGTCCGGAAATAAGAAAAGCTTACTTCCCCCGTTTTTTAAAATCACAGCTTCTAGAAGATTTACATGATTTGTTAAAAAACACGATTTTTTAGAAAATGTGTTTTATTTCATAAATGGAATCTACAAAGTATGCACATTCTACGTCATAACGACTTTCTATAGTTTGCGCATGCGTTTGGAAATAAGAAAAACTTAATTCCCCCGTTTTTTAAAATCACAGCTTCTAGAAGGTTTACATGATTTGTTAAAAAACACGAGTTTTTAGAAAATGTGTTTTATTTCATAAATGGAATCTACAAAGTATGCACATTCTACGTCATAACGAATTTCTATAGTTTGCGCATGCGTCCGGAAATAAGAAAAGCTTACTTCCCCCGTTTTTTAAAATAATAGCTTCTAGAAGGTTTACATGATTTCCTAAAAAACACGTTTTTTTAGAAAATGTGTTTTATTTCATAAATGGAATGAACAAAGTATGCACATTCTACGTTATAACGACTTTCTATAGTTTGCGCATGCGTTTGGAAATAAAAAAGCTTACTTGCCCCGTTTTTTAAAATCACGGCTTTTAGAATGTTTACATGATTTCTTAAAAAACACGAGTTTTTAGAAAATGTATTTTATTTCATAAATGGAATCAACAAAGTTCGCACATTCTACGTCATAACGACTTTCTATAGTTTGCGCATGCGTTTGGAAATAAGAAAAGCTTACTTCCCCCGTTTTTTAAAATCATAGCTTCTTGAAGGTTTACAGGATTTCTTAAAAAACACGAGTTTTTAGAAAATGTGTTTTATTTCATAAATGGAATCAACAAAGTATGCACATTCTATGTCATAACGACTTTCTATAGTTTGCGCATGCGTCCGGAAATAAGAAAAGCTTACTTCCCCCGTTTTTTAAAATAATAGCTTCTAGAAGGTTTACATGATTTTGTAAAAAACACGAGTTTTTAGAAAATGTGTTTTATTTCATAAATGGAATCAACAAAGTATGCACATTCTATGTCATAACGACTTTCTATAGTTTGCGCATGCGTCCGGAAATAAGAAAAGCTTACCTCCCCCGTTTTTTAAAATAATAGCTTCTAGAAGGTTTACATGATTTTGTAAAAAACACGAGTTTTTAGAAAATGTGTTTTATTTCATAAATGGAATCAACAAAGTTCGCACATTCTACGTCATAACGACTTTCTATAGTTTGCGCATGCGTTTGGAAATAAGAAAAGCTTACTTCCCCCGTTTTTTAAAATCACAGCTTCTAGAAGGTTTACATGATTTGTTAAAAAACACGAGTCTTTAGAAAATGTGTTTTATTTCATAAATGGAATCAACAAAGTATGCACATTCTACGTCATAACGACTTTCTATTGTTTGCGCATGCGTCCGGAAATAAGAAAAGCTTACTTCCACCGTTTTTTAAAATAATAGCTTCTAGAAGGTTTACATGATTTCGTAAAAAACACGAGTTTTTAGAAAATGTGTTTTATTTTATAAATGGAATCTACAAAGTATGCACATTCTACGTCATAACGACTTTCTATAGTTTGCGCATGCGTCTGGAAATAAGAAAAGCTTACTTCCCCCGTTTTTTAAAATCACAGCTTCTAGAAGGTTTACATGATTTCATAAAAAACACGAGTTTTTAGAAAATGTGTTCTATTTCATAAATGGAATCTACAAAGTATGCACATTCTACGTCATAATGACTTTCTATAGTTTGCGCATGCGTTTGGAAATAAGAAAAGCTTACTTCCCCCGTTTTTTAAAATCACAGCTTCTAGAAGGTTTACATGATTTCGTAAAAAACACGAGTTTTTAGAAAATGGGTTTTATTGAATAAATGGAATCAACAAAGTATGCACATTCTACGTCATAACGACTTTCTATAGTTTGCGCATGCGTTTGGAAATAAAAAAAGCTTACTTCCCCCATTTTTTAAAATAACAGCTTCTAGAAGGTTTACATGATTTGTTAAAAAACGCGAGTTTTTAGAAAATGTGTTTTATTTCATAAATGGAATCAACAAAGTATGCACATTCTACGTCATAACGACTTTCTATAGTTTGCGCATGCGTCCGGAAATAAGAAAAGCTTACTTCCACCGTTTTTTAAAATAATAGCTTATAGAAGGTTTACATGATTTCGTAAAAAACACGAGTTTTTAGAAAATGTGTTTTATTTCATAAATGGAATCTACAAAGTATGCACATTCTACGTCATAACGACTTTCTATATTTTGCGCATGCGTCTGGAAATAAGAAAAGCTTACTTCCCCCGTTTTTTTAAATCACAGCTTCTAGAAGGTTTACATGATTTCTTAAAAAACACGAGTTTTATTTCATCAATGGAATCTACAAAGTATGCACATTCTACATCATAACAACTTTCTATAGTTTGCGCATGCGTCCGGAAATAAGAAAAGCTTACTTCCACCGTTTTTTAAAATAATAGCTTCTAGAAGGTTTACATGATTTTGTAAAAAACACGAGTTTTTAGAAAATGTACTTTATTTCATAAATGAAATCTACAAAGTATGCACATTCTACGTCATAACGACTTTCTATAGTTTGCGCATGCGTTTGGAAATAAGAAACGCTTACTTCCCCCGTTTTTTAAAATCACAGCTTCTAGAAGGTTTACATGATTTCGTAAAAAACACGAGTTTTTAGAAAATGTGTTTTATTTCATAAATGGAATCAACAAAGTATGCACATTCTACGTCATAACGACTTTCTATAGTTTGCGCATGCGTCCGGAAATAAGAAAAGCTTACTTCCCCCGTTTTTTAAAATCACAGCTTCTAGAAGGTTTACATGATTTCTTAAAAAACACGAGTTTTTAGAAAATGTGCTTTATTTCATAAATGGAATCAACAAAGTATGCACATTCTATGTCATATAGACTTAATATAGTTTGTGCACGCGTTTGGAAATAAGAAAAGCTTACTTCCCCCGTTTTTTAAAATCACAGCTTCTAGAAGGTTTACATGATTTGTTAAAAAACACGAGTTTTTAGAAAATGGGTTTTATTTCATAAATGGAATCAACAAAGTATGCACATTCTGCGTCATAATGACTTTCTATAGTTTGCGCATGCGTTTGGAAATAAAAAAAGCTTAATTACCCCGTTTTTTGAAATCACAGCTTCTAGAAGGTTTACATGATTTGTTAAAAAACACGAGTTTTTAGAAAATGTGTTAAATTTCATAAATGGAATCAACAAAGTATGCACATTCTACGTCATAACGACTTTCTATAGTTTTCACATGCGTCCGGAAATAAGAAAAGCTTACTTCCACCGTTTTTTAAAATAATAGCTTCTAGAGGGTTTACATGATTTCGTAAAAAAGACGAGTTTTTAGAAAATGTGTTATATTTCATAAATGGAATCTACAAAGTATGCACATTCTACGTCATAACGACTTTCTATAGTTTGCGCATGCGTCCGGAAATAAGAAAAGATTACTTCCCCCGTTTTTTAAAATCACAGCTTCTAGAAGGTTTACAGGATTTCGTAAAAAACACGAGTTTTTAGAAAATGTGTTCTATTTCATAAATGGAATATACAAAGTATGCACATTCTACGTCATAATGACTTTATATAGTTTGCGCATGCGTCCGGAAATAAGAAAAGATTACTTCCCCCGTTTTTTAAAATCGCAGCTTCTAGAAGGTTTACATGATTTCTTAAAAAACACGAGTTTTTAGAAAATGTGTTTTATTTCATAAATGGAATCTACAAAGTATGCAAATTCTACGTCATAACGATTTTCTATAGTTTGCGCATGCGTCCGGAAATAAGAAAAGCTTACTTCCACCGTTTTTTAAAATAATAGCTTCTAGAAGGTTTACATGATTTCGTAAAAAACACGAGTTTTTAGAAAATGTGCTTTATTTCATAAATGGAATCTACAAAGTATGCACATTCTACGTCATAACGACTTTCTATAGTTTGCGGATGCGTTTGGAAATAAGAAAAGCTTACTTCCCCCGTTTTTTAAAATCATAGCTTCTAGAAGGTTCACATGATTTCGTAAAAAACACGAGTTTTTAGAAAATGTGTTTTATTTCATAAATGGAAACAACAAAGTATGCACATTCTACGTCATAACGACTTTCTATAGTTTGAGCATGTGTCCGGAAATAAGAAAAGCTTACTTCCTCCGTTTTTTAAAATCACAGCTTCTAGAAGGTTTACATGATTTCTTAAAAAACACGAGTTTTTAGAAAATGTGTTTCATTTCATAAATGGAAACAACAAAGTATGCACATTCTACGTCATAACGACTTTCTATAGTTTGCACATGCGTTTGGAAATAAGAAAAGCTTACTTCCCCCGTTTTTTAAAATCACAGCTTCTAGAAGGTTTACATGATTTGTTAAAAAACATGAGTTTTCAGAAAATCTGTTTTATTTCATCAATGGTATCTACAAAGTATGCACATTCTACGTCATAACGACTTTCTATAGCTTGCGCATGCGTCCGGAAATAAGAAAAGCTTACTTCCACCGTTTTTTAAAATAATAGTTTCTAGAAGGTTTACATGATTTCGTAAAAAACAAGAGTTCTTAGAAAATTTGTTTTATTTCATAAATGGTATCTACAAAGTATGCACATTCTACGTCATAATGACTTTCTATAGTTTGCGCATGCGTCTGGAAATAAGAAAAGCTTACTTCCCCCGTTTTTTAAAATCACAGCTTCTAGAAGGTTTACATGATTTCGTAAAAAACATGAGTTTTTAGAAAATGTGTTCTATTTCATAAATGGAATCTACAAAGTATGCACATTCTACGTCATAATGACTTTCTATAGTTTGCGCATGCGTCCGGAAATAAGAAAAGCTTACTTCCCCCGTTTTTTAAAATCACAGCTTCTAGAAGGTTTACATGATTTCTTAAAAAACACGAGTTTTTAAAAAATGTGTTTTATTTCATATATGGAATCAGCAAAGTATGGACATTCTACGTCGTAACGACTTTCTATAGTTTGCGCATGCGTTTGGAAATAAGAAAAGCTTACTTCCCACGTTTTTTAAAATCACAGCTTCTAGAAGGTTTACATGATTTCGTAAAAAACAAGAGGTTTTAGAAAATGTGTTTTATTTCATAAATGGAATCAACAAAGTATGCACATTCTACGTCATAATGACTTTCTATAGTTTGCGCATGCATCCGGAAATAAGAAAAGCTTACTTGCCCCGTTTTTTTAAATCACAGCTTCTAGAAGATTTACATGATTTCTTAAAAAACACGATTTTTTACAAAATGTGTTTTATTTCATAAATGGAATCAAAAAAGTATGCACATTCTACGTCATAACGACTTTCTATAGTTTGCGCATGTGTCCGGAAATAAGAAAAGCTTACTTCCACCGTTTTTTAAAATAATAGCTTCTAGAAGGTTTACATGATTTCGTAAAAAACACGAGTTCTTAGAAAATGTGTTTTATTTCATAAATGGTATCTACAAAGTATGCAAATTCTACGTCATAAGGACTTTCTATAATTTGCGCATGCGTCCGGAAATAAGAAAAGCTTACTTCCACCGTTTTTCAAAATCACAGCTTCTAGAAGTTTTACATGATTTCTTAAAAAACACGAGTTTTTAGAAAATGTGTTTTATTTGATAAATGGAATCAACAAAGTATGTACATTCTACGTCATAACGAATTTCTATAGTTTGCGCATGCGTTTGGAAATAAGAAAAGCTTACTTCCCCCATTTTTTAAAATCACAGCTTCTAGAAGGTTTACATGATTTCTTAAAAAACACGAGTTTTTAGAAAATGTGTTTTATTTCATAAATGGAATCAACAAAGTATGCACATTCTACGTCATAACGACTTTCCATAGTTTGCGCATGCATCTGGAAATAAGAAAAGCTTACTTCCACCGTTTTTTAAAATCACAGCTTCTAGAAGGTTTACATGATTTCGTAAAAAACACGAGTTTTTAGAAAATGTGTTTTATTTCATAAATGGAATCTACAAAGTATGCACATTCTACATCATAACGACTTTCGATAGTTTCCGCATTCGACCGGAAATAAGAAAAGCTTACTTCCACTGTTTTTTAAAATCACAGCTTCTAGAAGGTTTACATGATTTCGTAAAAAACACGAGTTTTTAGAAAATGTGTTTTATTTCACAAATGGAATCAACAAAGTATGCACATTCTACGTCATAAGGACTTTCTATAGTTTGCGCATGCGTCCGGAAATAAGAAAAGCTTACTTCCACCGTTTTTCAAAATCACAGCTTCTAAAAGGTTTACATGATTTGTTAAAAAACAAGAGTTTTTAGAAAATGGGTTTTATTTCATAAATGGAATCAACAAAGTATGCACATTCTACGTCATAATTACTTTCTATAGTTTGCGCATGAGTTCGGAAATAAGAAAAGCTTACTTCCCCCGTTTTTTAAAATCACAGCTTCTAGAAGGTTTACATGATTTCTTAAAAAACACGAGTTTTTAGAAAATGTGTTTTATTTCATAAATGGAATCAACAAAGTATGCACATTCTACGTCATAACGACTTTCTATAGTTTGCGCATGCGTTTGGAAATAAGAAAAGCTTACTTCCCCCATTTTTTAAAATAATAGCTTCTAGAAGGTTTACATGATTTCGTAAAAAACACGAGTTTTTAGAAAATGTGTTTTATTTGATAAAATGGAATCTACAAAGTATGCACATTCTACGTCATAACGACTTTCTATAGTTTGAGCGTGCGTCCGGAAATAAGAAAAGCTTACTTCCCCCGTTTTTTAAAATCACAGCTTCTAGAAGGTTTACATGATTTCTTAAAAAACACGAGTTTTTAGAAAATGTGTTTCATTTCATAAATGGAAACAAAAAAGTATGCACATTCTATGTCATAACGACTTTCTATAGTTTGCACATGCGTTTGGAAATAAGAAAAGCTTACTTCCCCCGTTTTTTAAAATCACAGCTTCTAGAAGGTTTACATGGTTTGTTAAAAAACACGAGTTTTCAGAAAATGTGTTTTATTTCATCAATGGAATCTACAAAGTATGCACATTCTACGTCATAACGACTTTCTATAGTTTGCGCATGCGTCCGGAAATAAGAAAAGCTTACTTCCACCATTTTTTAAAATAATAGCTTCTAGAAGGTTTACATGATTTCGTAAAAAACACGAGTTTTTAGAAAATGTGCTTTAATTCATAAATGGAATCTACAAAGTATGCACATTCTACGTCATAACGACTTTCTATAGTTTGCGCATGTGTTTCGAAATAAGAAAAGCTTACTTCCCCCGTTTTTTAAAATCACAGCTTCTAGAAGGTTTACATGATTTCGTAAAAAACACGAGTTTTTAGAAAATGTGTTTTATTTCATAAATGGAAACAACAAAGTATGCACATTCTACGTCATAACGACTTTCTATAAATTGCACATGCGTTTGGAAATAAGAAAACCTTACTTCCCCCGTTTTTTAAAATCACAGCTTCTAGAAGGTTTACATGATTTGTTAAAAAACACGAGTTTTTAGAAAATGTGTTTTATTTCATAAATGGAAACAACAAAGTATGCACATTCTACGTCATAACGAGTTTCTATAGTTTGCACATGCGTTTGGAAATAAGAAAAGCTTACTTCCCCCGTTTTTTAAAATCACAGCTTCTAGAAGGTTTACATGATTTGTTAAAAAACACGAGTTTTCAGAAAATGTGTTTTATTTCATCAATGGAATCTACAAAGTACGCACATTCTACGTCATAACGACTTTCTATAGTTTACGCATGCGTCCGGAAATAAGAAAAGCTTACTTCCACCGTTTTTTAAAATAATAGCTTCTAGAAGGTTTACATGATTTCGTAAAAAACACGAGTTTTTGGAAAATGTGCTTTATTTCATAAATGGAATCTACAAAGCATGCACATTCTACGTCATAACGAATTTCTATAGTTTGCGCATGCGTTTGGAAATAAGAAAAGCTTACTTCCTCCGTTTTTTAAAATCACAGCTTCTAGAAGGTTTACATGATTTGTTAAAAAACACGAGTTTTTAGAAAATGTGTTTTATTTCATAAATGGAATCAACCAAGTATGCACATTCTACATCATAACGACTTTCCATAGTTTGCGCATGCGTCTGGAAATAAGAAAAGCTTACTTCCACCGTTTTTTAAAATCACAGCTTCTAGAAGGTTTACATGATTTCGTAAAAAACACGAGTTTTTATAAAATGTGTTTTATTTCATAAATGGAATCTACAAAGTATGCACATTCTATGTCATAACGACTTTCTATAGTTTGCGCATGCGTTTGGAAATAAGAAAAGCTTACTTCCCCCGTTGTTTAAAATCACAGCTTCTATAAGGTTTACATGATTTTTTAAAAAACACGAGTTTTTAGAAAATGTGTTTTATTTCATAAATGGAATCAACAAAGTATGCACATTCTACGTCATATAGACTTTCTATAGTTTGCGCATGCGTTTGGAAATAAGAAAAGCTTACTTCCCCCGTTTTTTAAAATCACAGCTTCTAGAAGGTTTACATGATTTGTTAAAACACACGAGTTTTTAGAAAATGGGTTTTATTTCATAAATGGAATCAACAAAGTATGCACATTCTACGTCATAATGACTTTCTATAGTTTGCGCATGCGTTTGGAAATAAAAAAAGCTTAATTCCCCCGTTTTTTGAAATCAGAGCTTCTAGAAGGTTTACATGATTTGTTAAAAAACACGAGTTTTTAGAAAATGTGTTTTATTTCATAAATGGAATCAACAAAGTATGCACATTCTACGTCATAACGACTTTCTATAGTTTACGCATGCGTCCGGAAATAAGAAAAGCTTACTTCCACCGTTTTTTAAAATAATAGCTTCTAGAGGGTTTACATGATTTCGTAAAAAACACGAGTTTTTAGAAAATGTGTTTTATTTCATAAATGGAATCTACAAAATATGCACATTCTACGTCATAACGACTTTCTATAGTTTGCGCATGCGTTTGGAAATAAGAAAAGCTTACTTCCCCCGTTTTTTAAAATCACAGCTTCTAGAAGGTTTACATGATTTGTTAAAAAACACGAGTTTTTAGAAAATGTGTTTTATTTCATAAATGGAATCAACAAAGTATGCACATTCTATGTCATAACGACTTTCCATAGTTTGCGCATGCATCTAGAAATAAAAAAAGCTTACTTCCACCGTTTTTTAAAATCACAGCTTCTAGAAGGTTTACATGATTTCGTAAAAAACACGAGTTTTTAGAAAATGTGTTTTATTTCATAAATGGAATCTACAAAGTATGCACATTCTACGTCATAACGACTTTCTATAGTTTGCGCATGCGTTTGGAAATAAGAAAAGCTTACTTCCCCCGTTTTTTAAAATCACAGCTTCTAGAAGGTTTACATGATTTCGTAAAAAACACGAGTTTTTGGAAAATGTGTTTTATTTCATAAATGGAATCAACAAAGTATGCACATTCTACGTCATAACGACTTTATATAGTTTGCGCATGTGTCCGGAAATAAGAAAAGCTTACTTCCACCATTTTTTAAAATCACAACTTCTAGAACGTTTACATGATTTCGTAAAAAACACGAGTTTTTAGAAAATGTGTTCTATTTCATAAATGGAATCTAAAAAGTATGCACATTCTACATCATAACGACTTTCTATAGTTTGCGCATGCGTTTGGAAATAAGAAAAGCTTACTTCCCCCGTTTTTTGAAATCATAGCTTCTTGAAGGTTTACATGATTTCTTAAAAAACACGAGTTTTTAGAAAATGTGTTTTATTTCATAAATGGAATCAACAAAGTATGCACATTCTACGTCATAATGACTTTCTATAGTTTGCCCATGCGTCCGGAAATAAGAAAAGCTTACTTCCCCCGTTTTTTAAAATAATAGCTTCTAGAGGGTTTACATGATTTCTCAAAAAACACGAGTTTTTAGAAAATGTGTTTTATTTCATATATGGAATCAACAAAGTATGCACATTCTACGTCATAATGACTTTCTATAGTTTTCTCATGCGTCCGAAAATAAGAAAAGCTTACTTCCCCCGTTTTTTAAAATCACAGCTTCTAGAAGGTTTACATGATTTCTTAAAAAACACGAGTTTTTAGAAAATGTGTTTTGTTTCATAAAAGGAATCAACAAAGTATGCACATTCTACGTCATAACGACTTTCTATAGTTTGCGCAAGCGTTTGGAAATAAGAAAAGCTTACTTCCCCCGTTTTTTAAAATCACAGCTTCTAGAAGGTTTACATGATTTCTTAAAAAACACGAGTTTTTAGAAAATGTGTTTTATTCCATAAATGGAATCAACAAAGTATGCACATTCTACTTCATATCACTTTCTATAGTTTGCGCATGCGTCCAGAAATAAGAAACGCTTACTTCCACCGTTTTTTAAAATCACAGCTTCTAGAAGGTTTACATGATTTCGTAAAAAACACGAGTTTTTAGAAAATGTGTTTTATTTCATAAATGGAATCTACAAAGTATGCACATTCTACGTCATAACGACTTTCTATAGTTTGCGCATGCGTCCGGAAATAAGAAAAGCTTACTTCCACCGTTTTTTAAAATCACAGCTTCTAGAAGGTTTACATGATTTCGTAAAAAACACGAGTTTTTAGAAAATGTGTTTTATTTCATAAATGGAATCTACAAAGTATGCACATTCTACGTCATAACGACTTTCTATAGTTTGCTCATGCGTCCGGAAATAAAAAAAGCTTACTTCCACCGTTTTTTAAAATAACAGCTTCTAGAAGGTTTACATGATTTCGTAAAAAACACGAGTTTTTAGAAAATGTGTTTTATTTCATAAATGAAACTACAAATTATGCACATTCTACGTCATAACGACTTTCTATACTTTGCGCATGCGTCCAGAAATAAGAAAAGCTTACTTCCACCATTTTTTAAAATCACAGCTTCTAGAAGGTTTACATGATTTCGTAAAAAACAAGAGTTTTTAGAAAATGTGTTTTATTTCATAAATGGAATCTACAAAGTATGCATATTCTACGTCATAACGACTTTCTATAGTTTGCGCATGCGTCCGGAAATAAGAAACGCTTACTTCCCCCGTTTTTTAAAATCACAGCTTCTAGAAGGCTTACATGATTTCTTAAAAAACACGAGTTTTTAGAAAATGTGGTTTATTTCATAAATGGAATCTACAAAGTATGCACATTCTACGTCATAACAACTTTCTATAGTTTGCGCATCCGTCCGGAAATAAGAAAAGCTTACTTCCACCGTTTTTTAAAATCAAAGCTTCTAGAAGGTTTACATGATTTCTTAAAAA
Organism: Larix kaempferi; assembly: GCA_027924585.1. Taxonomy (NCBI): domain Eukaryota; kingdom Viridiplantae; phylum Streptophyta; class Pinopsida; order Pinales; family Pinaceae; genus Larix; species Larix kaempferi. The sequence continues at coordinate 328,356 of BSBM01001572.1, forward strand.
ACATGAGTTTTTAGAAAATGTTTTTTATTTCATAAATGGAATCAACAAAGTATGCACATTCTACGTCATAACGACTTTCTATAGTTTGCGCATTAGTCCGGAAATAAGAAAAGCTTACTTCCACCGTTTTTTAAAATCACAGCTTCTAGAAGGTTTACATGATTTCGTCAAAAACACGAGGTTTTAAAAAATGTGTTTTATTTCATAAATGGAATCTACAAAGTATGCACATTCTACGTCATAACGACTTTCTATAGTTTGCGCATGCGTCCAGAAATAAGAAAAGCTTACTTCCCTGTTTTTTAAAATCACAGCTTCTAGAAGGTTTACATGATTTCGTAAAAAACACGAGTTTTTAGAAAATGTGTTTTATTTCATAAATGGAATCTACAAAGTATGCACATTCTGCGTCATAACGACTTTCTATGGTTTGCGCATGCGTTTGGAAATAAGAAAAACTTACTTCCCCCGTTTTTTAAAATCACAGCTTCTAGAATGTTTACATGATTTCTTAAAAAACACGAGTTTTTAGAAAATGTGTTTTATTTCAAAAATGGAATCATAAAGTATGCACATTCTTCATCATAACGACTTTCTATAGTTTGCGCATGCGTCCAAAAATAAGAAAGCTTACTTCCCCCATTTTTTAAAATCACAGCTTCTAGAACGTTTACATGATTTCGTAAAAAACATGAGTTTTTGGAAAATGTGTTTTATTTCATAAATGGAATCTACAAAGTATGCACATTCTATGTCATAAAGACTTTCTATAGTTTGCGCATGCATCCGGAAATAAGAAAAGTTTAGTTCCTCCATTTTTTAAAATCACAGCTTCTAGAAGGTTTACATGATTTCTTAAAAAACACGAGTTTTTAGAAAATGTGTTTTATTTCATAAATGGAATATACAAAGTATGCACATTCTACGCCATAACGACTTTCTATAGTTTGCGCATTCGTCCGGAAATAAGAAAAGCTTATTTCCACCGTTTTTTAAAATCACAGCTTCTAGAAGGTTTACATGATTTCTTAAAAAACACGAGTTTTTAGAAAATGTGTTTTATTTCATAAATGGAATCTACAAAGTATGCACATTCTACGTCATAACAACTTTCTATAGTTTGAGCATGTGTCCGGAAATAAGAAAAGCTTACTTCCGCTGTTTTTTAAAATCACAGCTTCTAGAAGGTTTACATGGTTTCTTAAAAACACGAGTTTTTAGAAAATGTGTTTTATTTCATAAATGGAATCTACAAAGTATGCACATTCTATGTCATAACGACTTTCTATAGTTTGCGCATGCGTCCGGAAATAAGAAAAGCTTACTTCCCCCGTTTTTTAAAATCACAGCTTCTAGAAGGTTTACATGATTTCTTAAAAAACACGAGATTTTAGAAAATGTGTTTTATTTCATAAATGGAATCAACAAAGTATGCACATTCTACGTCATAACGACTTTCTATAGTTTGCGCATGCGTTTGGAAATAAGAAAAGCTTACTTCCCCCGTTTTTTAAAATCACAGCTTCTAGAAGGTTTACATGATTTCTTAAAAAACAGGAGTTTTTAGAAAATGTGTTTTATTTCATAAATGGAATCAACAAAGTATGCACATTCTACGTCATAACGACTTTCTATAGTTTGCGCATACGTTTGGAAATAAGAAAAGCTTACTTCCACCGTTTTTCAAAATCATAGCTTCTATAAGGTTTACATGATTTCGTAAAAAACACGAGTTTTTGGAAAATGTGTTTTATTTCATAAATGGAATCTACAAAGTATGCACATTCTACGTCATAACGACTTTCTATAGTATGCGCATGCGTTTGGAAATAAAAACCTTACTTCCCCCGTTTTTTAAAATCACTGCGTCTAGAAGGTTTACATGATTTCTTAAAAAACATGAGTTTTTTGAAAATGTGTTTTATTTCATAAATGGAATCAACAAAGTATGCACATTCTACGTCATAAGGACTTTCTATAGTTTGTGCATGCGTCCGGAAATAAGAAAAGCTTAGTTCCACCATTTTTTAAAATCACAGCTTCTAGAAGGTTTACATGATTTCTTAAAAAACACGAGTTTTTAGAAAATGTGTTTTATTTCATAAATGGAATATACAAAGTATGCACATTCTACGCCATAACAACTTTCTATAGTTTGCACATTCGTCCGGAAATAAGAAAAGCTTACTTCCACCGTTTTCTAAAATCACAGCTTCTAGAAGGTTTACATGATTTCTTAAAAAACACGAGTTTTTAGAAAATGTGTTTTATTTCATAAATGTAATCTACAAAGTATGCACATTCTACGTCATAACGACTTTCTATAGTTTGAGCATGCGTCCGGAAATAAGAAAAGCTTACTTCCCCTGTTTTTTAAAATCACAGCTTCTAGAAGGTTTACATGGTTTCTTAAAAACACGAGTTTTTAGAAAATGTGTTTTATTTCATAAATGGAATCTACAAAGTATGCACATTCTATGTCATAACGACTTTCTATAGTTTACGCATGCGTCCGGAAATAAGAAAAGCTTACTTCCCCCGTTTTTTAAAATCACAGCTTCTAGAAGGTTTACATGATTTCTTAAAAAACACGAGATTTTAGAAAATGTGTTTTATTTCATAAATGGAATCAACAAAGTATGCACATTCTATGTCATAACGACTTTCTATAGTTTGCGCATGCGTTTGGAAATAAGAAAAGCTTACTTCCCCCGTTTTTTAAAATCACAGCTTCTAGAAGGTTTACATGATTTCTTAAAAAACAAAAGTTTTTAGAAAATGTGTTTTATTTCATAAATGGAATCAACAAAGTATGCACATTCCACGTCATAACGACTTTCTATAGTTTGCGCATGCGTTTGGAAATAAGAAAAGCTTACTTCCACCGTTTTTAAAAATCATAGCTTCTAGAAGGTTTACATGATTTCGTAAAAAACACGAGTTTTTAGAAAATGTGTTTTATTTCATAAATGGAATCAACAAAGTATGCACATTCTACGTCATAAGGACTTTCTATAGTTTGCGCATTCGTCCGGAAATAAGAAAAGCTTACTTCCACCGTTTTTTAAAATCACAACTTCTAGAAGGTTTACATGATTTCGTAAAAAACATGAGTTTTTAGAAAATGTGTTTTATTTCATAAATGGAATCTACAAAGTATGCACATTCTACGTCATAACGACTTTCTATAGTTTTCACATGCGTCTGGAAATAAGAAAAGCTTACTTCCCCCGTTTTTTGAAATCACAACTTCTAGAAGGTTTACATGATTTCTTAAAAAACACGAGATTTTAGAAAATGTATTTTATTTCATAAATGGAATCAACAAAGTATGCACATTCTACTTCATCACGGCTTTCTATAGTTTGCGCATGCGTTTGGAAATAAGAAAAGCTTACTTCCCCCATTTTTTAAAATCACAGCTTCTGGAAGGTTTACATGATTTCTTAAAAAACATAAGTTTTTAGAAAATGTGTTTTATTTCATAAATGGAATTAACAATGTATGCACATTCTACGTTATAACGACTTTCTATAGTTTGCGGATTCGTCCGGAAATAATAAAAGCTTACTTCCACCGTTTTTTAAAATCACAACTTCTAGAAGGTTTACATGATTTCGTATAAAACACGAGTTTTTGGAAAATGTTTTTTATTTCATAAATGGAATCTACAAAGTATGCACATTCTACGTCATAACGACTTTCTATAGTTTTCACATGCGTCCGGAAATAAGAAAAGCTTACTTCCCCCGTTTTTTGAAATCACAACTTCTAGAAGGTTTACATGATTTCTTAAAAAACACGAGATTTTAGAAAATGTATTTTATTTCATAAATGGAATCAACAAAGTATGCACATTCTACTTCATCACGGCTTTCTATAGTTTGCGCATGCGTTTGGAAATAAGAAAAGCTTACTTCCCCCATTTTTTAAAATTATAGCTTCTAGAAGGTTTACATGATTTGTTAAAAAACACGAGTTTTTAGAAAATGTTTTTTATTTCATAAATGCAATCAACAAAGTATGCACATGCTAAGTCATAATGACTTTCTATAGTTTTCGCATGCATCCGGAAATAAGAAAAGCTTACTTCCACTGTTTTTTAAAATCACAGCTTCTAGAAGGTTTACATGATTTCGTAAAAAAATCGAGTTTTTAGAAAATGTGTTTTATTTTTTAAATGGAATCTACAAAGTATGCACATTCTATGTCATAATGACTTTCTATAGTTTGCGCATGCGTCCAGAAATAAGAAAAGCTTACTTCCCCCGTTTTTTAAAATCACATCTTCTGGAAGGTTTACATGATTTCGTAAAAAACACGAGTTTTTAGAAAATGTGTTTTATTTCATAAATGGAATCTACAAAGTATGCACATTCTATGTCATAACACCTTTCTATAGTTTGCGCATGCGTCCGGAAATAAGAAAAGCTTAATTCCCCCGTTTTTTGAAATCACAGCTTCTAGAAGGTTTACATGATTTCGTAAAAAACACGAGTTTTTAGAAAATGTGTTTTATTTCATAAATGGAATCTACAAAGTATGCACATTCCACGTCATAACGACTTTCTATAGTTTGCGCATGAGTCCGGAAATAAGAAAAGCTTACTTCCACCGTTTTTTAAAATCACAGCTTCTAGAAGGTTTACATGATTTCCTAAAAAGACGAGTTTTTAGAAAATCTTTTTTATTTCATAAATGGAATCTACAAAGTATGCACATTCTATGTCATAACGACTTTCTATAGTTTGCGCATGCGACCGGAAATAAGAAAAGCTTACTTACCCGTTTTTTAAAATCACAGCTCCTAGAAGGTTTACACGATTTCGTAAAAAACATGAGTTTTTAGAAAATGTGTTTTATTTCATAAATGGAATCTACAAAGTATGCACAATCTACGTCATAACGAATTTCTATAGTTTGCGCATTCGTCCGGAAATAAGAAAAGCTTACTTCCCCCGTTTTTTAAAATCACAGCTTCTAGAAGGTTTACATGATTTCGTAAAAAACACGAGTTTTTAGAAAATGTGTTTTATTTCATAAAATGAATCTAGAAAGTATGCACATTCTACGTCATAATGACTTTCTATAGTTTGCGCATGCGTTTGGAAATAAGAAAAGCTTACTTCCCCCATTTTTTAAAATCACAGCTTCTGGAAGGTTTACATGATTTCTTAAAAAACAGAAGTTTTTAGAAAATGTGTTTTATTTCATAAATGGAATTAACAATGTATGCACATTCTACGTCATAACGACTTTCTATAGTTTGCGGATTCGTCCGGAAATAATAAAAGCTTACTTCCACCGTTTTTTAAAATCACAACTTCTAGAAGGTTTACATGATTTCGTATAAAACACGAGTTTTTGGAAAATGTGTTTTATTTCATAAATGGAATCTACAAAGTATGCACATTCTACGTCATAACGACTTTCTATAGTTTTCACATGCGTCCGGAAATAAGAAAAGCTTACTTCCCCCATTTTTTAAAATCACAACTTCTAGAAGGTTTACATGATTTCTTAAAAAACACGAGTTTTTAGAAAATGTATTTTATTTCATAAATGGAATCTACAAAGTATGCACATTCTACGTCATAACGACTTTCTATAGTTTGCGCATGTGTCCGGAAATAAGAAAAGCTTACTTCCACTGTTTTTTAAAATCACGGCTTTTAGAAGGTTTACATGATTTCGTAAAAAAAATGAGTTTTTAGAAAATGTGTTTTATTTCATAATTGGAATCTACAAAGTATGCACATTCTACGTCATAACGACTTTCTATAGTTTGCGCATGCGTCTAGAAATAAGAAAAGCTTACTTCCCCCGTTTTTTAAAATCACACCTTCTAGAAGGTTTACATGATTTCGTAAAAAACACGAGTTTTTAGAAAATTTGTTTTATTTCATAAATGGAATCTACAAAGTATGCACATTCTAAGTCATAACGACTTTATATAGTTTGCGCATGCGTCCGGAAATAAGAAAAGCTTACCTCCCCCGTTTTTTAAAATCACAGATTCTAGAAGTTTTGCATGATTTCTTAAAAAACACGAGTTTTTAGAAAATGTGTTCTATTTCATAAATGGAATCTACAAAGTATGCACATTCTACATCATAATGACTTTCTATAGTTTGCGCATGCGTCCGGAAATAAGAAAAGCTTACTTCCCCCGTTTTTTAAAATCACAGCTTCTAGAAGGTTTGCATGATTTCTTAAAAAACACGAGCTTTTAGAAAATGTGTTTTATTTCATAAATGGAATCTACAAAGTATGCACATTCTATGTCATAACGACTTTCTATAGTTTGCACATGCATCCGGAAATAAGAAAAGCTTACTTCCCCCGTTTTTTAAAATCACAGCTTCTAGAAGGTTTACATGATTTCTTAAAAAACACGAGATTTTAGAAAATGTGTTTTATTTCATAAATGGAATCAACAAAGTATGCACATTCTACGTCATAACGACTTTCTATAGTTTGCGCATGCGTTTGGAAATAAGAAAAGCTTACTTCCCCCATTTTTTAAAATCACAGCTTCTAGAAGGTTTACATGATTTCTTAAAAAACACGAGTTTTTAGAAAATGTGTTTTATTTCATAAATGGAATCAACAAAGTATGCACATTCTACGTCATTACGACTTTCTATAGTTTGTGCATGCGTTTGGAAATAAGAAAAGCTTACTTCCACCGTTTTTCAAAATCATAGCTTCTAGAGGGTTTACATGATTTCGTAAAAAACACGAGTTTTTGGAAAATGTGTTTTATTTCATAAATGGAATCTACAAAGTATGCACATTCTACATCATAACGACTTTCTATAGTATGCGCATGCGTTTGGAAATAAGAAAACCTTACTTCCCCCGTTTTTTAAAATCACTGCGTCTAGAAGGTTTACATGATTTCTTAAAAAACACGAGTTTTTAGAAAATATGTTTTATTTCATAAATGGAATCAACAAAGTATGCACATTTTACTTCATAACGACTTTCTATAGTTTGCGCATGCGTTTGGAAATAAGAAAAGCTTACTTCCCCCATTTTTTAAAATTATAGCTTCTAGAAGGTTTACATGATTTGTTAAAAAACACGAGTTTTTAGAAAATGTGTTTTATTGCATAAATGGAATCAACAAAGTATCCACATTCTACGTCATAACGACTTCCTATAGTTTGCGCATGCGTCCGGAAATAAGAAAAGCTTACTTCCACAGTTTTTTAAAATCACAGCTTCTAAAACGTTTACATGATTTCGTAAAAAACACGAGTTTTTAGAAAATGTGTTTTATTTCATAAATGGAATCTACAAAGTATGCACATTCTACGTCATAACGACTTTCTATACTTTGCACATGCGTCCGGAAATAAGAAAAGCTTAGTTCCACCGTTTTTTAAAATCACAGCTTCTAGAAGGTTTACATGGTTTCTTAAAAACACGAGTTTTTAGAAAATGTGTTTTATTTCATAAATGGAATCTACAAAGTATGCACATTCTATGTCATAACGACTTTCTATAGTTTGCGCATGCGTCCGGAAATAAGAAAAGCTTACTTCCCCCGTTTTTTAAAATCACAGCTTCTAGAAGGTTTACATGATTTCTTAAAAAACACGAGATTTTAGAAAATGTGTTTTATTTCATAAAAGGAATCTAGAAAGATTGCACATTCTACGTCATAACGACTTTCTATAGTTTGCGCATGCGTTTGGAAATAAGAAAAGCTTACTTCCCCCGTTTTTTAAAATCACAGCTTCTAGAAGGTTTACATGATTTCTTAAAAAACACGAGTTTTTAGAAAATGTGTTTTATTTCATAAATGGAATCAACAAAGTATGAACATTCTACGTCATAAGGACTTTCTATAGTTTGCGCATTCGTCCGGAAATAAGAAAAGCTTACTTACACCGTTTTTTAAAATCACAACTTCTAGAAGGTTTACATGATTTCGTAAAAAACACGAGTTTTTCGAAAATGTGTTTTATTTCATAAATGGAATCAACAAAGTATGCACATTCTACATCATAAGGAATTTCTATAGTTTGCGCATGCGTCCGGAAATAAGAAATTCTTACTTCCACTGTTTTCTAAAATCACAGCTTCTAGAAGGTTTACATGATTTCGTAAAAAACACGAGTTTTTAGAAAATGTGTTTTATTTCATAAATGGAATCCACAAAGTATGCACATTCTACGTCATAATGACTTTCTTTAGTTTGCGCATGTGTCCGGAAATAAGAAAAGCTTACTTCCCCCGTTTTTTAAAATTACAGCTTCTAGAAGGTTTACATGATTTCTTAAAAAACACGAGTTTTTAGAAAATGTGTTTTATTTCATAAATGGAATCAACAAAGTATGCACATTCTACGTCATAACGACTTTCTATAGTTTGCGCATGCGTTTGGAAATAAGAAAAGCTTACTTCCTCCGTTTTTTAAAATCACAGCTTCTAGAAGGTTTACATGATTTCTTAAAAAACACGAGTTTTTAGAAAATGTGTTTTATTTCGTAAATGAAATCAACAAAGTATGCACATTCTATGTCATAGCGACTTTCTATAGTTTGCGCATGCGTCCGGAAATAAGAAAAGCTTACTTCCACCGTTTTTTAAAATCACAGCCTCTAGAAGGTTTACATGATTTCGTAAAAAACACGAGTTTTTAGAAAATGTGTTTTATTTCATAAATGGAATCTACAAAGTATGCATATTCTAAGTCATAAAGACTTTCTATAGTTTGCGCATGCGTCCGGAAATAAAAAAAGCTTACTTCCACCGTTTTTTAAAATCACAGCTTCTAGAAGGTTTACATGATTTCTTAAAAAACACAAGTTTTTAGAAAATGTGTTTTATTTCGTAAATGAAATCAAGAAAGTATGCACATTATATGTCATAGTGACTTTCTATAGTTTGCGCATGCATTTGGAAATAAGAAAAGCTTACTTCCACCGTTTTTTAAAATCACAGCTTCTAGAAGGTTTACATGATTTCTTAGAAAACACGAGTTTTTAGAAAATGTGTTTTATTTCATAAATGTAATCAACAAAGTATGCAAATTCTATGTCATAACGACTTTCTATAGTTTGCTCATGCGTCCGGAAATAAGAAAAGCTTACTTCCCCCGTTTTTTAAAATCATAGCTTCTAGAAGGTTTACATGATTTCTTAAAAAACATGAGTTTTTAGAAAATGTGTTTTATTTCATAAATGGAATCAACAAAGTATGCACATTCTACGTCATAACGACTTTCTATAGCTTGCGCATGCGTTTGGAAATAAGAAAAGCTTACTTCCCCCGTTTTTTAAAAGCACAGCTTCTAGAAGGTTTACATGATTTCTTAAAAAACACCAGTTTTTTGAAAATGTGTTTTATTTCATAAATGGAATCAACAAAGTATGCACATTCTACGTCATAACGTCTTTCTATAGTTTGCGCATGCGTCCGGAAATAAGAGAAGCTTACTTCCACCGTTTTTTAAAATCACAGCTTCTAGAAGGTTTACATGATTTCGTAAAAAACACGAGTTTTTAGAAAATGTGTTTTATTTCATAAATGGAATCTACAAAGTATGCACATTCTACGTCATAACGACTTTCTATAGTTTGCGCATGCATCCGGAAATAAGAAAAGCTTACTTCCACCGTTTTTTAAAATCACAGCTTCTAGAAGGTTAAATGATTTCTAGAATAACACGAGTTTTTAGAAAATGTGTTTTATTTCATAAATGGAATCAACAAAGTATGCACATTCGACGTCATAACGACTTTCTATAGTTTGCGCATTCGTCCGGAAATAAGAAAAGCTTACTTCCACCGTTTTTTAAAATCACAGCTTCTAGAAGGTTTACATGATTTCATAAAAAACACGAGTTTTTAGAAAATGTGTCTTATTTCCTAAATGGAATCTACAAAGTATGCACATTCTACGTCATAACGACTTTCTATAGTTTGCGCACGCGTCCGGAAATAAGAAAAGTTTACTTCCCCCATTTTTTAAAATCACGGCTTCTAGAAGGTTTACATGATTTCCTAAAAAACACGAGTTTTTAGAAAATGTGTTTTATTTCATAAATGGAATCTACAAAGTATGCACATTCTACGTCATAACGACTTTCTATAGTTTGCGCATGCGTCCGGAAATAAGAAAAGCTTACATCCCCCGTTTTTTAAAATCACAGCTTCTAAAGGTTTACATGATTTCTTAAAAAACGCGAGTTTTTAGAAAATGTGTTTTATTTCATAAATGGAATCAACAAAGTATGCACATTCTACGTCATAATGACTTTCTATAGTTTGCGAATGCATTGGGAAATAAGAAAAGCTTACTTCCCCCGTTTTTTAAAATCACAGCTTCTAGAAGCTTTACATGATTTCGTAAAAAACACGAGTTTTTAGAAATTGTCTTTTATTTCATAAATGGAATCTACAAAGTATGCACATTCTACATCATAACGACTTTCTATAGTTTGCGCATGCGTCCGGAAATAAGAAAAGCTTACTTCCCCCGTTTTTTAAAATCACAGCTTCTAGAAGGTTTACATGATTTCTTAAAAAACACGAGTTTTTAGAAAATTTGTTTTATTTCATCAATGGAATCTATAAAGTATGCACATTCTACATCATAACAACTTTCTATAGTTTGCGCATGCGTCCAGAAATAAGAAAAACTTACTTCCACCGTTTTTTTAAATCACAGCTTCTAGAAGGTTTACATGATTTCGTAAAAAACACGAGTTTTTAGAAAATGTGTTTTATTTCATAAATGGAATCTACAAAGTATGCACATTCTACGTCATAACGACTTTCTATAGTTTGCGCATGCGTCCGGAAATAAGAAAAGCTTACTTCCCCCGTTTTTTAAAATCACAGCTTCTAAAAGGTTTACATGATTTCTTAAAAAACACGAGTTTTTAGAAAATTTGTTTTATTTCATAAATGGAATCTACAAAGTATGCACTTTCTACATCATAACGACTTTCTATAGTTTGCGCATGCGTCCGGAAATAAGAAAAGCTTACTTCCCCCGTTTTTTAAAATCACAGCTTCTAAAGGTTTACATGATTTCTTAAAAAACACGAGTTTTTAGAAAATGTGTTTTATTTCATAAATGGAATCAACAAAGTATGCACATTCTACGTCATAACGAATTTCTATAGTTTGCGCATGCGTCCGGAATTAAGAAAAGCTTACTTCCCCCGTTTTTTAAAATCACAGCTTCTAGAAGGTTTACATGATTTCTTAAAAAACACTAGTTTTTAGAAAATATGTTTTATTTCATAAATGGAATCAACAAAGTATGCACATTCTACGTCAGAACGACTTTTTATAGTTTGCACATGCGTCCGGAAATAAGAAAAGCTTACTTCCACCGTTTTTTAAAATCACAGCTTCTAGAAGGTTTACATGATTTCTTAAAAAACATGAGTTTTTTGAAAATGTGTTTTATTTCATAAATGGAATCAACAAAGTATGCACATTCTACGTCATAACGACTTTCTATAGTTTGCGCATTCGTCCGGAAATAAGAAAAGCTTACTTCCACCATTTTTTAAAATCACAGCTTCTAGAAGGTTTACATGATTTCGTAAAAAACACGAGTTTTTAGAAAATGTGTTTTATTTCATAAATGGAATCTACAAAGTATGCACATTCTACGTCATAACGACTTTCTATAGTTTGCGCATGCGTCTGGAAATAAGAAAAGCTTACTTCCCCCATTTTTTAAAATCACAGCTTCTAGAAGGTTTACATGATTTCTTAAAAAACACGAGTTTTTAGAAAATGTGTTTTATTTCATAAATAGAATCTATAACGTATGCACATTCTACGGCATAACGACTTTCTATAGTTTGCGCATGCGTCCAGAAATAAGAAAAGCTTACTTCCCTCGTTTTTTAAAATCACAGCTTCCAGAAGGTTTACATCATTTCGTAAAAAACACAAGTTTTTTGAAAATGTTTTTTATTTCATAAATGGAATCTATAAAGTATGCACATTCTACATCATAACGACTTTCTATAGTTTGCGCATGCTTCCGGAAATAAGAAAAGCTTACTTCCCCCGTTTTTTAAAATCAAAGCTTCTAGAAGGTTTACATGATTTCTTAAAAAACACGAGTTTTTAGAAAATGTGTTTTATTTCATAAATGGAATCTACAAAGTATGCACATTCTACGTCATAACGACTTTCTATAGTTTGCGCATGCGTCCGAAAATAAGAAAAGCTTACTTCCACCGTTTTTTAAAATCACAGCTTCTAGAAGGTTTACATGATTTCGTAAAAAACACGAGTTTTTAGAAAATGTGTTTTATTTCATAAATGGAATCTACAAAGTATGCACATTCTACGTCATAACGACTTTCTATAGTTTGCGCATGCGTCCGGAAATAAGAAAAGCTTACTACCCCCGTTTTTTAAAATCACAGCTTCTAAAGGTTTACATGATTTCTTAAAAAACACGAGTTTTTAGAAAATGTGTTTTATTTCATAAATGGAATCAACAAAGTATGCACATTCTACGTCATAACGACTTTCTATAGTTTGCGAATGCGTTGGGAAATAAGAAAAGCTTACTTCCCCCGTTTTTTAAAATCACAGCTTCTAGAAGGTTTACATGATTTCGTAAAAAACACGAGTTTTTAGAAAATGTGTTTTATTTCATAAATGGAATCTACAAAGTATGCACATTCTACGTCATAACGACTTTCTATAGTTTGCGCATGCGTCCGAAAATAAGAAAAGCTTACTTCCTCCGTTTTTTAAAATCACAGCTTCTAGAAGGTTTACATGATTTCTTAAAAAACACGAGTTTTTAGAAAATGTGTTTTATTTCATCAATGGAATGTATAAAGTATGCACATTCTACGTCAAAACAACTTTCTATAGTTTGCGCATGCGTCCGGAAATAAGAAAAGCTTACTTCCACCGTTTTTTTAAATCACAGCTTCTAGAAGGTTTACATGATTTCGTAAAAAACATGAGTTTTTAGAAAATGTGTTTTATTTCATAAATGGAATCTACAAAGTATGCACATTCTACGTCATAACGACTCTCTATAGTTTGCGCATTCGTCCGGAAATAAGAAAAGCTTACTTCCCCCGTTTTTTAAAATCACAGCTTCTAGAAGGTTTACATGATTTCTTAAAAAACACGAGTTTTTAGAAAATGTGTTTTATTTCATAAATGGAATCTATAAAGTATGCACATTCTATGTCATAACGACTGTCTATAGTTTGCGCATGCTTCCGAAATAAGAAAAGCTTACTTCCCCCGTTTTTTAAAATCACAGCTTCTAGAATGTTTACATCATTTCGTAAAAAACACGAGTTTTTTGAAAATGTGTTTTATTTCATAAATGGAATCTATAAAGTATGAACATTCTACGTCATAACGACTTTCTATAGTTTGCGCATGCTTCCGGAAATAAGAAAAGCTTACTTCCCCCGTTTTTTAAAATCACAGCTTCTAGAAGGTTTACATGATTTCTTAAAAACACGAGTTTTTAGAAAATGTGTTTTATTTCATAAATGGAATCTACAAAGTATGCACATTCTACGTCATAACGACTTTGTATAGTTTGCGCATGCGTCCGGAAATAAGAAAAGCTTACTTCCACCGTTTTTTAAAATCACAGCTTCTAGAAGGTTTACATGATTTCGTAAAAAACACGGGTTTTTAGAAAATGTGTTTTATTTCATAAATGGAATCTACAAAGTATGCACATTCTACGTCATAACGACTTTCTATAGTTTGCGCATGCGTCCGGAAATAAGAAAAGCTTACTTCCCCCGTTTTTTAAAATCACAGCTTCTAAAGGTTTACATGATTTCTTTAAAAACACGAGTTTTTAGAAAATGTGTTTTATTTCATAAATGGAATCTACAAAGTATGCACATTCTATGTCATAATGACTTTCTATAGTTTGCGAATGCGTTGGAAATAAGAAAAGCTTACTTCCCCCGTTTTTTTAAATCACAGCTTCTAGAAGGTTTACATGATTTCTTAAAAAACACGAGTTTTTAGAAAATGTGTTTTATTTCATAAATGGAATCTACAAAGTATGCACATTCTACGTCATAACGACTTTCTATAGTTTGCGCATGAGTCCGGAAATAAGAAAAGCTTACTTCCACCGTTTTTTTAAATCACAGCTTCTAGAAGGATTACATGATTTCGTAAAAAACACGAGTTTTTAGAAAATGTGTTTTATTTCATAAATGTAATCTACAAAGTATGCACATTCTACATCATAACGACTTTCTATAGTTTGCGCATGCGTCCGGAAATAAGAAAACCTTACTTACCCCGTTTTTGAAAATCACAGCTTCTAGAAGGTTTACATCATTTCGTAAAAAACACGAGTTTTTTGAAAATGTGTTTTATTTCATAAATTGAATCTATAAAGTATGAACATTCTATGTCATAACGACTTTCTATAGTTTGCGCATGCTTCCGGAAATAAGAAAAGCTTACTTCCCCCGTTTTTTAAAATCACAGCTTCTAGAAGGTTTACATGATTTCTTAAAAACACGAGTTTTTAGAAAATGTGTTTTATTTCATAAATGGAATCTACAAAGTATGCACATTCTACGTCATAACGACTTTCTATAGTTTGCGCATGCGTCCGGAAATAAGAAAAGCTTACTTGCACCATTTTTTAAAATCACAGCTTCTAGAAGGTTTACATGACTTCTTAAAAAACACGAGTTTTTAGAAAATGTGTTTTATTTCATAAATGGAATCAACAAAGTATGCACATTCTACATCATAACGACTTTCTATAGTTTGCGCATGCGTCCGGAAATAAGAAAAGCTTACCTCCCCAGTTTTTTCAAATCACAGATTCTAGAATTTTTGCATGATTTCTTAAAAAACACGAGTTTTTAGAAAATGTGTTTTATTAAATAAATGGAATCAACAAAGTATGCACATTCTACGTCATAACGACTTTCTATAGTTTGCGCATGCGTTTGGAAATAAGAAAAGCTTACTTCCCCCGTTTTTTAAAATCACAGCTTCTAGAAGGTTTACATGATTTCGTAAAAAACACGAGTTTTTAGAAAATGTGTTTTATTTCATAAATGGAATCAACAAAGTATGGACATTCTACGTCATAACGACTTTCTATAGTTTGCGGATTCGTCCGGAAATAAGAAAACCTTACTTCCCCCGTTTTTCAAAATCACAGCTTCTAGATGGTTTACATGATTTCTTAAAAAACACGAGTTTTTAGAAAATGTGTTTTATTTCATAAATCGAATCTACAAAGTATGCACATTCTACGTCATAACGACTTTCTATAGTTTGCGCATGCGTCCGGAAATAAGAAAACCTTACTTCCCCCGTTTTTCAAAATCACAGCTTCTAGATGGTTTACATGATTTCTTAAAAAACACGAGTTTTTAGAAAATGTGTTTTATTTCATAAATCGAATCTACAAAGTATGCACATTCTACGTCATAACGACTTTCTATAGTTTGCGCATGCGTCCGGAAATAAGAAAACCTTACTTCCCTCGTTTTTTAAAATCACAGCTTCTAGAAGGTTTACATGATTTATTAAAAAACACGAGTTTTTAGAAAATGTGTTTTATTTCATAAATGGAATCAACAAAGTATGCACATTCTACGTCACAAAGACTTTCTATAGTTTGCGAATGCGTTTGGAAATAAGAAATGCTTACTTCCACCGTTTTTTAAAATCACAGCTTCTAGAAGGTTTACATGATTTCTTAAAAAACCAGAGTTTTTAGAAAATGTGTTTTTTTTCATAAACGGAATCAACAAAGTATGCACATTCTACGTCATAACGACTTTCTATAGTTTGCTCATGCGTCCGGAAATAAGAAAAGCTTACTTCCCCCGTTTTTTAAAATCACAGCTTCTAGAAGGTTTACATGATTTCTTAAAAAACCCGAGTTTTTAGAAAATCTGTTTTATTTCATAAATGGAATCAACAAAGTATGCACATTCTACGTCATAACGACTTTCTATAGTTTGCGCATGCGTCCGGAAATAAGAAAAGATTACTTCCACCGTTTTTTAAAATCACAGCTTCTAGAAGGTTTACATAAATTCGTAAAAAACGCGAGTTTTTAGAAAATGTGTTTTATTTCATAAATGGAATATACAAAGTATGCACATTCTACATCACAACGACTTTCTATAGTTTGCGCATGCGTCCGGAAATAAGAAAAGCTTACTTCCCCCGTTTTTTTAAATCACAGCTTCTAGAAGGTTTACATGATTTCTTAAAAAACACGAGTTTTTACAAAATGTGTTTTATTTCATAAATGGAATCAACAAAGTATGCACATTCTACGTCATAACGACTTTCTATAGTTTGCGCATGCGTCCGGAAATAAGAAAAGCTTACTTGCACCATTTTTTAAAATCACAGCTTCTAGAAGGTTTACATGACTTCTTAAAAAACACGAGTTTTTAGAAAATGTGTTTTATTTCATAAATGGAATCAACAAAGTATGCACATTCTACGTCATAACGAGTTTCTATAGTTTGCGCATGCGTCCGGAAATAAGAAAAGCTTACCTCCCCAGTTTTTTCAAATCACAGATTCTAGAATTTTTGCATGATTTCTTAAAAAACACGAGTTTTTAGAAAATGTGTTTTATTAAATAAATGGAATCAACAAAGTATGCACATTCTACGTCATAACGACTTTCTATAGTTTGCGCATGCGTTTGGAAATAAGAAAAGCTTACTTCCCCCGTTTTTTAAAATCACAGCTTCTAGAAGGTTTACATGATTTCGTAAAAAACACGAGTTTTTAGAAAATGTGTTTTATTTCATAAATGGAATCAACAAAGTATGGACATTCTATGTCATAACGACTTTCTATAGTTTGCGGATGCGTCCGGAAATAAGAAAAGCTTACTTCCACCGTTTTTTAAAATCACAGCTTCTAGAAGGTTTACATGATTTCGTAAAAAACACGAGTTTTTAGAAAATGTGTTTTATTTCATAAATGGAATCTACAAAGTATGCACATTCTACGTCATAACGACTTTCTATAGTTTTCGCATGTGTCCGGAAATAAGTAAAGCTTACTTCCACCGTTTTTTAAAATCACAGCTTCTAGAAGGTTTACATGATTTCTTAAAAAACACGAGTTTTTAGAAAATGTGTTTTATTTCATAAATAGAATCAACAAAGTATGCACATTCTACGTCATAACGACTTTCTATAGTTTGCGGATGCGTCCGGAAATAAGAAAAGCTTACTTCCACCGTTTTTTAAAATCACAGCTTCTAGAAGGTTTACATGATTTCGTAAAAAACACGAGTTTTTAGAAAATGTGTTTTATTTCATAAATGGAATCTACAAAGTATGCACATTCTACGTCATAACGACTTTCTATAGTTTGCGCATGTGTCCGGAAATAAGTAAAGCTTACTTCCACCGTTTTTTAAAATCACAGCTTCTAGAAGGTTTACATGATTTCTTAAAAAACATGAGTTTTTAGAAAATGTATTTTATTTCATAAATGGAATCATCAAAGTATGCACATTCTACGTCATAACGAATTTCTATAGTTTGCGCATTCGTCCGGAAATAAGAAAAGCTTACTTCCATCGTTTTTTAAAATCACAGCTTCTAGAAGGTTTACATAATTTCGTAAAAAACACGAGTTTTTAGAAAATGTCTTTTATTTCATGAATGGAATCTGAAAAGTATGCACATTCTACGTCATAATGACTTTATATAGTTTGCGCATGCGTCCGGAAATAAGAAAAGCTTACTTCCCCCGTTTTTTAAAATCACAGCTTCTAGAAGGTTTACATGATTTCTTAAAAAACACGAGTTTTTAGAAAATGTGTTTTATTTCATAAATGGAATCAACAAAGTATACACATTCTACGTCATAAGGACTTTCTATAGTTTGCGCATGCGTTTCGAAATAAGAAAAGCTTACTTCCCCCGTTTTTTAAAATCACAGCTTCTAGAAGGTTTACATGATTTGTTAAAAAACATGAGTTTTTAGAAAATGTGTTTTATTTGATAAATGGAATCAACAAACTATGCACATTCTACGTCATAACGTCTTTCTATAGTTTGCGCATGCGTCCGGAAATAAGAAAAGCTTACATCCACCGTTTTTTAAAATCACAGCTTCTAGAAGGTTTACATGATTTCGTAAAAAACACGAGTTTTTAGAAAATGTGTTTTATTTCATAAATGGAATCAACAAAGTATGTACATTCTACGTCATAACGACTTTCTATAGTTTGCGCATGCGTCCGGAAATAAGAAAAGCTTAGTTCCACAGTTTTTTAAAATCACAGCTTCTAGAAGGTTTACATGATTTCGTAAAAACCACGAAGTTTTAGAAATTGTGTTTTATTTCATAAATGGAATCTACAAAGTATGCACATTCTACGTCATAATGACTTTCTATAGGTTCCGCATGCGTCCGGAAATAAGAAAAGCTTACCTCCACCGTTTTTTAAAATCACAGCTTCTATAAGGTTTACATGATTTTGTAAAAAACACGAGTTTCTACAAAATGTGTTTTATTTCATAAATGGAATCTACAAAGTATGCACATTCTATGTCATAACGACTTTCTATAGTTTGCGCATGCGTCCGGAAATAAGAAAAGCTTACTTCCCCCGTTTTTTAAAATCACAGCTTCTAGAAGGTTTACATGATTTATTAAAAAACAAGAGTTTTTAAAAATGTGTTTTATTTCAAAAATGGAATCAACAAAGTATGTACATTCTACGTCATAACGACTTTTATAGTTTGAGCATGCGTTTGGAAATAAGAAAAGCTTACTTCCCCCGTTTTTTAAAATCACAGCTTCTAGAAGGTTTACATGATTTCTTAAAAAACATGAGTTTTTAGAAAATGTGTTTTATTTCATAAATGGAATAAAAAAAGTATGCACATTCTACGTCATAACGGCTTTCTATAGTTTGCGCATGCGTCCGGAAATAAGAAAAGCTTACTTCCGCCGTTTTTTAAAATCACAGCTTCTAGAAGGTTTACATGATTTTTAAAAAAACACGAGTTTTTAGAAAATGTGTTTTATTTCATAAATGGAATCAACAAAGTATGCACATTCTACGTCATAACGACTTTCTATAGTTTGCGGATGCGTCCGGAAATAAGAAAAGATTACTTCCACCGTTTTTTAAAATCACAGCTTCTAGAAGGTTTACATGATTTCGTAAAAAACACGAGTTTTTAGAAAATGTGTTTTATTTCATAAATGGAATCTACAAAGTATGCACATTCTACGTCACAACGACTTTCTATAGTTTGCGCATGTGTCCGGAAATAAGAAAAGCTTACTTCCCCCGTTTTTTAAAATCACAGCTTCTAGAAGGTTTACATGATTGCTTAAAAAACATGAGTTTTTAGAAAATGTGTTTTATTTCATAAATGGAATCAACAAAGTATGCACATTCTACGTCACAACGACTTTCTATAGTTTGCGCATTCGTCCGGAAATAAGAAAACCTTACTTCCCCCGTTTTTCAAAATCACAGCTTCTAGAAGGTTTACATGATTTCTTAAAAAACACGAGTTTTCAGAAAATGTGTTTTATTTCATAAATGGAATCAACAAAGTATGCACATTCTACGTCACAACGACTTTCTATAGTTTGCGCATGCGTCGGGAAATAATAAAAGCTTACTTCCCCCGTTTTTCAAAATCACAGCTTCTAGAAGGCTTACATGAGTTCTTAAAAAACACGAGTTTTTAGAAAATGTGTTTTATTTCATAAATGGAATCAACAAAGTAAGCACATTCTACGTCATAACGACTTTATATAGTTTGAGTATGCGTTTGGAAATAAGAAAAGCTTACTTCCCCCGTTTCTTAAAATCACAGCTTCTAGAAGGTTTACATGATTTCTTAAAAAACAGGAGTTTTTAGAAAATGTGTTTTATTTCATAAATGGAATCAACAAAGTATGCACATTCTACGTCATAACGAATTTCTATAGTTTGCACATGCGTCCGGAAATAAGAAAAGATTACTTCCACCGTTTTTTAAAATCACAGCTTCTGGAAGGTGTGCATAATTTCGTAAAAAACACGAGTTTTTAGAAAATGTGTTTTATTTCATAAATGGAATCAACAAAGTATGCACATTCTACGTCATAACGACTTTCTATAGTTTGCGCATGCGTCCAGAAATAAGAAAAGCTTAGTTCCACCGTATTTTAAAATCACAGCTTCTAGAAGGTTTACATGATTTCGTAAAAAAATGAGTTTTCAGAAAATGTGTTTTATTTCATAAATGGAATCTACAAAGTATGCACATTCTACGTCATAACGACTTTCTATAGTTTGGGCATGTTTCTGGAAATAAGAAAAGCTTACTTCCCCCATTTTTTAAAATCACAGCTTCTAGAAGGTTTACATGATTTCTTAAAAAACATGAGTTTTTAGAAAATGTGTTTTATTTCATAAATGGAATCAACAAAGTATGCACATTCTATGTCACAACGACTTTATATAGTTTGCGCATTCGTCCGGAAATAAGAAAAGCTTACTTCCCCCGTTTTTCAAAATCACAGCTTCTAGAAGGTTTACATGATTTCTTAAAAAACACGAGTTTTTAGAAAATGTGTTTTATTTCATAAATGGAATCAACAAAGTATGCACATTCTACGTCACAACGACTTTCTATAGTTTGCGCATGTGTCGAGAAATAAGAAAAGCTTACTTCCCACGTTTTTAAAAATCACAGCTTCTAGAAGGTTTACATGATTTCTTAAAAAACACGAGTTTTTAGAAAATGTGTTTTATTTCATAAATGGAATCAACAAAGTATGCACATTCTACGTCATAACGACTTTCTATAGTTTGCGCATGCGTCCGGAAATAAGAAAAGCTTACTTCCACCGTTTTTTAAAATCACAGCTTCTAGAAGGTTTACATGATTTTTTAAAAAACACGAGTTTTTAGAAAATGTGTTTTATTTCATAAATGGAATCAACAAAGTATGCACATTCTACGTCATAACGACTTTCTATAGTTTGCGCATGCGTCTGGAAATAAGAAAAGATTACTTCCACCGTTTTTTAAAATCACAGCTTCTAGAAGGTTTACGTAATTTCGTAAAAAACGCGACTTTTTAGAAAATGTGTTTTATTTCATAAATGGAATCTACAAAGTATGCACATTCTACGTCACAACAACTTTCTATAGTTTGCGCATGCGTCAGGAAATAAGAAAAGCTTACTTCCCCCGTTTTTTAAAATCACAGCTTCTAGAAGGTTTACATGATTTCTTAAAAAACACGAGTTTTTAGAAAATGTGTTTTATTTCCTAAATGGAATCAACAAAGTATGCACGTTCTACGTCATAACGACTTTCTATAGTTTGCGCATGCGTCCGGAAATAAGAAAAGCTTACTTGCACCATTTTTTAAAATCACAGCTTCTAGAAGGTTTACATGACTTCTTAAAAAACACGAGTTTTTAGAAAATGTGTTTTATTTCATAAATGGACTCAACCAAGTATGCACATTCTACGTCATAACGACTTTCTATAGTTTGCGCATGCGTCCGGAAATAAAAAAAGCTTACCTCCCCAGTTTTTTCAAATCACAGATTCTAGAAGTTTTGCATGATTTCTTAAAAAACACGAGTTTTTAGAAAATGTGTTTTATTAAATAAATGGAATCAACAAAGTATCCACATTCTACGTCATAACGACTTTCTATAGTTTGCGCATGCGTTTGGAAATAAGAAAAGCTTACTTCCCCCTTTTTTTAAAATCACAGCTTCTAGAAGGTTTACATGATTTCGTAAAAAACACGATTTTTTAGAAAATGTGTTTTATTTCATAAATGGAATCAACAAAGTATGCACATTCTACATCATAACGACCTTCTATAGTTTGCGCATGCGTTTGGAAATAAGAAAAGCTTACTTCCCCCGTTTTTTAAAATCACAGCTTCTAGAAGGTTTACATGATTTCTTAAAAAACACGAGTTTTTAGAAAATGTGTTTTATTCCATAAATAGAATCAACAAAGTATGCACATTCTACGTCATAACGACTTTCTATAGTTTGCGTACGCGTCCGGAAATAAGAAAAGCTTACTTCCACCGTTTTTTAAAATCACAGCTTCTAGAAGGTTTACATGATTTCATAAAAAACACGAGTTTTTAGAAAATGTGTTTTATTTCATAAATGGAATCTACAAAGTATGCACATTCTACGTCATAACAACTTTCTATAGTTTGCACATGCGTCCGGAAATAAGAAAAGCTTACTTCCACCGTTTTTTAAAATCACAGCTTCTAGAAGGTTTACATGATTTCTTAAAAAACATGAGTTTTTAGAAAATGTGTTTTATTTCATAAATGGAATCATCAAAGTATGCACATTCTACGTCATAATGACTTTCTATAGTTTGCGCATTCGTCCGGAAATAAGAAAAGCTTACTTCCACCGTTTTTTAAAATCACAGCTTCTAGAAGGTTTACATGATTTCGTAAAAAACACGAGTTTTTAGAAAATGTGTTTTATTTCATGAATGGAATCTAAAAAGTATGCACATTCTACGTCATAACGACTTTATATAGTTTGCGCATGCGTCCGGAAATAAGAAAAGCTTACTTCCCCCGTTTTTTAAAATCACAGGTTCTAGAAGGTTTACATGATTTCTTAAAAAACACGAGTTTTTAGAAAATGTGTTTTATTTCATAAATGGAATCAACAAAGTATACACATTCTACGTCATAACGACTTTCTATAGTTTGTGCATGCGTTTGGAAATAAGAAAAGCTTACTTCCCCCGTTTTTTAAAATCACAGCTTCTAGAAGGTTTACATGATTTGTTAAAAAACATGAGGTTTTAGAAAATGTTTTTTATTTCATAAATGGAATCAACAAACTATGCACATTCTACATCATAACGACTTTCTATAGTTTGCGCATGCGTCCGGAAATAAGAAAAGTGTTGAATATTGTAACTTCTAAGAATATTATATTTGTACATTATTTATTCCGGAGATGTTCCATACCTCCGATGTGATTATACTATAAATCCGGAGATGTTTATTCCTCCGAATTGATTGTGGTAACTAGGGTTATTAGACCCACCATGTGGGGGTCGGCCCAGTCAGTTATAATAGGGTATTTAACCTAATGGTTAAATACGAGCCTACATGTACTTGTGTAAAATACATGTCAGTGTAGTGTATAAATAGAGGAGGTATGTTCCTCATTTGACACACACACACTTTAGAATGGCGCACTTGTGGAGGAGAGGTCTGCTATGGAGAAGAAGGAGCCTATGCTCAGGGTTTGCATCTTTGTATATTGCTGGTCATCTATATTGAGGAAGCTTTACTGGGTTTTCTACCCCATGAGGGTTTCCCAGGATAAATCTGTGTCTCTTGTGTTTATGCTATGCTTGTTGTTTCTTCAGTGATCCTGTATATGCTATTATTGTGAAATGGAATGTAATGCTGCTATTTTCTGTCTTAGCATATTAAATTTTAACATGGGATCAGAGCTAACCTGAAGGAAGACAAGGTATGGCACTTACGACACTTGCTTTACTTACGACAATTTGAAGGTTAGGGTTTTACATAGAAAAAACCAGTCATCGTGGCACTTTCGCTATAACTCCATTTTGGAGATGGTTCAGGGTCTGAAAAGTTTACAGGTCGAAGATAACATTCCCAGGTACCTTGTGTCCAAAGGGAATCCTCAGATTCGTTTTACTTTGTAAGTTATGATCAGTACAATTTAGGGTTTCTGCCTCTTCCAGATCTCAGTGAAAATCAGGTGACCTTGGAAAAAAGGTCATAACTTAGGCTAGGAAGCTCCAAATGAGATTTAGTAAGAAGTGACAGGTAGTACATAGACTGTACTATCTCAGGAAACGTTTTCAGAGGCTGAAGGTGAACCAGTGACACGTGGAACACCGTACAAGTGCGCTCTCCTGTTTTATCCCATAAACAGGTCACGTTGCGACACTTGGCATAACTCTCTCTCAGAGAGTCCAATTGAGGTCATACCTGTCAGGATGGAAAGATAACAGGTCGACCTATCTCAGAAAACGTTTTCAGAGGCCTAAGTTCAAACAGTGACACGTGGCATGCCGTACAAGTTCGCTCTCCTGTTTTATCCCATAAACAGGTCACGTTGCGACACTTAGCATAACTCTCTCTCAGAAAACCCAATTGAGGTCAGACCTGTCAGGATGGAAAGATGACAGGTCAGGCTACTGCAGAAAAAGGGTTTCAGACCCTGTGGAGCAAAAATTTCAGAGTTATAGTAGAAACAATCAGGTTCATATTTATGTCAAAACATAATTATTTTTGGAGCACCTTTATTCATGGCTTCCGGAATTTAGGGTTTCGGAGAAAGTTAGAATTTTTGGAATCGGAGTCCACAGCTGAATGCTACTCAGGAAAATCGAAATTTAGAGACCAAGATCGAATTTTTTGGTTGGGTAGAAGACCGGGCTTGATCAAACCCTAGTTCGGGGTCCTGTCCAGAAGATCCAGAAGTTTCAAAGGCAATTTTGAGGGGTCAAATTTTTCGAGATTCCAAAATTGAAGTATGCCAGTTTGATCAGCTCAGCAAGACATATTCTTTCATCCATTCAGAAGTGTGAAAGTCAAAGATTGAATTTTTAGGGTTTCTCTAGCAAACCCTAATCAAGCTCCAGATCAAGTTTCAGGGGGAGTTGAGGCTAAGGCCTTACATAAGAAGACTACAAAAAGTCTCGACAGGTATGACTGAAGGAGGTTCAGGTATGCCTTGAAATCTGATTCTTGATTAAGTTCATAATGTGTTTGTCTTCATGTTATTTATTAGTACAATCTTGATTAATGTTATTAATTGTCTTATCACCCTAGTAACAATATCAATGCATGTGAATGATCAAAGACATTCATTGATTAGGGCTATATGATTGTACTTATGCATTATGGTGTTGTGTGAGGTTGATGTCGTCTGCTAACAAGACACGGGTACATTACAAAAGACAAATCAAGTTCCATGACCATGACAACATGAAGACAAAGACTCACGAGGTATGTATGACTTTGTTATATTATGTTTAACCTACGAGACATGCAGGCTCTAGCTCAGGATCTCTAAATCATTGAAAAGATTGTTTAGGTATGTTGTACATAACTAAGCAGGTATACTAATTCAAGTATGTTTTCCTATGTCATGCTAGAATCTTACCTTGTGTAAGTATACTTGGTATGATTGGTTAGTAATCAAGGGTTTATGCATATTATGTCTCTTATCTTGGTTGATGATTTAACTAACTAGATCAAACAAGAATATGCATGAGTAAAAGAAGACTTCCTTGAAACCCTGAATACTAATGATCATGACTGTACATATTCAAGATTATTTAGAATTAGAATGTTTTGATAATATTGAGAATATACTAATGAATGTATGTTTGTGTATGAGATCATGAGGATGACACTAGTGTACACTTGAGCATGCACAGTGGTACAGAATGAATAGAAGTTCAGAAGACATACAGAAGATCAAGCGGGAGGCAACCACACAAACATAAAAGATAAGTATTTGAGTTGTTTTGCTTGTATGCATATTTGTATTCCTAGAATATATCATGCTGAGTGTAAACATTCATAAAGCATTGAACAGTATACTACTAATATGCATATGATTGGTAAGTTGGACAAACATTCCATTGTTGCTTGTCTAGAATGAAACCTCTTTGCTGACATGCTGAGAGCTGTGCACACTCTCGATAGTATGTTCTGGTAAAGATGGAAGGCATCTAGATAGCTAATGTATGCATACAGGATATGGGAAAGTGTTGTGCCAAAGTATTGGTCAAAATAGTTGCATACCTATGTAAATGATATCTGTATGCATAATAGGTTATCATGTCAATAAGATTTGATGATTATGAAGTATTACTAATCATGTACTTAATTTTGATTTGTAGGAAGAGAATCATGATGAGATGTTTTGCTCCAAGGGACTAGATAAGACCATTCTCTTAATGAGGTAATTAAAGAAGAAGTGTGAATCAGGTTCTGTATGGGTACCCAGGATCGGTAGCCAATTGATGAGCTTAATGATCATCATGGGTGATGTGGATCTCAACCTTTGCTACAAGGTTGAATATGGCTTCTATACACATATGACATGGATGCAAGAAGGAACTCACCACAGAGTTCGAATGATTTTGAGGCTCATATTAGTAGACCCATTTGACGAGAGATGGCACATATAGATATGCATAAGATCACTCAATGCAAAGTGTGAATAATGGACAATTGATAGCTTCATGACAAAGCTCGGGCTTTACCAGAAGCAAAGTTGTTCCTAACCTTTACCTTAAGGTTGTGGATGATGAACCTATCATACCAGTATTGTATGACGATGATCTCTTTCTGACAAGGAATGAGAAACAGGTCATGAAAATGGCTGCAGAAATGAAAATGAAAGATCTCGGATTAATGCACTACTTCTTAGGCCTAGAAGTATGGCAAGATCCAAAAAGGAATCTTTTAAATCAAGGTAAGTATGCTGTGAAGTTTCTAAAAAGATTTGATATGTTGGAGAATAAAGCTATGGCCACTCCCATGGACTCCAACTTGAAGTTATTAGTTAATGACTCATCGTATTTAGTTGACCTAACCCTATATAGACAAATCATTGGGTCATTGATGTATTTAACAAATACTAGGCCAGATATATGCTTTGTTGTAAATACTCTAAGTCAGTATCTAGTAGAACCTAGAAAGGTTCACTTAATAGCTACAAAGCATGTAGTGAGGTACCTAAAAGGTACTTTAGATTTTTGGTCTATATTATCTTGGAGTTCATGAACTCCGTTTACATGGTTACTCAGATTCTGATTGGGCAGGAAGTGTCTCAGACAGAAAGAGTACATCAGGTGGATGTTATAGTCCTGAATCTGCCATGATCTCATGGTTCAGCAAGGAACAATCTAGTGTGGCTCTCAGTACTGCTGAAGCAGAATATATATATAGCTGTCTGCTCTGCCAGCTGTGAAGCAGTGTGGCTTCAGAAGCTTTTATATGGAGTGTTTGACTTAGAAATGAATTCCACTATGATTATGTGTGACATTCAAAACTGCATCAAGATAGAAAATCTTGTATTCCACGATAAGTCAAAAACACATAGAGATCCGATACTTCTATAGACGAGATATGGTGCAGAGAGGAGCTATCAAGCTAGAGTATATAAGCACTGAGGATCAGATTGTTGATATCTTGACTAAACCTCTGTCTCGAGTAAAGTTTGAATAGTTCCGAGACAAGCTTGGTATAGTCCAGAAGGACCCTCCTCGAAAGGGGGAGTAGGATAGTATCTGATAAACAAGTCTGTCTCATCAATGATGAGGTTACCTTTTTACTGCACCTAGTTACTTAGAATTATTTAGATTTAGGAATCTTATATTTTTTCTTTTGACGTTAGATATGCATGCTTTTGATGATAGATGTATACATGCTTTTGATGTTAGATATACATGCTTTTGATGATAGATGTATACATGCTTTTGATGATAGATGTTATGCATGTTTTGATGTTGAGGATACATGTTTTGATGATGAGGATACACGTTTTGATGACACATGATTTGATGATGATTATACATGTTTTGATGATGATGATACATGTTTTGATGATGATGATACATGTTTTGATGATGATTATACATGTTTTGATGATACATGTTTTGGTGATACATGTTTTGGTGATGAGGATACATGTTTTTGGTATACAACATGTGAAGGGATTGGATCATTCCTGGACTTCGGTCCGAAAGAAGAGCCGTAGATGTATGTCTTCGAAAATGAAGTTCTTGGTGAACATGTGAAGGGATTGGATCATTCCTGGACTTCAGTCCGAAAGAAGAGCTGTAGACGATGTCTTCGAAAATGAAGTTCTTGGTGAACATGTGAAGGGATTGGATCATTCCTGGACTTCAGTCTGAAAGAAGAGCCGTAGACGTATGTCTTCGAAAATGAAGTTCTTCGTGAACATGTGAAGGGATTGGATCATTCCTGGACTTCAGTCCGAAAGAAGAGCCGTAGACGTATGTCTTCGAAAATGAAGTTCTTGGTGAACATGTGAAGGGATTGGATCATTCCTGGACTTCAGTCCGAAAGAAGAGCCGTAGACGTATGTCTTCGAAAATGAAGTTCTTAGTGAACATGTGAGGGGATTGGATCATTCCCGGACTTCAGTCCTAAAGAAGAGCCGTAGACATGAGGTCTCCGATAACTGAACGATAGGACTGGATCGTCCCTGGACTTCGGTTCAAAAGGTACACGATAGGACTGGATCGTCCCTGGACCTCGGTTCAAAATGTACATGACAAATCCTAGAATTGCTCTAGGTTACATCCAGCATGAAACAGGGCTGGCTCTGTAGTTGTGATACATCCAGCATGAAACAGGGCTGGCTCTGTAGTTGTGATACATCCAGCATGAAACATGGTTGGCTCTGTAGTTGTGATACATCCAGCATGAAACAGGGCTGGCTCTGTAGTTGTGATACATCCAGCATGAAACAGGAATGGCTCTGTAGTTGTGATACATCCAGCATGAAACAGGGCTGGCTCTGTAGTTGTGATACATCCAGCATGAAACAGGGCTGGCTCTGTAGTTGTGATACATCCAGCATGAAACAGGGCTGGCTCTGTAGTTGTGATACATCCAGCATGAAACAGGGCTGGATCTGTAGTTGTGATACATCCAGCATGAAACAGGGCTGGCTCTGTAGTTGTGATACATCCAGCATGAAACAGGGCTGGCTGTGTAGTTGTGATACATCCAGCATGAAACAGGGCTTGCTCTGTAGTTGTGATACATCCAGCATGAAACAGGGCTTGCTCTGTAGTTGTGATACATCCAGCATGAAACAGGGCTGGCTCTGTAGTTGTGATACATCCAGCATGAAACAGGGCTGGCTCTGTAGATGTGATACATCCAGCATGAAACAGGGCTGGCTCTGTAGTTGTGATACATCCAGCATGAAACAGGGCTGGCTCTGTAGATGTGATACATCCAGCATGAAACAGGGTTGGCTCTGTAGATGTGATACATCCAGCATGAAACAGGGCTGGCTCTGTAGATGTGATACATCCAGCATGAAACAGGGCTGGCTCTGTAGACGTGACACATCCAGTATGAAAGAGGACTAGCTCTGTGGCGGTAAATCCTAGATCTGATCTAGGTCACATCCAGTATGAAAAAGGACTGGCACTGTGGTTGGGATTAGACCGTCCCTAGACATGAGACTTGTCTTAAAGAGATAAGGATTGATCATCCTGGAACTTGATCTGGATTGTATCATCCATGGACCTATGTCCTAAAGAGAGCAGGATTGATCATCCTATAATATGATCGTGTGATGATGATGCTGATGAACGATGTTGATGATCGTGTGATGACGATGCTGTTGATCGTATGATGACGATGTTGATCGTGTGATGACGATGCTGATGATTGTGTGATGATGATGCTGTCGATCGTATGATGACGATGCTGATATTCGTATGATGACGATGCTGATGATCGTGTGATGACGATGCTGATGATCGTGTGATGACGATGCTGATGATCGTGAGGATTCAGATATTGTTGTTGCTGTAGCTGTTTGAGTACTGTAGAAGATAAAGACTCAGTACTGAAGATGTTGATGTTCCATTATTGAAGATGTTCCAGTAACTGGTTGAGTTACTGATGATGTTGAGAAAGCTTCCAATGATTTATAGATGTATCATGTATGATGTATGACTCGTTGCTCCTGCGGATGTTGTTATAATATCCTTCTCGTTAAGGGGGAGTGTTGAATATTGTAACTTCTAAGAATATTATATTTGTACATTATTTATTCCGGAGATGTTCCATACCTCCGATGTGATTATACTATGAATCCGGAGATGTTTATTCCTCCGAATTGATTGTGGTAACTAGGGTTATTAGACCCACCATGTGGGGGTCGGCCCAGTAAGTTATAATAGGGTATTTAACCTAATGGCTAAATACGAGCCTACATGTACTTGTGTAAAATACATGTCAGTGTAGTGTATAAATAGAGGAGGTATGTTCCTCATTTGACACACACACACTTTAGAATGGCGCACTTGTGGAGGAGAGGTCTGCTATGGGGAAGAACGAGCCTATGCTCAGGGTTTGCATCTTTGTATATTGCTGGTCATCTATATTGAGGAAGCTTTACTGGGTTTTCTACCCCGTGAGGGTTTCCCAGGATAAATCTGTGTCTCTTGTGTTTATGCTATGCTTGTTGTTTCTTCAGTGATCCTGTATATGCTATTATTGTGAAATAGAATGTAATGCTGCTATTTTCTGTCTTAGCATATTAAATTTTAACAAAAAGCTTACATCCACCGTTTTTTAAAATCACAGCTTCTAGAAGGTTTAAATGATTTCGTAAAAAACACGAGTTTTTAGAAAATGTGTTTTATTTCATAAATGGAATCAACAAAGTATGCACATTCTACGTCATAACAAAATTCTATAGTTTGCGCATGCGTTCGGAAATAAGAAAAGCTTACTTCCACCGTTTTTTAAAATCACTGCTTCTAGAAGGTTTACATGATTTCGTAAAAAACACGAGTTTTTAGAAAATGTGTTTTATTTCATAAATGGAATCTACAAAGTATGCAAATTCTACGTCATAATGACTTTCTATAGTTTGCGCATGCGTCCGGAAATAAGAAAAGCTTACTTCCACCGTTTTTTAAAATCACAGCTTCTATAAGGTTTACATGATTTCGTAAAAAACACGAGTTTCTAGAAAATGTGTTTTATTTCAAAAATGGAATCTACAAAGTATGCACATTCTATGTCATAACGACTTTCTATAGTTTGCGCATGCGTCCGGAAATAAGAAAAGCTTATTCCCCCGTTTTTTAAAATCACAGCTTCTAGAAGGTTTACATGATTTATTAAAAAACACGAGTTTTTAGAAAATGTGTTTTATTTCAAAAATGGAATCAACAAAGTATGTACATTCTACGTCATAACCACTTTCTATAGTTTGAGCATGCGTTTGGAAATAAGAAAAGCTTACTTCCCCCGTTTTTTAAAATCACAGCTACTAGAAGGTTTACATCATTTCTTAAAAAACACGATCTTTTAGAAAATGTGTTTTATTTCATAAATGGAATCAAAAAAGTATGCACATTCTACGTCATAACGACTTTCTATAGTTTGCGCATGCGTCCAGAAATAAGAAAAGCTTACTTCCACCGTTTTTTAAAATCATAGCTTCTAGAAGGTTTACATGATTTCTTAAATAACACGAGTTTTTAGAAAATGTGTTTTATTTCATAAATGGAATCAACAAAGTATGCACATTCTACGTCATAACGACTTTCTATAGTTTGCGCATGCGTCCGGAAATAAGAAAAGATTACTTCCACCGTTTTTTAAAATCACAGCTTCTAGAAAGTTTACA
Organism: Larix kaempferi; assembly: GCA_027924585.1. Lineage (NCBI taxonomy): Eukaryota > Viridiplantae > Streptophyta > Pinopsida > Pinales > Pinaceae > Larix > Larix kaempferi. The sequence goes on from BSBM01001572.1 coordinate 359,792, forward strand.
TAATTTCGTAAAAAACACGAGTTTTTAGAAAATGTGTTTTATTTCATAAATGGAATCTACAAAGTATGCACATTCTAAGTCACAACGACTTTCTATAGTTTTCGCATGCGTCCGGAAATAAGAAAAGCTTACTTCCCCCGTTTTTTAAAATCACAGCTTCTACAAGGTTTACATGATTTCTTAAACAACACGAGTTTTTAGAAAATGTGTTTTATTTCATAAATGGAATCAACAAAGTATGCACATTCTACATCACAACGACTTTCTATAGTTTGCGCATGCGTCGGGAAATAAGAAAAGCTTACTTACCCCGTTTTTTAAAATCACAGCTTCTAGAAGGTTTACATGAGTTCTTAAAAAACACGAGTTTTTAGAAAATGTGTTTTATTTCATAAATGGAATAAACAAAGTATGCACATTCTACGTCATAACGAATTTCTATAGTTTGAGCATGCGTTTGGAAATAAGAAAAGCTTACTTCCCCCGCTTTTGAAAATCACAGCTTCTAGAAGGTTTACATGATTTATTAAAAAACACGAGTTTTTAGAAAATGTGTTTTATTTCAAAAATGGAATCAACAAAGTATGTATATTCTACGTCATAACCACTTTCTATAGTTTGAGCATGCGTTTGGAAATAAGAAAAGCTTACTTCCCCCGTTTTTTAAAATCACAGCTACTAGAAGGTTTACATCATTTCTTAAAAAACACGAGCTTTTAGAAAATGTGTTTTATTTCATAAATGGAATCAAAAAAGTATGCACATTCTACGTCATAACGACTTTCTATAGTTTGCGCATGCGTCCAGAAATAAGCAAAGCTTACTTCCACCGTTTTTTAAAATCATAGCTTCTAGAAGGTTTACATGATTTCTTAAATAACACGAGTTTTTAGAAAAGCTTAATAGGGTATTTAACCGAATGGCTAAATACAAGCCTACATGTACTTGTGTAAAATACATGTCAGTGTAGTGTATAAATAGAGGAGGTATGTTCCTCATTTGACACACACACACTTTAGAATGGCGCACTTGTGGAGGAGAGGTCTGCTATGGGGAAGAACGAGCCTATGCTCAGGGTTTGCATCTTTGTATATTGCTGGTCATCTATATTGAGGAAGCTTTACTGGGTTTTCTACCCCGTGAGGGTTTCCCAGGATAAATCTGTGTCTCTTGTGTTTATGCTATGCTTGTTGTTTCTTCAGTGATCCTGTATATGCTATTATTGTGAAATAGAATGTAATGCTGCTATTTTCTATCTTAGCATATTAAATTTTAACAAAAAGCTTACATCCACCGTTTTTTAAAATCACAGCTTCTAGAAGGTTTACATGATTTCGTAAAAAACACGAGTTTTTAGAAAATGTGTTTTATTTCATAAATGGAATCAACAAAGTATGCACATTCTACGTCATAACGACTTTCTATAGTTTGCGCATGCGTCCGGAAATAACAAAAGCTTACTTCCACCGTTTTTTAAAATCACTGCTTCTAGAAAGGTTTACATGATTTCGTAAAAAACACGAGTTTTTAGAAAATGTGTTTTATTTCATAAATGGAATCTACAAAGTATGCACATTCTACGTCATAATGACTTTCTATAGTTTGCGCATGCGTCCGGAAATAAGAAAAGCTTACTTCCACCGTTTTTTAAAATCACAGCTTCTATAAGGTTTACATGATTTCGTAAAAAACACGAGTTTCTAGAAAATGTATTTTATTTCATAAATGGAATCTACAAAGTATGCACATTCTATGTCATAACGACTTTCTATAGTTTGCACATGCGTCCGGAAATAAGAAAAGCTTACTTCCCCCGTTTTTTAAAATCACAGCTTCTAGAAGGTTTACATGATTTATTAAAAAACACGAGTTTTTAGAAAATGTGTTTTATTTCAAAAATGGAATCAACAAAGTATGTACATTCTACGTCATAACCACTTTCTATAGTTTGAGCATGCGTTTGGAAATACGAAAAGCTTACTTCCCCCGTTTTTTAAAATCACAGCTACTAGAAGGTTTACATCATTTCTTAAAAAACACGAGCTTTTAGAAAATGTGTTTTATTTCATAAATGGAATCAAAAAAGTATGCACATTCTACGTCATAACGACTTTCTATAGTTTGCGCATGCGTCCAGAAATAAGAAAAGCTTACTTCCACCGTTTTTTAAAATCATAGCTTCTAGAAGGTTTACATGATTTCTTAAATAACACGAGTTTTTAGAAAATGTGTTTTATTTCATAAATGGAATCAACAAAGTATGCACATTCTACGTCATAACGACTTTCTATAGTTTGCGCATGAGTCCGGAAATAAGAAAAGATTACTTCCACCGTTTTTTAAAATCACAGCTTCTAGAAGGTTTACATAATTTCGTAAAAAACACGAGTTTTTAGAAAATGTGTTTTATTTCATAAATGGAATCTACAAAGTATGCACATTCTAAGTCACAACGACTTTCTATAGTTTTCGCATGCGTCCGGAAATAAGAAAAGCTTACTTCCCCCGTTTTTTAAAATCACAGCTTCTACAAGGTTTACATGATTTCTTAAACAACACGAATTTTTAGAAAATGTGTTTTATTTCATAAATGGAATCAACAAAGTATGCACATTCTACATCACAACGACTTTCTATAGTTTGCGCATGCGTCGGGAAATAAGAAAAGCTTACTTCCCCCCGTTTTTTAAAATCACAGCTTATAGAAGGTTTACATGAGTTCTTAAAAAACACGAGTTTTTAGAAAATGTGTTTTATTTCATAAATAGAATAAACAAAGTATGCACATTCTACGTCATAACGAATTTCTATAGTTTGAGCATGCGTTTGGAAATAAGAAAAGCTTACTTCCCCCGTTTTTTAAAATCACAGCTTCTAGAAGGTTTACATGATTTCTTAAAAAACACGAGTTTTTAGAAAATGTGTTTTATTTCATAAATGGAATCAACAAAGTATGCACAGTCTACGTCATCACGACTTTCTATAGTTTGCGCATGCGTCCAGAAATAAGAAAAGCTTAGTTCCACCGTATTTTAAAATCACAGCTTCTAGAAGGTTTACATGATTTCGTAAAAAACATGAGTTTTCTGAAAATGTGTTTTATTTCATCAATGGAATCTACAAAGTATGTACATTCTACGTCATAATGACTTTCTATAGTTTGCGCATGTGTCCGGAAATAAGAAAAGCTTACTTCCCCCGTTTTTTGAAATCACAGCTTCTAGAAGGTTTACATGATTTCTTAAAAAACACGAGTTTTTAGAAAATGTGTTTTATTTCATAAATGGAATCAATAAAATATGCACATTCTACGTCATAACAACTTTCTATAGTTTGCGCATGCGTCCGCAAATAAGAAAAGCTTCCTTCCACCGTTTTTTAAAATCACAGCTTCTAGAAGGTTTACATGATTTCGTAAAAAACACGAGTTTTTAGAAAATGTGTTTTATTTCATAAATGGAATCTAAAAAGTATGCACATTCTACGTCATAACGACTTTCTATAGTTTGCGCATGCGTCCGGAAATAAGAAAAGCTTACTTCCCCCGTTTTTTAAAATCACAGCTTCTAGAAGGTTTACATGATTTCTTAAAAAACACGAGTTTTTAGAAAATGTGTTTTATTTCATCAATGGAATCAACAAAGTATGCACATTCTACGTCATAACGACTTTCTATAGTTTGCGCATGCGTCTGGAAATAAGAAAAGCTTACTTCCACCATTTTTTAAAATCACAGCTTTTAGAACGTTTACATGATTTCGTAAAAAACACGAGTTTTAGAAAATGTGTTTTATTTCATAAATGGAATCTACAAAGTATGCACATTCTACGTCATAACGACTTTCTATAGTTTGCGCATGTGTCCAAAAATAAGAAAAGATTACTTCCACCGTTTTTTAAAATCACAGCTTCTAGAAGGTTTACATAATTTAGTAAAAAACACGAGTTTTTAGAAAATGTGTTTTTATTTCATAAATGGAATCTACAAAATTGCACATTCTATGTCATAACGACTTTCTATAGTTTGCGCATGCGTCCGGAAATAAGAAAAAGCTTACTTCCCCCGTTTTTAAAATCACAGCTTCTAGAAGGTTTACATGATTTATTAAAAAACACGAGTTTTTAGAAAATGTGTTTTATTTCATAAATGGAATCTACAAAGTATGCACATTCTATGTCATAACGACTTTCTATAGTTTGCGCATGTGTCCAGAAATAAGAAAAGCTTACTTCCCCCGTTTTTTAAAATCACAGCTTCTAGAAGGTTTACATGATTTCTTAAAAAACACGAGTTTTTAGAAAATGTGTTTTATTTCATAAATGGAATCAAAAAAGTATCTACATTCTACGTCATAACGACTTTCTATAGTTTGCGCATTCGTCCGGAAATAAGAAAAGCTTACTTCCCCCGTTTTTTAAAATCACAGCTTCTAGAAGGTTTAGATGATTTATTAAAAAACACGAGTTTTTAGAAATGCGTTTTATTTCATAAATGGAATCAAAAAAGTATCCACATTCTACGTCATAATGACTTTCTATAGTTTGCGCATGCGTCCAGAAATAAGAAAAGCTTACTTCCCCCATTTTTTAAAATCACAGCTTCTAGAAGGTTTACATGATTTATTAAAAAACACGAGTTTTTAGAAAATGTGTTTTATTTCAAAAATGGAATCAACAAAGTATGTACATTCTACGTCATAACGACTTTCTATAGTTTGAGCATGCGTTTGGAAATAAGAAAAGCTTACTTCCCCCGTTTTTTAAAATCACAGCTTCTAGAAGGTTTACATGATTTCTTAAAAAACACGAGTGTTTAGAAAATGCGTTTTATTTCATAAATGGAATCAAAAAAGTATGCACTTTCTACGTCATAACGACTTTCTATAGTTTGCGCATGCGTCCGGAAATAAGAAAAGCTTACTTCCACCGTTTTTTAAAATCACAGCTTCTAGAAGGTTTACATGATTTCTTAAAAAACACGAGTTAGAAAATGTGTTTTATTTTCATAAATGGAATCAACAAAGTATGCACATTCTACGTCATAACGACTTTCTATAGTTTGCGCATGCGTCCGGAAATAAGAAAAGATTATTTCCACCGTTCTTTAAAATCACAGCTTATAGAAGGTTTACATAATTCTGTAAAAAACACGAGTTTTTAGAAAATGTGTTTTATTTCATAAATGGAATCTACAAAGTATGCACATTCTACGTCACAACGAATTTCTATAGTTTGCGCATGCGTCCAGAAATAAGAAAAGCTTACTTCCCCCGTTTTTTAAAATCACAGCTTCTAGAAGGTTTACATGAGTTCTTAAAAAACACGAGTTTTTAGAAAATGTGTTTTATTTCATAAATGGAATCAACAAAGTATGCACATTCTACGTCATAACGAATTTCTATAGTTTTTGCATGCGTTTGGAAATAAGAAAAGCTTACTTCCCCCGTTTTTTAAAATCACATCTTCTAGAAGGTTTACATGATTTCTTAAAAAACACGAGTTTTTAGAAAATGTGTTTTATTTCTTAAATGGAATCTACAAAGTATGCACATTCTACGTCATAACGACTTTCTATAGTTTGTCCATGCGTCCGGAAATAAGAAAAGCTTACTTCCACCGTTTTTTAAAATCACAGCTTCTAGAAGGTGTACATGATTTCGTAAAAAACACGAGTTTTTAGAATATGTGTTTTATTTCATAAATGGAATCAACAAAGTATGCACATTCTACGTCATAACGACTTTCTATAGTTTGCGTATGCGTCCGGAAATAAGAAAAGCTTACTTCCACCGTTCTTTAAAATCACAGCTTCTAGAAGCTTTGCATGATTTCTTAAAAAACACGAGTTTTTAGAAAATGTGTTTTATTTCATAAATGGAATCAACAGAGTATGCACATTCTACGTCATAACGACTTTCTATAGTTTGCGCATTCGTCCGGAAATATGAAAATCTTACTTCCACCGTTTTTAAAATCATAGCTTCTAGAAGGTTTACATGATTTATTAAAAAACACGAGTTTTTAGAAAATGTGTTGTATTTCATAAATGGAATCAACAAAGTATGCACATTCTACGTCATAACGACTTTCTATAGTTTGCGCATGCGTTTCAAAATAAGAAAAGCTTACTTCCACCGTTTTTTAAAATCACAGCTTCTAGAAGGTTTACATGATTTCTTAAAAAACACGAGTTTTTAGAAAATGTGTTTTATTTCATAAATGGAATCCACAGAGTATGCACATTCTACGTCATAACGACTTTCTATAGTTTGCGCATGCATTTGGAAATAAGAAAAGCTTACATCCCCCGTTTTTTAAAATCACAGCTTCTAGAAGTTTTACATGATTTCTTAAAAAACACGAGTTTTTAGAAAATGTGTTTTTTTCATAAATGGAATCAACAAAGTATGCACATTCTACGTCACAACGACTTTCTATAGTTTGCGCATGCGTCCGGCAATAAGAAAAGCTTACTTCCACCATTTTTTAAAATCACACCTTCTAGAAGGTTTACATGACTTCTTAAAAAACATGAGGTTTTAGAAAATATGTTTTATTTCATAAATGGAATCAACGAAGTATGCACATTCTACGTCATAACGACTTTCTATAGTTTGCGCATGCGTCCGGAAATAACAAAAGCTTACCTCCCCATTTTTTTAAAATCACAGATTCTATAAATTTTGCATGATTTCTTAAAAAACACGAGTTTTTAGAAAATGTGTTTTATTAAATAAATGGAATCAACAAAATATGCACTGTCTACGTCATAACAACTTTCTATGGTTTGCGCATGCGTTTGGAAATAAGAAAATCTTACTTCCCCGTTTTTTAAAATCACAACTTCTAGAAGGTTTACATGATTTCGTAAAAAACACGAGTTTTTAGAAAATGTGTTTTATTTCATAAATGGAATCAACAAAGTTTGCACATTCTACATCATAACGACCTTCTATAGTTTGCGCATGCGTTTGGAAATAAGAAAAGCTTACTTCCCCCGTTTTTTAAAATCACAGCTTCTAGAAGGTTTACATGATTTCTTAAAAAACACGAGTTTTTAGAAAATGTGTTTTATTTCATAAATAGAATCAACAAATTATGCACATTCTACGACATAACGACTTTCTATAGTTTGTGGATGAGTCCGGAAATAAGAAAAGCTTACTTCCACCGTTTTTTAAAATCACAGCTTCTATAAGGTTTACATGATTTCGTAAAAAACAGGAGGTTTTAGAAAAAAAAATTTATTTCATAAATGGAATCTACAAAGTATGCACATTCTATGTCATAAAGACTTTCTATAGATTGCGCATGTGTCCGGAAATAAGAAAAGCTTACTTCCACCATTTTTTAAAATCACAGCTTCTAGAAGGTTTACATGATTTCGTAAAAAACACGAGTTTTTAGAAAATGTGTTTTATTTCATAAATGGAATCAAAAAAGTATGCACATTCTACGTCATAACGACTTTCTATAGTTTGCGCATTCGTCCGGAAATAAGAAAAGCTTACTTCCACCGTTTTCTAAAATCACAGCTTCTAGAAGGTTTACATGATTTCATAAAAAACACGAGTTTTTAGAAAATGTGTTTTATTTCATAAATGGAATCTACAAAGTATGCACATTCTACGTCATAATGACTTTTTATAGTTTGCGCATGCGTCCGGAAATAAGAAAAGCTTACTTTCCCCCGTTTTTTAAAATCACAGCTTCTAGAAGGTTTACATGATTTCTTAAAAAACACGACTTTTTAGAAAATTTGTTTTATTTCATAAATGGAATCAACAAAGTATACACATTCTACGTCATAACGACTTTCTATAGTTTGCGCATGCGTTTGGAAATAAGAAAAGCATACTTCCCCCGTTTTTTAAAATCACAGCTTCTAGAAGGTTTACATGAATTGTTAAAAAACATGAGTTTTTAGAAAATGTGTTTTATTTCATAAATGGAATCAACAAAGTATGCAAATTCTACGTCATAACGACTTTCTATAGTTTGCGCATGCGTTTGAAAATAAGAAAAGCTTACTTCCCCGTTTTTTAAAATCACAGTTTCTAGAAGGTTTACATGATTTGTTTAAAAACATGAGTTTTTAGAAAATGTGTTTTATTTCATAACTGGAATCAACAATGTATGCACATTCTACGTCATAACGAATTTCTATAGTTTGCGCATGCGTCCGGAAATAAGAAAAGCTTACTTCCACCGTTTTTTAAAATCACAGCTTCTAGAAGGTTTACATGATGTCGTAAAAAACACGAGTTTTTAGAAAATTTGTTTTATTTCATCAATGGAATCTGGAAAGTATGCACATTCTACGTCATAACGACTTTCTATAGTTTGCGCATGCGTCCGGAAATAAGAAAAGATTACTTCCACCATTTTTTAAAATCACAGCTTCTAGAAGGTTTACATAATTTCGTAAAAAACACGAGTTTTTAGAAAATGTGTTTTATTTCATAAATGGAATCTTCAAAGTATGCACATTCTATGTCATTACGACTTTCTATAGTTTGCGCATGCGTCCGGAAATAAGAAAAGCTTACTTCCCCCATTTTTTAAAATCAAAGCTTCTAGAAGGTTTACATGATTTATTAAAAAACACGAGTTTTTAGAAAATGTGTTTTATTTCATAAATGGAATCTACAAAGTATGCACATTCTATGTCATAACGACTTTCTATAGTTTAAGTATGTGTCCGGAAATAAGAAAAGCTTACTTCCCACGTTTTTTAAAATCACAGCTTCTATAAGGTTTACATGATTTCTTAAAAAACACGAGTTTTTAGAAAATGTGTTTTATTTCATAAATGGAATCAAAAAAGTATGCACATTCTACGTCATAACGACTTTCTATAGTTTGCGCATTCGTCCGGAAATAAGAAAAGCTTACTTCCCCCGTTTTTTAAAATCACAGCTTCTAGAAGGTTTACATGATTTATTAAAAAACACGAGTTTTTAGAAAATGTGTTTTATTTCATAAATGGAATCAACAAAGTATGCACATTCTATGTCATAATGACTTTCTATAGATTGCGCATGTGTCCGGAAATAAGAAAAGCTTACTTCCCCCGTTTTTTAAAATCACAGCTTCTAGAGGGTTTACATGAGTTCTTAAAAAACACGAGTTTTTAGAAAATGTGTTTTATTTAATAAATGGAATCAACAAAGTATGCACATTCTACGTCATAACGACTTTCTATAGTTTGCGCATGCGCTTGGAAATAAGAAAAGCTTACTTCCACCGTTTTTTAAAATCACAGCTTCTAGAAGGTTTACATAATTTCGTAAAAAATACGAGTTTTTAGAAAATGTGTTTTATTTCATAAATGGAATCTACAAAGTATGCACATTCTATGTCATAACGACTTTCTATAGTTTGCGCATGCGTCCGGAAATAAGAAAAGCTTACTTCCCCCATTTTTTAAAATCACAGCTTCTAGAAGGTTTACATGATTTATTAAAAAAACACGAGTTTTTAGAAAATGTGTTTTATTTCATAAATGGAATCTACAAAGTATGTACATTCTATGTCATAACGACTTTCTATAGTTTACGTATGTGTCCGGAAATAAGAAAAGCTTACTTCCCCCGTTTTTTAAAATCACAGCTTCTAGAAGGTTTACATGATTTCTTAAAAAACACGAGTTTTTAGAAAATGTGTTTTATTTCATCAATGGAATCAAAAAAGTATGCACATTCTATGTCATAACGACTTTCTATAGTTTGCGCATTCGTCCGGAAATATGAAAATCTTACTTCCACCGTTTTTAAAATCATAGCTTCTAGAAGGTTTACATGATTTATTAAAAAACACGAGTTTTTAGAAAATGTGTTGTATTTCATAAATGGAATCAACAAAGTATGCACATTCTACGTCATAACGACTTTCTATAGTTTGCGCATGCGTTTCAAAATAAGAAAAGCTTACTTCCACCGTTTTTTAAAATCACAGCTTCTAGAAGGTTTACATGATTTCTTAAAAAACACGAGTTTTTAGAAAATGTGTTTTATTTCATAAATGGAATCCACAGAGTATGCACATTCTACGTCATAACGACTTTCTATAGTTTGCGCATGCATTTGGAAATAAGAAAAGCTTACATCCCCCGTTTTTTAAAATCACAGCTTCTAGAAGTTTTACATGATTTCTTAAAAAACACGAGTTTTTAGAAAATGTGTTTTTTTCATAAATGGAATCAACAAAGTATGCACATTCTACGTCACAACGACTTTCTATAGTTTGCGCATGCGTCCGGAAATAAGAAAAGCTTACTTCCACCATTTTTTAAAATCACACCTTCTAGAAGGTTTACATGACTTCTTAAAAAACATGAGGTTTTAGAAAATATGTTTTATTTCATAAATGGAATCAACGAAGTATGCACATTCTACGTCATAACGACTTTCTATAGTTTGCGCATGCGTCCGGAAATAACAAAAGCTTACCTCCCCAGTTTTTTAAAATCACAGATTCTATAAATTTTGCATGATTTCTTAAAAAACACGAGTTTTTAGAAAATGTGTTTTATTAAATAAATGGAATCAACAAAATATGCACTGTCTACGTCATAACAACTTTCTATGGTTTGCGCATGCGTTTGGAAATAAGAAAATCTTACTTCCCCGTTTTTTAAAATCACAACTTCTAGAAGGTTTACATGATTTCGTAAAAAACACGAGTTTTTAGAAAATGCGTTTTATTTCATAAATGGAATCAACAAAGTTTGCACATTCTACATCATAACGACCTTCTATAGTTTGCGCATGCGTTTGGAAATAAGAAAAGCTTACTTCCCCCGTTTTTTAAAATCACAGCTTCTAGAAGGTTTACATGATTTCTTAAAAAACACGAGTTTTTAGAAAATGTGTTTTATTTCATAAATAGAATCAACAAATTATGCACATTCTACGACATAACGACTTTCTATAGTTTGTGGATGAGTCCGGAAATAAGAAAAGCTTACTTCCACCGTTTTTTAAAATCACAGCTTCTATAAGGTTAACATGATTTCGTAAAAAACAGGAGGTTTTAGAAAAAAAAAATTATTTCATAAATGGAATCTACAAAGTATGCACATTCTATGTCATAAAGACTTTCTATAGATTGCGCATGTGTCCGGAAATAAGAAAAGCTTACTTCCACCATTTTTTAAAATCACAGCTTCTAGAAGGTTTACATGATTTCGTAAAAAACACGAGTTTTTAGAAAATGTGTTTTATTTCATAAATGGAATCAAAAAAGTATGCACATTCTACGTCATAACGACTTTCTATAGTTTGCGCATTCGTCCGGAAATAAGAAAAGCTTACTTCCACCGTTTTCTAAAATCACAGCTTCTAGAAGGTTTACATGATTTCGTAAAAAACACGAGTTTTTAGAAAATGTGTTTTATTTCATAAATGGAATCTACAAAGTATGCACATTCTACGTCATAATGACTTTTTATAGTTTGCGCATGCGTCCGGAAATAAGAAAAGCTTACTTTCCCCGTTTTCTAAAATCACAGCTTCTAGAAGGTTTACATGATTTCTTAAAAAACACGACTTTTTAGAAAATTTGTTTTATTTCATAAATGGAATCAACAAAGTATACACATTCTACGTCATAACGACTTTCTATAGTTTGCGCATGCGTTTGGAAATAAGAAAAGCATACTTCCCCCGTTTTTTAAAATCACAGCTTCTAGAAGGTTTACATGATTTGTTAAAAAACATGAGTTTTTAGAAAATGTGTTTTATTTCATAAATGGAATCAACAAAGTATGCAAATTCTACGTCATAACGACTTTCTATAGTTTGCGCATGCGTTTGAAAATAAGAAAAGCTTACTTCCCCGTTTTTTAAAATCACAGTTTCTAGAAGGTTTACATGATTTGTTTAAAAACATGAGTTTTTAGAAAATGTGTTTTATTTCATAACTGGAATCAACAATGTATGCACATTCTACGTCATAACGAATTTCTATAGTTTGCGCATGTGTCCGGAAATAAGAAAAGCTTACTTCCACCGTTTTTTTAAAATCACAGCTTCTAGAAGGTTTACATGATGTCGTAAAAAACACGAGTTTTTAGAAAATTTGTTTTATTTCATCAATGGAATCTGGAAAGTATGCACATTCTACGTCATAACGACTTTCTATAGTTTGCGCATGCGTCCGGAAATAAGAAAAGATTACTTCCACCATTTTTTAAAATCACAGCTTCTAGAAGGTTTACATAATTTCGTAAAAAACACGAGTTTTTAGAAAATGTGTTTTATTTCATAAATGGAATCTTCAAAGTATGCACATTCTATGTCATTACGACTTTCTATAGTTTGCGCATGCGTCCGGAAATAAGAAAAGCTTACTTCCCCCATTTTTTAAAATCAAAGCTTCTAGAAGGTTTACATGATTTATTAAAAAACACGAGTTTTTAGAAAATGTGTTTTATTTCATAAATGGAATCTACAAAGTATGCACATTCTATGTCATAACGACTTTCTATAGTTTAAGTATGTGTCCGGAAATAAGAAAAGCTTACTTCCCCCGTTTTTTAAAATCACAGCTTCTAGAATGTTTACATGATTTCTTAAAAAACACGAGTTTTTAGAAAATGTGTTTTATTTCATAAATGGAATCAAAAAAGTATGCACATTCTACGTCATAACGACTTTCTATAGTTTGCGCATTCGTCCGGAAATAAGAAAAGCTTACTTCCCCCGTTTTTTAAAATCACAGCTTCTAGAAGGTTTACATGATTTATTAAAAAACACGAGTTTTTAGAAAATGTGTTTTATTTCATAAATGGAATCAACAAAGTATGCACATTCTATGTCATAATGACTTTCTATAGATTGCGCATGTGTCCGAAAATAAGAAAAGCTTACTTCCCCCGTTTTTTAAAATCACAGCTTCTAGAGGGTTTACATGAGTTCTTAAAAAACACGAGTTTTTAGAAAATGTGTTTTATTTAATAAATGGAATCAACAAAGTATGCACATTCTACGTCATAACGACTTTCTATAGTTTGCGCATGCGCTTGGAAATAAGAAAAGCTTACTTCCACCGTTTTTTAAAATCACAGCTTCTAGAAGGTTTACATAATTTCGTAAAAAATACGAGTTTTTAGAAAATGTGTTTTATTTCATAAATGGAATCTACAAAGTATGCACATTCTATGTCATAACGACTTTCTATAGTTTGCGCATGCGTCCGGAAATAAGAAAAGCTTACTTCCCCCATTTTTTAAAATCACAGCTTCTAGAAGGTTTACATGATTTATTAAAAAACACGAGTTTTTAGAAAATGTGTTTTATTTCATAAATGGAATCTACAAAGTATGCACATTCTATGTCATAACGACTTTCTATAGTTTACGTATGTGTCCGGAAATAAGAAAAGCTTACTTCCCCCGTTTTTTAAAATCACAGCTTCTAGAAGGTTTACATGATTTCTTAAAAAACACGAGTTTTTAGAAAATGTGTTTTATTTCATCAATGGAATCAAAAAAGTATGCACATTCTACGTCATAACGACTTTCTATAGTTTGCGCATTCGTCCGGAAATATGAAAATCTTACTTCCACCGTTTTTAAAATCATAGCTTCTAGAAGGTTTACATGATTTATTAAAAAACACGAGTTTTTAGAAAATGTGTTGTATTTCATAAATGGAATCAACAAAGTATGCACATTCTACGTCATAACGACTTTCTATAGTTTGCGCATGCGTTTCAAAATAAGAAAAGCTTACTTCCACCGTTTTTTAAAATCACAGCTTCTAGAAGGTTTACATGATTTCTTAAAAAACACGAGTTTTTAGAAAATGTGTTTTATTTCATAAATGGAATCCACAGAGTATGCACATTCTACGTCATAACGACTTTCTATAGTTTGAGCATGCATTTGGAAATAAGAAAAGCTTACATCCCCCGTTTTTTAAAATCACAGCTTCTAGAAGTTTTACATGATTTCTTAAAAAACACGAGTTTTTAGAAAATGTGTTTTTTTCATAAATGGAATCAACAAAGTATGCACATTCTACGTCACAACGACTTTCTATAGTTTGCGCATGCGTCCGGAAATAAGAAAAGCTTACTTCCACCATTTTTTAAAATCACACCTTCTAGAAGGTTTACATGACTTCTTAAAAAACATGAGGTTTTAGAAAATATGTTTTATTTCATAAATGGAATCAACGAAGTATGCACATTCTACGTCATAACGACTTTCTATAGTTTGCGCATGCGTCCGGAAATAACAAAAGCTTACCTCCCCAGTTTTTTAAAATCACAGATTCTATAAATTTTGCATGATTTCTTAAAAAACACGAGTTTTTAGAAAATGTGTTTTATTAAATAAATGGAATCAACAAAATATGCACTGTCTACGTCATAACAACTTTCTATGGTTTGCGCATGCGTTTGGAAATAAGAAAATCTTACTTCCCCGTTTTTTAAAATCACAACTTCTAGAAGGTTTACATGATTTCGTAAAAAACACGAGTTTTTAGAAAATGTGTTTTATTTCATAAATGGAATCAACAAAGTTTGCACATTCTACATCATAACGACCTTCTATAGTTTGCGCATGCGTTTGGAAATAAGAAAAGCTTACTTCCCCCGTTTTTTAAAATCACAGCTTCTAGAAGGTTTACATGATTTCTTAAAAAACACGAGTTTTTAGAAAATGTGTTTTATTTCATAAATAGAATCAACAAATTATGCACATTCTACGACATAACGACTTTCTATAGTTTGTGGATGAGTCCGGAAATAAGAAAAGCTTACTTCCACCGTTTTTTAAAATCACAGCTTCTATAAGGTTTACATGATTTCGTAAAAAACAGGAGGTTTTAGAAAAAAAAAATTATTTCATAAATGGAATCTACAAAGTATGCACATTCTATGTCATAAACACTTTCTATAGATTGCGCATGTGTCCGGAAATAAGAAAAGCTTACTTCCACCATTTTTTAAAATCACAGCTTCTAGAAGGTTTACATGATTTCGTAAAAAACACGAGTTTTTAGAAAATGTGTTTTATTTCATAAATGGAATCAAAAAAGTATGCACATTCTACGTCATAACGACTTTCTATAGTTTGCGCATTCGTCCGGAAATAAGAAAAGCTTACTTCCACCGTTTTCTAAAATCACAGCTTCTAGAAGGTTTACATGATTTCGTAAAAAACACGAGTTTTTAGAAAATGTGTTTTATTTCATAAATGGAATCTACAAAGTATGCACATTCTACGTCATAATGACTTTTTATAGTTTGCGCATGCGTCCGGAAATAAGAAAAGCTTACTTTCCCCGTTTTCTAAAATCACAGCTTCTAGAAGGTTTACATGATTTCTTAAAAAACACGACTTTTTAGAAAATTTGTTTTATTTCATAAATGGAATCAACAAAGTATACACATTCTACGTCATAACGACTTTCTATAGTTTGCGCATGCGTTTGGAAATAAGAAAAGCATACTTCCCCCGTTTTTTAAAATCACAGCTTCTAGAAGGTTTACATGATTTGTTAAAAAACATGAGTTTTTAGAAAATGTGTTTTATTTCATAAATGGAATCAACAAAGTATGCAAATTCTACGTCATAACGACTTTCTATAGTTTGCGCATGCGTTTGAAAATAAGAAAAGCTTACTTCCCCGTTTTTTAAAATCACAGTTTCTAGAAGGTTTACATGATTTGTTTAAAAACATGAGTTTTTAGAAAATGTGTTTTATTTCATAACTGGAATCAACAATGTATGCACATTCTACGTCATAACGAATTTCTATAGTTTGCGCATGCGTCCGGAAATAAGAAAAGCTTACTTCCACCGTTTTTTAAAATCACAGCTTCTAGAAGGTTTACATGATGTCGTAAAAAACACGAGTTTTTAGAAAATTTGTTTTATTTCATCAATGGAATCTGGAAAGTATGCACATTCTACGTCATAACGACTTTCTTTAGTTTGCGCATGCGTCCGGAAATAAGAAAAGATTACTTCCACCATTTTTTAAAATCACAGCTTCTAGAAGGTTTACATAATTTCGTAAAAAACACGAGTTTTTAGAAAATGTGTTTTATTTCATAAATGGAATCTTCAAAGTATGCACATTCTATGTCATTACGACTTTCTATAGTTTGCGCATGCGTCCGGAAATAAGAAAAGCTTACTTCCCCCATTTTTTAAAATCAAAGCTTCTAGAAGGTTTACATGATTTATTAAAAAACACGAGTTTTTAGAAAATGTGTTTTATTTCATAAATGGAATCTACAAAGTATGCACATTCTATGTCATAACGACTTTCTATAGTTTAAGTATGTGTCCGGAAATAAGAAAAGCTTACTTCCCCCGTTTTTTAAAATCACAGCTTCTAGAAGGTTTACATGATTTCTTAAAAAACACGAGTTTTTAGAAAATGTGTTTTATTTCATAAATGGAATCAAAAAAGTATGCACATTCTACGTCATAACAACTTTCTATAGTTTGCGCATTCGTCCGGAAATAAGAAAAGCTTACTTCCCCCGTTTTTTAAAATCACAGCTTCTAGAAGGTTTACATGATTTATTAAAAAACACGAGTTTTTAGAAAATGTGTTTTATTTCATAAATGGAATCAACAAAGTATGCACATTCTATGTCATAATGACTTTCTATAGATTGCGCATGTGTCCGGAAATAAGAAAAGCTTACTTCCCCCGTTTTTTAAAATCACAGCTTCTAGAGGGTTTACATGAGTTCTTAAAAAACACGAGTTTTTAGAAAATGTGTTTTATTTAATAAATGGAATCAACAAAGTATGCACATTCTACGTCATAACGACTTTCTATAGTTTGCGCATGCGCTTGGAAATAAGAAAAGCTTACTTCCACCGTTTTTTAAAATCACAGCTTCTAGAAGGTTTACATAATTTCGTAAAAAATACGAGTTTTTAGAAAATGTGTTTTATTTCATAAATGGAATCTACAAAGTATGCACATTCTATGTCATAACGACTTTCTATAGTTTGCGCATGCGTCCGGAAATAAGAAAAGCTTACTTCCCCCATTTTTTAAAATCACAGCTTCTAGAAGGTTTACATGATTTATTAAAAAACACGAGTTTTTAGAAAATGTGTTTTATTTCATAAATGGAATCTACAAAGTATGCACATTCTATGTCATAACGACTTTCTATAGTTTACGTATGTGTCCGGAAATAAGAAAAGCTTACTTCCCCCGTTTTTTAAAATCACAGCTTCTAGAAGGTTTACATGATTTCTTAAAAAACACGAGTTTTTAGAAAATGTGTTTTATTTCATCAATGGAATCAAAAAAGTATGCACATTCTACGTCATAACGACTTTCTATAGTTTGCGCATTCGTCCGGAAATATGAAAATCTTACTTCCACCGTTTTTAAAATCATAGCTTCTAGAAGGTTTACATGATTTATTAAAAAACACGAGTTTTTAGAAAATGTGTTGTATTTCATAAATGGAATCAACAAAGTATGCACATTCTACGTCATAACGACTTTCTATAGTTTGCGCATGCGTTTCAAAATAAGAAAAGCTTACTTCCACCGTTTTTTAAAATCACAGCTTCTAGAAGGTTTACATGATTTCTTAAAAAACACGAGTTTTTAGAAAATGTGTTTTATTTCATAAATGGAATCCACAGAGTATGCACATTCTACGTCATAACGACTTTCTATAGTTTGCGCATGCATTTGGAAATAAGAAAAGCTTACATCCCCCGTTTTTTAAAATCACAGCTTCTAGAAGTTTTACATGATTTCTTAAAAAACACGAGTTTTTAGAAAATGTGTTTTTTTCATAAATGGAATCAACAAAGTATGCACATTCTACGTCACAACGACTTTCTATAGTTTGCGCATGCGTCCGGAAATAAGAAAAGATTACTTCCACCATTTTTTAAAATCACAGCTTCTAGAAGGTTTACATAATTTCGTAAAAAACACGAGTTTTTAGAAAATGTGTTTTATTTCATAAATGGAATCTTCAAAGTATGCACATTCTATGTCATTACGACTTTCTATAGTTTGCGCATGCGTCCGGAAATAAGAAAAGCTTACTTCCCCCATTTTTTAAAATCAAAGCTTCTAGAAGGTTTACATGATTTATTAAAAAACACGAGTTTTTAGAAAATGTGTTTTATTTCATAAATGGAATCAAAAAAGTATGCACATTCTACGTCATAACGACTTTCTATAGTTTGCGCATTCGTCCGGAAATACGAAAAGCTTACTTCCCCCGTTTTTTAAAATCACAGCTTCTAGAAGGTTTACATGATTTATTAAAAAACACGAGTTTTTAGAAAATGTGTTTTATTTCATAAATGGAATCAACAAAGTATGCACATTCTATCTCATAACGACTTTCTATAGATTGCGCATGTGTCCGGAAATAAGAAAAGCTTACTTCCCCCGTTTTTTAAAATCACCGCTTCTAGAAAGTTTACATGATTCCTTAAAAAACACGAGTTTTTAGAAAATGTGTTTTATTTCATAAATGGAATAAAAAAAGTATGCACATTCTACGTCATAACGACTTTCTATAGTTTGCGCATTAGTCCGGAAATAAGAAAAGCTTACTTCCCTCGTTTTTTAAAATCACAGCTTCTAGAAGGTTTACATGATTTATTAAAAAACACGAGTTTTTAGAAAATGTGTTTTATTTCATAAATGGAATCAAGAAAGTATGCACATTCTATGTCATAACGACTTTCTATAGATTGCCCATGTGTCCGGAAATAAGAAAAGCTTACTTCCCCCGTTTTTTAAAATCACAGCTTCTAGAAGGTTTACATGATTTATTAAAAAACACGAGTTTTTAGAAAATGTGTTTTATTTCAAAAATGGAATCAACAAAGTATGTACATTCTACGTCATAAGGACTTTCTATAGTTTGAGCATGCGTTTGGAAATAAGAAAAGCTTACTTCCCCCGTTTTTTAAAATCACAGCTTCTAGAAGGTTTACATGATTTCTTAAAAAACACGAGTTTTTAGAAAATGTGTTTTATTTCATAAATGGAATAAAAAAAGTATGCACTTTCTACGTCGTAACGACTTTCTATAGTTTGCGCATGCGTCCGGAAATAAGAAAAACTTACTTCCACCGTTTTTTAAAATCACAGCTTCTAGAAGGTTTACATGATTTCTTAAAAAACACGAGTTAGAAAATTTGTTTTATTTCATAAATGGAATCAACAAAGTATGCACATTCTACATCATAACGACTTTTTATAGTTTGCGCATGCGTCCGGAAATAAGAAAAGATTATTTCAACCGTTCTTTAAAATCACAGCTTATATAAGGTTTACATAATTTCGTAAAAAACACAAGTTTTTAGAAAATGTTGTTTATTTCATAAATGGAATCTACAAAGTATGCACATTCTACATCACAACGACTTTCTATAGTTTGCGCATGCGTCCGGAAATAAGAAAAGCTTACTTCCCCCGTTTTTTAAAATCGCAGCTTCTAGAAGGTTTACATGAGTTCTTAAAAAACATGAGTTTTTAGAAAATGTGTTTTATTTCATAAATGGAATCAACAAAGTATGCACATTCTATGTCATAACGACTTTCTATAGTTTGCGCATGCGTTTGGAAATAAGAAAAACTTACTTCCCCCGTTTTTTAAAATCACAGCTTCTAGAAGGTTTACATGATTTGTTAAAAAACATGACTTTCTAGAAAATGTGTTTTATTTCATAAATGGAATCAAAAAAGTATGCACATTCTACGTCATAACGACTTTCTATAGTTTGCGCATGCGTCCAGAAATAAGAAAAGCTTACTTCCACCGTTTTTTAAAATCACAGCTTCTAGAAGGTTTACATGATTTCTTAAAAAACACGAGTTTTTAGAAAATGTGTTTTATTTCATAAATGGAATGTACAAAGTATGCACATTCTACGTCACAACGACTTTCTATAGTTTGTGCATGTGTCCGGAAATAAGAAAAGCTTACTTCCTTCGTTTTTTAAAATCACAGCTTCTGGAAGGTTTACATGATTTCTTAAAAAACACGAGTTTTTAGAAAATGTGTTTTATTTCATAAATGGAATCTAAAAAGTATGCACATTCTACGTCATAACGACTTTCTATAGTTTGCGCATGCGTCCGGAAATAAGAAAAGATTACTTCCCCCGTTTTTTAAAATCACAGCTTCTAGAAGGTCTACATGATTTCGTAAAAAACACGAGTTTTTAGAAAATGTGTTTTATTTCATAAATGGAATCTACAAAGTATGCACATTCTACGTCATAACGACTTTCTATAGTTTGCGCATGCGTTTAGAAATAAGAAAAGCTTACTTCCCCCGTTTACTAAAATCACAGCTTCTAGAAGGTTTACATGATTTCTAAAAAAAACACGAGTTTTTAGAAAATGTGTTTTATTTAAAAAATGGAATCAATAAAGTATGCACATTCTACTTCATAACGACTTTCTATAGTTTGCGCATGCGTCCGGAAATAAGAAAAGCTTCTTTCCACCGTTTTTTAAAATCACAGCTTCTAGAAGGTTTACATAATTTCGTAAAAAACATGAGTTTTTAGAAAATGTGTTTTATTTCATAAATGGAATCTACAAAGTATGCACATTCTACGTCACAACGACTTTCTATAGTTTGCGCATGCGTCCGGAAATAAGAAAAGCTTACTTCCCTCGTTTTTTAAAATCACAGCTTCTAGAAAGTTTACTTGATTTCTTAAAAAACACGAGTTTTTAGAAAATGTGTTTTATTTCATAAATGGAATCAACAAAGTATGCACATTCTACGTCACAACGACTTTCTATAGTTTGCGCATGGGTCGGGAAATAAGAAAATCTTACTTCCCCCATTTTTTAAAATCACAGCTTCTAGAAGGTTTACATGTGTTCTTAAAAAACACGAGTTTTTAGAAAATGTGTTTTATTTCATAAATGGAATCAACAAAGTATGCACATTCTACGTCATAACGAATTTCTATAGTTTGAGCATGCGTTTGGAAATAAGAAAAGCTTAGTTCCCCCGTTTTTTAAAATCACAGCTTATAGAAGGTTTACATGATTTCTTAAAAAACACGAGTTTTTGGAAAATGTGTTTTATTTCATATATGGAATCAACAAAGTATGCACATTCGACGTCATAACGACTTTCTATAGTTTATGCATGCGTCCAGAAATAAGAAAAGCTTAGTTCCACCGTATTTTAAAATCACAGCTTCTAGAAGGTTTACATGATTTCGTAAAAAACACGAGTTTTCAGAAAAATGTGTTTTATTTCATAAATGGAATCTACAAAGTATGCACATTCTACGTCATAACGACTTTCTATAGTTTGCGCACGTGTCCGAAAATAAGAAAAGCTTACTTCCCCCGTTTTTTAAAATCACAGCTTCTAGAAGGTTTACATGATTTCTTAAAAAACACGAGTTTTTAGAAAATGTGTTTTATTTCATAAATGGAATCAATAAAGTATGCACATTCTACGTCATAACGACTTTCTATAGTTTGCACATGCGTCCGGAAATAAGAAAAGCTTCCTTCCACCGTTTTTTAAAATCACAGGTTCTAGAAGGTTTACATGATTTCGTAAAAAACACGAGTTTTTAGAAAATGTGTTTTATTTCATAAATGGATTCTAAAAAGTATGCACATTTTATGTCATAACGACTTTCTATAGTTTGAACATGCGTCCGGAAATAAGAAAAGCTTACTTCCCCCGTTTTTCAAAATCACAGCTTCTAGAAGGTTTACATGATTTCTTAAAAAACACGAGTTTTTAGAAAATGTGTTTTATTTCATCAATGGAATGAACAAAGTATGCACATTCTACGTCATAACGACTTTCTATAGTTTGCGCATGCGTCTGGAAATAAGAAAAGCTTACTTCCACCATTTTTTAAAATCACAGCTTCTAGAAGGTTTACATGATTTCGTAAAAAACACGAGTTTTTAGAAAATGTGTTTTATTTAATAAATGGAATCTGCAAAGTACGCACATTCTACGTCATAATAACTTTCTATAGTTTGCGCATGCGTCCGGAAATAAGAAAAGCTTCCTTCCACCGTTTTTTAAAATCACAGGTTCTAGAAGGTTTACATGATTTCGTAAAAAACACGAGTTTTTAGAAAATGTGTTTTATTTCATAAATGGAATCTAAAAAGTATGCACATTCTACGTCATAACGACTTTCTATAGTTTGCACATGCGTCCGGAAATAAGAAAAGCTTACTTCCCCCGTTTTTTAAAATCACAGCTTCTAGAAGGTTTACATGATTTATTAAAAAACACGAGTTTTTAGAAAATGTGTTTTATTTCATAAATGGAATCTACAAGGTATGCACATTCTACGTCATAACGACTTTCTCTAGTTTGCGCATGCGTCCGGAAATAAGAAAAGCTTACTTCCTCCGTTTCTTAAAATCACAGCTTCTAGAAGGTTTACATAATTTCGTAAAAAAAACGAGTTTTTAGAAAATGTGTTTTATTTAATCAATGGAATCAACAAAGTATGCACATTCTACGTCATAACGACTTTCTATAGTTTGCACATGTGTCCGGAAATAAGAAAAGCTTACTTCCCCCGTTTTTTAAAATCACAGCTTCTAGAAGGTTTACATGATTTCTTAAAAAACACGAGTTTTTAGAAAATGTGTTTTATTTCA
Organism: Larix kaempferi; assembly: GCA_027924585.1. Taxonomy (NCBI): domain Eukaryota; kingdom Viridiplantae; phylum Streptophyta; class Pinopsida; order Pinales; family Pinaceae; genus Larix; species Larix kaempferi. Next base: position 382,432 of record BSBM01001572.1, read on the forward strand.
TCAATGGAATCAACAAAGTATGCACATTCTATGTCATAACGACTTTCTATAGTTTGCGCATGCGTCTGGAAATAAGAAAAGCTTACTTCCACCATTTTTTAAAATCACAGCTTCTAGAAGGTTTACATGATTTCGTAAAAAACACGAGTTTTTAGAAAATGTGTTTTATTTAATAAATGGAATCTGCAAAGTATGCACATTCTACGTCATAATAACTTTCTATAGTTTGCGCATGTGTCCGGAAATAAGAAAAGCTTACTTCCCCCGTTTTTTAAAATCACAGCTTCTAGAAGGTTTACATGATTTCTTAAAAAACACGAGTTTTTAGAAAATGTGTTTTATTTCATAAATGGAATCAACAAAGTATGCACATTCTACGTCATAATGACTTTTTATAGTTTGCGCATGCGTCCGGAAATAAGAAAAGCTTACTTTCCCCGTTTTCTAAAATCACAGCTTCTAGAAGGTTTACATGATTTCTTAAAAAACACGACTTTTTAGAAAATTTGTTTTATTTCATAAATGGAATCAACAAAGTATACACATTCTACGTCATAACGACTTTCTATAGTTTGCGCATGCGTTTGGAAATAAGAAAAGCATACTTCCCCCGTTTTTTAAAATCACAGCTTCTAGAAGGTTTACATGATTTGTTAAAAAACATGAGTTTTTAGAAAATGTGTTTTATTTCATAAATGGAATCAACAAAGTATGCAAATTCTACGTCATAACGACTTTCTATAGTTTGCGCATGCGTTTGAAAATAAGAAAAGCTTACTTCCCCGTTTTTTAAAATCACAGTTTCTAGAAGGTTTACATGATTTGTTTAAAAACATGAGTTTTTAGAAAATGTGTTTTATTTCATAACTGGAATCAACAATGTATGCACATTCTACGTCATAACGAATTTCTATAGTTTGCGCATGCGTCCGGAAATAAGAAAAGCTTACTTCCACCGTTTTTTAAAATCACAGCTTCTAGAAGGTTTACATGATGTCGTAAAAAACACGAGTTTTTAGAAAATTTGTTTTATTTCATCAATGGAATCTGGAAAGTATGCACATTCTACGTCATAACGACTTTCTTTAGTTTGCGCATGCGTCCGGAAATAAGAAAAGATTACTTCCACCATTTTTTAAAATCACAGCTTCTAGAAGGTTTACATAATTTCGTAAAAAACACGAGTTTTTAGAAAATGTGTTTTATTTCATAAATGGAATCTTCAAAGTATGCACATTCTATGTCATTACGACTTTCTATAGTTTGCGCATGCGTCCGGAAATAAGAAAAGCTTACTTCCCCCATTTTTTAAAATCAAAGCTTCTAGAAGGTTTACATGATTTATTAAAAAACACGAGTTTTTAGAAAATGTGTTTTATTTCATAAATGGAATCTACAAAGTATGCACATTCTATGTCATAACGACTTTCTATAGTTTAAGTATGTGTCCGGAAATAAGAAAAGCTTACTTCCCCCGTTTTTTAAAATCACAGCTTCTAGAAGGTTTACATGATTTCTTAAAAAACACGAGTTTTTAGAAAATGTGTTTTATTTCATAAATGGAATCAAAAAAGTATGCACATTCTACGTCATAACAACTTTCTATAGTTTGCGCATTCGTCCGGAAATAAGAAAAGCTTACTTCCCCCGTTTTTTAAAATCACAGCTTCTAGAAGGTTTACATGATTTATTAAAAAACACGAGTTTTTAGAAAATGTGTTTTATTTCATAAATGGAATCAACAAAGTATGCACATTCTATGTCATAATGACTTTCTATAGATTGCGCATGTGTCCGGAAATAAGAAAAGCTTACTTTCCCCGTTTTTTAAAATCACAGCTTCTAGAGGGTTTACATGAGTTCTTAAAAAACACGAGTTTTTAGAAAATGTGTTTTATTTAATAAATGGAATCAACAAAGTATGCACATTCTACGTCATAACGACTTTCTATAGTTTGCGCATGCGCTTGGAAATAAGAAAAGCTTACTTCCACCGTTTTTTAAAATCACAGCTTCTAGAAGGTTTACATAATTTCGTAAAAAATACGAGTTTTTAGAAAATGTGTTTTATTTCATAAATGGAATCTACAAAGTATGCACATTCTATGTCATAACGACTTTCTATAGTTTGCGCATGCGTCCGGAAATAAGAAAAGCTTACTTCCCCCATTTTTTAAAATCACAGCTTCTAGAAGGTTTACATGATTTATTAAAAAACACGAGTTTTTAGAAAATGTGTTTTATTTCATAAATGGAATCTACAAAGTATGCACATTCTATGTCATAACGACTTTCTATAGTTTACGTATGTGTCCGGAAATAAGAAAAGCTTACTTCCCCCGTTTTTTAAAATCACAGCTTCTAGAAGGTTTACATGATTTCTTAAAAAACACGAGTTTTTAGAAAATGTGTTTTATTTCATCAATGGAATCAAAAAAGTATGCACATTCTACGTCATAACGACTTTCTATAGTTTGCGCATTCGTCCGGAAATATGAAAATCTTACTTCCACCGTTTTTAAAATCATAGCTTCTAGAAGGTTTACATGATTTATTAAAAAACACGAGTTTTTAGAAAATGTGTTGTATTTCATAAATGGAATCAACAAAGTATGCACATTCTACGTCATAACGACTTTCTATAGTTTGCGCATGCGTTTCAAAATAAGAAAAGCTTACTTCCACCGTTTTTTAAAATCACAGCTTCTAGAAGGTTTACATGATTTCTTAAAAAACACGAGTTTTTAGAAAATGTGTTTTATTTCATAAATGGAATCCACAGAGTATGCACATTCTACGTCATAACGACTTTCTATAGTTTGCGCATGCATTTGGAAATAAGAAAAGCTTACATCCCCCGTTTTTTAAAATCACAGCTTCTAGAAGTTTTACATGATTTCTTAAAAAACACGAGTTTTTAGAAAATGTGTTTTTTTCATAAATGGAATCAACAAAGTATGCACATTCTACGTCACAACGACTTTCTATAGTTTGCGCATGCGTCCGGAAATAAGAAAAGATTACTTCCACCATTTTTTAAAATCACAGCTTCTAGAAGGTTTACATAATTTCGTAAAAAACACGAGTTTTTAGAAAATGTGTTTTATTTCATAAATGGAATCTTCAAAGTATGCACATTCTATGTCATTACGACTTTCTATAGTTTGCGCATGCGTCCGGAAATAAGAAAAGCTTACTTCCCCCATTTTTTAAAATCAAAGCTTCTAGAAGGTTTACATGATTTATTAAAAAACACGAGTTTTTAGAAAATGTGTTTTATTTCATAAATGGAATCTACAAAGTATGCACATTCTATGTCATAACGACTTTCTATAGTTTACGTATGTGTCCGGAAATAAGAAAAGCTTACTTCCCCCGTTTTTTAAAATCACAGCTTCTAGAAGGTTTACATGATTTCTTAAAAAACACGAGTTTTTAGAAAATGTGTTTTATTTCATCAATGGAATCAAAAAAGTATGCACATTCTACGTCATAACGACTTTCTATAGTTTGCGCATTCGTCCGGAAATACGAAAAGCTTACTTCCCCCGTTTTTTAAAATCACAGCTTCTAGAAGGTTTACATGATTTATTAAAAAACACGAGTTTTTAGAAAATGTGTTTTATTTCATAAATGGAATCAACAAAGTATGCACATTCTATCTCATAACGACTTTCTATAGATTGCGCATGTGTCCGGAAATAAGAAAAGCTTACTTCCCCCGTTTTTTAAAATCACCGCTTCTAGAAAGTTTACATGATTCCTTAAAAAACACGAGTTTTTAGAAAATGTGTTTTATTTCATAAATGGAATAAAAAAAGTATGCACATTCTACGTCATAACGACTTTCTATAGTTTGCGCATTAGTCCGGAAATAAGAAAAGCTTACTTCCCTCGTTTTTTAAAATCACAGCTTCTAGAAGGTTTACATGATTTATTAAAAAACACGAGTTTTTAGAAAATGTGTTTTATTTCATAAATGGAATCAAGAAAGTATGCACATTCTACGTCATAACGACTTTCTATAGTATGCGCATTCGTCCGGAAATAAGAAAAGCTTACTTCCCCCGTTTTTTAAAATCACAGCTTCTAGAAGGTTTACATGATTTCTTAAAAAACACGAGTTTTTAGAAAATGTGTTTCATTTCATAAATGGAATAGACAAAGTATGCACATTCTACGTCATAACGACTTTCTCTAGTTTGCGCATGCGTCTGGAAATAAGAAAAGCTTACTTCCACCGTTTTTTAAAATCACAGCTTCTAGAACGTTTACATGATTTCGTAAAAAACACGAGTTTTTAGAAAATGTGTTTTATTTCATAAATGGAATCTACAAAGTATGCACATTCTACGTCATAACGACTTTCTATAGTTTGCGCATGCGTCGGGAAATAATAAAAGCTTACTTCCCCCGTTTTTTAAAATCACAGCTTCTAGAAGGTTTACATGATTTCTTAAAAAACACGAGTTTTTAGAAAATGTGTTTTATTTCATAAATGGAATCAACAAAGTATGCACATTCTACGTCATAACGACTTTCTATTGTTTGCGCATGCGTTTGGAAATAAGAAAAGCTTACTTCCCCCGTTTTTTAAAATCACAACTTCTAGAAGGTTTACATGATTTCTTAAAAAACACGAGTTTTTAGAAAATGTGTTTTATTTCATAAATCGAATCGACAAGATATGCACATTCTACGTCATAACGACTTTCTATAGTTTGCGCATGCGTCCGGAAATAAGAAAAGCTTACTTCCACCGTTTTTTAAAATTACAGCTTCTAGAAGGTTTACATAATTTCGTAAAAAAAACGAGTTTTTAGAAAATGTGTTTTATTTCATCAATGGAATCAACAAAGTATGCACATTCTACGTCATAACTACTTTCTATAGTTTGCGCATTCGTCCGGAAATAAGAAAAGCTTACTTCCACCATTTTTTAAAATGACACTTTTAGAAGGTTTACATGATTTCGTAAAAAATATCAGTTTTTAGAAAATGTGTTTTATTCATAAATGGAATCTACAAAGTATGCACATTCTACTTCATAACGACTTTCTATAGTTTGCGCATGCGTCCGGAAATAAGAAAAGCTTACTTCCCCCGTTTTTTAAAATCACAGCTTCTAGAAGGTTTACATGATTTCGTAAAAAACACGAGTTTTTAGAAAATGTGTTTTATTTCATAAATGGAATCTACAAACTATGCACATTCTACGTCATAACGACTTTCAATAGTTTGTGCATGCGTCCGGAAATAAGAAAAGCTTACTTCGCCCATTTTTTAAAATCACATTTTCTAGAAGGTTTACATGATTTCTTAAAAAACACGAGTTTTTAGAAAAGGTGTTTCAATTCATCAAGGAAATCAACAAAGTATGCACATTCTACGTCATAACGACTTTCTATAGTTTGCGCATGCGTTTGGAAATACGAAAATCTTACTTCCCCCGTTTTCTAAAATCACGGTTTCTAGAAGGTTTACATGATTTCGTAAAAAACACGAGTTTTTAGAAAATGTGTTTTATTTCATAAATGGAATCTACAAAGTATGCACATTCTATGTCATAACGACTTTCTATAGTTTTCGCATGCGTCCGGAAATAAGAAAAGCTTACTTCCCCCGTTTTTTAAAATCACAGCTTCAAGAAGGTCTACATGATTTCGTAAAAAACACGAGTTTTTAGAAAATGTGTTTTATTTCATAAATGGAATCAACAAAGTATGCACATTCTACGTCATGACGACTTTCTATAGTTTGCGCATGCGTTTGGAAATAAGAAAAGCTTACTTCCCCCGTTTTTTAAAATCACAGCTTCTAGAAGGTTTACATGGTTTCTTAAAAAACACGAGTTTTTAGAAAATGTGTTTTATTTCATAAATGGAATCAACAATGTATGCACATTCTACATCATAACGACTTTCTATAGTTTGCGTATGCGTCCAGAAATAAGAAAAGCTTACTTCCACCGTTTTTTAAAATCACAGCTTCTAGAAGGTTTACATGATTTCTTAAAAAACACGAGTTTTTAGAAAATGTGTCTTATTTCATAAATGGAATCAACAAAGTATGCATATTCTACGTCATAACGACATTCTATAGTTTGCGCATTCGTCTGGAAATAAGAAAAGCTTAGTTCCACCGTTTTTTAAAATCACAGCTTCTACAAGGTTTACATGATTTCTTAAAAAACACGAGTTTTTAGCAAATGTGTTTTGTTTCATAAATGGAATCAACAAAGTATGCACATTCTACGGCATAACGACTTTCTATAGTTTGCGCATTCGTCCGGAAATAAGAAAAGCTTACTTCCCCCGTTTTTTAAAATCACAGCTTCTAGAATGTTTACATGATTTCTTAAAAAACACGAGTTTTTAGAAAATGTGTTTTATTTCATAAATGGAATCAACAAAGTATGCACATTCTACGTCATAACGACTTTCTATAGTTTGCGCATGAGTCCGGAAATAAGAAAAGCTTACTTCCTTCGTTTTTTAAAATCACAGCTTCTGGAAGGTTTACATGATTTCTTAAAAAACACGAGTTTTTAGAAAATGTGTTTTATTTCATAAATGGAATCTAAAAAGTAAGCACATTCTACGTCATAACGACTTTCTATAGTTTGCGCATGCGTCCGGAAATAAGAAAAGCTTACTTCCCCCGTTTTTTAAAATCACAGCTTCTAGAAGGTCTACATGATTTCGTAAAAAACACGAGTTTTTAGAAAATGTGTTTTATTTCATAAATGGAATCTACAAATTATGCACATTCTACGTCATAACGACTTTCTATAGTTTGCGCATGCGTTTAGAAATAAGAAAAGCTTACTTCCCCCGTTTACTAAAATCACAGCTTCTAGAAAGTTTACATGATTTCTTAAAAAACACGAGTTTTTAGAAAATGTGTTTTATTTAAAAAATGGAATCAACAAAGTATGCACATTCTACGTCATAACGACTTTCTATAGTTTGCGCATGTGTCCGGAAATAAGAAAAGCTTACTTCCACCGTTTTTTAAAATCACGGCTTCTAGAAGGTTTACATGATTTCGTAAAAAACACGAGTTTTTAGAAAATGTGTTTTATTTCATAAATGGAATCTACACAGTATGCACATTCTACGTCATAACGACTTTCTATAGTTTTCGAATGCGTCCAGAAATAAGAAAAGCTTACTTCCACCGTGTTTTAAAATCACAGCTTCTAGAAGGTTTACATGATTTCATAAAAAACACGAGTTTTTAGAAAATGTGTTTTATTTCATCAATGGAAACTACAAAGTATGCACATTCTACGTCATAACGACTTTCTATAGTTTGCGCATGCGTCCGGAAATAAGAAAAGCTTACTTCCCCCGTTTTTTAAAATCATAGCTTCTAGAAGGTTTACATGATTTCTTAAAAAACACGAGTTTTTAGAAAATGTGTTTTATTTCATAAATGGAATCAACAAAGTATGCACATTCTATGTCATAACGACTTTCTATAGTTTGCGCATGCGTTTGGAAATAAGAAAAGCTTACTTCCCCCGTTTTTTAAAATCACAGCTTCTAGAAGGTTTACATGATTTCTTAAAAAACACGAGTTTTTAGAAAATGTGTTTTATTTCATAAAATGAATCAACAAAGTATGCACATTCTACGTCATAACGACTTTCTATAATTTGCGCATGCGTCCGGAAATAAGAAAAGCTTACTTCCACCGTTTTTTAAAATCACAGCTTCTAGAAGGTTTACATGATTACGTAAAAAACACGAGTTTTTAGAAAATGTGTTTTATTTCACAAATGGAATCTACAAAGTATGCACATTCTACGTCATAACGACTTTCTATTGTTTGCGCATGCGTCCGGAAATAAGAAAATCTTACTTCCACCGTTTTTTAAAATCACAGCTTCTAGAAGGTTTACATGATTTTGTAAAAAACACGAGTTTTTAGAAAATGTGTTTTATTTCATAAACGGAATCAACAAAGTATGCACATTCTATGTCATAACGACTTTCTATAGTTTGCGCATGCGTTTGGAAATAAGAAAAGCTTACTTCCCCCGTTTTTTAAAATCACATCTTCTAGAAGGTTTACATGATTTCTTAAAAAACACGAGTTTTTAGAAAATGTGTTTTATTTCATAAATGGAATCAACAAAGTATGCACATTCTACGTCATAACGACTTTCTATAGTTTGCGCATCCGTCCGGAAAGAAGAAAAGCTTGCTTCCACCATTTTTTAAAATCACAGCTTCTAGAAGGTTTACATGATTACGTAAAAAACACGAGTTTTTAGAAAATGTTTTTTATTTCACAAATTGAATCTACAAAGTATGCACATTCTACGTCATAACGACTTTCCATAGTTTGCCCATGCGTCCGGAAATAAGAAAAGCTTAATTCCACCATTTTTTTAAATCACAGCTTCTAGAGGGTTTACATGATTTCTTAAAAAACACGAGTATTTAGAAAATGTGTTTTATTTCATAAATGGAATCGACAAAGTATGCACATTCTACGTCATCACGACTTTCTATAGTTTGCGCATGCGTTTGGAAAAAAGAAAAGCTTACTTCCCCCGTTTTTTAAAATCACAGATTCTAGAAGGTTTACATGATTTCTTAAAAAACAAAATTTTTTAGAAAATGTGTTTTATTTCATAAATGGAATCAACAAAATATGCACATTCTACGTCATAACGACTTTATATAGTTCGCGCATGTGTTTGGCAATAAGAAAAGCTTACTTCCCCCGTTTTCTAAAATCACAGCTTCTAGAAGGTTTACATGATTTCTTAAAAAACACGAGTTTTTAGAAAATGTGTTTTCTTTCATAAATGGAATCAAAAAAGTATGCACATTCTACATCATAACGACTTTCTATAGTTTTTTGCATGCGTCCGGAAATAAGAAAAGCTTACTTCCACCATTTTTTAAAATCACGGCTTCTAGAAGGTTTACATGATTTCGTAAAAAACACGAGTTTTTAGAAAATGTGTTTTATTTCATAAATGGAATCTACAAAGTATGCACATTCTATGTCATAACGACTTTCTATTGTTTGCGCATGCGTCCGGAAATAAGAAAAGCTTACTTCCCCCGTTTTTTAAAATCACAGCTTCTAGAAGGTTTACATGATTTCTTAAAAAACACGAGTTTTTAGAAAATGTGTCTTATTTCGTAAATTGAATCAACAAAGTATGCACATTCTACGTCATAACGACTTTCTATAGTTTGCGCATTCGTCCGGAAATAAGAAAAGCTTACTTCCACCGTTTTTTAAAATCACAGCTTCTAGAAGGTTTACATGATTTCGTAAAAAACACAAGTTTTTAGAAAATGTGTTTTATTTCATAAATGGAATCTACAAAGTACGCACATTCTACGTCATAACGACTTTCTATATTTTTTGCATGCGTCCGGAAATAAGAAAAGCTTACTTCCACCGTTTTTTAAAATCACAGCTTCTAGAAGGTTTACATGATTTCGTAAAAAACACGATTTTTTAGAAAATGTGTTTTATTTCATCGATGGAATCTACAAAGTATGCACATTCTACGTCATAACGACTTTCTATAGTTTGCGCCTGTGTTTGGAAATAAGAAAATCTTACTTCCCCTGTTTTTTAAAATCACAGCTTCTAGAAGGTTTACATGATTTCGTAAAAAACAAGAGTTTTTAGAAAATGGGTTTTATTTCATAAATGGAATCAACAAAGTATGCACATTCTACGTCATGACGACTTTCTATAATTTGCGCATGCGTCCAGAAATAAGAAAAGCTTACTTCCACCGTTTTTTAAAATCACAGCTTCTAGAAGGTTTACATGATTTCGTAAAAAACACGAGATTTTAGAAAATGTGTTTTATTTCATAAATGGAATCTACAAAGTATGCAAATTCTACGTCATAATGACTTTCTATATTTTGTGCATGCGTCTGGAAATAAGAAAAGCTTCCTTCCCCCGTTTTTTAAAATCACAGCTTCTAGAAGGTTTACATGATTTCTTAAAAAACACGAGTTTTTAGAAAATGTGTTTTATTTCATAAATGGAATCAACAAAGTCTGCACATTCTACGTCATAATGACTTTCTATAGTTTGCGCATGCGTTTGGAAATAAGAAAAGCTTACTTCCCCCGTTTTTTAAAATCACAGCTTCTAGAAGGTTTACATGATTTCTTAAAAAACACGAGTTTTTAGAAAATGTGTTTTATTTCATAAATGGAATCGACAAAGTATGCACATTCTATGTCATAATGACTTTCTATAGTTTGCGCGTGCGTCCGGAAATAAGAAAAGCTGACTTCCACCGTTTTTTAAAATCATAGCTTCTAGAAGGTTTACATGATTTCGTTAAAAACATGAGTTTTTAGAAAATGTGTTTTATTTCATAAATGGAATCTACAAAGTATGCACATTCTACGTCATAACGACTTTCTATAGTTTCCGCATGCGTCCGGAAATAAGAAAAGCTTACTTCCCCGGTTTTTTAAAATCACAGCTTCTAGAAGGTTTACATGATTTCTTAAAAAACACGAGTTTTTAGAAAATGAGTATTATTTCATAAATGGAATCTACAAAGTATGCACATTCTACGTCATAACGACATTCTATAGTTTGCGCATGCGTCCGGAAATAAGAAAAGCTTACTGGAAGGTTTACATGATTTCTTAAAAAACACGAGTTTTTAGAAAATGTGTTTTATTTCATAAATGGAATCTAAAGAGTATGCACATTCTACATCATAACGACTTTCTATAGTTTGCGCATGCGTCCGGAAATAAGAAAAGCTTACTTCCACCGTTTTTTAAAATCACGGCTTCTAGAAGGTTTACATGATTTCGTAAAAAACACGAGTTTTTAGAAAATGTGTTTTATTTCATAAATGGAATCTACAAAGTATGCACATTCTACGTCATAACGACTTTCTATAGTTTTCGCGTGCGTCCGGAAATAAGAAAAGCTTACTTCCCCCGATTTTTAAAATCACAGCTTCTAGAAGGTTTACATGATTTGTTAAAAAACATGACTTTCTAGAAAATGTGTTTTATTTCGTAAATGGAATCAAAAAAGTATGCACATTCTACGTCATAACGACTTTCTATAGTTTACGCATGCGTCCAGAAATAAGAAAAGCTTACTTCCACCGTTTTTTAAAATCACAGCTTCTAGAAGGTTTACATGATTTCTTAAAAAACACGAGTTTTTAGAAAATGTGTTTTATTTCATAAATGGAATGTACAAAGTATGCACATTCTACGTCACAACGACTTTCTATAGTTTGTGCATGAGTCCGGAAATAAGAAAAGCTTACTTCCTTCATTTTTTAAAATCACAGCTTCTGGAAGGTTTACATGATTTCTTAAAAAACACGAGTTTTTAGAAAATGTGTTTTATTTCATAAATGGAATCTAAAAAGTATGCACATTCTACGTCATAACGACTTTCTATAGTTTGCGCATGCGTCCGGAAATAAGAAAAGATTACTTCCCCCGTTTTTTAAAATCACAGCTTCTAGAAGGTTTACATGATTTCGTAAAAAACACGAGTTTTTAGAAAATGTGTTTTATTTCATCAATGGAATCAACAAAGTATGCACATCCTACGTCATAATGACTTTCTATAGTTTGCGCATGCGTCCGGAAATAAGAGAAGCTTACTTCCCCCGATTTTTAAAATCACAGCTTCTAGAAGGTTTACATGATTCCTTAAAAAACACGAGTTTTTAGAAAATGTGTTTTATTTCATAAATGGAATCAACAAAGTATGCACATTCTACGTCATAACGACTTTCTATAGTTTGCGCATGCGTTTGGAAATAAGAAAAACTTACTTCCTCGTTTTTTAAAATCACAGCTTCTAGAAGGTTTACATGATTTGTTAAAAAACATGACTTTCTAGAAAATGTGTTTTATTTCATAAATGGAATCAAAAAAGTATGCACATTCTACGTCATAACGACTTTCTATAGTTTGCGCATGCGTCCAGAAATAAGAAAAGCTTACTTCCACCGTTTTTTAAAATCACAGCTTCTAGAAGGTTTACATGATTTCTTAAAAAACACGAGTTTTTAGAAAATGTGTTTTATTTCATAAATGGAATGTACAAAGTATGCACATTCTACGTCACAACGACTTTCTATAGTTTGTGCATGAGTCCGGAAATAAGAAAAGCTTACTTCCTTCATTTTTTAAAATCACAGCTTCTGGAAGGTTTACATGATTTCTTAAAAAACACGAGTTTTTAGAAAATGTGTTTTATTTCATAAATGGAATCTAAAAAGTATGCACATTCTACGTCATAACGACTTTCTATAGTTTGCGCATGCGTCCGGAAATAAGAAAAGATTACTTCCCCCGTTTTTTAAAATCACAGCTTCTAGAAGGTCTACATGATTTCGTAAAAAACACGAGTTTTTAGAAAATGTGTTTTATTTCATAAATGGAATCTACAAAGTATGCACATTCTACGTCATAACGACTTTCTATAGTTTGCGCATGCGTTTAGAAATAAGAAAAGCTTACTTCCCCCGTTTACTAAAATCACAGCTTCTAGAAGGTTTACATGATTTCTTAAAAAACACGAGTTTTTAGAAAATGTGTTTTATTTAAAAAATGGAATCAATAAAGTATGCACATTCTACTTCATAACGACTTTCTATAGTTTGCGCATGCGTCCGGAAATAAGAAAAGCTTCTTTCCACCGTTTTTTAAAATCACAGCTTCTAGAAGGTTTACATAATTTCGTAAAAAACACGAGTTTTTAGAAAATGTGTTTTATTTCATAAATGGAATCTACAAAGTATGCACATTCTACGTCACAACGACTTTCTATAGTTTGCGCATGCGTCCGGAAATAAGAAAAGCTTACTTCCCTCGTTTTTTAAAATCACAGCTTCTAGAAGGTTTACATGATTTCTTAAAAAACACGAGTTTTTAGAAAATGTGTTTTATTTCATAAATGGAATCAACAAAGTATGCACATTCTACGTCACAACGACTTTCTATAGTTTGCGCATGGGTCGGGAAATAAGAAAATCTTACTTCCCCCGTTTTTTAAAATCACAGCTTCTAGAAGGTTTACATGTGTTCTTAAAAAACACGAGTTTTTAGAAAATGTGTTTTATTTCATAAATGGAATCAACAAAGTATGCACATTCTACGTCATAACGACTTTCTATAGTTTGAGCATGCGTTTGGAAATAAGAAAAGCTTAGTTCCCCCGTTTTTTAAAATCACAGCTTATAGAAGGTTTACATGATTTCTTAAAAAACACGAGTTTTTGGAAAATGTGTTTTATTTCATAAATGGAATCAACAAAGTATGCACATTCGACGTCATAACGACTTTCTATAGTTTATGCATGCGTCCAGAAATAAGAAAAGCTTAGTTCAACCGTATTTTAAACTCACAACTTCTAGAAGGTTTACATGATTTCGTAAAAAAACACGAGTTTTCAGAAAAATGTGTTTTATTTCATAAATGGAATCTACAAAGTATGCACATTCTACGTCATAACGACTTTCTATAGTTTGCGCACGTGTCCGAAAATAAGAAAAGCTTACTTCCCCCGTTTTTTAAAATCACAGCTTCTAGAAGGTTTACATGATTTCTTAAAAAACACGAGTTTTTAGAAAATGTGTTTTATTTCATATATGGAATCAATAAAGTATGCACATTCTACGTCATAACGACTTTCTATAGTTTGCACATGCGTCCGGAAATAAGAAAAGCTTCCTTCCACCGTTTTTTAAAATCACAGCTTCTAGAAGGTTTACATGATTTCTTAAAAAACACGAGTTTTTAGAAAATGTGTTTTATTTCATAAATGGAATCTACAAGGTATGCACATTCTACGTCATAACGACTTTCTCTAGTTTGCGCATGCGTCCGGAAATAAGAAAAGCTTACTTCCACCGTTTTTTAAAATCACAGCTTCTAGAAGGTTTACATAATTTCGTAAAAAAAACGAGTTTTTAGAAAATGTGTTTTATTTCATCAATGGAATCAACAAAGTATGCACATTCTACGTCATAACGACTTTCTATAGTTTGCGCATGCGTCTGGAAATAAGAAAAGCTTACTTCCACCATTTTTTAAAATCACAGCTTCTAGAAGGTTTACATGATTTCGTAAAAAACACGAGTTTTTAGAAGATGTGTTTTATTTAATAAATGGAATCTGCAAAGTATGCACATTCTACGTCATAATAACTTTCTATAGTTTGCGCATGTGTCCGGAAATAAGAAAAGCTTACTTCCCCCGTTTTTTAAAATCACAGCTTCTAGAAGGTTTACATGATTTCTTAAAAAACACGAGTTTTTAGAAAATGTGTTTTATTTCATAAAAGGAATTTAAAAAGTATGCACATTCTACGTCATAACGACTTTCTATAGTATGCGCATTCGTCCGGAAATAAGAAAATCTTACTTCCCCCGTTTTTTAAAATCACAGCTTCTAGAAGGTTTACATGATTTCTTAAAAAACACGAGTTTTTAGAAAATGTGTTTCATTTCATAAATGGAATCAACAAAGTATGCACATTCTACGTCATAACGACTTTCTCTAGTTTCCGCATGCGTCCGGAAATAAGAAAAGCTTACTTCCACCGTTTTTTAAAATCACAGCTTCTAGAACGTTTACATGATTTCGTAAAAAACACGAGTTTTTAGAAAATGTGTTTTATTTCATAAATGGAATCTACAAAGTATGCACATTCTACGTCATAACGACTTTCTATAGTTTGCGCATGCGTCGGGAAATAATAAAAGCTTACTTCCCCCGTTTTTTAAAATCACAGCTTCTAGAAGGTTTACATGATTTCTTAAAAAACACGAGTTTTTAGAAAATGTGTTTTATTTCATAAATGGAATCAACAAAGTATGCACATTCTATGTCATAACGACTTTCTATTGTTTGCGCATGCGTTTGGAAATAAGAAAAGCTTACTTCCCCCGTTTTTTAAAATCACAGCTTCTAGAAGGTTTACATGATTTCTTAAAAAACACGAGTTTTTAGAAAATGTGTTTTATTTCATAAATCGAATCAACAAAGTATGCACATTCTACGTCATAACGACTTTCTATAGTTTGCGCATGCATCCGGAAATAAGAAAAGCTTACTTCCACCGTTTTTTAAAATCACAGCTTCTAGAAGGTTTACATAATTTCGTAAAAAAAACGAGTTTTTAGAAAATGTGTTTTATTTCATCAATGGAATCAACAAAGTATGCACATTCTACGTCATAACTACTTTCTATAGTTTGCGCATTCGTCCGGAAATAAGAAAAGCTTACTTCCACCGTTTTTTAAAATGACACTTTTAGAAGGTTTACATGATTTCGTAAAAAATATCAGTTTTTAGAAAATGTGTTTTATTTCATAAATGGAATCTACAAAGTATGCACATTCTACTTCATAACGACTTTCTATAGTTTGCGCATGCGTCCGGAAATAAGAAAAGCTTACTTCCCCCGTTTTTTAAAATCACAGCTTCTAGAACGTTTACATGATTTCGTAAAAAACACGAGTTTTTAGAAAATGTGTTTTATTTCATAAATGGAATCTACAAACTATGCACATTCTACGTCATAACGACTTTCAATAGTTTGTGCATGCGTCCGGAAATAAGAAAAGCTTACTTCGCCCGTTTTTTAAAATCACATTTTCTAGAAGGTTTACATGATTTCTTAAAAAACACGAGTTTTTAGAAAAGGTGTTTCAATTCATCAATGAAATCAACAAAGTATGCACATTCTACGTCATAACGACTTTCTATAGTTTGGGTATGCGTTTGGAAATACGAAAAGCTTACTTCCCCCGTTTTCTAAAATCACAGCTTCTAGAAGGTTTACATGATTTCTTAAAAAACACGAGTTTTTAGAAAATGTGTTTTATTTCATAAATGGAATCAACAAAGTATGCACATTCTAAATCATAACGATTTTCTATAGTTTGCGCATGCGTCCGGAAATAAGAAAAGCTTACTTCCACCATTTTTTAAAATCACGGTTTCTAGAAGGTTTACATGATTTCGTAAAAAACACGAGTTTTTAGAAAATGTGTTTTATTTCATGAATGGAATCTACAAAGTATGCACATTCTACGTCATAACGACTTTCTATAGTTTTCGCATGCGTCCAGAAATAAGAAAAGCTTACTTCCACCGTTTTTTAAAATCACAGCTTCTAGAAGGTTTACATGATTTCATAAAAAACACGAGTTTTTAGAAAATGTGTTTTATTTCATCAATGGAAACTACAAAGTATGCACATTCTACGTCATAACGACTTTCTATAGTTTGCGCATGCGTCCGGAAATAAGAAAAGCTTACTTCCCCCGTTTTTTAAAATCATAGCTTCTAGAAGGTTTACATGATTTCTTAAAAAACACGAGTTTTTAGAAAATGTGTTTTATTTCATAAATGGAATCAACTAAGTATGCACATTCTATGTCATAACGACTTTCTATAGTTTGCGCATGCGTTTGGAAATAAGAAAAGCTTACTTCCCCCGTTTTTTAAAATCACAGCTTCTAGAAGGTTTACATGATTTCTTAAAAAACACGAGTTTTTAGAAAATGTGTTTTATTTCATAAATGGAATCAACAAAGTATGCACATTCTACGTCATAACGACTTTCTATAGTTTGCGCATTCGTCCGGAAATAAGAAAAGCTTACTTCCCCCGTTTTTTAAAATCACAGCTTCTAGAAGGTCTACATGATTTCGTAAAAAACACGAGTTTTTAGAAAATGTGTTTTATTTCATAAATGGAATCTACAAAGTATGCACATTCAACGTCATAACGACTTTCTATAGTTTGCGCATGCGTTTAGAAATAAGAAAAGCTTACTTCCCCCGTTTACTAAAATCACAGCTTCTAGAAGGTTTACATGATTTCTTAAAAAACACGAGTTTTTAGAAAATGTGTTTTATTTAAAAAATGGAATCAACAAAGTATGCACATTCTACGTCATAACGACTTTCTATAGTTTGCGCATGTGTCCGGAAATAAGAAAAGCTTACTTCCACCGTTTTTTAAAATCACAGCTTCTAGAAGGTTTACATGATTTCGTAAAAAACACGAGTTTTTAGAAAATGTGTTTTATTTCATGAATGGAATCTACAAAGTATGCACATTCTACGTCATAACGACTTTCTATAGTTTTCGCATGCGTCCAGAAATAAGAAAAGCTTACTTCCACCGTTTTTTAAAATCACAGCTTCTAGAAGGTTTACATGATTTCATAAAAAACACGAGTTTTTAGAAAATGTGTTTTATTTCATCAATGGAAACTACAAAGTATGCACATTCTACGTCATAACGACTTTCTATAGTTTGCGCATGCGTCCGGAAATAAGAAAAGCTTACTTCCCCCGTTTTTTAAAATCATAGCTTCTAGAAGGTTTACATGATTTCTTAAAAAACACGAGTTTTTAGAAAATGTGTTTTATTTCATAAATGGAATCAACTAAGTATGCACATTCTATGTCATAACGACTTTCTATAGTTTGCGCATGCGTTTGGAAATAAGAAAAGCTTACTTCCCCCGTTTTTTAAAATCACAGCTTCTAGAAGGTTTACATGATTTCTTAAAAAACACGAGTTTTTTGAAAATGTGTTTTATTTCATAAAATGAATCAACAAAGTATGCACATTCTACGTCATAACGACTTTCTATAATTTGCGCATGCGTCCGGAAATAAGAAAAGCTTACTTCCACCGTTTTTTAAAATCACAGCTTCTAGAAGGTTTACATGATTACGTAAAAAACACGAGTTTTTAGAAAATGTGTTTTATTTCACAAATGGAATCTACAAAGTATGCACATTCTACGTCATAACGACTTTCTATTGTTTGCGCATGCGTCCGGAAATAAGAAAATCCTACTTCCACCGTTTTTTTAAATCACAGCTTCTAGAAGGTTTACATGATTTTGTAAAAAACACGAGTTTTTAGAAAATGTGTTTTATTTCATAAATGGAATCAACAAAGTATGCACATTCTATGTCATAACGACTTTCTATAGTTTGCGCATGCGTTTGGAAATAATAAAAGCTTACTTCCCCCGTTTTTTAAAATCACATCTTCTAGAAGGTTTACATGATTTCTTAAAAAACACGAGTTTTTAGAAAATGTGTTTTATTTCATAAATGGAATCAACAAAGTATGCACATTCTACGTCATAACGACTTTCTATAGTTTGCGCATCCGTCCGGAAATAAGAAAAGCTTACTTCCACCATTTTTTAAAATCACAGCTTCTAGAAGGTTTACATGATTACGTAAAAAACACGAGTTTTTAGAAAATGTTTTTTATTTCACAAATTGAATCTACAAAGTATGCACATTCTACGTCATAACGACTTTCCATAGTTTGCCCATGCGTCCGGAAATAAGAAAAGCTTACTTCCACCATTTTTTTAAATCACAGCTTCTAGAGGGTTTACATGATTTCTTAAAAAACACGAGTATTTAGAAAATGTGTTTTATTTCATAAATGGAATCGACAAAGTATGCACATTCTACGTCATCACGACTTTCTATAGTTTGCGCATGCGTTTGGAAAAAAGAAAAGCTTACTTCCCCCGTTTTTTAAAATCACAGCTTCTAGAAGGTTTACATGATTTCTTAAAAAACAAAATTTTTTAGAAAATGTGTTTTATTTCATAAATGGAATCAACAAAATATGCACATTCTACATCATAACGACTTTATATAGTTCGCGCATGCGTTGGGCAATAAGAAAAGCTTACTTCCCCCGTTTTCTAAAATCACAGCTTCTAGAAGGTTTACATGATTTCTTAAAAAACACGAGTTTTTAGAAAATGTGTTTTCTTTCATAAATGGAATCAAAAAAGTATGCACATTCTACATCATAACGACTTTCTATAGTTTGTGCATGCGTCCGGAAATAAGAAAAGCTTACTTCCACCGTTTTTTAAAATCACGGCTTCTAGAAGGTTTACATGATTTCGTAAAAAACACGAGTTTTTAGAAAATGTGTTTTATTTCATAAATGGAATCTACAAAGTATGCACATTCTATGTCATAACGACTTTCTATTGTTTGCGCATGCGTCCGGAAATAAGAAAAGCTTACTTCCCCCGTTTTTTAAAATCACAGCTTCTAGAAGGTTTACATGATTTCTTAAAAAACACGAGTTTTTAGAAAATGTGTCTTATTTCGTAAATTGAATCAACAAAGTATGCACATTCTACGTCATAACGACTTTCTATAGTTTGCGCATTCGTCCGGAAATAAGAAAAGCTTACTTCCACCGTTTTTTAAAATCACAGCTTCTAGAAGGTTTACATGATTTCGTAAAAAACACAAGTTTTTAGAAAATGTGTTTTATTTCATAAATGGAATGTACAAAGTACGCACATTCTACGTCATAACGACTTTCTATATTTTGTGCATGCGTCCGGAAATAAGAAAAGCTTACTTCCACCGTTTTTTAAAATCACAGCTTCTAGAAGGTTTACATGATTTCGTAAAAAACACGATTTTTTAGAAAATGTGTTTTATTTCATCGATGGAATCTACAAAGTATGCACATTCTACGTCATAACGACTTTCTATAGTTTGCGCCTGTGTTTGGAAATAAGAAAATTTTACTTCCCCCGTTTTTTAAAATCACAGCTTCTAGAAGGTTTACATGATTTCGTAAAAAACAAGAGTTTTTAGAAAATGGGTTTTATTTCATAAATGGAATCAACAAAGTATGCACATTCTACGTCATGACGACTTCCTATAATTTGCGCATGCGTCCAGAAATAAGAAAAGCTTACTTCCACCGTTTTTTAAAATCACAGCTTCTAGAAGGTTTACATGATTTCGTAAAAAACACGAGATTTTAGAAAATGTGTTTTATTTCATAAATGGAATCTACAAAGTATGCAAATTCTACGTCATAATGACTTTCTATATTTTGTGCATGCGTCTGGAAATAAGAAAAGCTTCCTTCCCCCGTTTTTTAAAATCACAGCTTCTAGAAGGTTTACATGATTTCTTAAAAAACACGAGTTTTTAGAAAATGTGTTTTATTTCATAAATGGAATCAACAAAGTCTGCACATTCTACGTCATAACGACTTTCTATAGTTTGCGCATGCGTTTGGAAATAAGAAAAGCTTACTTCCCCCGTTTTTTAAAATCACAGCTTCTAGAAGGTTTACATGATTTCTTAAAAAACACGAGTTTTTAGAAAATGTGTTTTATTTCATAAATGGAATCGACAAAGTATGCACATTCTATGTCATAATGACTTTCTATAGTTTGCGCGTGCGTCCGGAAATAAGAAAAGCTGACTTCCACCGTTTTTTAAAATCATAGCTTCTAGAAGGTTTACATGATTTCGTTAAAAACACGAGTTTTTAGAAAATGTGTTTTATTTCATAAATGGAATCTACAAAGTATGCACATTCTACGTCATAACGACTTTCTATAGTTTCCGCATGCGTCCGGAAATAAGAAAAGCTTAGTTCCACCGTTTTTTAAAATCATAGCTTCTAGAAGGTTTACATGATTTCGTAAAAAACACGAGTTTTTAGAAAATGTGTTTTATTTCATAAATGGAATCTAAAAAGTATGCACATTCTACGTCATAACGACTTTCTATAGTTTGCGCATGCGTCCGGAAATAAGAAAAGCTTACTTCCCCGGTTTTTTAAAATCACAGCTTCTAGAAGGTTTACATGATTTCTTAAAAAACACGAGTTTTTAGAAAATGAGTATTATTTCATAAATGGAATCTACAAAGTATGCACATTCTACGTCATAACGACATTCTATAGTTTGCGCATGCGTCCGGAAATAAGAAAAGCTTACTGGAAGGTTTACATGATTTCTTAAAAAACAAGAGTTTTTAGAAAATGTGTTTTATTTCATAAATGTAATCTAAAAAGTATGCACATTCTACATCATAACGACTTTCTATAGTTTGCGCATGCGTCCGGAAATAAGAAAAGCTTACTTCCACCGTTTTTTAAAATCACGGCTTCTAGAAGGTTTACATGATTTTGTAAAAAACACGAGTTTTTAGAAAATGTGTTTTATTTCATAAATGGAATCTACAAAGTATGCACATTCTACGTCATAACGACTTTCTATAGTTTTCGCGTGCGTCCGGAAATAAGAAAAGCTTACTTCCCCCGATTTTTAAAATCACAGCTTCTAGAAGGTTTACATGATTCCTTAAAAAACACGAGTTTTTAGAAAATGTGTTTTATTTCATAAATGGAATCAACAAAGTATGCACATTCTACATCATAACGACTTTCTATAGTTTGCGCATGCGTTTGGAAATAAGAAAAGCTTACTTCCCCCGTTTTCTAAAATCACAGCTTCTAGAAGGTTTACATGGTTTCTTAAAAAACATGAGTTTTTAGAAAATGTGTTTTATTTCATAAATGGAATCAACAATGTATGCACATTCTTGTCATAACGACTTTCTATAGTTTGCGCATGCGTCCGGAAATAAGAAAATCTTACTTCCACCGTCTTTTAAAATCACAGCTTCTAGAAGGTTTACATGATTTCTTAAAAAACACAAGTTTTTAGAAAATGTGTTTTATTTCATCAATGGAATCAACAAAGTATGCACATTCTACGTCATAACGACTTTCTATAGTTTGCGCATGCGTCCGGAAATAAGAAAAGCTTACTTCCACCGTTTTTTAAAATCACAGCTTCTAGAAGGTTTACATGATTTCGTAAAAAACACTAGTTTTTAGAAAATGTGTTTTATTTCATCAATGGAATCTACAAAGTATGCACATTCTACGTCATAACGACTTTCTATAGTTTACGCTTGCGTTTGGAAATAAGAAAATCTTACTTCCCCCGTTTTTTAAAATCACAGATTCTAGAAGGTTTACATGATTTCGTAAAAAACACGACTTTTTAGAAAATGGGTTTTATTTCATAAATAGAATCTACAAAGTATGCACATTCTACGTCATAACGATTTTCTATAGTTTGCGCATGCGTCCAGAAATAAGAAAAGATTACTTCCACCGTTTTTTAAAATCACAGCTTCTAGAAGGTTTACATGATTTCGTAAAAAACACGAGTTTTTAGAAAATGTGTTTTATTTCATAAATGGAATCTACAATGTATGCACATTCTACATCATAACGACTTTCTATAGTTTGCGCATGCGTCCGGAAATAAGAAAAGCTTACTTCCACCGTTTTTTAAAATCACAGCTTCTAGAAGGTTTACATGATTTCGTAAAAAACACGAGTTTTTAGAAAATGTGTTTTATTTCATCAATGGAATCTACAAAGTATGCACATTCTACGTCATAACGACTTTCTATAGTTTGCGCCTGCGTTTGGAAATAAGAAAATCTTACTTCCCCCGTTTTTTAAAATCACAGCTTCTAGAAGGTTTACATGATTTCGTAAAAAACACGAGTTTTTAGAAAATGGGTTTTATTTCATAAATGGAATCAACAAAGTATGCACATTCTACGTCATGATGACTTTCTATAGTTTGCGCATGCGTTTGGAATTAAGAAAAGCTTACTTCCCCCGTTTTTTAAAATCACAGCTTCTAGAAGGTTTACATGATTTCGTAAAAAACATGAGTTTTTAGAAAATGTGTTTTATTTCATAAATGGAATGTACAAAGTATGCACATTCTACGTCATAACGACTTTCTATAGTTTGCGCATGCGTCCGGAAATAAGAAAAGCTTACTTCCTTCGTTTTTTAAAATCACAGCTTCTAGAAGGTTTACATGATTTCTTAAAAAACAAGAGTTTTTAGAAAAGGTGTTTTATTTCATAAATGGAATAAAAAAAGTATGCATATTCTACGTCATAACGACTTTCTATAGTTTGCGCATGCGTCCGGAAATAAGAAAAGCTTACTTCCCCCGTTTTTTAAAATTACAGCTTCTGGAAGGTTTACATGATTTCTTAAAAAACACGAGTTTTTAGAAAATGTGTTTTATTTCATAAATGTAATCTAAAAAGTATGCACATTCTACGTCATAACGACTTTCTATAGTTTGCGAATACGTCCGGAAATAAGAAAAGCTTACTTCCCTGGTTTTTTAAAATCACAGCTTCTAGAAGGTTTACATGATTTCTTAAAAAACATGAGTTTTTAGAAAATGAGTTTTATTTCATGAATGGAATCAACAAAGTATGCACATTCTACGTCATAACGACTTTCTATGGTTTGCGCATGCGTCCGGAAATAAGAAAAGCTTACTTCCACCGTTTTTTAAAATCACAGCTTCTAGAAGGTTTACATGATTTCGTAAAAAACACGAGTTTTTAGAAAATGTGTTTTATTTCGTAAATGGAATCTACAAAGTATGCACAGTCTACGTCATAACGACTTTCAATAGTTTGTGCATGCGTCCGGAAATAAGAAAAGCTTACTTCCCCCGTTTTTTAAAATCACATTTTCTAGAAGGTTTACATGATTTCGTAAAAAACACGAGTTTTTAGAAAATGTGTTTTATTTCACAAATGGAATCTACAAAGTATGCACATTCTACGTCATAACGACTTTCTATTGTTTGCGCATGCGTCCGGAAATAAGAAAAGCTTACTTCGCCCGTTTTTTAAAATCACAGCTTCTAGAAGGTTTACATGATTTCGTAAAAAACACGAGTTTTTAGAAAATGTGTTTTATTTCATAAATGGAATCAACAAAGTATGCACATTCTATGTCATAACGACTTTCTATAGTTTGCGCATGCGTTTGGAAATAAGAAAAGCTTACTTCACCCGTTTTTTAAAATCACATCTTCTAGAAGGTTTACATGATTTCTTAAAAAACACGAGTTTTTAGAAAATGTGTTTTATTTCATAAATGGAATCAACAAAGTATGCACATTCTACGTCATAATGACTTTCTATAGTTTGCGCATGCGTCCGGAAATAAGAAAAGCTTACTTCCACCGTTTTTTAAAATCACGGCTTCTAGAAGGTTAACATGATTTCGTAAAAAACACGAGTTTTTAGAAAATGTGTTTTATTTCATAAATGGAATCTACAAAGTATCCACATTCTACGTCATAACGACTTTCTATAGTTTGCTCATGCGTCCTGAAATAAGAAAAGCTTACTTCCCCCGTTTTTTAAAATCACAGCTTCTAGAAGGTTCACATGATTTCTTAAAAAACATGAGTTTTTAGAAAATGTGTTTTATTTCATAAATGGAATCAACAAAGTATGCACATTCTACGTCATAACGACTTTCTATAATTTTACGTATGCGTCCGGAAATAAGAAAAGCTTACTTCCACCGTTTTTTAAAATCACAGCTTCTAGAAGGTTTATATGATTTCGTAAAAAACACGAGTTTTTAGAAAATGTGTTTTATTTCATAAATGGAATCTAAAAAGTATGCACATTCTACGTCATGATGACTTTCTTTATTTTGTGCATGCGTCCGGAAATAAGTAAAGCTTCCTTCCCCCGTTCTTTAAAATCACAGCTTCTAGAAGGTTCACATGATTTCTTAAAAAACACGAGTTTTTAGAAAATGTGTTTTATTTCATAAATGGAATCAACAAAGTATGCACATTGTACGTCAAAACGACTTTCTATAGTTTGCGCATGCGTCCGGAAATAAGAAAAGCTTACTTCCCCCGTTTTTTAAAATCACAGCTTCTAGAAGGTTTACATTATTTCTTAAAAAACACGAGTTTTTAGAAAATGTGTTTTATTTCATAAATGGAATCAACAAAGTATGCACATTCTACGTCATAACGAATTTCTATAGTTTGCGCACGCGTTTGGAAATAAGAAAAGCTTACTTCCCCCGTTTTTTAAAATCACAGCTTCTAGAAGGTTTACATGATTTCTTAAAAAACACGAGTTTTTAGAAAATGTTTTTTATTTCATAAATGGAAACAACAAAGTATGCACATTCTACGTCATAAAGACTTTCTATAGTTTGCGCATTCGTCCGGAAATACGAAAAGCTTACTTCCCCCATTTTTTAAAATCACAGCTTCTAGAAGGTTTACATGATTTATTAAAAAACACGAGTTTTTAGAAAATGTGTTTTATTTCATAAATGGAATCAACAAAGTATGCACATTCTATCTCATAACGACTTTCTATAGATTGCGCATGTGTCCGGAAATAAGAAAAGCTTACTTCCCCCGTTTTTTAAAATCACCGCTTCTAGAAAGTTTACATGATTCC
Source organism: Larix kaempferi (assembly GCA_027924585.1). NCBI lineage: Eukaryota > Viridiplantae > Streptophyta > Pinopsida > Pinales > Pinaceae > Larix > Larix kaempferi. The sequence continues at coordinate 407,591 of BSBM01001572.1, forward strand.
TTAAAAAACACGAGTTTTTAGAAAATGTGTTTTATTTCATAAATGGAATAAAAAAAGTATGCACATTCTACGTCATAACGACTTTCTATAGTTTGCGCATTCGTCCGGAAATAAGAAAAGCTTACTTCCCTCGTTTTTTAAAATCACAGCTTCTAGAAGGTTTACATGATTTATTAAAAAACACGAGTTTTTAGAAAATGTGTTTTATTTCATAAATGGAATCAAGAAAGTATGCACATTCTATGTCATAACGACTTTCTATAGATTGCCCATGTGTCCGGAAATAAGAAAAGCTTACTTCCCCCGTTTTTTAAAATCACAGCTTCTAGAAGGTTTACATGATTTATTAAAAAACACGAGTTTTTAGAAAATGTGTTTTATTTCAAAAATGGAATCAACAAAGTATGTACATTCTACGTCATAACGACTTTCTATAGTTTGAGCATGCGTTTGGAAATAAGAAAAGCTTACTTCCCCCGTTTTTTAAAATCACAGCTTCTAGAAGGTTTACATGATTTCTTAAAAAACACGAGTTTTTAGAAAATGTGTTTTATTTCATAAATGGAATAAAAAAAGTATGCACTTTCTACGTCGTAACGACTTTCTATAGTTTGCGCATGCGTCCGGAAATAAGAAAAACTTACTTCCACCGTTTTTTAAAATCACAGCTTCTAGAAGGTTTACATGATTTCTTAAAAAACACGAGTTAGAAAATTTGTTTTATTTCATAAATGGAATCAACAAAGTATGCACATTCTACATCATAACGACTTTTTATAGTTTGCGCATGCGTCCGGAAATAAGAAAAGATTATTTCAACCGTTCTTTAAAATCACAGCTTATATAAGGTTTACATAATTTCGTAAAAAACACAAGTTTTTAGAAAATGTTGTTTATTTCATAAATGGAATCTACAAAGTATGCACATTCTACATCACAACGACTTTCTATAGTTTGCGCATGCGTCCGGAAATAAGAAAAGCTTACTTCCCCCGTTTTTTAAAATCGCAGCTTCTAGAAGGTTTACATGAGTTCTTAAAAAACATGAGTTTTTAGAAAATGTGTTTTATTTCATAAATGGAATCAACAAAGTATGCACATTCTATGTCATAACGACTTTCTATAGTTTGCGCATGCGTTTGGAAATAAGAAAAACTTACTTCCCCCGTTTTTTAAAATCACAGCTTCTAGAAGGTTTACATGATTTGTTAAAAAACATGACTTTCTAGAAAATGTGTTTTATTTCATAAATGGAATCAAAAAAGTATGTACATTCTACGTCATAACGACTTTCTATAGTTTGCGCATGCGTCCAGAAATAAGAAAAGCTTACTTTCACCGTTTTTTAAAATCACAGCTTCTAGAAGGTTTACATGATTTCTTAAAAAACACGAGTTTTTAGAAAATGTGTTTTATTTCATAAATGGAATGTACAAAGTATGCACATTCTACGTCACAACGACTTTCTATAGTTTGTGCATGTGTCCGGAAATAAGAAAAGCTTACTTCCTTCGTTTTTTAAAATCACAGCTTCTGGAAGGTTTACATGATTTCTTAAAAAACACGAGTTTTTAGAAAATGTGTTTTATTTCATAAATGGAATCTAAAAAGTATGCACATTCTACGTCATAACGACTTTCTATAGTTTGCGCATGCGTCCGGAAATAAGAAAAGATTACTTCCCCCGTTTTTTAAAATCACAGCTTCTAGAAGGTCTACATGATTTCGTAAAAAACACGAGTTTTTAGAAAATGTGTTTTATTTCATAAATGGAATCTACAAAGTATGCACATTCTACGTCATAACGACTTTCTATAGTTTGCGCATGCGTTTAGAAATAAGAAAAGCTTACTTCCCCCGTTTACTAAAATCACAGCTTCTAGAAGGTTTACATGATTTCTAAAAAAAACACGAGTTTTTAGAAAATGTGTTTTATTTAAAAAATGGAATCAATAAAGTATGCACATTCTACTTCATAACGACTTTCTATAGTTTGCGCATGCGTCCGGAAATAAGAAAAGCTTCTTTCCACCGTTTTTTAAAATCACAGCTTCTAGAAGGTTTACATAATTTCGTAAAAAACACGAGTTTTTAGAAAATGTGTTTTATTTCATAAATGGAATCTACAAAGTATGCACATTCTACGTCACAACGACTTTCTATAGTTTGCGCATGCGTCCGGAAATAAGAAAAGCTTACTTCCCTCGTTTTTTAAAATCACAGCTTCTAGAAGGTTTACTTGATTTCTTAAAAAACACGAGTTTTTAGAAAATGTGTTTTATTTCATAAATGGAATCAACAAAGTATGCACATTCTACGTCACAACGACTTTCTATAGTTTGCGCATGGGTCGGGAAATAAGAAAATCTTACTTCCCCCGTTTTTTAAAATCACAGCTTCTAGAAGGTTTACATGTGTTCTTAAAAAACACGAGTTTTTAGAAAATGTGTTTTATTTCATAAATGGAATCAACAAAGTATGCACATTCTACGTCATAACGAATTTCTATAGTTTGAGCATGCGTTTGGAAATAAGAAAAGCTTAGTTCCCCCGTTTTTTAAAATCACAGCTTATAGAAGGTTTACATGATTTCTTAAAAAACACGAGTTTTTAGAAAATGTGTTTTATTTCATAAATGGAATCTACAAAGTATGCACATTCTATGTCATAACGACTTTCTATAGTTTGCGCATGCGTCCGGAAATAAGAAAAGCTTACTTCCCCCGTTTTTTAAAATCACAGCTTCTAGAAGGTTTACATGATTTCTTAAAAAACACGAGTTTTTAGAAAATGTGTTTTATTTCATCAATGGAATGAACAAAGTATGCACATTCTACGTCATAACGACTTTCTATAGTTTGCGCATGCGTCTGGAAATAAGAAAAGCTTACTTCCACCATTTTTTAAAATCACAGCTTCTAGAAGGTTTACATGATTTCGTAAAAAACACGAGTTTTTAGAAAATGTGTTTTATTTAATAAATGGAATCTGCAAAGTATGCACATTCTACGTCATAATAACTTTCTATAGTTTGCGCATGCGTCCGGAAATAAGAAAAGCTTCCTTCCACCGTTTTTTAAAATCACAGGTTCTAGAAGGTTTACATGATTTCGTAAAAAACACGAGTTTTTAGAAAATGTGTTTTATTTCATAAATGGAATCTAAAAAGTATGCACATTCTACGTCATAACGACTTTCTATTGTTTGCACATGCGTCCGGAAATAAGAAAAGCTTACTTCCCCCGTTTTTTAAAATCACAGCTTCTAGAAGGTTTACATGATTTATTAAAAAACACGAGTTTTTAGAAAATGTGTTTTATTTCATAAATGGAATCTACAAGGTATGCACATTCTACGTCATAACGACTTTCTCTAGTTTGCGCATGCGTCCGGAAATAAGAAAAGCTTACTTCCTCCGTTTCTTAAAATCACAGCTTCTAGAAGGTTTACATAATTTCGTAAAAAAAACGAGTTTTTAGAAAATGTGTTTTATTTAATCAATGGAATCAACAAAGTATGCACATTCTACGTCATAACGACTTTCTATAGTTTGCACATGTGTCCGGAAATAAGAAAAGCTTACTTCCCCCGTTTTTTAAAATCACAGCTTCTAGAAGGTTTACATGATTTCTTAAAAAACACGAGTTTTTAGAAAATGTGTTTTATTTCATCAATGGAATCAACAAAGTATGCACATTCTATGTCATAACGACTTTCTATAGTTTGCGCATGCGTCTGGAAATAAGAAAAGCTTACTTCCACCATTTTTTAAAATCACAGCTTCTAGAAGGTTTACATGATTTCGTAAAAAACACGAGTTTTTAGAAAATGTGTTTTATTTAATAAATGGAATCTGCAAAGTATGCACATTCTACGTCATAATAACTTTCTATAGTTTGCGCATGTGTCCGGAAATAAGAAAAGCTTACTTCCCCCGTTTTTTAAAATCACAGCTTCTAGAAGGTTTACATGATTTCTTAAAAAACACGAGTTTTTAGAAAATGTGTTTTATTTCATAAATGGAATGAAAAAAGTATGCACATTCTACGTCATAACGACTTTCTATAGTATGCGCATTCGTCCGGAAATAAGAAAAGCTTACTTCCCCCGTTTTTTAAAATCACAGCTTCTAGAAGGTTTACATGATTTCTTAAAAAACACGAGTTTTTAGAAAATGTGTTTCATTTCATAAATGGAATAGACAAAGTATGCACATTCTACGTCATAACGACTTTCTCTAGTTTGCGCATGCGTCTGGAAATAAGAAAAGCTTACTTCCACCGTTTTTTAAAATCACAGCTTCTAGAAGGTTTACATGATTTCGTAAAAAACACGAGATTTTAGAAAATGTGTTTTATTTCATAAATGGAATCTACAAAGTATGCAAATTCTACGTCATAACGACTTTCTATATTTTGTGCATGCGTCTGGAAATAAGAAAAGCTTCCTTCCCCCGTTTTTTAAAATCACAGCTTCTAGAAGGTTTACATGATTTCTTAAAAAACACGAGTTTTTAGAAAATGTGTTTTATTTCATAAATGGAATCAACAAAGTCTGCACATTCTACGTCATAACGACTTTCTATAGTTTGCGCATGCGTTTGGAAATAAGAAAAGCTTACTTCCCCCGTTTTTTAAAATCACAGCTTCTAGAAGGTTTACATGATTTCTTAAAAAACACGAGTTTTTAGAAAATGTGTTTTATTTCATAAATGGAATCGACAAAGTATGCACATTCTATGTCATAATGACTTTCTATAGTTTGCGCGTGCGTCCGGAAATAAGAAAAGCTGACTTCCACCGTTTTTTAAAATCATAGCTTCTAGAAGGTTTACATGATTTCGTTAAAAACATGAGTTTTTAGAAAATGTGTTTTATTTCATAAATGGAATCTACAAAGTATGCACATTCTACGTCATAACGACTTTCTATAGTTTCCGCATGCGTCCGGAAATAAGAAAAGCTTACTTCCCCGGTTTTTTAAAATCACAGCTTCTAGAAGGTTTACATGATTTCTTAAAAAACACGAGTTTTTAGAAAATGAGTATTATTTCATAAATGGAATCTACAAAGTATGCACATTCTACGTCATAACGACATTCTATAGTTTGCGCATGCGTCCGGAAATAAGAAAAGCTTACTGGTAGGTTTACATGATTTCTTAAAAAACACGAGTTTTTAGAAAATGTGTTTTATTTCATAAATGGAATCTAAAGAGTATGCACATTCTACATCATAACGACTTTCTATAGTTTGCGCATGCGTCCGGAAATAAGAAAAGCTTACTTCCACCGTTTTTTAAAATCACGGCTTCTAGAAGGTTTACATGATTTCGTAAAAAACACGAGTTTTTAGAAAATGTGTTTTATTTCATAAATGGAATCTACAAAGTATGCACATTCTACGTCATAACGACTTTCTATAGTTTTCGCGTGCGTCCGGAAATAAGAAAAGCTTACTTCCCCCGATTTTTAAAATCACAGCTTCTAGAAGGTTTACATGATTTGTTAAAAAACATGACTTTCTAGAAAATGTGTTTTATTTCATAAATGGAATCAAAAAAGTATGCACATTCTACGTCATAACGACTTTCTATAGTTTGCGCATGCGTCCAGAAATAAGAAAAGCTTACTTCCACCGTTTTTTAAAATCACAGCTTCTAGAAGGTTTACATGATTTCTTAAAAAACACGAGTTTTTAGAAAATGTGTTTTATTTCATAAATGGAATGTACAAAGTATGCACATTCTACGTCACAACGACTTTCTATAGTTTGTGCATGAGTTCGGAAATAAGAAAAGCTTACTTCCTTCATTTTTTAAAATCACAGCTTCTGAAAGGTTTACATGATTTCTTAAAAAACACGAGTTTTTAGAAAATGTGTTTTATTTCATAAATGGAATCTAAAAAGTATGCACATTCTACGTCATAACGACTTTCTATAGTTTGCGCATGCGTCCGGAAATAAGAAAAGATTACTTCCCCCGTTTTTTAAAATCACAGCTTCTAGAAGGTTTACATGATTTCGTAAAAAACACGAGTTTTTAGAAAATGTGTTTTATTTCATCAATGGAATCAACAAAGTATGCACATCCTACGTCATAATGACTTTCTATAGTTTGCGCATGCGTCCGGAAATAAGAGAAGCTTACTTCCCCCGATTTTTAAAATCACAGCTTCTAGAAGGTTTACATGATTCCTTAAAAAACACGAGTTTTTAGAAAATGTGTTTTATTTCATAAATGGAATCAACAAAGTATGCACATTCTACGTCATAACGACTTTCTATAGTTTGCGCATGCGTTTGGAAATAAGAAAAACTTACTTCCTCGTTTTTTAAAATCACAGCTTCTAGAAGGTTTACATGATTTGTTAAAAAACATGACTTTCTAGAAAATGTGTTTTATTTCATAAATGGAATCAAAAAAGTATGCACATTCTACGTCATAACGACTTTCTATAGTTTGCGCATGCGTCCAGAAATAAGAAAAGCTTACTTCCACCGTTTTTTAAAATCACAGCTTCTAGAAGGTTTACATGATTTCTTAAAAAACACGAGTTTTTAGAAAATGTGTTTTATTTCATAAATGGAATGTACAAAGTATGCACATTCTACGTCACAACGACTTTCTATAGTTTGTGCATGAGTCCGGAAATAAGAAAAGCTTACTTCCTTCATTTTTTAAAATCACAGCTTCTGGAAGGTTTACATGATTTCTTAAAAAACACGAGTTTTTAGAAAATGTGTTTTATTTCATAAATGGAATCTAAAAAGTATGCACATTCTACGTCATAACGACTTTCTATAGTTTGCGCATGCGTCCGGAAATAAGAAAAGATTACTTCCCCCGTTTTTTAAAATCACAGCTTCTAGAAGGTCTACATGATTTCGTAAAAAACACGAGTTTTTAGAAAATGTGTTTTATTTCATAAATGGAATCTACAAAGTATGCACATTCTACGTCATAACGACTTTCTATAGTTTGCGCATGCGTTTAGAAATAAGAAAAGCTTACTTCCCCCGTTTACTAAAATCACAGCTTCTAGAAGGTTTACATGATTTCTTAAAAAACACGAGTTTTTAGAAAATGTGTTTTATTTAAAAAATGGAATCAATAAAGTATGCACATTCTACTTCATAACGACTTTCTATAGTTTGCGCATGCGTCCGGAAATAAGAAAAGCTTCTTTCCACCGTTTTTTAAAATCACAGCTTCTAGAAGGTTTACATAATTTCGTAAAAAACACGAGTTTTTAGAAAATGTGTTTTATTTCATAAATGGAATCTACAAAGTATGCACATTCTACGTCACAACGACTTTCTATAGTTTGCGCATGCGTCCGGAAATAAGAAAAGCTTACTTCCCTCGTTTTTTAAAATCACAGCTTCTAGAAGGTTTACATGATTTCTTAAAAAACACGAGTTTTTAGAAAATGTGTTTTATTTCATAAATGGAATCAACAAAGTATGCACATTCTACGTCACAACGACTTTCTATAGTTTGCGCATGGGTCGGGAAATAAGAAAATCTTACTTCCCCCGTTTTTTAAAATCACAGCTTCTAGAAGGTTTACATGTGTTCTTAAAAAACACGAGTTTTTAGAAAATGTGTTTTATTTCATAAATGGAATCAACAAAGTATGCACATTCTACGTCATAACGACTTTCTATAGTTTGAGCATGCGTTTGGAAATAAGAAAAGCTTAGTTCCCCCGTTTTTTAAAATCACAGCTTATAGAAGGTTTACATGATTTCTTAAAAAACACGAGTTTTTGGAAAATGTGTTTTATTTCATAAATGGAATCAACAAAGTATGCACATTCGACGTCATAACGACTTTCTATAGTTTATGCATGCGTCCAGAAATAAGAAAAGCTTAGTTCAACCGTATTTTAAAATCACAGCTTCTAGAAGGTTTACATGATTTCGTAAAAAACACGAGTTTTCAGAAAAATGTGTTTTATTTCATAAATGGAATCTACAAAGTATGCACATTCTACGTCATAACGACTTTCTATAGTTTGCGCACGTGTCCGAAAATAAGAAAAGCTTACTTCCCCCGTTTTTTAAAATCACAGCTTCTAGAAGGTTTACATGATTTCTTAAAAAACACGAGTTTTTAGAAAATGTGTTTTATTTCATATATGGAATCAATAAAGTATGCACATTCTACGTCATAACGACTTTCTATAGTTTGCACATGCGTCCGGAAATAAGAAAAGCTTCCTTCCACCGTTTTTTAAAATCACAGGTTCTAGAAGGTTTACATGATTTCGTAAAAAACACGAGTTTTTAGAAAATGTGTTTTATTTCATAAATGGATTCTAAAAAGTATGCACATTTTACGTCATAACGACTTTCTATAGTTTGCACATGCGTCCGGAAATAAGAAAAGCTTACTTCCCCCGTTTTTTAAAATCACAGCTTCTAGAAGGTTTACATGATTTCTTAAAAAACACGAGTTTTTAGAAAATGTGTTTTATTTCATCAATGGAATCAACAAAGTATGCACATTCTACGTCATAACGACTTTCTATAGTTTGCGCATGCGTCTGGAAATAAGAAAAGCTTACTTCCACCATTTTTTAAAATCACAGCTTCTAGAAGGTTTACATGATTTCGTAAAAAACACGAGTTTTTAGAAAATGTGTTTTATTTAATAAATGGAATCTGCAAAGTATGCACATTCTACGTCATAATAACTTTCTATAGTTTGCGCATGCGTCCGGAAATAAGAAAAGCTTCCTTCCACCGTTTTTTAAAATCACAGGTTCTAGAAGGTTTACATGATTTCGTAAAAAACACGAGTTTTTAGAAAATGTGTTTTATTTCATAAATGGAATCTAAAAAGTATGCACATTCTACGTCATAACGACTTTCTATAGTTTGCACATGCGTCCGGAAGTAAGAAAAGCTTACTTCCCCCGTTTTTTAAAATCACAGCTTCTAGAAGGTTTACATGATTTATTAAAAAACACGAGTTTTTAAAAAATGTGTTTTATTTCATAAATGGAATCTACAAGGTATGCACATTCTACGTCATAACGACTTTCTCTAGTTTGCGCATGCGTCCGGAAATAAGAAAAGCTTACTTCCACCGTTTTTTAAAATCACAGCTTCTAGAAGGTTTACATCATTTCGTAAAAAAAACGAGTTTTTAGAAAATGTGTTTTATTTCATCAATGGAATCAACAAAGTATGCACATTCTACGTCATAACGACTTTCTATAGTTTGCGCATGCGTCTGGAAATAAGAAAAGCTTACTTCCACCATTTTTTAAAATCACAGCTTCTAGAAGGTTTACATGATTTCGTAAAAAACACGAGTTTTTAGAAAATGTGTTTTATTTAATAAATGGAATCTGCAAAGTATGCACATTCTACGTCATAATAACTTTCTATAGTTTGCGCATGTGTCCGGAAATAAGAAAAGCTTACTTCCCCCGTTTTTTAAAATCACAGCTTCTAGAAGGTTTACATGATTTCTTAAAAAACACGAGTTTTTAGAAAATGTGTTTTATTTCATAAAAGGAATCAAAAAAGTATGCACATTCTACGTCATAACGACTTTCTATAGTATGCGCATTCGTCCGGAAATAAGAAAATCTTACTTCCCCCGTTTTTTAAAATCACAGCTTCTAGAAGGTTTACATGATTTCTTAAAAAACACGAGTTTTTAGAAAATGTGTTTCATTTCATAAATGGAATCTACAAAGTATGCACATTCTACGTCATAACGAATTTCTATAGTTTGCGCATGCGTCGGGAAATAATAAAAGCTTACTTCCCCCGTTTTTTAAAATCACAGCTTCTAGAAGGTTTACATGATTTCTTAAAAAACACGAGTTTTTAGAAAATGTGTTTTATTTCATAAATGGAATCAACAAAGTATGCACATTCTATGTCATAACGACTTTCTATTGTTTGCGCATGCGTTTGGAAATAAGAAAAGCTTACTTCCCCCGTTTTTTAAAATCACAGCTTCTAGAAGGTTTACATGATTTCTTAAAAAACACGAGTTTTTAGAAAATGTGTTTTATTTCATAAATCGAATCAACAAAGTATGCACATTCTACGTCATAACGACTTTCTATAGTTTGCGCATGCATCCGGAAATAAGAAAAGCTTACTTCCACCGTTTTTTAAAATCATAGCTTCTAGAAGGTTTACATAATTTCGTAAAAAAAACGAGTTTTTAGAAAATGTGTTTTATTTCATCAATGGAATCAACAAAGTATGCACATTCTACGTCATAACTACTTTCTATAGTTTGCGCATTCGTCCGGAAATAAGAAAAGCTTACTTCCACCGTTTTTTAAAATGACACTTTTAGAAGGTTTACATGATTTCGTAAAAAATATCAGTTTTTAGAAAATGTGTTTTATTTCATAAATGGAATCTACAAAGTATGCACATTCTACTTCATAACGACTTTCTATAGTTTGCGCATGCGTCCGGAAATAAGAAAAGCTTACTTCCCCCGTTTTTTAAAATCACAGCTTCTAGAACGTTTACATGATTTCGTAAAAAACACGAGTTTTTAGAAAATGTGTTTTATTTCATAAATGGAATCTACAAACTATGCACATTCTACGTCATAACGACTTTCAATAGTTTGTGCATGCGTCCGGAAATAAGAAAAGCTTACTTCGCCCGTTTTTTAAAATCACATTTTCTAGAAGGTTTACATGATTTCTTAAAAAACACGAGTTTTTAGAAAAGGTGTTTCAATTCATCAATGAAATCAACAAAGTATGCACATTCTACGTCATAACGACTTTCTATAGTTTGCGTATGCGTTTGGAAATACGAAAAGCTTACTTCCCCCGTTTTCTAAAATCACAGCTTCTAGAAGGTTTACATGATTTCTTAAAAAACACGAGTTTTTAGAAAATGTGTTTTATTTCATAAATGGAATCAACAAAGTATGCACATTCTAAATCATAACGATTTTCTATAGTTTGCGCATGCGTCCGGAAATAAGAAAAGCTTACTTCCACCATTTTTTAAAATCACGGTTTCTAGAAGGTTTACATGATTTCGTAAAAAACACGAGTTTTTAGAAAATGTGTTTTATTTCATGAATGGAATCTACAAAGTATGCACATTCTACGTCATAACGACTTTCTATAGTTTTCGCATGCGTCCAGAAATAAGAAAAGCTTACTTCCACCGTTTTTTAAAATCACAGCTTCTAGAAGGTTTACATGATTTCATAAAAAACACGCGTTTTTAGAAAATGTGTTTTATTTCATCAATGGAAACTACAAAGTATGCACATTCTACGTCATAACGACTTTCTATAGTTTGCGCATGCGTCCGGAAATAAGAAAAGCTTACTTCCCCCGTTTTTTAAAATCATAGCTTCTAGAAGGTTTACATGATTTCTTAAAAAACACGAGTTTTTAGAAAATGTGTTTTATTTCATAAATGGAATCAACTAAGTATGCACATTCTATGTCATAACGACTTTCTATAGTTTGCGCATGCGTTTGGAAATAAGAAAAGCTTACTTCCCCCGTTTTTTAAAATCACAGCTTCTAGAAGGTTTACATGATTTCTTAAAAAACACGAGATTTTAGAAAATGTGTTTTATTTCATAAATGGAATCAACAAAGTATGCACATTCTACGTCATAACGACTTTCTATAGTTTGCGCATTCGTCCGGAAATAAGAAAAGCTTACTTCCCCCGTTTTTTAAAATCACAGCTTCTAGAAGGTCTACATGATTTCGTAAAAAACACGAGTTTTTAGAAAATGTGTTTTATTTCATAAATGGAATCTACAAAGTATGCACATTCAACGTCATAACGACTTTCTATAGTTTGCGCATGTGTTTAGAAATAAGAAAAGCTTACTTCCCCCGTTTACTAAAATCACAGCTTCTAGAAGGTTTACATGATTTCTTAAAAAACACGAGTTTTTAGAAAATGTGTTTTATTTAAAAAATGGAATCAACAAAGTATGCACATTCTACGTCATAACGACTTTCTATAGTTTGCGCATGCGTCGGGAAATAATAAAAGCTTACTTCCCCCGTTTTTTAAAATCACAGCTTCTAGAAGGTTTACATGATTTCTTAAAAAACACGAGTTTTTAGAAAATGTGTTTTATTTCATAAATGGAATCTACAAAGTATGCACATTCAACGTCATAACGACTTTCTATAGTTTGCGCATGCGTTTAGAAATAAGAAAAGCTTACTTCCCCCGTTTTTTAAAATCACAGCCTCTAGAAGGTTTACATGATTTTTTAAAAAACACGAGTTTTTAGAAAATGTGTTTTATTTCATAAAATGAATCAACAAAGTATGCACATTCTACGTCATAACGACTTTCTATAATTTGCGCATGCGTCCGGAAATAAGAAAAGCTTACTTCCACCGTTTTTTAAAATCACAGCTTCTAGAAGGTTTACATGATTACGTAAAAAACACGAGTTTTTAGAAAATGTGTTTTATTTCTCAAATGGAATCTACAAAGTATGCACATTCTACGTCATAACGACTTTCTATTGTTTGCGCATGCGTCCGGAAATAAGAAAATCTTACTTCCACCGTTTTTTAAAATCACAGCTTCTAGAAGGTTTACATGATTTTGTAAAAAACACGAGTTTTTAGAAAATGTGTTTTATTTCATAAATGGAATCAACAAAGTATGCACATTCTATGTCATAACGACTTTCTATAGTTTGCGCATGCGTTTGGAAATAATAAAAGCTTACTTCCCCCGTTTTTTAAAATCACATCTTCTAGAAGGTTTACATGATTTTTTAAAAAACACGAGTTTTTAGAAAATGTGTTTTATTTCATAAATGGAATCAACAAAGTATGCACATTCTACGTCATAACGACTTTCTATAGTTTGCGCATCCGTCCGGAAATAAGAAAAGCTTACTTCCACCATTTTTTAAAATCACTGCTTCTAGAAGGTTTACATGATTACGTAAAAAACACGAGTTTTTAGAAAATGTTTTTTATTTCACAAATTGAATCTACAAAGTATGCACATTCTACGTCATAACGACTTTCCATAGTTTGCCCATGCGTCCGGAAATAAGAAAAGCTTACTTCCACCATTTTTTTAAATCACAGCTTCTAGAGGGTTTACATGATTTCTTAAAAAACACGAGTATTTAGAAAATGTGTTTTATTTCATAAATGGAATCGACAAAGTATGCACATTCTACGTCATCACGACTTTCTATAGTTTGCGCATGCGTTTGGAAAAAAGAAAAGCTTACTTCCCCCGTTTTTTAAAATCACAGCTTCTAGAAGGTTTACATGATTTCTTAAAAAACAAAATTTTTTAGAAAATGTGTTTTATTTCATAAATGGAATCAACAAAATATGCACATTCTACATCATAACGACTTTATATAGTTCGCGCATGCGTTGGGCAATAAGAAAAGCTTACTTCCCCCGTTTTCTAAAATCACAGCTTCTAGAAGGTTTACATGATTTCTTAAAAAACACGAGTTTTTAGAAAATGTGTTTTCTTTCATAAATGGAATCAAAAAAGTATGCATATTCTACATCATAATGACTTTCTATAGTTTGTGCATGCGTCCGGAAATAAGAAAAGCTTACTTCCACCGTTTTTTAAAATCACAGCTTCTAGAAGGTTTACATGATTTCGTAAAAAACACGAGTTTTTAGAAAATGTGTTTTATTTCATAAATGGAATCTACAAAGTATGCACATTCTATGTCATAACGACTTTCTATTGTTTGCGCATGCGTCCGGAAATAAGAAAAGCTTACTTCCCCCGTTTTTTAAAATCACAGCTTCTAGAAGGTTTACATGATTTCTTAAAAAACACGAGTTTTTAGAAAATGTGTCTTATTTCGTAAATTGAATCAACAAAGTATGCACATTCTACGTCATAACGACTTTCTATAGTTTGCGCATTCGTCCGGAAATAAGAAAAGCTTACTTCCACCGTTTTTTAAAATCACAGCTTCTAGAAGGTTTACATGATTTCGTAAAAAACACAAGTTTTTAGAAAATGTGTTTTATTTCATAAATGGAATGTACAAAGTACGCACATTCTACGTCATAACGACTTTCTATATTTTGTGCATGCGTCCGGAAATAAGAAAAGCTTACTTCCACCGTTTTTTAAAATCACAGCTTCTAGAAGGTTTACATGATTTCGTAAAAAACACGATTTTTTAGAAAATGTGTTTTATTTCATCGATGGAATCTACAAAGTATGCACATTCTACGTCATAACGACTTTCTATAGTTTGCGCCTGTGTTTGGAAATAAGAAAATTTTACTTCCCCCGTTTTTTAAAATCACAGCTTCTAGAAGGTTTACATGATTTCGTAAAAAACAAGAGTTTTTAGAAAATGGGTTTTATTTCATAAATGGAATCAACAAAGTATGCACATTCTACGTCATGACGACTTCCTATAATTTGCGCATGCATCCAGAAATAAGAAAAGCTTACTTCCACCGTTTTTTAAAATCACAGCTTCTAGAAGGTTTACATGATTTCGTAAAAAACACGAGATTTTAGAAAATGTGTTTTATTTCATAAATGGAATCTACAAAGTATGCAAATTCTACGTCATAATGACTTTCTATATTTTGTGCATGCGTCTGGAAATAAGAAAAGCTTCCTTCCCCCGTTTTTTAAAATCACAGCTTCTAGAAGGTTTACATGATTTCTTAAAAAACACGAGTTTTTAGAAAATGTGTTTTATTTCATAAATGGAATCAACAAATTCTGCACATTCTACGTCATAACGACTTTCTATAGTTTGCGCATGCGTTTGGAAATAAGAAAAGCTTACTTCCCCCGTTTTTTAAAATCACAGCTTCTAGAAGGTTTACATGATTTCTTAAAAAACACGAGTTTTTAGAAAATGTGTTTTATTTCATAAATGGAATCGACAAAGTATGCACATTCTATGTCATAATGACTTTCTATAGTTTGCGCGTGCGTCCGGAAATAAGAAAAGCTGACTTCCACCGTTTTTTAAAATCATAGCTTCTAGAAGGTTTACATGATTTCGTTAAAAACATGAGTTTTTAGAAAATGTGTTTTATTTCATAAATGGAATCTACAAAGTATGCACATTCTACGTCATAACGACTTTCTATAGTTTCCGCATGCGTCCGGAAATAAGAAAAGCTTAGTTCCACCGTTTTTTAAAATCATAGCTTCTAGAAGGTTTACATGATTTCGTAAAAAACACGAGTTTTTAGAAAATGTGTTTTATTTCATAAATGGAATCTAAAAAGTATGCACATTCTACGTCATAACGACTTTCTATAGTTTGCGCATGCGTCCGGAAATAAGAAAAGCTTACTTCCCCGGTTTTTTAAAATCACAGCTTCTAGAAGGTTTACATGATTTCTTAAAAAACACAAGTTTTTAGAAAATGAGTATTATTTCATAAATGGAATCTACAAAGTATGCACATTCTACGTCATAACGACATTCTATAGTTTGCGCATGCGTCCGGAAATAAGAAAAGCTTACTGGAAGGTTTACATGATTTCTTAAAAAACAAGAGTTTTTAGAAAATGTGTTTTATTTCATAAATGTAATCTAAAAAGTATGCACATTCTACATCATAACGACTTTCTATAGTTTGCGCATGCGTCCGGAAATAAGAAAAGCTTACTTCCACCGTTTTTTAAAATCACGGCTTCTAGAAGGTTTACATGATTTTGTAAAAAACACAAGTTTTTAGAAAATGTGTTTTATTTCATAAATGGAATCTACAAAGTATGCACATTCTACGTCATAACGACTTTCTATAGTTTTCACGTGCGTCCGGAAATAAGAAAAGCTTACTTCCCCCGATTTTTAAAATCACAGCTTCTAGAAGGTTTACATGATTCCTTAAAAAACATGAGTTTTTAGAAAATGTGTTTTATTTCATAAATGGAATCAACAAAGTATGCACATTCTACATCATAACGACTTTCTATAGTTTGCGCATGCGTTTGGAAATAAGAAAAGCTTACTTCCCCCGTTTTCTAAAATCACAGCTTCTAGAAGGTTTACATGGTTTCTTAAAAAACATGAGTTTTTAGAAAATGTGTTTTATTTCATAAATGGAATCAACAATGTATGCACATTCTTGTCATAACGACTTTCTATAGTTTGCGCATGCGTCCGGAAATAAGAAAATCTTACTTCCACCGTCTTTTAAAATCACAGCTTCTAGAAGGTTTACATGATTTCTTAAAAAACACAAGTTTTTAGAAAATGTGTTTTATTTCATCAATGGAATCAACAAAGTATGCACATTCTACGTCATAACGACTTTCTATAGTTTGCGCATGCGTCCGGAAATAAGAAAAGCTTACTTCCACCGTTTTTTAAAATCACAGCTTCTAGAAGGTTTACATGATTTCGTAAAAAACACTAGTTTTTAGAAAATGTGTTTTATTTCATCAATGGAATCTACAAAGTATGCACATTCTACGTCATAACGACTTTCTATAGTTTACGCTTGCGTTTGGAAATAAGAAAATCTTACTTCCCCCGTTTTTTAAAATCACAGCTTCTAGAAGGTTTACATGATTTCGTAAAAAACACGACTTTTTAGAAAATGGGTTTTATTTCATAAATAGAATCTACAAAGTATGCACATTCTACGTCATAACGATTTTCTATAGTTTGCGCATGCGTCCAGAAATAAGAAAAGATTACTTCCACCGTTTTTTAAAATCACAGCTTCTAGAAGGTTTACATGATTTCGTAAAAAACACGAGTTTTTAGAAAATGTGTTTTATTTCATAAATGGAATCTACAATGTATGCACATTCTACGTCATAACGACTTTCTATAGTTTTGCGCATGCGTCCGGAAATAAGAAAAGCTTACTTCCACCGTTTTTTAAAATCACAGCTTCTAGAAGGTTTACATGATTTCGTAAAAAACACGAGTTTTTAGAAAATGTGTTTTATTTCATCAATGGAATCTACAAAGTATGCACATTCTATGTCATAACGACTTTCTATAGTTTGCGCCTGCGTTTGGAAATAAGAAAATCTTACTTCCCCCGTTTTTTAAAATCACAGCTTCTAGAAGGTTTACATGATTTCGTAAAAAACACGAGTTTTTAGAAAATGGGTTTTATTTCATAAATGGAATCAACAAAGTATGCACATTCTACGTCATGATGACTTTCTATAGTTTGCGCATGCGTTTGGAATTAAGAAAAGCTTACTTCCCCCGTTTTTTAAAATCACAGCTTCTAGAAGGTTTACATGATTTCGTAAAAAACATGAGTTTTTAGAAAATGTGTTTTATTTCATAAATGGAATGTACAAAGTATGCACATTCTACGTCATAACGACTTTCTATAGTTTGCGCATGCGTCCGGAAATAAGAAAAGCTTACTTCCTTCGTTTTTTAAAATCACAGCTTCTAGAAGGTTTACATGATTTCTTAAAAAACAAGAGTTTTTAGAAAAGGTGTTTTATTTCATAAATGGAATAAAAAAAGTATGCATATTCTACGTCATAACGACTTTCTATAGTTTGCGCATGCGTCCGGAAATAAGAAAAGCTTACTTCCCCCGTTTTTTAAAATTACAGCTTCTGGAAGGTTTACATGATTTCTTAAAAAACACGAGTTTTTAGAAAATGTGTTTTATTTCATAAATGTAATCTAAAAAGTATGCACATTCTACATCATAACGACTTTCTATAGTTTGCGAATACGTCCGGAAATAAGAAAAGCTTACTTCCCTGGTTTTTTAAAATCACAGCTTCTAGAAGGTTTACATGATTTCTTAAAAAACATGAGTTTTTAGAAAATGAGTTTTATTTCATGAATGGAATCAACAAAGTATGCACATTCTACGTCATAACGACTTTCTATGGTTTGCGCATGCGTCCGGAAATAAGAAAAGCTTACTTCCACCGTTTTTTAAAATCACAGCTTCTAGAAGGTTTACATGATTTCGTAAAAAACACGAGTTTTTAGAAAATGTGTTTTATTTCGTAAATGGAATCTACAAAGTATGCACAGTCTACGTCATAACGACTTTCAATAGTTTGTGCATGCGTCCGGAAATAAGAAAAGCTTACTTCCCCCGTTTTTTAAAATCACATTTTCTAGAAGGTTTACATGATTTCGTAAAAAACACGAGTTTTTAGAAAATGTGTTTTATTTCACAAATGGAATCTACAAAGTATGCACATTCTACGTCATAACGACTTTCTATTGTTTGCGCATGCGTCCGGAAATAAGAAAAGCTTACTTCGCCCGTTTTTTAAAATCACAGCTTCTAGAAGGTTTACATGATTTCGTAAAAAACACGAGTTTTTAGAAAATGTGTTTTATTTCATAAATGGAATCAACAAAGTATGCACATTCTATGTCATAACGACTTTCTATAGTTTGCGCATGCGTTTGGAAATAAGAAAAGCTTACTTCACCCGTTTTTTAAAATCACATCTTCTAGAAGGTTTACATGATTTCTTAAAAAACACGAGTTTTTAGAAAATGTGTTTTATTTCATAAATGGAATCAACAAAGTATGCACATTCTACGTCATAATGACTTTCTATAGTTTGCGCATGCGTCCGGAAATAAGAAAAGCCTACTTCCACCGTTTTTTAAAATCACGGCTTCTAGAAGGTTAACATGATTTCGTAAAAAACACGAGTTTTTAGAAAATGTGTTTTATTTCATAAATGGAATCTACAAAGTATCCACATTCTACGTCATAACGACTTTCTATAGTTTGCTCATGCGTCCTGAAATAAGAAAAGCTTACTTCCCCCGTTTTTTAAAATCACAGCTTCTAGAAGGTTCACATGATTTCTTAAAAAACATGAGTTTTTAGAAAATGTGTTTTATTTCATAAATGGAATCAACAAAGTATGCACATTCTACGTCATAACGACTTTCTATAATTTTACGTATGCGTCCGGAAATAAGAAAAGCTTACTTCCACCGTTTTTTAAAATCACAGCTTCTAGAAGGTTTATATGATTTCGTAAAAAACACGAGTTTTTAGAAAATGTGTTTTATTTCATAAATGGAATCTACAAAGTATGCACATTCTACGTCATGATGACTTTCTATATTTTGTGCATGCGTCCGGAAATAAGTAAAGCTTCCTTCCCCCGTTCTTTAAAATCACAGCTTCTAGAAGGTTTACATGATTTCTTAAAAAACACGAGTTTTTAGAAAATGTGTTTTATTTCATAAATGGAATCAACAAAGTATGCACATTGTACGTCAAAACGACTTTCTATAGTTTGCGCATGCGTCCGGAAATAAGAAAAGCTTACTTCCCCCGTTTTTTAAAATCACAGCTTCTAGAAGGTTTACATTATTTCTTAAAAAACACGAGTTTTTAGAAAATGTGTTTTATTTCATAAATGGAATCAACAAAGTATGCACATTCTACGTCATAACGAATTTCTATAGTTTGCGCACGCGTTTGGAAATAAGAAAAGCTTACTTCCCCCGTTTTTTAAAATCACAGCTTCTAGAAGGTTTACATGATTTCTTAAAAAACACGAGTTTTTAGAAAATGTTTTTTATTTCATAAATGGAAACAACAAAGTATGCACATTCTACGTCATAACGACTTTCTATAGTTTGCGCATGCGTTTGGAAATAAGAAAAGCTTACTTCCCCCGTTTTTTAAAATCACAGCTTCTAGAAGGTTTACATGGTTTCTTAAAAAACACGAGTTTTTAGAAAATGTGTTTTATTTCATAAATGGAATCAACAATGTATGCACATTCTACGTCATAACGACTTTCTATAGTTTGCGCATGCGTCCGGAAATAAGAAAAGCTTACTTCCACCATTTTTTAAAATCACAGCTTCTAGAAGGTTTACATGATTTCTTAAAAAACACGAGTTTTTAGAAAATGTGTTTTATTTCATAAATGGAATCAACAAAGTATGCACATTCTATGTCATAACGACTTTCAATACTTTGCGCATGCGTCCGGAAATAAGAAAAGCTTACTTCCACCGTTTTTTAAAATCACGGCTTCTAGAAGGTTTACATGATTTCGTAAAAAACACGAGTTTTTAGAAAATGTGTTTTATTTCATAAATGGAATCTACAAAGTATGAACATTCTACGTCATAACGACTTTCTATAGTTTGCGCATGCGTCCGGAAATAAGAAAAGCTTACTTCCACCGTTTTTTAAAATCACAGCTTCTAGAAGGTTTACATGATTTCGTAAAAAATATCAGTTTTTAGAAAATGTGTTTTATTTCATAAATGGAATCTACAAAGTATGCACATTCTAAGTCATAACGACATTCTATAGTTTGCGCATGCGTCCGGAAATAAGAAAATTTTACTTCCCCCGTTTTTTAAAATCGCAGCTTCTAGAGGGTTTACATGATTTCTTAAAAAACACGAGTTTTTAGAAAATGTGTTTTATTTCATAAATGGAATCAACAAAGTATGCACATTCTACATCATAACGACTTTCTATAGTTTGCATATGCGTCCGGAAATAAGAAAAGCTTACTTCCACCGTTTTTTAAAATCACAGCTTCTAGAAGGTTTACATGATTTCGTAAAAAACACGAGTTTTTAGAAAATGTGTTTTATTTCATAAATGGAATCTACAAAGTATGCACATTCTACGTCATAATGACTTTCTATAGTTTGCGCATGCGTTTAGAAATAAGAAAAGCTTACTTCCCCCGTTTACTAAAATCACAGCTTCTAGAAGGTTTACATGATTTCCTAAAAAACACGAGTTTTTAGAAAATGTGTTTTATTTAAAAAATGGAATCAACAAAGTATGCACATTCTACGTCATAAAGACTTTCTATAGTTTGCGCATGTGTCCGGAAATAAGAAAAGCTTACTTCCACCGTTTTTTAAAATCACGGCTTCTAGAAGGTTTACATGATTTCGTAAAAAACACGAGTTTTTAGAAAATGTGTTTTATTTCATAAATGGAATCTACAAAGTATGCACATTCTACGTCATAACGACTTTCTATAGTTTTCGCATGCGTCCAGAAATAAGAAAAGCTTACTTCCACCGTTTTTCAAAATCACAGCTTCTAGAAGCTTTACATGATTTCATAAAAAACACGAGTTTTTGGAAAATGTGTTTTATTTCATCAATGGAAACTACAAAGTATGCACATTCTACGTCATAACGACTTTCTATAGTTTGCGCATGCGTCCGGAAATAAGAAAAGCTTACTTCCCCCGTTTTTTAAAATCATAGCTTCTAGAAGGTTTACATGATTTCTTAAAAAACACGAGTTTTTAGAAAATGTGTTTTATTTCATAAATGGAATCAACAAAGTATGCACATTCTATGTCATAACGACTTTCTATAGTTTGCGCATGCGTTTGGAAATAAGAAAAGCTTACTTCCCCCGTTTTTTAAAATCACAGCTTCTAGAAGGTTTACATGATTTCTTAAAAAACACGAGTTTTTAGAAAATGTGTTCTATTTCATAAATGGAATCAACAAAGTATGCACATTCTACGTCATAACGACTTTCTATAATTTGCGCATGCGTCCGGAAATAAGAAAAGCTTACTTCCACCGTTTTTTAAAATCACAGCTTCTAGAAGGTTTACATGATTACGTAAAAAACACGAGTTTTTAGAAAATGTTTTTTATTTCACAAATTGAATCTACAAAGTATGCACATTCTACGTCATAACGACTTTCCATAGTTTGCCCATGCGTCCGGAAATAAGAAAAGCTTACTTCCACCATTTTTTTAAATCACAGCTTCTAGAGGGTTTACATGATTTCTTAAAAAACACGAGTTTTTAGAAAATGTGTTTTATTTCATAAATGGAATCAACAAAGTATGCACATTCTACATCATAATGACTTTCTATAGTTTGCGCATTCGTCCGGAAATGAGAAAAGCTTACTTCCACTGTTTTTTAAAATCACAGCTTCTAGAAGGTTTACATGATTTCGTAAAAAACACGAGTTTTTAGAAAATGTGTTTTATTTCATAAATGGAATCGACGAAGTATGCACATTCTACGTCATCACGACTTTCTATAGTTTGCGCATGCGTTTGGAAAAAAGAAAAGCTTACTTCCCCCGTTTTTTAAAATCACAGCTTCTAGAAGGTTTACATGATTTCTTAAAAAACAAAATTTTTTAGAGAATGTGTTTTATTTCATAAATGAAATCAACAAAATATGCACATTCTACATCATAACGACTTTATATAGTTCGCGCATGCGTTTGGAAATAAGAAAAGCTTACTTCCCCCGTTTTCTAAAATCACAGCTTCTAGAAGGTTTACATGATTTCTTAAAAAACACGAGTTTTTAGAAAATGTGTTTTCTTTCATAAATGGAATCAAAAAAGTATGCACATTCTACATCATAACGACTTTCTATAGTTTGTGCATGCGTCCGGAAATAAGAAAAGCTTACTTCCACCGTTTTTTAAAATCACGGCTTCTAGAAGGTTTACATGATTTCGTAAAAAACACGAGTTTTTAGAAAATGTGTGTTATTTCATAAATGGAATCTACAAAGTATGCACATTCTATGTCATAACGACTTTCTATTGTTTGCGCATGCGTCCGGAAATAAGAAAAGCTTACTTCCCCCGTTTTTTAAAATCACAGCTTCTAGAAGGTTTACATGATTTCTTAAAAAACACGAGTTTTTAGAAAATGTGTCTTATTTCGTAAATTGAATCAACAAAGTATGCACATTCTACGTCATAACGACTTTCTATAGTTTGCGCATTCGTCCGGAAATAAGAAAAGCTTACTTCCACCGTTTTTTAAAATCACAGCTTCTAGAAGGTTTACATGATTTCGTAAAAAACACAAGTTTTTAGAAAATGTGTTTTATTTCATAAATGGAATCTACAAAGTACGCACATTCTACGTCATAACGACTTTCTATATTTTGTGCATGCAACCGGAAATAAGAAAAGCTTACTTCCACCGTTTTTTAAAATCACAGCTTCTAGAAGGTTTACATGATTTCGTAAAAAACATGAATTTTTAGAAAATGTGTTTTATTTCATCGATGGAATCTACAAAGTATGCACATTCTACGTCATAACGACTTTCTATAGTTTGCGCCTGTGTTTGGAAATAAGAAAATCTTACTTCGCCTGTTTTTTAAAATCACAGCTTCTAGAAGGTTTACATGGTTTCGTAAAAAACACGAGTTTTTAGAAAATGGGTTTTATTTCATAAATGGAATCAACAAAGTATGCACATTCTATGTTATGACGACTTTCTATAATTTGCGCATGCGTCCGGAAATAAGAAAAGCTTACTTCCACCGTTTTTTAAAATCACAGCTTCTAGAAGGTTTACATGATTTCGTAAAAAACACGAGTTTTTAGAAAATGTGTTTTATTTCATAAATGGAATCTACAAAGTATGCAAATTCTACGTCATAATGACTTTCTATATTTTGTGCATGCGTCTGGAAATAAGAAAAGCTTCCTTCCCCCATTTTTTAAAATCACAGCTTCTAGAAGGTTTACATGATTTCTTAAAAAACACGAGTTTTTAGAAAATGTGTTTTATTTCATAAATGGAATCAACAAAGTATGCACATTCTACGTCATAACGACTTTCTATAGTTTGCGCATGCGTTTGGAAATAAGAAAAGCTTACTTCCCTCGTTTTTTAAAATCACAGCTTCTAGAAGGTTTACATGATTTCTTAAAAAACACGAGTTTTTAGAAAATGTGTTTTATTTCAAAAAAGGAATCGACAAAGTATGCACATTCTATGTCATAATGACTTTCTATAGTTTGCGCATGCGTCCGGAAATAAGAAAAGCTGACTTCCACCGTTTTTTAAAATCATAGCTTCTAGAAGGTTTACATGATTTCGTTAAAAACACGAGTTTTTAGAAAATGTGTTTTATTTCATAAATGGAATCTACAAAGTATGCACATTCTACGTCATAACGACTTTCTATAGTTTCCGCATGCGTCCGGAAATAAGAAAAGCTTACTTCCACCGTTTTTTAAAATCACAGCTTCTAGAAGGTTTACATGATTTCGTAAAGAACACGAGTTTTTAGAAAATGTGTTTTATTTCATAAATGGAATCTAAAAAGTATGCACATTCTACGTCATAACGACTTTCTATAGTTTGCGCATGCGTCCGGAAATAAGAAAAGCTTACTTGCCCAGTTTTTTAAAATCACAGCTTCTAGAAGGTTTACATGATTTCTTAAAAAACACGAGTTTTTAGAAAATGAGTATTATTTCATAAATGGAATCTACAAAGTATGCACATTCTACGTCATAATGACATTCTATAGTTTGCGCATGCGTCCGGAAATAAGAAAAGCTTACTTCCACCGTTTTTTAAAATCACAGCTTCTAGAAGGTTTACATGATTTCGTAAAAAACACGAGTTTTTAGAGAATGTGTTTTATTTCATAAATGGAATCTAAAAATTATGCACATTCTACGTCATAACGACTTTCTATAGTTTGCGCATGCGTCCAGAAATAAGAAAAGCTTACTTCCCCGGTTTTTTAAAATCACAGCTTCTAGAAGGTTTACATGATTTCTTAAAAAACACGAGTTTTTAGAAAATGAGTTTTATTTCATAAATGGAATCTACAAAGTATGTACATTCTACGTCATAAAGACATTCTATAGTTTGCGCATGCGTCCGGAAATAAGAAAAGCTTACTTCCACCGTTTTTTAAAATCACAGCTTCTAGAAGATTTACATGATTTCGTAAAAAACACGACTTTTTAGAAAATGTGTTTTATTTCCTAAATGGAATTTACAAAGTATGCACATTCTATGTCATAACGACTTTCTATAGTTTGCGCATTCGTCCAGAAATAATAAAAGCTTACTTCCCCGGTTTTTTAAAATCACAGCTTCTAGAAGGTTTACATGATTTCTTAAAAAACACGAGTTTTTAGAAAATCAGTTTTATTTCATAAATGGAATCTAAAAATTATATATATTCTACGTCATAACGACTTTCTATAGTTTGCGCATGCGTCCGGAAATAAGAAAAGCTTACTTCCCCGGTTTTTTAAAATCACAGCTTCTAGAAGGTTTACATGATTTCGTAAAAAACACGAATTTTTAGAAAATGTGTTTTATTTCATAAATGGAATCTACAAAGTATGCACATTCTACGTCATAATGACTTTCTATATTTTGTGCATGCGTCTGGAAATAAGAAAAGCTTCCTTCCCCCGTTTTTTAAAATCACAGCTTCTAGAAGGTTTACATGATTTCTTAAAAAACACGAGTTTTTAGAAATGTGTTTTATTTCATAAATGGAATTAACAAATTATGCACATTCTACGTCATAACGACTTTCTATAGTTTGCGCATGCGTTTGGAAATAAGAAAAGCTTACTTCCCCCGTCTTTTAAAATCACAGCTTCTAGAAGGTTTACATGATTTCTTAAAAAACACGAGTTTTTAGAAAATGTCTTTTATTTCATAAAGGGAATCGACAAAGTATGCACATTCTATGTCATAATGACTTTCTATAGTTTGCGCATGCATTCGGAAATAAGAAAAGCTGACTTCCACCGTTTTTTAAAATCATAGCTTCTAGAAGGTTTACATGATTTCGTTAAAAACACGAGTTTTTAGAAAATGTGTTTTATTTCATAAATGGAATCTGCAAAGTATGCACATTCTACGTCATAACGACTTTCTATAGTTTCCGCATGCGTCCGGAAATAAGAAAAGCTTACTTCCACCGTTTTTTAAAATCACAGCTTCTAGAAGGTTTACATGATTTCGTAAAAAACACGAGTTTTTAGAAAATGTGTTTTATTTCATAAATGGAATCTAAAAAGTATGCACATTCTACGTCATAACGACTTTCTATAGTTTGTGCATGCATCCGGAAATAAGAAAAGCTTACTTCCCCGGTTTTTTAAAATCACAGCTTCTAGAAGGTTTACATGATTTCTTAAAAAACACGAATTTTTAGAAAATGAGTTTTATTTCATAAATGGAATCTACAAAGTATGCACATTCTACGTCATAACGACATTCTATAGTTTGCGCATGCGTCCGGAAATAAGAAAAGCTTACTTCCACCGTTTTTTAAAATCACAGCTTCTAGAAGGTTTACATGATTTCGTAAAAAACACGAGTTTTTAGAAAATGTGTTTTATTTCATCAATGGAATCTACAAAGTATCACATTCTACGTCATAATGAATTTCTATATTTTGTGCATGCGTCCGGGAATAAGAAAAGCTTCCTTCCCCCGTTTTTTAAAATCACAGCTTCTAGAAGGTTTACATGATTTCTTAAAAAACACGAGTTTTTAGGAAATGTGTTTTATTTCATAAATGGAATCAACAAAGTATGCACATTCTATGTCATAACGACTTTCTATAGTTTACGCATGCGTCCGGAAATAAGAAAAGCTTACTTCCACCGTTTTTTAAAATCATAGCTTCTAGAAGGTTTACATGATTTCGTAAAAAACACGAGTTTTTAGAAAATGTGTTTTATTTCATAAATGGAATCTACAAAGTATGCACATTCTACGTCATAACGACTTTCTATATTTTGCGCATGCGTCCGGAAATAAGAAAAGATTACTTCCTTCGTTTTTTAAAATCACAGCTTCTGGAAGGTTTACATGATTTCATAAAAAACACGAGTTTTTAGAAAATGTGTTTTCTTTCATAAATGGAATCTAAAAAGTATGCACATTCTACGTCATAACGACTTTCTATAGTTTGCGCATACGTCCGGAAATAAGAAAAGCTTACTTCCCCGGTTTTTTAAAAGCACAGCTTCTAGAAGGTTTACATGATTTCTTAAAAAACACGAGTTTTTAGAAAATGAGTTTTATTTCATGAATGGAATCAACAAAGTATGCACATTCTACGTCATAACGACTCTCTATAGTTTGTGCATGCGTCCGAAAATAAGAAAAGCTTACTTCAACGGTTTTGTAAAATCACAGCTTCTAGAAGGTTTACATGATTTCGTAAAAAAACACGAGTTTTTAGAAAATGTGTTTTATTTCATAAATGGAATCTACAAAGTATGCACATTCTACATCATAACGACTTTCAATAGTTTGTGCATGCGTCCGGAAATAAGAAAAGCTTACTTCGCCTGTTTTTTAAAATCACATTTTCTAGAAGGTTTACATGATTTCTTAAAAAACACGAGTGTTTAGAAAAGGTGTTTCAGTTCATAAATGTAATCAACAAAGTATGCACATTCTACGTCATAACGACTTTCTATAGTTTGCGCATGCGTTTGGACATAAGAAAAGCTTACTTCCCCCGTTTTCTAAAATCACAGCTTCTAGAACGTTTACATGATTTCTTAAAAAACACGAGTTTTTAGAAAATGTGTTTTATTTCATAAATGGAATCAACAAAGTATGCACATTCTACATCATAACGAATTTCTATAGTTTGCGCATGCGTCCGGAAATAAGAAAAGCTTACTTCCACGGTTTTTTAAAATCACAGCTTCTAGAAGGTTTACATGATTTCGTAAAAAACACGAGTTTTTAGAAAAATGTGTTTTATTTCATAAATGGAATCTACAAAGTATGCACATTCTATGTCATAACGACTTTCTATAGTTTTCGCATGCGTCCGGAAATAAGAAAAGCTTACTTCCCCCATTTTTTAAAATCACAGCTTCTAGAAGGTTTACATGATTCCTTAAAAAACATGAGCTTTTAGAAAATGTGTTTTATTTCATAAATGGAATCAACAAAGTATGCACATTCTACGTCATAACGACTTTCTATAGTTTGCGCATGCGTTTGGAAATAAGAAAAGCTTACTTCCCCCGTTTTTTAAAATCACAGCATATAGAAGGTTTACATGGTTTCTTAAAAAACATGAGTTTTTAGAAAATGTGTTTTATTTCATAAATGGAATCAACAATGTATGCACATTCTTGTCATAACGACTTTCTATAGTTTGCGCATGCGTCCGGAAATAAGAAAATCTTACTTCCACCGTCTTTTAAAATCACAGCTTCTAGAAGGTTTACATGGTTTCCTAAAAAACACAAGTTTTTAGAAAATGTGTCTTATTTCATAAATGGAATCAACAAAGTATGCACATTCTACGTCATAACGACATTGTATAGTTTGCGCATTCGTCCGGAAATAAGAAAAGCTTACTTCCACCGTTTTTTAAAATCACAGCTTCTACAAGGTTTACATGATTTCTTAAAAAACACGAATTTTTAGAAAATGTGTTTTGTTTCATAAATGGAATCAACAAAGTATGCACATTCTACGGCATAACGACTTGCTATAGTTTGCGCATTCGTCCGGAAATAAGAAAAGCTTACTTCCACCGTTTTTTAAAATCACAGCTTCTAGAAGGTTTACATGATTTCGTAAAAAACACGAGTTTTTAGAAAATGTGTTTTATTTCATAAATGGAATCTACAAAGTATGCACATTCTACGTCATAACGACATTCTATAGTTTGGACATGCGTCTGGAAATAAGAAAAGCTTACTTCCCCCGTTTTTTAAAATCACAGCTTCTAGAAGGTTTACATGATTTCTTAAAAAACACGAGTTTTTCGAAAATGTGTTTTATTTCATAAATGGAATCAACAAAGTATGCACATTCTACGTCATAACGACTTTCTATAATTTTGCGTATGCGTCCCGAAATAAGAAAAGCTTACTTCCACCGTTTTTCAAAAATCACAGCTTCTAGAAGGTTTACATGATTTCGTAAAAAACACGAGTTTTTAGAAAATGTGTTTTATTTCATAAATGGAATCTACAAAGTATGCACATTCTACGTCATAATGATTTTCTATATTTTGTGCATGCATCCGGAAATATGAAAAGCTTCCTTCCTCTGTTTTTTAAAATCACAGCTTCTAGAAGGTTTACATGATTTCTTAAAAAACACGAGTTTTTAGAAAATGTGTTTTATTTCATAAATGGAATCAACAAAGTATGCACATTGTACGTCAAAACGACTTTCTATAGTTTGCGCATGTGTCCGGAAATAAGAAAAGCTTACTTCCCCCGTTTTTTAAAATCACAGCTTCTAGAAGGTTTACATGATTTCTTAAAAAACACGAGTTTTTAGAAAATCTGTTTTATTTCATAAATGGAATCAACAAAATATGCACATTCTACGCCATAACGACTTTCTATAGTTTGCGCATGCGTTTGGAAATAAGAAAAGCTTACTTCCCCCATTTTTTAAAATCACAGCTTCTAGAAGGTTTACATGATTTCTTAAAAAACACGAGTTTTTAGAAAATGTGTTTTATTTCATAAATGGAATCAACAAAGTATGCACATTCTACGTCATAACGACTTTCTATAGTTTGCGCATGCGTTTGGAAATAAGAAAAGCTTACTTCCCCCGTTTTTTAAAATCACAGCTTCTAGAAGGTTTACATGGTTTCTTAAAAAACACGAGTTTTTAGAAAATGTGTTTTATTTCATAAATGGAATCAACAACGTATGCACATTCTACATCATAACGACTTTCTATAGTTTGCGCATGCGTCCGGAAATAAGAAAAGCTTACTTCCACCATTTTTTAAAATCACAGCTTCTAGAAGGTTTACATGATTTCTTAAAAAACACGAGTTTTTATAAAATGTGTTTTATTTCATAAATGGAATCAACAAAGTATGCACATTCTATGGCATAACGACTTTCTATAGTTTGCGCATTAGTCCGGAAATAAGAAAAGCTTACTTCCACCGTTTTTTAAAATCACAGCTTCTAGAAGGTTTACATGATTTCTTAAAAAACACGAGTTTTTAGAAAATGTGTTTTATTTCATAAATGGAATCTAGAAAGTATGCACATTCTATGTCATAACGACATTCTATAGTTTGCGCATGCGTCCGAAAATAAGAAAAGCTTACTTCCCCCGTTTTTTAAAATCACAGCTTCTAGAAGGTTTACATGATTTCTTAAAAAACACGAGTTTTTAGAAAATGTGTTTTATTTCATAAATGGAATCAACAAAGTATGCACATTCTACGTCATAACGAATTTCTAGTTTGCATATCCGTCCGGAAATAAGAAAAGCTTACTTCCAGCGTTTTTTAAAATCACAGCTTCTAGAAGGTTTACATGATTTCGTAAAAAACACGAGTTTTTAGAAAATGTGTTTTATTTCATAAATGGAATCTACAAAGTATGGAGATTCTACGTCATAACGACTTTCTATATTTTGTGCATGCGTCCGGAAATAAGAAAAGCTTACTTCCCCCATTTTTTAAAATCACAGCTTCTAGAAGGTTTACATGATTTCTTAAAAAACACGAGTTTTTAGAAAATGTGTTTTAAATAAGAAATGGAATCAACAAAGTATGCATATTCTACGTCATAACGACTTTCTATAGTTTGCGCATGCATTTGGAAATAAGAAAAGCTTACTTCCCCCGTTTTTTAAAATCACAACTTCTAGAAGGTTTACATGATTTCTTAAAAAACACGAGTTTTTAGAAAATGTGTTTTATTTCATAAATGGAATCGACAAAGTATGCCCATTCTATGTCATAACGACTTTCTATAGTTTGCGCATGCGTCCATAATTAAGAAAAGCTGACTTCCACCGTTTTTTAAAATCATAGCTTCTAGAAGGTTTACATGATTTTGTAAAAAACATGAGTTTTTAGAAAATGTGTTTTATTTCATCAATGGAATCTACAAAGTATGCACATTCTACGTCATAACGACTTTCTATAGTTTGCGCATGCGTCCGGAAATAAGAAAAGCTTACTTCCACCGTCTTTTAAAATCACAGCTTCTAGAAGGTTTACATGATTTCTTAAAAAACACGAGTTTTTAGAAAATGTGTTTTATTTCATAAATGGAATCTACAAAGTATGCACATTCTACGTCATAACGACTTTCCATGGTTTGCGCATGTGTCCGGAAATAAGAAAAGCTTACTTCCACCGTTTTTTGGAATCACAGCTTCTAGAAGGTTTACATGATTTCGTAAAAAACACGAGTTTTTAGAAAATGTGTTTTATTTCATAAATGGAATCTAGAAAGTATGCACATTGTACGTCATAATGACTTTCTATAGTTTGCGCATGCATCCGGAAATAAGAAAAGCTTACTTCCCCCGTTTTTTAAAATCACAGCTTCTAGAAGGTTTACATGATTTCTTAAAAAACACGAGTTTTCAGAAAATGTGTTTTATTTCATAAATGGAATCAACAACGTATGCACATTCTACGTCATAATGACTTTCTATAGTTTGCGCATGCGTTTGGAAATAAGAAATGCTTACTTCCCCCGTTTTTTAAAATCACAGCTTCTAGGAGGTTTACATGATTTCTTAAAAACACGAGTTTTTAGAAAATGTGTTTTATTTCATAAATGGAATCAACAAAGTATGCACATTCTACGTCATAACAACTTTCTATAGTTTGCGCATGCGTCCGGAAATAATAAAAGCTTATTTTCCCCGTTTTTTAAAATCACAGCTTCTAGAAGGTTTGCATGATTTCTTAAAAAACACGAGTTTTTAGAAAATGTGTTTTATTTCATAAATGGAATCAACAAAGTATGCACATTCTACGTCATAAATACTTTCTATACTTTGCGCATGCGTCCGGAAATAAGAAAAGCTTACTTCCACCGTTTTTTAAAATCACAGCTTCTAGAAGGTTTACATGATTTCGTAAAAAACACGAGTTTTTAGAAAATGTGTTTTATTTCATAAATGGAATCTACAAAGTATGCACATTCTACGTCATAACGACATTCTATAGTTTGCGCATGCGTCCGGAAATAAGAAAAGCTTACTTCCCCCGTTTTTTAAAATCACAGCTTCTAGAAGGTTTACATGATTTCTTAAAAAACACGAGTTTTTAGAAAATGTGTGTTATTTCATAAATGGAATCAACAAAGTATGCACATTCTACGTCATAACGACTTTCTATAGTTTGCGTATCCGTCCGGAAATAAGAAAAGCTTACTTCCAGCATTTTTTAAAATCACAGCTTCTAGAAGGTTTACATGATCTCGTAAAAAACATGAGTTTTTAGAAAATGTGTTTTATTTCATAAATGGAATCTACAAAGTATGCACATTCTACGTCATAACGACTTTCTATATTTTGTGCATGCGTCCGGAAATAAGAAAAGCTTACTTCCCCCGTTTTTTTAAATCACAGCTTCTAGAAGGTTTACATGATTTCTTAAAAAACACGAGTTTTTAGAAAATGTGTGTTATTTCATAAATGGAATCAACAAAGTATGCACATTCTACGTCATAACGACTTTCTATAGTTTGCGTATCCGTCCGGAAATAAGAAAAGCTTACTTCCAGCGTTTTTTAAAATCACAGCTTCTAGAAGGTTTACATGATCTCGTAAAAAACACGAGTTTTTAGAAAATGTGTTTTATTTCATGAATGGAATCTACAAAGTATGCACATTCTACGTCATAACGACTTTCTATATTTTGTGCATGCGTCCGGAAATAAGAAAAGCTTACTTCCCCCGTTTTTTTAAATCACAGCTTCTAGAAGGTTTACATGATTTCTTAAAAAACACGAGTTTTTAGAAAATGTGTTTTCTTTCATAAATGGAATCAACAAAGTATGCACATTCTACGTCATAACGACTTTCTATAGTTTGCGCATGCATTTGGAAATAAGAAAAGCTTACTTCCCCCGTTTTTTAAAATCACAGCTTCTAGAAGGTTTACATGATTTCTTAAAAAACACGAGTTTTTAGAAAATGTGCTTTATTTCATAAATGGAATCACAAAGTATGCACATTCTATGTCATAACGACTTTCTATAGTTTGTGCATGCGTCCAGAAATAAGAAAAGCTGACTTCCGCCGTTTTTTAAAATCATAGCTTCTAGAAGGTTTACATGATTTCGTAAAAAACACGAGTTTTTAGAAAATGTGTTTTATTTCATCAATGGAATCTACAAAGTATGCACATTCTACGTCATAACGACTTTCTATAGTTTGCGCATGCGTCCGGAAATAAGAAAAGCTTACTTCCACCGTCTTTTAAAATCACAGCTTCTAGAAGGTTTACATGATTTCTTAAAAAACACGAGTTTTTAGAAAATGTGTTTTATTTCATAAATGGAATCTACAAAGTATGCACATTCTACGTCATAACGACTTTCTATGGTTTGCGCATGTGTCCGGAAATAAGAAAAGCTTACTTCTGTTAAGATTTAATATGCTAAGATAGAAAATAGCAACATTACATTCCATTTCACAATAATAGCATATACAGGATCACTGAAGAAACAACAAGCATAGCATAAACACAATAGACACAGATTTATCCTGGGAAACCCTCATGGGGTAGAAAACCCAGTAAAGCTTCCTCAATATAGATGACCAGCAATATACAAAGATGCAAACCAAAGACATGATCTCCTCCTCCACCATAGTAGACCTCTCCTCCACAAGTGCGCCTCTGTCAAGTGTGTGATTGTGTATAATGAGGAACACACCTCCTCTATTTATACACTACTCTGATATGTATTTTACACAAGTACATGTAGGCTCGTATTTAACCATTAGGTTAAATACCCCATTATAACTAACTGGGCCGACACCCACAAGGGAAGTCTAATAACCCGAGTTACCACATTCCAACGGAGGAATAAACATCTCCGCATATACAATAAGATATTTACGGAGGAATGAAACATCTCCGGAATAATAAAGTACAATTATAATATTCTTTGAAGTTACAATATCTCAACACTCCCCCTTAACGAGAAGGATATTATAACAACATCTGCACGAGCAAGGAGTCATCAACATCATACATGATACATCTATAAATCATTGGAAGCTTTCTCAACATCATCAGTAACTCAAGCAGTTACTGGAACATCTTCAATACTGGAACATCAACATCTTCAGTACTGAGTCTTTATCTTCTGCAGCACTTGAACAACTACAGCAACATCAACATCTGGATCCTCACGATCATCAACATCATCATCTCGCGATCATCACCATCGTCATCACACGATCATCAGCATCGTCATCAGCATCACGATCATCAGCATCGTCATCACATGATCATCAGCATCGTCATCACACGATCATCAGCATCGTCATCACATGATCAGCAGCATCGTCATCTAGATCATCACGATTAGCAGCATCGTCATCTAGATCATCACGATGAGCAGCATCGTCATCTAGATCATCACGATCAACAACATCGTCATCTAGATCATCACGATCAGTAGGCATCGTCATCTAGATCATCACGATCAGCAGCTTCGTCATCTAGATCATCACGATCAACAACATCGTCATCTAGATCATCATGATCAACAACATCATCAATACAAGTATAAATATCATTAATACAAGTATCCTCATCAATACAAGTATACACATCATCAATACAAGTATCCTCATCAATACAAGTATACACATCATCAATACAAGTATCCTCATCAATACAAGTATACATATCATCAATACAAGTATCCTCATCAATACAAGTATACACAATAGTAGCATACCCTGCAACACACAAGATCCAATTACGGGATGATCAATCCCTATCACTTTAGGACATAGGTCCAAGGATGATACAATCCTAATCCGCTTACGGGATGATCAGTCCCTCTCGGTTTAAGACAACTCTCATGTCTATGGATGATGCAATCCAGATCAACTTACAGGATGATCAATCCTTATCACTTTAAGACACCTCACCATGTCTAGGGACGAGGCAATCCCAATCTATTTACAGGATGATTAGTCCTTATCACTTTAAGACATCTCACCATGTCTAGGGACGAGGCAATCCCAATCTATTTACAGGATGATTAGTCCTTATCACTTTAAGACATCTCACCATGTCTAGGGACGAGGCAATCCCAATCTATTTACAGGATGATTAGTCCACTCAATCTCATTTAGGACTATCCTTCCTTTCGGAATTACTGGATTTACTGTCCAAGGATGATTTAATCGACTCAATTCATTTAGGACTATCCTTCCTTTCGGAATTACTGGATTTACTGTCCAAGGATGATTTAATCCACTCAATTCATTTAGGACTATCCTTCCTTTCAGAATTACTGGATTTACTGTCCAAGGATGATTTAATCCACTCAATTCATTTAGGACTATCCTTCCTTTCGGAATTACTGGATTTACTGTCCAAGGATGATTTAATCCACTCAATTCATTTAGGACTATCCTTCCTTTCGGAATTACTGGATTTACTGTCCAAGGATGATTTAATCCACTCAATTCATTTAGGACTATCCTTCCTTTTGGAATTACTGGATTTACTGTCCAAGGATGATTTAATCCACTCAATTCATTTAGGACTATCCTTCCTTTCGGAATTACTGGATTTACTGTCCAAGGATGATTTAATCCACTCAATTCATTTAGGACTATCCTTCCTTTCGGAATTACTGGATTTACTGTCCAAGGATGATTTAATCCACTCAATTCATTTAGGACTATCCTTCCTTTCGGAATTACTGGATTTACTGTCCAAGGATGATTTAATCCACAACCGTACATTTAGGACCATTTCCAAGGATGACTCAATCCTCAACCGTACATTTAGGACCACGTCCAAGGATGACTTAATCCTCAACCGTGCATTTAGGACCTACGTCCAAGGATGACTTAATCCTCAACCGTGCATTTAGGACCTACGTCCAAGGATGACTTAATCCTTAACCGTACATTTAGGACCTACGTCCAAGGATGACTTAATCCTCAACCCTACATTTAGGACCACGTCCAAGGATGACTTAATCCTCAACCGTACATTTAGGACCACGTCCAAGGATGACTTAATCCTCCACCGTACATTTAGGACCACGTCCAAGGATGACTTAATCCTCAACCGTGCATTTAGGACCTATGTCCAAGGATGACTTAATCCTCAACCGTACATTTAGGACCTACGTCCAAGGATGACTTAATCCTCAACCGTACATTTAGGACCACATCCAAGGATGACTTAATCCTCAACCGTACATTTAGGACCACGTCCAAGGATGACTTAATCCTGCACCGTACATTTAGGACCACGTCCAAGGATGACTTAATCCTCCACCCTACATTTAGGACCACGTCCAAGGATGACTTAATCCTCCACCGTACATTTAGGACCACGTCCAAGGATGACTTAATCCTCAACCGTACATTTAGGACCTACGTCCAAGGATGACTTAATCCCTCACCGTCCACCAAGGACTTCATTCTCGAAGACTTACGTCTACGGCTCTTCTTTAGGACTGAAGTCCAGGAATGATACAATCCCTTCACATGTTCACCAAGAACTTCATTTTCGAAGACATACGTCTACGGCTCTTCTTTAGGACTGAAGTCCAGGAATGATCCAATCCCTTCACATGTTCATCAAGAAATTCATTTTCGAAGACATACGTCTACGGCTCTTCTTTAGGACTGAAGTCCAGGAATGATCCAATCCCTTCACATGTTCACCAAGAACTTCATTTTCAAAGACATACGTCTACGGCTCTTCTTTAGGACTGAAGTCCAGGGATGATCCAATCCCCTCACATGTTCACCAAAAACTTCATTCTCGAAGACATACATCTACGTCTCTTCTTTAGGACTGAAGTCCAGGGATGATCCAATCCCCTCACATGTTCACCAAGAACTTAATTTTCGAAGACATACGTCTACAGCTCTTCTTTAAGACTGAAGTCCAGGGATGATCCAATCCCCTCACATGTTCACCAAAAACTTCATTCTCGAAGACATACGTCTACGGCTCTCTTTTAGAATATATGTTCAAGGATGATGCAATCCTCTTGTCACCTTAGACCCTGTCTAAGGACCATCCACCAACCTCTCTGTCGACATCACTAATATAGGTATCCTCATCATCGACCTCACTGTCGATGCAGGCAATCTCATCATGAGTTATCACATCACTCCCCCTTTCGAGGAGGGTCCTTTTGAACTATATTAAGTTTGTCTCAGAAAACTTTACTTGAGGTAGAGGTTTGGTTAGAACATCGGATCGGTAGAGGTTTGGTTAGTACATTGTTACAAATTCGAACTTTTGGTTCCTTTCTGCACCATATCGTCTATGTATAGAAACAATATTCAACCTTGTAGCAAAGGTTGAGATCCTCATCACCCATGGTGATCATTAAGCTCATCAATTGATTATCGATCCTCGGTACCCATATAGAACCTGATTCATACTTCTTCTTTAATTACACCATTAAGAGAATGGTCTTATCTAGCCACTTGGAGCAAACATCTTATCATGATTCTCTTCCTCTTTCTAAGAGAATTTTCTAGCCGCAAGCCTTCTATAGTGTTTTTGATTTGTAAATCCTTTTGTTTGAACATCCATCGCTTGTTCAGTGTTCATCATTCATCATGATCTTTCCTACAAATCAAAATTAAGTACATGATTAGTAATACTTCATAATCCTCAAATCATATTGACATGATAACCTATTATGCATACAGATATCATTTACATAGTTATGTAACTATTTTGACCAATACTTTGGCACAACACTTTCCCATATCCCGTATGCATACAGTGGCTATCTAGATGCCTTCCATCTCTACCAGAACATACTATTGAGAGTGTGCACATCTCTCAGCATGTCAGCAAAGAGGTTTCATTCTAGACAAGCAACAATGGAATGTTTGTCCAACTTACCAATCATATGCATATTAGTAGTATACTGTTCAATGCTCTATGAATGTTTACACTCAGCATGATATATTCTAGGAATACAAATATGCATACAAGCAATATCATTTACTATTTAAAATAACAAATCAAATACTTATCTTTTATGTTTGTGTGGTTGCCTCCCGCTTGATCTTCTATATGTCTTTTGAACTTCTATTCATTCTGTACCACTGTGCATGCTCAAGTGTGCACTAGTGTCATCCTCATGATCTCATACACAGACATACATTCATTAGTATATTCTCAATATTATCAAAACATTCTAGTTCTAAATAATCTTTGAAAAATGTATAGTCATGATTATAGATAATATTCAAGGTTTCAAGGAAGTCTTCTTTTACTTCTGCATATTCTTGTTTGATCATAGTACTCTTCTGGTTAATTAGATCATCAAGATAAGAGACATAATATGCATAAAACCTTTGATTACTAACTTTATGAATAAGCATAACCAATCATACCAAGTATACTTATATAAGGGATCCTAAGGTAAGATTCTAACTTGTCATAGGAAAACAAACCTGGATTAGTATACCTGCTTAGTTATCTACAACATACCTAAAACAATCTCTTCAATGATTTAGAGATCCTGAGCTAGAACCTGCATGTCTCATAGGTTAAGCATAATATAACAAAGTCATACATACCTCGTAAGTAGAACAAAGATTATGGATGAGTCTTTGTCTTCATGTTGTCATGTTTTAAGGAGCTTGATTCGTCTTTTGTGATGTACCTGTATCTTGTTAGCAAACGACATCAACCTCATACAACACCATAATGCATTTCAACCTCATACAACACCATAATGCATTAGTACAATCATATAGCCCTAATCAATGAATGTCTTCGATCATTCACATGCATTCATACTGTTACTAGGGTGATAAGACAATTCTAACATTAATCAAGATTGTACTAATAAATAACATGAAGACAAACACATTATGAACTTAATCAAGAATCAAATTTTAAGACATACCTGAACCTCCTTAAGTCATACCTGTCGAGATTTCTTGTAGTCTTTTTATGTAAGGCCTTAGCCTCAACTCCCCCTGAAACTTGATCTAGAGCTTGATTAGGGTTTGCTAGAGAAACCCTAAAAATTCAATCTTTGACTTTCACACTTTTGAATGGATGGAAGAATGTGTCTTGCTGAGCTGATCAACCTAGCATTCTTCAATTTTGAAATCTCCAAAATTTTACCCCTCAAAATTGCCTTCGAAACTTCTGGATCTTCTGGACAGGAACCCAAACTAGGGTTTGATGAAGCCCACCCTTTTGTCCAATCAAAAGGTTCGATCCAAGGCTCTAAACTCTTATTTTTCTAAGGAGCTTCCAGCCGTGGTTACAGACTTCAAAAATTCCAACTTTTGCTAAAGCCTTAATTTTCCATCTTTCCGATCAAAATCCCGAGCTAGGGTTTTATCAAGCCCGGTCTTCTACCCAACCAAAAAATTCGATATTGGTCTCTAAATTTAAATTTTCTGGAGTAGCATTCAGCCATGGATTCCAATTCCAAAAATTCTAACTTTCTCCGAAACCCTAAATTCTGGAAGCCATGAATAAAGGTGCTCCAAAAATAATTATGTTTTGACAGAAATATGTACCTGCTTGTTTCTACTATAACTCCAAAAGTTTTGCTCCATAGGGTCTGAAAATTTTTTCTGTAGTAGCCTGACCTGTCATCTTTCCATCCTGATAGGTCTGACCTCAATTGGATTTTCTGAGAGAGA
The DNA here is from genome assembly GCA_027924585.1 of Larix kaempferi. Taxonomy (NCBI): domain Eukaryota; kingdom Viridiplantae; phylum Streptophyta; class Pinopsida; order Pinales; family Pinaceae; genus Larix; species Larix kaempferi. The sequence goes on from BSBM01001572.1 coordinate 446,960, forward strand.
GTTATGCCAAGTGTCGCAACGTGATCTGTTTATGGGATAAAACAGGAGAGCGAACTTGTACGGCGTGCCACGTGTCATTGTTTGAACTTCGGCCTCTGAACAAATTTTCTGAGATATCTCTCCCTGTTATATTTCCATCCTGATAGGTCTGACCTCAATTGGACTCTCTGAGAGAGATATATGCCAAGTGTCGCAACATGACCTATTTATGGGATAAAACAGGAGAGCAAACTTGTACGGTGTGCCACGTGTCATTGGTTCACCTTCGGCATCTGAAAAAAGTTTCTTGAGATAGTACAGTCTGTGTACTACCTATCACGTTTTACGAAATTTCATTTGGAGCTTCCTAGCCCAAGTTATGACCTTTTTTCCAAGGTCACCTGATTTTGACTGAGATCTGGAAGAGGCAGAAACCCTAACTTGTACTGATCATAACTCATAAAGTACAACGAATCAGAGGGTGCCCTTTGGACACAAGGTACCTGGGGATGTTATCTTCGACCTGTAAACTTTTCACACCCTGAACCTTTGCAGAAATGGATTTATAGTGAAAGTTCCACGATGACTGGTTTTTTGGTATGTAAAACCCTAACCTTCAAAATGTCGTAAGTAAAGCAAGTGTCGTAAGTGCCATACCTTGTCTTCCTTCAGGTTAGCTCTGATACCATGTTAATATTTAATATGCTAAGATAGAAAATATCAGCATTACATTCCATTTAACAATAATAGCATATACAGGATCACTGAAGAAACAACAAGCATAGCATAAACACAATAGACACAGATTTATCCTGGGAAACCCTCATGGGCTAGAAAACCCAGTTAAGCTTCCTCAATATAGATGACCAGCAATATACAAAGATGCAAACCAAAGACATGATCTCCTCCTCCACCATAATAGACCTCTCCTCCACAAGTGCGCCTCTCTCAAGTGTGTGATTGTGTATAATGAGGAACACACCTCCTCTATTTATACACTACTCTGATATGTATTTTACACAAGTACATGTAGGCTCGTATTTAACCATTAGGTTAAATACCCCATTATAACTGACTGGGCCGACCCCCACAAGGGAAGTCTAATAACCCGAGTTACCACATTCCAATGGAGGAATAAACATCTCCAGATATACAATAAGATCTTTACGGAGGAATGAAACATCTCCGGAATAATAAAGTACAATTATAATATTCTTTGAAGTTACAATATCCCAACAACTTCCACCGTTTTTTTGAAATCACAGCTTCTAGAAGGTTTACATGATTTCGTAAAAAACACGAGTTTTTAGAAAATGTGTTTTATTTCATAAATGGAATCTAGCAAGTATGCACATTCTACGTCATAACGACTTTCTATAGTTTGCGCATGCGTCCGGAAATAAGAAAAGCTTACTTGCCCCGTTTTTTAAAATCACAGCTTCTAGAAGGTTTACATGATTTCTTAAAAAACACGAGTTTTAAGAAAATGTGTTTTATTTCATAAATGGAATCAACAACGTATGCACATTCTACGTCATAATGACTTTCTATAGTTTGCGCATGCGTTTGGAAATAAGAAAAGCTTACTTCCCCCGTTTTTTTAAAATCACAGCTTCTAGGAGGTTTACATGATTTCTTAAAAAACACGAGTTTTTAGAAAATGTGTTTTATTTCATAAATGGAATAAACAAAGTATGCACATTCTATGTCATAACAACTTTCTATAGTTTGCGCATGCGTCCGGAAAAATTAATAAAAGCTTACTTTCCCCGTTTTTTAAAATCACAGCTTCTAGAAGGGTTTCCATTATTTCTTAAAAAACACGAGTTTTTAGAAAATGTGTTTTATTTCATAAATGGAATCAACAAAGTATGCACATTCTACGTCATAAATACTTTCTATACTTTGCGCATGCGTCCGGAAATAAGAAAAGCTTACTTCCACCATTTTTTAAAATCACAGCTTCCACAAGGTTTACATGATTTCGTAAAAAACACGAGTTTTTAGAAAATGTGTTTTATTTCATAAATGGAATCTACAAAGTATGCACATTCTACCTCATAACGACTTTCTATAGTTTGCGCATGCGTCCGAAAATAAGAAAAGCTTACTTCCCCGATTTTTTAGAATCACAGCTTCTAGAAGGTTTACATGATTTCTTAAAAAACACGAGTTTTTAGAAAATGTGTTTTATTTCATAAATGGAATCAACAAAGTATGCACATTCTACGTCATAACGACTTTTTATAGTTTGCGCATAAGTTTGGAAATAAGAAAAGATTATTTCCCCCGTTTTTTAAAATCACAGCTTCTAGAAGGTTTATATGATTTCTTAAAAAATAGGAGTTTTTAGAAAATGTGTTTTATTTCATAAATAGAATCAACAAAGTATGCACATTCTACGTCATAACGACTTTCTATAGTTTGCACATGCGTCCGGAAATAAGAAAAGCTTACTTCCCCCATTTTTTAAAATCACAGCTTCTAGAAGGTTTACATGATTTCTTAAAAAACACGAGTTTTTAGAAAATGTGTTTTATTTCATAAATGCAATCAACAAAGTATGCACATTCTATGTCATAACGACTTTCTATAGTTTGCGCATGCGTTTGGAAATAAGAAAAGCTTACTTCTCCCGTTTTTTAAAATCACAGCTTCTAGAAGGTTTACATGATTTCTTAAAAACATGAGTTTTTAGAAAATGTGTTTTATTTCAGAAATGGAATCAACAAAGTATGCACATTCTACGTCATAACGACTTTCTATAGTTTGCGCATGCGTCCGGAAATAAGAAAAGCTTACTTCCCCCGTTTTTTAAAATCACAGCTTCTAGAAGGTTTACATGATTTCTTAAAAAACACGAGTTTTTAGAAAATGTGTTTTATTTCACAAATGGAATCAACAAAGTATGCACACTCTACGTCATAACGACTTTCTATAGTTTGCGCATGCGTTTGGAAATAAGAAAAGCTTACTTCCCCCGTTTTTTAAAATCATAGCTTCTAGAAGGTTTACATGGTTTCTTAAAAAACATTCGTTTTTAGAAAATGTGTTTTATTTCATAAATGGAATAAAAAATGTATGCACATTCTATGTCATAACGACTTTCTATATTTTGCGCATGCGTCCGGAAATAAGAAAAGCTTACTTCCACCGTTTTTTAAAATCACAGCTTCTAGAAGGTTTACATGATTTCTTAAAAAACACGAGTTTTTAGAAAATGTGTCTTATTTCATAAATTGAATCAACAAAGTATGCACATTCTACGTCATAACGACTTTCTATAGTTTGCGCATTCGTCCGGAAATAAGAAAAGCTTACTTCCACCATTTTTTAAAATCACAGCTTCTAGAAGGTTTACATGATTTCGTAAAAAACACGAGTTTTTAGAAAATGTTTTTTATTTCATAAATGGAATCTAAAAAGTATGCATATTCTACGTCATAACGACTTTCTATAGTTTGCGCATGCGTCCGGAAATAAGAAAAGCTTACTTCCCCGGTTTTTTAAAATCACAGCTTCTAGAAGGTTTACATGATTCCTTAAAAAACACGAGTTTTTAAAAAATGAGTTTTATTTCATAAATGGAATCTACAAAGTATGCACATTCTATGTCATAACGACATTCTATAGTTTGCGCATGCGTCCGGAAATAAGAAAAGCTTACTTCCCCCGTTTTTTAAAATCACAGCTTCTAGAAGGTTTACATGATTTCTTAAAAAACACGAGTTTTTGGAAAAATGTGTTTTATTTCCTAAATGTAATCTACAAAGTATGCACATTCTACGTCATAACGACTTTCTATAATTTTGCGTATGCGTACGGAAATAAGAAAAGCTTACTTCCACCGTTTTTTAAAATCACAGCTTCTAGAAGGTTTACATGATTTCGTAAAAAACACGAGTTTTTAGAAAATGTGTTTTATTTTATAAATGGAATCTACAAAGTATGCACATTCTACGTCATAATGACTTTGTATATTTTGTGCATGCATCCGGAAATAAGAAAAGCTTCCTTCCCCCGTTTTTTGAAATCATAGCTTCTAGAAGGTTTACATGATTTCGTAAAAAACACGAGTTTTTAGAAAATGTGTTTTATTTCATAAATGGAATCTACAAAGTATGCACATTCTACGTCATAATGACTTTCTATATTGTTTGCATGTGTCAGGAAATAAGAAAAGCTTCCTTCCCCCGTTTTTTTAAATCACAGCTTCTCGAAGGTTTACATGATTTCGTAAAAAACACGAGTTTTTAGAAAATGTGTTTTATTTCATAAATGGAATCTAAAAAGTATGCACATTCTTCGTCATAATGACTTTCTATAGTTTGCGCATGCGTCCAGAAATAAGAAAAGCTTACTTCCCCCGTTTTTTAAAAATCACAGCTTCTAGAAGGTTTACATGATTTCTTAAAAAACACGAGTTTTTAGAAAATGTGTTTTATTTCATAAATGGAATCAACAAAATGTGCACATTCTACGTCATAACGACTTTCTATAGTTTGCGTATGCGTCCGGAAATAAGAAAAGCTTACTTCCATCGTTTTTTAAAATCACAGCTTCTAGAAGGTTTACATGATTACGTAAAAAACACGAGTTTTTAGAAAATGTGTTTTATTTCACAAATGGAATCTACAAAGTATGCACATTCTACATCTTAATGACTTTCTATTGTTTGCGCATGCGTCCGGAAATAAGAAAAGCTTACTTCCACCGTTTTTTAAAATCATAGCTTCTAGAAGGTTTACATGATTTCGTAAAAAACACGAGTTTTTAGAAAATGTGTTTTATTTCATAAATGCAATCAACAAAGTATGCACATTCTACGTCGTAACGACTTTCTATAGTTTGCGCATGCATTTGGAAATAAGAAATGCTTACTTCCCCCATTTTTTAAAATCACATCTTCTAGAAGGTTTACATGATTTCTTAAAAAACATGAGTTTTTAGAAAATGTGTTTTATTTCATAAATGGAATCAACAAAGTATGCACATTCTACGTCAAAACGACTTTCTATAGTTTGCGCATGCGTCCGGAAATAAGAAAAGCTTACTTCCACCGTTTTTTAAAATCACAGCTTCTAGAAGGTTTACATGATTACGTAAAAAAACACGAGTTTTTAGAAAATGTGTTTTATTTCACAAATGGAATCTACAAAGTATGCACATTCTACGTCATAACGACTTTCTATAGTTTGCGCAAGCGTCCGGAAATAAGAAAAGCTTACTTCCACTGTTTTTTTAAATCACAGCTTCTAGAAGGTTTACATGATTTCGTAAAAAACACGAGTTTTTAGAAAATGTGTTTTATTTCATAAATGGAATCAACAAAGTATGCACATTATAAATCATAACGACTTTCTATAGTTTGCGCATTCGTCCGGAAATAAGAAAAGCTTACTTCCACCGTTTTTTAAAATCACAGCTTCTAGAAGGTTTACATGATTTCGTAAAAAACACGAGTTTTTAGAAAATGTGTTTTATTTCATAAATGGAATCGACAAAGTATGCACATTCTACGTCATAACGACTTTCTATAGTTTGCACATGCGTTTGGAAATAAGAAAAGCTTACTTCCCCCGTTTTTTAAAATCACAGCTTCTAGAAGGTCTACATGATTTCTAAAAAAACAAGAGTTTTTAGAAAATGTGTTTTATTTCATAAATGGAATGAACAAAATATGCACATTCTATGTCATAACGACTTTCTATAGTTTGCGCATGCGTTTGGAAATAAGAAAAGCTTACTTCCCCCGTTTTCTAAAATCACAGCTTCTAGAAGGTTTACATGATTTCTAAAAAAAACACGAGTTTTTAGAAAATGTGTTTTATTTCATAAATGGAATCAACAAAGTATGCACATTCTACATCATAACGACTTTCTATTGTTTGCGCATGCATCCGGAAATAAGAAAAGCTTACTTCCACCGTTTTTTAAAATCACGGCTTCTAGAAGGTTTACATGATTTTGTAAAAAAACACGAGTTTTTAGAAAATGTGTTTTATTTCATAAATGGAATCCACAAAGTATGCACATTCTACGTCATAACGACTTTCTATATTTTTCGCATGCGTCCGGAAATAAGAAAAGCTTACTTCCCCCGTTTTTTAAAATCACAGCTTCTAGAAGGTTTACATGATTTCTTAAAAAACACGAGTTTTTAGAAAATGTGTTTTATTTCACAAATGGAATCAACAAAGTATGCACACTCTACGTCATAACGACTTTCTATAGTTTGCGCATGCGTTTGGAAATAAGAAAAGCTTACTTCCCCCGTTTTTTAAAATCATAGCTTCTAGAAGGTTTACATGGTTTCTTAAAAAACATTCGTTTTTAGAAAATGTGTTTTATTTCATAAATGGAATAAAAAATGTATGCACATTCTATGTCATAACGACTTTCTATATTTTGCGCATGCGTCCGGAAATAAGAAAAGCTTACTTCCACCGTTTTTTAAAATCACAGCTTCTAGAAGGTTTACATGATTTCTTAAAAAACACGAGTTTTTAGAAAATGTGTCTTATTTCATAAATTGAATCAACAAAGTATGCACATTCTACGTCATAACGACTTTCTATAGTTTGCGCATTCGTCCGGAAATAAGAAAAGCTTACTTCCACCATTTTTTAAAATCACAGCTTCTAGAAGGTTTACATGATTTCGTAAAAAACACGAGTTTTTAGAAAATGTTTTTTATTTCATAAATGGAATCTAAAAAGTATGCATATTCTACGTCATAACGACTTTCTATAGTTTGCGCATGCGTCCGGAAATAAGAAAAGCTTACTTCCCCCGGTTTTTTAAAATCACAGCTTCTAGAAGGTTTACATGATTTCTTAAAAAACACGAGTTTTTAAAAAATGAGTTTTATTTCATAAATGGAATCTACAAAGTATGCACATTCTATGTCATAACGACATTCTATAGTTTGCGCATGCGTCCGGAAATAAGAAATGCTTACTTCCCCCGTTTTTTAAAATCACAGCTTCTAGAAGGTTTACATGATTTCTTAAAAAACACGAGTTTTTGGAAAATGTGTTTTATTTCCTAAATGTAATCTACAAAGTATGCACATTCTACGTCATAACGACTTTCTATAATTTTGCGTATGCGTACGGAAATAAGAAAAGCTTACTTCCACCGTTTTTTAAAATCACAGCTTCTAGAAGGTTTACATGATTTCGTAAAAAACACGAGTTTTTAGAAAATGTGTTTTATTTTATAAATGGAATCTACAAAGTATGCACATTCTACGTCATAATGACTTTGTATATTTTGTGCATGCATCCGGAAATAAGAAAAGCTTCCTTCCCCCGTTTTTTGAAATCATAGCTTCTAGAAGGTTTACATGATTTCGTAAAAAACACGAGTTTTTAGAAAATGTGTTTTATTTCATAAATGGAATCTACAAAGTATGCACATTCTACGTCATAATGACTTTCTATATTGTTTGCATGTGTCAGGAAATAAGAAAAGCTTCCTTCCCCCGTTTTTTTAAATCACAGCTTCTCGAAGGTTTACATGATTTCGTAAAAAACACGAGTTTTTAGAAAATGTGTTTTATTTCATAAATGGAATCTAAAAAGTATGCACATTCTTCGTCATAATGACTTTCTATAGTTTGCGCATGCGTCCAGAAATAAGAAAAGCTTACTTCCCCCGTTTTTTAAAATCACAGCTTCTAGAAGGTTTACATGATTTCTTAAAAAACACGAGTTTTTAGAAAATGTGTTTTATTTCATAAATGGAATCAACAAAATGTGCACATTCTACGTCATAACGACTTTCTATAGTTTGCGTATGCGTCCGGAAATAAGAAAAGCTTACTTCCATCATTTTTTAAAATCACAGCTTCTAGAAGGTTTACATGATTACGTAAAAAACACGAGTTTTTAGAAAATGTGTTTTATTTCACAAATGGAATCTACAAAGTATGCACATTCTACATCTTAATGACTTTCTATTGTTTGCGCATGCGTCCGGAAATAAGAAAAGCTTACTTCCACCGTTTTTTAAAATCACAGCTTCTAGAAGGTTTACATGATTTCGTAAAAAACACGAGTTTTTAGAAAATGTGTTTTATTGCATAAATGCAATCAACAAAGTATGCACATTCTACGTCGTAACGACTTTCTATAGTTTGCGCATGCATTTGGAAATAAGAAATGCTTACTTCCCCCATTTTTTAAAATCACATCTTCTAGAAGGTTTACATGATTTCTTAAAAAACATGAGTTTTTAGAAAATGTGTTTTATTTCATAAATGGAATCAACAAAGTATGCACATTCTACGTCAAAACGACTTTCTATAGTTTGCGCATGCGTCCGGAAATAAGAAAAGCTTACTTCCACCGTTTTTTAAAATCACAGCTTCTAGAAGGTTTACATGATTACGTAAAAAACACGAGTTTTTAGAAAATGTGTTTTATTTCACAAATGGAATCTACAAAGTATGCACATTCTACGTCATAACGACTTTCTATAGTTTGCGCAAGCGTCCGGAAATAAGAAAAGCTTACTTCCACCGTTTTTTTAAATCACAGCTTCTAGAAGGTTTACATGATTTCGTAAAAAACACGAGTTTTTAGAAAATGTGTTTTATTTCATAAATGGAATCAACAAAGTATGCACATTATAAATCATAACGACTTTCTATAGTTTGCGCATTCGTCCGGAAATAAGAAAAGCTTACTTCCACCGTTTTTTAAAATCACAGCTTCTAGAAGGTTTACATGATTTCGTAAAAAAACACGAGTTTTTAGAAAATGTGTTTTATTTCATAAATGGAATCGACAAAGTATGCACATTCTACGTCATAACGACTTTCTATAGTTTGCACATGCGTTTGGAAATAAGAAAAGCTTACTTCCCCCGTTTTTTAAAATCACAGCTTCTAGAAGGTCTACATGATTTCTAAAAACACAAGAGTTTTTAGAAAATGTGTTTTATTTCATAAATGGAATGAACAAAATATGCACATTCTATGTCATAACGACTTTCTATAGTTTGCGCATGCGTTTGGAAATAAGAAAAGCTTACTTCCCCCGTTTTCTAAAATCACAGCTTCTAGAAGGTTTACATGATTTCTAAAAAAACACGAGTTTTTAGAAAATGTGTTTTATTTCATAAATGGAATCAACAAAGTATGCACATTCTACATCATAACGACTTTCTATTGTTTGCGCATGCATCCGGAAATAAGAAAAGCTTACTTCCACCGTTTTTTAAAATCACGGCTTCTAGAAGGTTTACATGATTTTGTAAAAAACACGAGTTTTTAGAAAATGTGTTTTATTTCATAAATGGAATCCACAAAGTATGCACATTCTACGTCATAACGACTTTCTATATTTTTCGCATGCGTCCGAAAATAAGAAAAGCTTACTTCCCCCGTTTTTTAAAATCACAGCTTATAGAAGGTTTACATGATTTCTTAAAAAACACGAGTTTTTAGAAAATGTGTTTTATTTCACAAATGGAATCAACAAAGTATGCAAACTCTACGTCATAACGACTTTCTATAGTTTGCGCATGCGTTTGGAAATAAGAAAAGCTTACTTCCCCCGTTTTTTAAAATCATAGCTTCTAGAAGGTTTACATGGTTTCTTAAAAAACATTCGTTTTTAGAAAATGTGTTTTATTTCATAAATGGAATAAAAAATGTATGCACATTCTATGTCATAACGACTTTCTATATTTTGCGCATGCGTCCGGAAATAAGAAAAGCTTACTTCCACCGTTTTTTAAAATCACAGCTTCTAGAAGGTTTACATGATTTCTTAAAAAACACGAGTTTTTAGAAAATGTGTCTTATTTCATAAATTGAATCAACAAAGTATGCACATTCTACGTCATAACAACTTTCTATAGTTTGCGCATTCATCCGGAAATAAGAAAAGCTTACTTCCACCATTTTTTAAAATCACAGCTTCTAGAAGGTTTACATGATTTCGTAAAAAACACGAGTTTTTAGAAAATGTTTTTTATTTCATAAATGGAATCTAAAAAGTATGCATATTCTACGTCATAACGACTTTCTATAGTTTGCGCATGCGTCCGGAAATAAGAAAAGCTTACTTCCCCGGTTTTTTAAAATCACAGCTTCTAGAAGGTTTACATGATTTCTTAAAAAACACGAGTTTTTAAAAAATGAGTTTTATTTCATAAATGGAATCTACAAAGTATGCACATTCTATGTCATAACGACATTCTATAGTTTGCGCATGCGTCCGGAAATAAGAAAAGCTTACTTCCCCCGTTTTTTAAAATCACAGCTTCTAGAAGGTTTACATGATTTCTTAAAAAACACGAGTTTTTGGAAAATGTGTTTTATTTCCTAAATGTAATCTACAAAGTATGCACATTCTACGTCATAACGACTTTCTATAATTTTGCGTATGCGTACGGAAATAAGAAAAGCTTACTTCCACCGTTTTTTAAAATCACAGCTTCTAGAAGGTTTACATGATTTCGTAAAAAACACGAGTTTTTAGAAAATGTGTTTTATTTTATAAATGGAATCTACAAAGTATGCACATTCTACGTCATAATGACTTTGTATATTTTGTGCATGCATCCGGAAATAAGAAAAGCTTCCTTCCCCCGTTTTTTGAAATCATAGCTTCTAGAAGGTTTACATGATTTCGTAAAAAACACGAGTTTTTAGAAAATGTGTTTTATTTCATAAATGGAATCTACAAAGTATGCACATTCTACGTCATAATGACTTTCTATATTGTTTGCATGTGTCAGGAAATAAGAAAAGCTTCCTTCCCCCGTTTTTTTAAATCACAGCTTCTCGAAGGTTTACATGATTTCGTAAAAAACACGAGTTTTTAGAAAATGTGTTTTATTTCATAAATGGAATCTAAAAAGTATGCACATTCTTCGTCATAATGACTTTCTATAGTTTGCGCATGCGTCCAGAAATAAGAAAAGCTTACTTCCCCCGTTTTTTAAAATCACAGCTTCTAGAAGGTTTACATGATTTCGTAAAAAAACACGATTTTTTAGAAAATGTGTTTTATTTCATAAATGGAATCAACAAAGTATGCACATTCTACGTCATAACGACTTTCTATAGTTTGCGCATGCGTCCGAAAATAGGAAAACCTTACTTCCCCCATTTTTTAAAATCACAGCTTCTAGAAGGTTTACATGATTACGTAAAAAACACGAGTTTTTAGAAAATGTGTTTTATTTCACAAATGGAATCTACAAAGTATGCACATTCTACATCTTAATGACTTTCTATTGTTTGCGCATGCGTCCGGAAATAAGAAAAGCTTACTTCCACCGTTTTTTAAAATCACAGCTTCTAGAAGGTTTACATGATTTCGTAAAAAACACGAGTTTTTAGAAAATGTGTTTTATTTCATAAATGCAATCAACAAAGTATGCACATTCTACGTCGTAACGACTTTCTATAGTTTGCGCATGCATTTGGAAATAAGAAATGCTTACTTCCCCCATTTTTTAAAATCACATCTTCTAGAAGCTTTACATGATTTCTTAAAAAACATGAGTTTTTAGAAAATGTGTTTTATTTCATAAATGGAATCAACAAAGTATGCACATTCTACGTCAAAACGACTTTCTATAGTTTGCGCATGCGTCCGGAAATAAGAAAAGCTTACTTCCACCGTTTTTTAAAATCACAGCTTCTAGAAGGTTTACATGATTACGTAAAAAACACGAGTTTTTAGAAAACGTGTTTTATTTCACAAATGGAATCTAGAAAGTATGCACATTCTACGTCATAACGACTTTCTATAGTTTGCGCAAGCGTCCGGAAATAAGAAAAGCTTACTTCCACCGTTTTTTTAAATCACAGCTTCTAGAAGGTTTACATGATTTCGTAAAAAACACGAGTTTTTAGAAAATGTGTTTTATTTCATAAATGGAATCAACAAAGTATGCACATTATAAATCATAACGACTTTCTATAGTTTGCGCATTCGTCCGGAAATAAGAAAAGCTTACTTCCACCGTTTTTTAAAATCACAGCTTCTAGAAGGTTTACATGATTTCGTAAAAAACACGAGTTTTTAGAAAATGTGTTTTATTTCATAAATGGAATCGACAAAGTATGCACATTCTACGTCATAACGACTTTCTATAGTTTGCACATGCGTTTGGAAATAAGAAAAGCTTACTTCCCCCCGTTTTTTAAAATCACAGCTTCTAGAAGGTCTACATGATTTCTAAAAAAACAAGAGTTTTTAGAAAATGTGTTTTATTTCATAAATGGAATGAACAAAATATGCACATTCTATGTCATAACGACTTTCTATAGTTTGCGCATGCGTTTGGAAATAAGAAAAGCTTACTTCCCCCGTTTTCTAAAATCACAGCTTCTAGAAGGTTTACATGATTTCTAAAAAAACACGAGTTTTTAGAAAATGTGTTTTATTTCATAAATGGAATCAACAAAGTATGCACATTCTACATCATAACGACTTTCTATTGTTTGCGCATGCATCCGGAAATAAGAAAAGCTTACTTCCACCGTTTTTTAAAATCACGGCTTCTAGAAGGTTTACATGATTTTGTAAAAAACACGAGTTTTTAGAAAATGTGTTTTATTTCATAAATGGAATCCACAAAGTATGCACATTCTACGTCATAACGACTTTCTATATTTTTCGCATGCGTCCGGAAATAAGAAAAGCTTACTTCCCCCGTTTTTTAAAATCACGGCTTCTAGAAGGTTTACATGATTTCTTAAAAAACACGAGTTTTTAGAAAATGTGTTTTATTTCACAAATGGAATCAACAAAGTATGCACACTCTACGTCATAACGACTTTCTATAGTTTGCGCATGCGTTTGGAAATAAGAAAAGCTTACTTCCCCCGTTTTTTAAAATCATAGCTTCTAGAAGGTTTACATGGTTTCTTAAAAAACATTCGTTTTTAGAAAATGTGTTTTATTTCATAAATGGAATAAAAAATGTATGCACATTCTATGTCATAACGACTTTCTATATTTTGCGCATGCGTCCGGAAATAAGAAAAGCTTACTTCCACCGTTTTTTAAAATCACAGCTTCTAGAAGGTTTACATGATTTCTTAAAAAACACGAGTTTTTAGAATATGTGTCTTATTTCATAAATTGAATCAACAAAGTATGCACATTCTACGTCATAACGACTTTCTATAGTTTGCGCATTCGTCCGGAAATAAGAAAAGCTTACTTCCACCATTTTTTAAAATCACAGCTTCTAGAAGGTTTACATGATTTCGTAAAAAACACGAGTTTTTAGAAAATGTTTTTTATTTCATAAATGGAATCTAAAAAGTATGCATATTCTACGTCATAACGACTTTCTATAGTTTGCGCATGCGTCCGGAAATAAGAAAAGCTTACTTCCCCGGTTTTTTAAAATCACAGCTTCTAGAAGGTTTACATGATTTCTTAAAAAACACGAGTTTTTAAAAAATGAGTTTTATTTCATAAATGGAATCTACAAAGTATGCACATTCTATGTCATAACGACATTCTATAGTTTGCGCATGCGTCCGGAAATAAGAAAAGCTTACTTCCCCCGTTTTTTAAAATCACAGCTTCTAGAAGGTTTACATGATTTCTTAAAAAACACGAGTTTTTGGAAAATGTGTTTTATTTCCTAAATGTAATCTACAAAGTATGCACATTCTACGTCATAACGACTTTCTATAATTTTGCGTATGCGTACGGAAATAAGAAAAGCTTACTTCCACCGTTTTTTAAAATCACAGCTTCTAGAAGGTTTACATGATTTCGTAAAAAACACGAGTTTTTAGAAAATGTGTTTTATTTTATAAATGGAATCTACAAAGTATGCACATTCTACGTCATAATGACTTTGTTTATTTTGTGCATGCATCCGGAAATAAGAAAAGCTTCCTTCCCCCGTTTTTTGAAATCATAGCTTCTAGAAGGTTTACATGATTTCGTAAAAAACACGAGTTTTTAGAAAATGTGTTTTATTTCATAAATGGAATCTACAAAATATGCACATTCTATGTCATAATGACTTTCTATATTGTTTGCATGTGTCAGGAAATAAGAAAAGCTTCCTTCCCCCGTTTTTTTAAATCACAGCTTCTCGAAGGTTTACATGATTTCGTAAAAAACACGAGTTTTTAGAAAATGTGTTTTATTTCATAAATGGAATCTAAAAAGTATGCACATTCTTCGTCATAATGACTTTCTATAGTTTGCGCATGCGTCCAGAAATAAGAAAAGCTTACTTCCCCCGTTTTTTAAAATCACAGCTTCTAGAAGGTTTACATGATTTCGTAAAAAACACGAGTTTTTAGAAAATGTGTTTTATTTCATAAATGGAATCAACAAAGTATGCACATTCTACGTCATAACGACTTTCTATAGTTTGCGCATGCGTCCGAAAATAGGAAAACCTTACTTCCCCCATTTTTTAAAATCACAGCTTCTAGAAGGTTTACATGATTTCTAGAAAAACACGAGTTTTTAGAAAATGTGTTTTATTTCATAAATGGAAACAACAAAGTATGCACATTCTACGTCATAATGACTTTCTACAGTTTGCGCATGCGTCCGGAAATAAGAAAAACTTACTTCCACCGTTTTTTAAAATCACAGCTTCTAGAAGGTTTACATGATTTCTTAAAAAACACGAGTTTTTAGAAAATGTGTTTTATTTCATAAATGGAATCAAAAAAGTATGCACATTCTACGTCATAACGACTTTCTATATTTTGCACATTCGTCCGGAAATAAGAAAAGATTACTTCCCCCGTTTTTTAAAATCACAGCTTCTAGAAAGTTTACATGATTTCTTAAAAAACACGAGTTTTTAGAAAATGTGTTTTATTTCATAAATGGAATCAACAAAGTATGCACATTCTACATCATAACGACTTTCTATAGTTTTTGCATGCGTCCGGAAATAAGAAAAGCTTACTTTCACCATTTTTTAAAATCACAGCTTCTAGAAGGTTTACATGATTTCGTAAAAAACACGAGTTTGTATTTTATTTGATAAATGTAATCTACAAAGTATGCACATTCGACGTCATAACGACTTTCTATAGTTTGCGCATGCGTCCGGAAATAAGAAATGGTTACTTCCCCCGTTTTTTAAAATCACAGCTTCTAAAAGGTTTACATGATTTCTTAAAAAACACAAGTTTTTAGAAAATGTGTTTTATTTCATAAATGGAATCAACAAAGTATGCACATTCTACGTCATAACGACTTTCTATAATTTTGCGTATGCATCCGGAAAAAAGAAAAGCTTACTTCCACCGTTTTTTAAAATCACAGCTTCTAGAAGGTTTACATGATTTTGTAAAAAACACAAGTTTTTAGAAAATGTGTTTTATTTCATAAATGGAATCTACAAATTATGCACATTCTACGTCATAATGACTTTCTATATTTTGTGCTTGCGTCCAGAAATAAGAAAAGCTTCCTTCCCCCATTTTTTAAAATCACAGCTTCTAGAAGGTTTACATGATTTCTTAAAAAACACGAGTTTTTAGAAAATGTGTTTTATTTCATAAATGTAATCTAAAAAGTATGCACATTCTATGTCATAACCACTTTCTATAGTTTGCGCATGCGTCCGGAAATAAGAAAAGCTTACTTCCCCCGTTTTTTAAAATCACAGCTTCTAGAAGGTTTACATGATTTCTTAAAAAACACGAGTTTTTAGAAAATTTGTTTTATTTCATAAATGGAATCAACAAAGTATGCACATTCTACGTCATAACGACTTTCTATAGTTTGTGCATGCGTCCGGAAATAAGAAAAGCTTACTTCGCCCGTTTTTTAAAATCACAGCTTCTAGAAGGTTAACATGATTTCTCAAAAAACATGAGTTTTTAGAAAATGTATTTTAGTTCATATATGGAATCAACAAAGTATGCACATTCTACGTCATAACGACTTTCTATAGTTTCCACATTCGTCCAGAAATAAGAAAAGGTTACTTCCACCATTTTTTAAAATCACAGCTTCTAGAAGGTTTACATGATTTCGTAAAAAACACGAGTTTTTAGAAAATGTGTTTTATTTCATAAATGGAATCTAAAAAGTATGCACATTCTTCGTCATAACGACTTTCTATAGTTTGCGCATGCGTCCGGAAATAAGAAAAGCTTACTTCCCCCGTTTTTTAAAATCACAGCTTCTAGAAGGTTTACATGATTTCTTAAAAAACACGAGTTTTTAGAAAATGTGTTTTATTTCATAAATGGAATCAACAAAGTATGCACATTCTACGTCATAACGACTTTCTATAGTTTGCGCATGCATCCGGAAATAAGAAAAGCTTACTTCCACCGTTTTTTAAAATCACAGCTTCTAGAAGGTTTACATGATTTCTTAAAAAAAACTAGTTTTTAGAAAATGTGTTTTATTTCATAAATGGAATCAACAAAGTATGCACATTCTACGTCATATCGAATTTCTATAGTTTGCGCATTCGTCCGGAAATAAGAAAAGCTTACTTCCACCATTTTTTAAAATCACAGCTTCTAGAAGGTTTACATGATTTCGTAAAAAACACGAGTTTTTAGAAAAATTGTTTTGTTTCATAAATGGAATCTACAAAGTATGCACATTCTATGTCATAACGACTTTCTATAGTTTGCGCATACGTTCGGAAATAAGAAAAGCTTACTTCCTCCGTTTTTTAAAATCACAGCTTCTAGAAGGTTTACATGATTTCGTAAAAAACACGAGTTTTCAGAAAATGTGTTTTATTTCATAAATGGAATCTACAAAGTATGCACATTCTACGTCATAACGACTTTCTTTAGTTTGCGCATGCATCCGGAAATAAGAAAAGCTTACTTCCCCCGTTTTTTAAAATCACAGCTTCTAGAAGGTTTACATGATTTCTTAAAAAACACAAGTTTTTAGAAAATTTGTTTTATTTCATAAATGGAATCAACAAAGTATGCACATTCTACATCATAATGACTTTCTATAGTTTGCGCATGCGTTTGGAAATAAGAAATGCTTACTTCCCCTGTTTTTTAAAATCACAACTTCTAGAAGGTTTACATGATTTCTTAAAAAACACGAGTTTTTAGAAAATGTATTTTATTTCATAAATGGAATCAACAAAGTATGCACATTCTACATCATAATGACTTTCTATAGTTTGCGCATGCGTTCGGAAATAAGAAAAGCTTACATCCCCCGTTTTTTAAAATCACAGCTTCTAGAAGGTTTACATGATTTCTTAAAAAACACGAGTTTTTAGAAAATGTGTTTTATTTCATAAATGGAATCAACAAAGTATGCACATTCTACGTCATAACGACTTTCTATAGTTTGCACATGCGTCCGGAAATAAGAAAAGCTTACTTCCACCATTTTTTAAAATCACAGCTTCTAGAAGGTTTACATGACTTCTTAAAAAACACGAGTTTTTAGAAAATGTGTTTTATTTCATAAATGGAATCAACAAAGTATGCACATTCTACGTCATAACGACTTTCTATAGTTTGCGCATGCGTTTGGAAATAAGAAAAGCTTACTTCCCCCGTTTTTTAAACTCACAGCTTCTAGAAGGTTTACATGATTTCTTAAAAAACACGAGTTTTTAGAAAATGTGTTTTATTTCATAAATGGAATCAACAAAGTATGCACATTCTACGTCATAACGACTTTCTATAGTTTGCACATGCGTCCGGAAATAAGAAAAGCTTACTTCCACCGTTTTTTAAAATCACAGCTTCTAGAAGGTTTACATGATTTCGTAAAAAACACGAGTTTTTAGAAAATGTGTTTTATTTCATAAATTGAATCAACAAAGTATGTACATTCTACGTCATAACGACTTTCTATAGTTTGCGCATTCGACTGGAAATAAGAAAAGCTTACTTCCACCGTTTTTTAAAATCACAGCTTCTTGAAGGTTTACATGATTTCGTAAAAAACACGAGTTTTTAGAATATGTGTTTTATTTCATAAATGGAATCTACAAAGTATGCACATTCTACGTCATAACGACTTTCTATAGTTTGTGCATGCGTCCGGAAATAAGAAAAGCTTACTTCCCCCGTTTTTTTAAATCACGGCTTCTAGAAGGTTTACATGATTTCTTAAAAAACACGAGTTTTTAGAAAATGTGTTTTATTTCATAAATGGAATGAACAAAATATGCACATTCTATGTCATAACGACTTTCTATAGTTTGCGCATGCGTTTGGAAATAAGAAAAGCTTACTTCCCCCGTTTTCTAAAATCACAGCTTCTAGAAGGTTTACATGATTTCTAAAAAAACACGAGTTTTTAGAAAATGTGTTTTATTTCATAAATGGAATCAACAAAGTATGCACATTCTACATCATAACGACTTTCTATTGTTTGCGCATGCATCCGGAAATAAGAAAAGCTTACTTCCACCGTTTTTTAAAATCACGGCTTCTAGAAGGTTTACATGATTTTGTAAAAAACACGAGTTTTTAGAAAATGTGTTTTATTTCATAAATGGAATCCACAAAGTATGCACATTCTACGTCATAACGACTTTCTATATTTTTCGCATGCGTCCGGAAATAAGAAAAGCTTACTTCCCCCGTTTTTTAAAATCACAGCTTCTAGAAGGTTTACATGATTTCTTAAAAAACACGAGTTTTTAGAAAATGTGTTTTATTTCACAAATGGAATCAACAAAGTATGCAAACTCTACGTCATAACGACTTTCTATAGTTTGCGCATGCGTTTGGAAATAAGAAAAGCTTACTTCCCCCGTTTTTTAAAATCATAGCTTCTAGAAGGTTTACATGGTTTCTTAAAAAACATTCGTTTTTAGAAAATGTGTTTTATTTCATAAATGGAATAAAAAATGTATGCACATTCTATGTCATAACGACTTTCTATATTTTGCGCATGCGTCCGGAAATAAGAAAAGCTTACTTCCACCGTTTTTTAAAATCACAGCTTCTAGAAGGTTTACATGATTTCTTAAAAAACAAGAGTTTTTAGAAAATGTGTCTTATTTCATAAATTGAATCAACAAAGTATGCACATTCTACGTCATAACGACTTTCTATAGTTTGCGCATTCATCCGGAAATAAGAAAAGCTTACTTCCACCATTTTTTAAAATCACAGCTTCTAGAAGGTTTACATGATTTCGTAAAAAACACGAGTTTTTAGAAAATGTTTTTTATTTCATAAATGGAATCTAAAAAGTATGCATATTCTACGTCATAACGACTTTCTATAGTTTGCGCATGCGTCCGGAAATAAGAAAAGCTTACTTCCCCGGTTTTTTAAAATCACAGCTTCTAGAAGGTTTACATGATTTCTTAAAAAACACGAGTTTTTAAAAAATGAGTTTTATTTCATAAATGGAATCTACAAAGTATGCACATTCTATGTCATAACGACATTCTATAGTTTGCGCATGCGTCCGGAAATAAGAAAAGCTTACTTCCCCCGTTTTTTAAAATCACAGCTTCTAGAAGGTTTACATGATTTCTTAAAAAACACGAGTTTTTGGAAAATGTGTTTTATTTCCTAAATGTAATCTACAAAGTATGCACATTCTACGTCATAACGACTTTCTATAATTTTGCGTATGCGTACGGAAATAAGAAAAGCTTACTTCCACCGTTTTTTAAAATCACAGCTTCTAGAAGGTTTACATGATTTCGTAAAAAACACGAGTTTTTAGAAAATGTGTTTTATTTTATAAATGGAATCTACAAAGTATGCACATTCTACGTCATAATGACTTTGTATATTTTGTGCATGCATCCGGAAATAAGAAAAGCTTCCTTCCCCCGTTTTTTGAAATCATAGCTTCTAGAAGGTTTACATGATTTCGTAAAAAACACGAGTTTTTAGAAAATGTGTTTTATTTCATAAATGGAATCTACAAAGTATGCACATTCTACGTCATAATGACTTTCTATATTGTTTGCATGTGTCAGGAAATAAGAAAAGCTTCCTTCCCCCGTTTTTTTAAATCACAGCTTCTCGAAGGTTTACATGATTTCGTAAAAAACACGAGTTTTTAGAAAATGTGTTTTATTTCATAAATGGAATCTAAAAAGTATGCACATTCTTCGTCATAATGACTTTCTATAGTTTGCGCATGCGTCCAGAAATAAGAAAAGCTTACTTCCCCCGTTTTTTAAAATCACAGCTTCTAGAAGGTTTACATGATTTCGTAAAAAACACGATTTTTTAGAAAATGTGTTTTATTTCATAAATGGAATCAACAAAGTATGCACATTCTACGTCATAACGACTTTCTATAGTTTGCGCATGCGTCCGAAAATAGGAAAACCTTACTTCCCCCATTTTTTAAAATCACAGCTTCTAGAAGGTTTACATGATTTCTAGAAAAACACGAGTTTTTAGAAAATGTGTTTTATTTCATAAATGGAAACAACAAAGTATGCACATTCTACGTCATAATGACTTTCTACAGTTTGCGCATGCGTCCGGAAATAAGAAAAGCTTACTTCCACCGTTTTTTAAAATCACAGCTTCTAGAAGGTTTACATGATTTCTTAAAAAACACGAGTTTTTAGAAAATGTGTTTTATTTCATAAATGGAATCAAAAAAGTATGCACATTCTACGTCATAACGACTTTCTATATTTTGCACATTCGTCCGGAAATAAGAAAAGATTACTTCCCCCGTTTTTTAAAATCACAGCTTCTAGAAAGTTTACATGATTTCTTAAAAAACACGAGTTTTTAGAAAATGTGTTTTATTTCATAAATGGAATCAACAAAGTATGCACATTCTACATCATAACGACTTTCTATAGTTTTTGCATGCGTCCGGAAATAAGAAAAGCTTACTTTCACCATTTTTTAAAATCACAGCTTCTAGAAGGTTTACATGATTTCGTAAAAAACACGAGTTTGTATTTTATTTGATAAATGTAATCTACAAAGTATGCACATTCGACGTCATAACGACTTTCTATAGTTTGCGCATGCGTCCGGAAATAAGAAATGGTTACTTCCCCCGTTTTTTAAAATCACAGCTTCTAAAAGGTTTACATGATTTCTTAAAAAACACAAGTTTTTAGAAAATGTGTTTTATTTCATAAATGGAATCAACAAAGTATGCACATTCTACGTCATAACGACTTTCTATAATTTTGCGTATGCATCCGGAAAAAAGAAAAGCTTACTTCCACCGTTTTTTAAAATCACAGCTTCTAGAAGGTTTACATGATTTTGTAAAAAACACAAGTTTTTAGAAAATGTGTTTTATTTCATAAATGGAATCTACAAATTATGCACATTCTACGTCATAATGACTTTCTATATTTTGTGCTTGCGTCCAGAAATAAGAAAAGCTTCCTTCCCCCATTTTTTAAAATCACAGCTTCTAGAAGGTTTACATGATTTCTTAAAAAACACGAGTTTTTAGAAAATGTGTTTTATTTCATAAATGTAATCTAAAAAGTATGCACATTCTATGTCATAACCACTTTCTATAGTTTGCGCATGCGTCCGGAAATAAGAAAAGCTTACTTCCCCCGTTTTTTAAAATCACAGCTTCTAGAAGGTTTACATGATTTCTTAAAAAACACGAGTTTTTAGAAAATTTGTTTTATTTCATAAATGGAATCAACAAAGTATGCACATTCTACGTCATAACGACTTTCTATAGTTTGTGCATGCGTCCGGAAATAAGAAAAGCTTACTTCGCCCGTTTTTTAAAATCACAGCTTCTAGAAGGTTAACATGATTTCTCAAAAAACATGAGTTTTTAGAAAATGTATTTTAGTTCATATATGGAATCAACAAAGTATGCACATTCTACGTCATAACGACTTTCTATAGTTTCCACATTCGTCCAGAAATAAGAAAAGGTTACTTCCACCATTTTTTAAAATCACAGCTTCTAGAAGGTTTACATGATTTCGTAAAAAACACGAGTTTTTAGAAAATGTGTTTTATTTCATAAATGGAATCTAAAAAGTATGCACATTCTTCGTCATAACGACTTTCTATAGTTTGCGCATGCGTCCGGAACTAAGAAAAGCTTACTTCCCCCGTTTTTTAAAATCACAGCTTCTAGAAGGTTTACATGATTTCTTAAAAAACATGAGTTTTTAGAAAATGTGTTTTATTTCATAAATGGAATCAACAAAGTATGCACATTCTACGTCATAACGACTTTCTATAGTTTGCGCATGCATCCGGAAATAAGAAAAGCTTACTTCCACCGTTTTTTAAAATCACAGCTTCTAGAAGGTTTACATGATTTCTTAAAAAAAACTAGTTTTTAGAAAATGTGTTTTATTTCATAAATGGAATCAACAAAGTATGCACATTCTACGTCATATCGAATTTCTATAGTTTGCGCATTCGTCCGGAAATAAGAAAAGCTTACTTCCACCATTTTTTAAAATCACAGCTTCTAGAAGGTTTACATGATTTCGTAAAAAACACGAGTTTTTAGAAAATTTGTTTTGTTTCATAAATGGAATCTACAAAGTATGCACATTCTATGTCATAACGACTTTCTATAGTTTGCGCATACGTTCGGAAATAAGAAAAGCTTACTTCCTCCGTTTTTTAAAATCACAGCTTCTAGAAGGTTTACATGATTTCGTAAAAAACACGAGTTTTCAGAAAATGTGTTTTATTTCATAAATGGAATCTACAAAGTATGCACATTCTACGTCATAACAACTTTCTATAGTTTGCGCATGCGTCCGGAAATAAGAAAAGCTGACTTCCCCATTTTTTAAAATCACAGCTTCTAGAAGGTTTACATGATTTCTTAAAAAACACGAGTTTTTAGAAAATGTGTTTTATTTCATAAATGGAATCAACAAAGTATGCACATTCTACATCATAATGTCTTTCTATAGTTTGCGCATGCATTTGGAAATAAGAAAAGCTTACTTCCCCCGTTTTCTAAAATCACAGCTTCTACAAGGTTTACATGATTTCTTAAAAAACACAAGTTTTTAGAAAATGTGTTTTATTTCATAAATGGAATCAACAAAGTATGCACATTCTACATCATAACGGCTTTCTATAGTTTGCGCATGTGTCCGGAAATAAGAAAAGCTTACTTCCACCATTTTTTAAAATCACAGCTTCTAGAAGGTTTACATGATTTCGTAAAAAACACGAGTTTTTAGAAAATGTGTTTTATTTCATAAATGGAATCTACAAAGTATGCACATTCTACGTCATAACGACTTTCTATAGTTTGCGCATGCGTTCGGAAATAAGAAAAGCTTACTTCCACCATTTTTTAAAATTACAGCTTCTAGAAGGTTTACATGATTTCGTAAAAAACACGAGTTTTTAGAAAATGTGTTTTATTTCCTAAATGTAATCTACAAAGTATGCACATTCTACGTCATAACGACTTTCTATAGTTTGCGCATGCATTTGGAAATAAGAAAAGCTTACTTCCCCCGTTTTTTAAAATCACAGCTTCTAGAAGGTTTACATGATTTCTTAAAAAACACGAGTTTTTAGAAAATGTGTTTTATTTCATAAATTGAATCAACAAAGTATGCACATTCTACGTCATAACGACTTTCTATAGTTTGCGCATGCGTTTGGAAATAAGAAAAGCTTACTTCCCCCGTTTTTTAAAATCACAGTTTCTAGAAGGTTTACATGATTTCTTAAAAAACACGAGTTTTTAGAAAATGTGTTTTATTTCATAAATGGATGTTAAATTTTCAGAATTTACTTCGATCTGATCTAGGATCTTAACTGAGAGAACAACATGTACAGCATATCTACAGCATATCAATCATGGAGACAATAATGCAAGCACACAAGAGACACAAAGATTTACTTGGGGAAAACCATAAAGGTGAAAAACCCCAAAAACATCCTCAGAGATAGATAGAGCAATGATACAACCAACCATGAGAGATAGACATAACCTAGCAGCAGATCCTCCTCCTCCATAAGTGCGCCACTCCTCCTTGAGTGCATGAGTGAGAAGTGAGTGAGTAAATAGAGTGCCTCCCGCACTCTATTTATACTTGACTTGACTTGCCTTTTTACCTAACTCATGTAGGCTCGAACTTAACCACATAACATAATGCTGACTGGACCGACCCCCAATAGGGTGGTCTAATAACCCTTTGACCCACATGACTTATACAGGGCCGACCCCAAACAAGGTGGTCTAATAACCCATCAAGTATAAGTTACGACACTTACAATATAAATAACGACACTTCCTTATAGAGGAATAATACCATCTCTATAGGAATACAATATACATATATGTGAAATACATTCCGAAGTTACATATACATCAACACTCCCTCTTAACTAGGGAGGTATTTCTCAGCATAGTTCTTCTAGCACAAGTCATCTTCTCTGGATCATCGTCACTGGATAATCGTCATCGAGTCATCATCATCGTCACTGCTGCTGCTATCTCAATCAATCTCTGAATCTACTCATCATAGGAAGTTCTACAGAGCCAGTCCTTTTTCATACTGGATGTAGGCCCACCATCTGCAGGTCTTCATCATCACTGGCCATACTGTGGAATCCTCAGGACTTATTACGTGCGTCACAAAACCTGGCTGCATCATCCCAGGCTATTACGAGCACACAGCTCTACCTGTAGGATCTCCCAGGAGCACATTACATGTGACCCATCACAAAACCTAGCTGAAGCATCCCAGGCTGTTACGAGCACTCAGCTCTACCTGTCGGATCTCCCAGGAGCACATTACATGTGATCTCACCACAAAACCTGGCTGAAGCATCTGAGGCCTTTTTCATCCTATCCAGATCTCCCAGGAGCAAATTACATGTGGTCATGGCAAAACCTGGCTGAAGCATCTGAGGCCTTTTTCATCCTGTCCAGATCTCCCAGGAGCAAATTACATGCCATAGGACAAAACCTCGCAAGAGCATCTACCAGATATCCCAGGGCACCGAATTACATGCCATAGGCAAAACCTCGAAAGACTATCTGCAGATCTCCCATGGCACAAATTACATGTCCTCCCAAGCAAAACCTCGCAAGAGCATTTTCCAGATGTCCCAGGGCACCGAATTACATGCCATAGGCAAAACCTCGAAAGACCATCTGCAAATCTCCCAGGGCACAAATTACATGCTTTCCTGCACAACCTGATCCATGGCCACAAAGTATCATATGATACTCATCATCATCACTGCAACATCCTGCTGCATGTCATCTGGAGAAGCTCGTCATCCCTGATCATCCTGATCATACAATGCATCCATCTGATGCACACATAGATACATGATCCACACAATGTATCCATCAATCATACATGATCTACGTGATCATACAAAGATACATGATCCACACAATGTACCCATCAACATACATGATCTACCTGATCATACAAGGATACATGATCCACACAATGTACCCATCAACATACATGATCTACCTGATCATACAAAGATACATGATCCACACAATGTATCCATCAACATCCATGATCTACCTGATCATACAAAGATACATGATCCACACAATGTATCCATCAGCATCCATGATCTACCTAATCATACAAAGATACATGATCCACACAATGTATCCATCAACATACATGATCTACCTGATCATATCTAAGAAGAAACCAAAACATCATCCTGATGCTTATCATCCAGCGCTTACATCCACAGCCATGTGAAGGATCCCCCTTCCAACATGCTTGGAATGGCTTCAGCAAATGTGTCCATCACTTCTTCTTCGAAGTATCCTCGATCTGAAGCATGCCAAGCCTCTCTCTGAAGTACTCAAACTTCACCCTGGCTAGTGGCTTCGTCAGCACATCTGCAATCTGCTCGTCCGTCGCAACATACAGGAGCTTCAGAGCTCCTCTCTGCACCATATCCCTGATATAGTGATATTTGATCTCTATGTGTTTCGACCTGTCATGAAACACTGGGTTCTCGGACAGCTTCACACAACTCTGGTTATCACAGAAGATACCAGTAGCATCCAACGGGAGATCAAATAACTCAGACAGTAGCTTCCGTAGCCATACTGCCTCACAACTAGCTGAACATGCTGCAACATACTCAGCCTCAGCTGTACTTAGTGCTACGCAGGACTACTTCCTGCTAAACCAAGAGATCACACCTGATCCCATATTGAAGCAACACCCAGATGTGCTCTTCCTATCTGCAGCATTGCCAGCCCAATCTGAATCAACATAACTCTGTAGGTTAAAATTTTGATTCGCTTCATACTTGATCCCATAATCCACTGTACCCTTCAGGTACCTCAGAACATGCTTTACAGCAACTAGGTGAACACTCCTCGGATCCGTCAAGAACTAGCTCAATGTGTTCACAACAAAGCAAATGTCTAGTCTCGTGTTCGTCAGGTACATCAAGGACCCAATCATCTGACGGTACATGGAGACATCAACTGGCTCAAATGAAGCATCACATAGAAGCTTCAGATTCGATGCCATATGAGTGGCCATAGCCTTGCAGTCCATCATCCCGAACCTCTTCAGGATCTCTACTGCATACTTCCCTTGTCCAAGGAAGATTCCATCACTCTGCCACACCTCCATGCCAAAAACAAATAGTGCATCATCCCCAAGTTCCTCATCTTGAACTCGGTAGTAAGCTTCCGCTGCGTGTCGGCAATTAATCTATCTTCACCTGTAACAAACAGGCTATCCGCATACAAAAGTAGTATCCCTGGATTGTCTTCCTCAACCTTGTAGTAAAGGTTGGAACCCGCTTTACTCTTGGTAAAGACCAAACTGGATAGAAGGCTATCTATCCTACCATACCAAGTTCTACACACATATATGACTGCACCATGCTGTCTTGAAATCCATCTGGTGCATCTTCTATTTCATCACTTTTCTATTTCTCAATGCTGCTATCTGCAACATGCTTGATCTGATAGTTCCATTTGGAAGTCATAACAAACTTCCCTTCACGTCTTGGGACAACATCCCAAACATCATTCTTCATGATCGATGGATCATGGCATTCCATTTCTTCATCCCAGATCCTGGGAACTTCAATTTCTCCAATAGATAATTTTGTTACTGAACAAATGTTGTAGTTCTTCTTTTGTAGGAGATGGCATACGATCTTTCCTACACAACAAGTTAAATTGCATGATTAGAAAACATCTCATAGTTTTCAGAACAAATTCTTACACATAAAGAAATATGTCATACAGTCATGCAATTATCTTAGCCAATGCTTCAATACAACATTTATCCATATCCCGTAACTTTCTAGATTCCTTCCAATCTCTACCAGAACATTGTTAAGAGTGTGCACAACTCCCAACATGTCAGCAAAGAGGTTTCATTCTAGATAAGTAGCAATGGAATGTTGTACAGTGCCATAGGCTACTTACCCATGTATATTAGTAGTATACTGTTCATTAATGCAACTATTCTAATATGCACAATACATATCCTAAGTCTAGGAACATGAGCATATACATCATTGAACAATTTTATTTAAACAAACATATATATAAGAAATGATAATTAAAATACTTATATTTGTTTGTTCGTTGGGTGGACTCCCTCTGAGTCTTTGCTTTCTTGCAGGAGCTGCTGGAGTCCTGATCTGCAGTAGCTTCTTCTAAACCTTTCTGTTGTGGAATGTAGAGAGATGGTCAACTCCCTCTGAATATCTGCATCCTTTCATAAACCACTGGAGTGTAATCCCTCTTGATCTTTGCTCCCTGGATTACCTGTCCTTGAACTGGATTAGCATTCTCGATCCCTATGCATGCTTGTTAGTAT
Source organism: Larix kaempferi (assembly GCA_027924585.1). Classification (NCBI taxonomy): domain Eukaryota; kingdom Viridiplantae; phylum Streptophyta; class Pinopsida; order Pinales; family Pinaceae; genus Larix; species Larix kaempferi. The sequence goes on from BSBM01001572.1 coordinate 474,662, forward strand.
CATCATTGTGTTATCCTCTAGGTCTAATATAAAATCATACATTCATTAGTATACTATTAAAGCATGTATAGTCATGATCATTTCAAATAAAAATAATAAGCATTAGCATTCAAGGTTAATGAAGGATTCTTATGGTTAGTCAAATCATAAGAAACATAACATGTCTAAACCTGTAATTACTCAAACCTATACCTTCATGATTCTTCTGGTTAGTCATATCATCAATTATGGTAAGAAACATAATATGCATACAACCATGATTATTCAAACCTATGACTTCATGAATAATCATTATCAACAACACAACAGTATAAGATCCTAACCCAAGGTAGGATTCTAGCTTGATATAGGAAAAACATACCTGGATTAGCATGCTAGCTATTTATGTCTAACATACCCGCATAATGTCTTCTTGTTCTTCGTTAATGACTTGTGCTAGTAACCTGTATATCTCATAGGTTAACCATTATAAAACCAAGTTATACATACCTCGTAAATGGATCTTCTATGAGATCCATGACAATGGATGAATCTTTGTCCTCATGTTATCATGATCATATGTTCTTGGACCAGAACATGATTTTTCTTTCTTGGTGTACCTTTCATGTTAGTAGACAACATGAACCTCATACAACACCATAATTCATTAGTACAATCATAAGTGTCAATACCCTAACCAATGAATATCTTCTATCATGCATTCATAATTTTGTTAAGGTGATACGACAAATCTAAAATCAAGATTGTACTAACCGTAATAACATGAATACAAACATACCATAAAATTAATCATGAACAAATCTCGAAACATACCTCAATGAGTCATACCTGTCGAGATCGCTTGTAATCTTCTTATGTAAGTCCTTAGCCTCATCTCCCTCTGAAACAGGAACTCCTTCACTTATGCAGATGACCAATCCATCTTCTTCTAGGATTAACCCAATCCACTTGATTTGCAAGAACTGGACCTGGAGCTGGATATGGGTTTGTCAGAGAAACCCAAAAAATTAAAACTTTGAATTTCAAACTTCCGAAAGGATAGAAATATGCGCCTTGATAATCTGATCAAACCGGTATATTCAGAATTTGAAAACTGCAGAGTTTCACTCCTCAATTTTTCCATTGAAACTTCCGGATTCACTGGACGTGACCCTGAACTGGGGTTTGATGAATCCCACTCTTCTTCCCAATCAAAAGGTTTGATCCAAATCTCTAAGCTTCTATTTTTCTGAGGAGCTTCCAGCCGTGGAAATAGATTTCAAATATTCTCATTTTTACAGAAGCCCTAATTTTCCACTTTTCTGATCAAAGTCCCGAACTAGGGTCTGATCAAGCCCGGCCTTCTGCCCAACCAAACATTCTGATTTTGGTATCTAAATTTTTATTTTGATGAGTAGCATTCAGCCGTGGTCTCCGATTACAAAAATTCCAACTTTCTCCAAAGCACTAAATTCCGGAAGCCATGAATGAAGGTACTCAAAAATAATTCTATTTTGACATAAATATGTACATGATTGTTTCTGGCGTAACTATGAACTTTTCGATCCACATGGTCTGAAAACGTTTCCTGAGATAGCCTAACCTGTTACCTTTCCATCCTGACAGGTCTGACCTCAATTGGATTCTCTGAGAGAGAGTTATGCCAAGTGTCGCAACATGACCTGTTTTGGGATAATACAGGAGAGCGAACTTGTACTGCGTGCCACATGTCACTGTTTTAACTTCGGCCTCTGAAAACGTTTTCTGAGATAGCTCGGTCTGTTATCTTTCCATCCTGATAGGTATGACCTCAATTGGACTCTCTGAGAGAGAGTTATGCCAATTGTCGTAACGTGACCTGTTTATGGGATAATACAGGAGAGCGAACTTGTACGGAGTGCCACATGTCACTGGTTCATCTTCGGTCTCTGAAAACGTTTTCTGAGATAGTAGAGTCTGTTTAATACCTGTCACTTTTTACTAAATTTCATTTGGAGCTTCCTATCCCAAGTTATGACCTTTTTCCCAAGGTCACCTGATTTTGACTCAGATCTGGAAGAGGCAGAAACCCTATATTGCACAGATAATAAATCACAAAGTACAACGAATTAGAGGTTGTCCTTTGGACACAAGGTACATGGAGATCTTGGCTTCGTCCTGTAACAATTTCAGATCCGAAACCTTCGCCAAAACGGATTTATAGCGAAAGTGCTACGACGACTGGTTTTAAGTATATCAAGCCCTAGCATCGTAAGTGCAACAAGTGTCATACATGCCATATCATGCCTTCTTTCAGGCTAGCTCTGATACCATGTTAAATTTTCAGAATTTACTTCAATCTGATCTAGGATCTTAACTGAGAGAACAACATGTACAGCATATCTACAGCATATCAATCATGGAGACAATAATGCAAGCACACAAGAGACACAAAGATTTACTTGGGGAAAACCATAAAGGTGAAAAACCCCAATAACTTCCTCAGAGATAGATAGAGCAATGATACAACCAACCATGCAGCAGATCCTCCTCCTCCATAAGTGCGCCACTCCTCCTTGAGTGCATGAGTGAGAAGTGAGTGAGTAAATAGAGTGCCTCCCGCACTATATTTATACTTGACTTGACTTGCCTTTTTACCTAACTCATGTAGGCTCGAACTTAACCACATAACATAATGCTGACTGGGCCGACCCCCAATAGGGTGGTCTAATAACCCTTTGACCCAAATGGCCGACCCCAAATAGGGTGGTCTAATAACCCTTTGACCCACATGGACGACCCCCAATAGGGTGGTCTAATAACCCTTTGACCCAAATGACTTATACAGGGCCGACCCCAAACAAGGTGGTCTAATAACCCATCAAGTATAAGTTACGACACATACGATATAAATAACGACACTTCCTTATAGAGGAATAATACCATCTCTATAGGAATACAATATACATATATGTGAAATACATTCCGAAGTTACATATACATCAACAATGGAATCGACAAAGTATGCACATTCTATGTCATAACGACTTTCTATAGTTTGCCCATGCATCCGGAAATAAGAAAAGCTTACTTCCACCGTTTTTTAAAATCACAGCTTCTAGAAGGTTTACATGATTTCGTAAAAAACACGAGTTTTTAGAAAATGTGTTTTATTTCATAAATGGAATCTAAAAAGTATGCACATTCTACGTCATAACGACTTTCTATAGTTTTCGCATGCGTCCGGAAATAAGAAAAGCTTACTTCCCCCGTTTTTTAAAATCACAGCTTCTAGAAGGTTTACATGATTTCTTAATAAACACGAGTTTTTAGAAAATGTGTTTTATTTCATAAATGGAATTTACAAAGTATGCACATTCTACGTCATAACGACTTTCTATAGTTTGCGCATTCGTCCGGAAATAAGAAAAGCTTACTTCCACCGTTTTTTAAAATCACAACTTCTAGAAGGTTTCCATGATTTCGTAAAAAACACGAGTTTCTAGAAAATGTGTTTTATTTCATAACTGGAATCTACAAAGTATGCACATTCTACGTCATAACGACTTTCTATAGTTTGCGCATGCATCAGGAAATAAGAAAAGCTTACTTCCCCCGTTTTTTAAAATCACAGCTTCTAGAAGGTTTACATGATTTCTTAAAAAACCGGAGTTTTTAGAAAATGTGTTTTATTTCATAAATGGAATCAACAAAGTATGCACATTCTACGTCATAACGACTTTCTATAGTTTGCGCATGCGTTTGGAAATAAGAAAAGCTTACTTCCCCAGTTTTCTAAAATCACAGCTTCTAGAAGGTTTACATGATTTCTTAAAAAACACGAGTTTTTAGAAAATGTGTTTTATTTCATAAATGGAATCAACAAAGTATGCACATTCTACGTCATAATGACTTTCTATAGTTTGCACATGCGTTTGGAAATAAGAAAAGCTTACTTCCCCCGTTTTTTAAAATCACAGCTTCTAGAAGGTTTACATGGTTTCTTAAAAAACAAAAGGTTTTAGAAAATGTGTTTTATTTCATAAATGGAATCAACAATGTATGCACATTCTACGGCATAACGACTTTCTATAGATTGCGCATTCGTCCGGAAATAAGAAAAGCTTACTTCCACCATTTTTTAAAATCACAACTTCTAGAAGGTTTACATGATTTCGTAAAAAACACGAGTTTTTAGAAAATGTGTTTTATTTCATAAATGGAATCTACAAAGTATGCACATTCTACGTCATAATGACTTTCTATAGTTTGCGCATGCGTCCGGAAATAAGAAAAGCTTACTTCCACCGTTTTTTGAAATCACAGCATCTAGAAGGTTTACATGATTTCGTAAAAAAAACGATTTTTTAGAAAATGTGTTTTATTTCATAAATGGAATCTACAAAGTATGCACATTCTACGTCATAACGACTTTCTATTGTTTGCGCATGCGTCCGGAAATAAGAAAAGCTTACTTCCACCGTTTTTTAAAATCACAGCTTCTAGGATGTTTACATGATTTCGTAAAAAACACGAGTTTTTAGAAAATGTGTTTTATTTCATAAATGGAATCTACAAAGTATGCACATTCTACGTCATAACGACTTTCTATAGTTTGCGCATTCGTCCGGAAATAAGAAAAGCTTACTTCCACCATTTTTTAAAATCACAGCTTCTAGAAGGTTTACATGGTTTCGTAAAAAAGACGAGTTTTTAGAAAATGTGTTTTATGTCATAAATGGAATCTGAAAAGCATGCACATTCTACGTCATAACGACCTTCTATAGTTTTCGCATGCGTCCGGAAATAAGAAAAGCTTACTTCCCCCATTTTTAAAAATCACAGCTTCTAGACGGTTTACATGATTTCTTAAAAAACACGAGTTTTTAGAAAATGTGTTTTATTTCATAAATGGAATCAACAAAGTATGCACATTCTACATCATAACGACTTTCTATAGATTGCGCATGCATCCGGAAATAAGAAAATCTTACTTCCACCGTTTTTTAAAATCACAGCGTCTAGAAGGTTTACATGATTTCGTAAAAAACACGAGTTCTTAGAAAATGTGTTTTATTTCATAAATCGAATCTACAAAGTATGCACATTCTACGTCATAACGACTTTCTATAGTTTGTGCATGCGTCCGGAAATAAGAAAAGCTTACTTCCCCCATTTTTTAAAATCACAGCTTCTAGAAGGTTTACATGATTTCGTAAAAAACACGAGTTTTTAGAAAATGTGTTTTATTTCATAAATGGAATCTACAAAGTATGCACATTCTACGTCATAACGACTTTCTATAGTTTGCGCATGCGTCCGGAAATAAGAAAAGCTTACTTCCCCCGTTTTTTAAAATCACAGCTTCTAGAAGGTTTACATGATTTCTTAAAAAACACGATTTTTTAGAAAATGTGTTTCATTTCATAAATGGAATCAACAAAGTATGCACATTCTACGTCATAACGACTTTCTATAGTTTGCGCATGCGTTTGGAAATAATAAAAGCTTACTTCCCCCGTTTTTTAAAATCACAGCTTCTAGAAGGTTTACATGATTTCTTAAAAAACACGAGTTTTCAGAAAATGTGTTTTATTTCATAAATGGAATCTACAAAGTATGCACATTCTACGTCATAACGACTTTCTATAGTTTGCGCATTCGTCCAGAAATAAGAAAAGCTTACTTCCACCATTTTTGAAAATCACAGCTTCTAGAAGGTTTACATGATTTCGTAAAAAACACGAGTTTTTGGAAAATGTGTTTTATTTCAAAAATTGAATCAACAAAGTATGCACATTCTACATCATAACGACTTTCTATAGTTTGCGCATGCGTCCAGAAATAAGAAAATCTTACTTCCACCGTTTTTTAAAATCACAACTTCTAGAAGGTTTACATGATTTCGTAAAAAACACGAGTTATTACAAAATGTGTTTTATTTCATAAATGGAATCTACAAAGTATGCACATTCTACGTCATAACGACTTTCTATAGTCTGTGCATGCGTCCGGAAATAAGAAAAGCTTACTTCCCCAGTTTTTTAAAATTACAGCTTCTAGAAGGTTTACATGATTTCTTAAAAAACACTTGTTTTTAGAAAATGTGTTTTATTTCATAAATGGAATCAACAAAGTATTCACATTCTACGTCATAACGACTTTCTATAGTTTGCGCATGCGTTTGGAAATAAGAAACGCTTACTTCCCCCGTTTTTTAAAATCACAGCTTCTAGAAGGTTTACATGATTTCTTAAAAAACACGAGTTTTTAGAAAATGTGTTTTATTTCATAAATGGAATCGACAAAGTATGCACATTCTACGTCATAACGAATTTCTATAGTTTGCCCATGCGTCCGGAAATAAGAAAAGCTTACTTCCACCGTTTTTTAAAATCACAGCTTCTAGAAGGTTTACATTATTTCGTAAAAAACACGAGTTTTTAGAAAATGTGTTTTATTTCATAAATGGAATCTACAAAGCATGCACATTCTACGTCATAATGACTTTCTATAGTTTGCGCATGCGTCCGGAAATAAGAAAAGCTTACTTCCACCGTTTTTTAAAATCACAACTTCTAGAAGGTTTACATGATTTCGTAAAAAACACGAGTTTTTAGAAAATGTGTTTTATTTCATAAATGGAATCAACAAAGTATGCAAATTCTACGTCATAACGACTTTCTATAGTTTTCGCATGCGTCCGGAAATAAGAAAAGCTTACTTCCCCCGTTTTTTAAAATCACAGCTTCTAGAAGGTTTACATGATTTCTTAATAAACACGAGTTTTTAGAAAATGTGTTTTATTTCATAAATGGAATTTACAAAGTATGCACATTCTACGTCATAACGACTTTCTATAGTTTGCGCATTCGTCCGGAAATAAGAAAAGCTTACTTCCACCGTTTTTTAAAATCACAATTTCTAGAAGGTTTCCATGATTTCGTAAAAAACACGAGTTTTTAGAAAATGTGTTTTATTTCATAAATGGAATCTACAAAGTATGCACATTCTACGTCATAACGACTTTCTATAGTTTGCGCATGCATCAGGAAATAAGAAAAGCTTACTTCCCCCGTTTTATAAAATCACAGCTTCTAGAAGGTTTACATGATTTCTTAAAAAACCGGAGTTTTTAGAAAATGTGCTTTATTTCATAAATGGAATCAACAAAGTATGCACATTCTACGTCATAACGACTTTCTATAATTTGCACATGCGTTTGGAAATAAGAAAAGCTTACTTCCCCCGTTTTTTAAAATCACAGCTTCTAGAAGGTTTACATGGTTTCTTAAAAAACAAAAGGTTTTAGAAAATGTGTTTTATTTCATAAATGGAATCAACAATGTATGCACATTCTACGGCATAACGACTTTCTATAGATTGCGCATTCGTCCGGAAATAAGAAAAGGTTACTTCCACCGTTTTTTAAAGTCACAGCTTCTAGAAGGTGTACATGATTTCGTAAAAAACACGAGTTTTTAGAAAATGTGTTTTATTTCATAAATGGAATCTACAAATCATGCACATTCTACGTCATAATGACTTTCTATAGTTTGCGTATGCGTCCGGAAATAAGAAAAGCTTACTTCCACCGTTTTTTGAAATCACAGCATCTAGAAGGTTTACATGATTTCGTAAAAAAAACGAGTTTTTAGAAAATGTGTTTTATTTCATAAATGGAATCTACAAAGTATGCACATTCTACGTCATAACGACTTTCTATAGTTTGCGCATGCGTCCGGAAATAAGAAAAGCTTACTTCCACCGTTTTTTAAAATCACAGCTTCTAGGAGGTTTACATGATTTCGTAAAAAACACGAGTTTTTAGAAAATGTGTTTTATTTCATAAATGGAATCTACAAAGTATGCACATTCTACGTCATAACGACTTTCTATAGTTTGCGCATTCGTCCGGAAATAAGAAAAGCTTACTTCCACCATTTTTTAAAATCACAGCTTCTAGAAGGTTTACATGGTTTCGTAAAAAACACGAGTTTTTAGAAAATGTGTTTTATGTCATAAATGGAATCTAAAAAGCATGCACATTCTACGTCATAACTACCTTCTATAGTTTTCACATGCGTCCGGAAATAAGAAAAGCTTACTTCCCCCGTTTTTTAAAATCACAGCTTCTAGAAGGTTTACATGATTTCTTAAAAAACACGAGTTTTTAGAAAATGTGTTTTATTTCATAAATGGAATCAACAAAGTATGCACATTCTACATCATAACGACTTTCTATAGATTGCGCATGCATCCAGAAATAAGAAAAGCTTACTTCCACCGTTTTTTAAAATCACAGCGTCTAGAAGGTTTACATGATTTCGTAAAAAACACGAGTTCTTAGAAAATGTGTTTTATTTCATAAATCGAATCTACAAAGTATGCACATTCTACGTCATAACGACTTTCTATAGTTTGTGCATGCGTCCGGAAATAAGAAAAGCTTACTTCCCCCATTTTTTAAAATCACAGCTTCTAGAAGGTTTACATGATTTCGTAAAAAACACGAGTTTTTAGAAAATGTGTTTTATTTCATAAATGGAATCTACAAAGTATGCACATTCTACGTCATAACGACTTTCTATAGTTTGCGCATGCGTCTGGAAATAAGAAAAGCTTACTTCCCCCGTTTTTTAAAATCACAGATTCTAGAAGGTTTACATGATTTCGTAAAAAACATGAGTTTTTAGAAAATGTGTTTTATTTCATAAATGGAATCAACAAAGTATGCACATTCCACGTCATAAGGACTTTCTATAGTTTGCGCATGCGTCCGGAAATAAGAAAAGCTTACTTCCACCGTTTTTTAAAATCACAGCTTCTAGAAGGTTTAAATGATTTCGTAAAAAACACAAGTTTTTAGAAAATGTTTTTTATTTCATAAATAGAATCTACAAAGTATGCACATTCTACGTCATAACGACTTTCTATAGTTTGCGCATGCGTCCGGAAATAAGAAAAGCTTACTTCCCCCGTTTTTTAAAATCACAGCTTCTAGAAGGTTTACATGATTTCGTAAAAAACACGAGTTTTTAGAAAATGTGTTCTATTTCATAAATGGAATCTACAAAGTATGCACATTCTACATCATAACGACTTTCTATAGTTTGCGCATGCGTCCAGAAATAAGAAAAGCTTACTTCCACCGTTTTTTAAAATCACAGCTTCTAGAAGGTTTACATGATTTCGTAAAAAACACGAGTTATTAGAAAATGTGTTTTATTTCATAAATGGAATCTACAAAGTATGCACATTCTACATCATAACGACTTTCTATAGATTGCGCATGCATCCGGAAATAAGAAAAGCTTACTTCCACCGTTTTTTAAAATCACAGCTTCTAGAAGGTTTACATGATTTCTTAAAAAACACGAGTTCTTAGAAAATGTGTTTTATTTCATAAATCGAATCTACAAAGTATGCACATTCTACGTCATAACGACTTTCTATAGTTTGCGCATGCGTTCGGAAATAAGAAACGCTTACTTCCCCCGTTTTTTAAAATCACAGATTCTAGAAGGTTTACATGATTTCGTAAAAAACACGAGTTTTTAGAAAATGTGTTTTATTTCATAAATGGAATCTACAAAGTATGCACATTCTACGTCATAAAGACTTTCTATAGTTTGCGCATGTGTCCAGAAATAAGAAAAGCTTACTTCCCCCGTTTTTTAAAATCACAGCTTCTAGAAGGTTTACATGATTTCTTAAAAAACACGATTTTTTAGAAAATGTGTTTTATTTCATAAATGGAATCAACAAAGTATGCACATTCTACGTCATAATGACTTTCTATAGTTTGCGCATGCGTTTGGAAATAAGAAAAGCTTACTTCCCCCGTGTTTTAAAATCACAGCTTCTAGAAGGTTTACATGGTTTCTTAAAAAACACGAGTTTTTAGAAAATGTATTTTATTTCATAAATGGAATCAACAATGTATGCACATTCTACGTCATAATGACTTTCTATAGTTTGCGCATGCTTTTGGAAATAAGAAAAGCTTACTTCCCCCGTGTTTTAAAATCACAGCTTCTAGAAGGTTTACATGATTTCTTAAAAAACATGAGTTTTTAGAAAATGTGTTTTATTTCATAAATGGAATCAACAAAGTATGCACATTCTACGTCATAATGACTTTCTATAGTTTGCGCATGCGTTTGGAAATAAGAAAAGCTTACTTCCCCCATTTTTTAAAATCACAGCTTCTAGAAGGTTTACATGGTTTCTTAAAAAACACGAGTTTTTAGAAAATGTGTTTTATTTCATAAATGGAATCAACAATGTATGCACTTTCTACGTCATAACGACTTTCTATAGTTTCCGCATGCGTCCGGAAATAAGAAAAGCTTACTTCCACAGGTTTTTAAAATCACAGCTTCTGGAAGGTTTACATGATTTCGTAAAAAACACGAGTTTTTAGAAAATGTGTTTTATTTCAGAAATGGAATCAACAAAGTATGCACATTCCACCTCATAACGACTTTCTATAATTTGCGCATTCGTCCGGAAATAACAAAATCTTACTTCCACCGTTTTTTCAAATCACAGCTTCTAGAAGGTTTACATGATTTCTTAAAAAACATGAGTTTTTAGAAAATGTGTTTTATTTCATAAATGGAATCAACAAAGTATGCACATTCTACGTCATAACGACTTTCTATAGTTTCCGCATGCGTCCAGAAATAAGAAAAGCTTACTTCCCTCGTTTTTTAAAATCACAGCTTCCAGAAGGTTTACATGATTTCTGAAAAAACACGAGTTTTTACAAAATGTGTTTTATTTCATAAATGGAATCAACAAAGTATGCACATTCTACGTCATAACGACATGCTATAGTTTGCGCATTCGTCCGGAAATAAGAAAAGCTTACTTCCACCGTTTTTAAAAATCACAGCTTCTAGAAGGTTTACATGATTTCTTAAAAAGCACGAATTTTTAGAAAATGTGTTTTATTTCATAAATGGAATCTACAAAGTATGCACATTCTACGTCATAACGACTTTCTATAGTTTGCGCATGCATTTGGAAATAAGAAAAGCTTACTTCCACCGTTTTTTAAAATCACAGCTTCTAGAAGGTTTACATGATTTCGTAAAAAACACGAATTTTTAGAAAATGTGTTTTATTTCATAAATGGAATCTACAAAGTATGCACATTCTACGTCATAAGGACTTTCTATAGTTTGCGCATGCGTCCAGAAATAAGAAAAGCTTACTGCCCCCGTTTTTTAAAATCACAGCTTCTAGAAGGTTGACATGATTTCGTAAAAAACACGAGTTTTTAGAAAATGTGTTTTATTTCATAAATGGAATCTACAAAGTATGCACATTCTACGTCATAAGGAATTTCTATAGTTTGCGCATGCGTCCAGAAATAAGAAAAGCTTACTTCCCCCGTTTTTTAAAATCACAGCTTCTAGAAGGTTTACATGATTTCTTAAAAAACATGAGTTTTTAGAAAATGTGTTTTATATCATAAACGGAATCAACAAAGTATGCACATTCTACGTCATAACGACTTTCTATAGTTTGCGCATGCGTTTGGAAATAAGAAAAGCTTACTTCCCCTGTTTTTTAAAATCACAGCTTCTAGAAGGTTTACATGATTTCTTAAAAAAATGAGTTTTTAGAAAATGTGTTTTATTTCATAAATGGAATTGACAAAGTATGCACATTCTACGTCATAACGACTTTCTATAGTTTGCGCATGCGTCTGGAAATAAGAAAAGCTTACTTCCACCGTTTTTTAAAATCACAGCTTCTAGATGGTTTACATGATTTCGTAAAAAACACGAGTTTTTAGAAAATGTGTTTTATTTCATAAATGGAATCAACAAAGTATGCACATTCTATGTCATAATGACTTTCTATAGTTTGTGCATGCGTTTGGAAATAAGAAAAGCTTACTTCCCCCATTTTTTAAAATCACAGCTTCTAGAAGGTTTACATGGTTTCTTAAAAAACACGAGTTTTTAGAAAATGTGTTTTATTTCATAAATGGAATCGACAAAGTATGCACTTTCTACGTCATAACGACTTTCTATAGTTTGCGCATGCATTTGGAAATAGGAAAAGCTTACTTCCCCCGTTTTTTAAAATCACAGCTTCTAGAAGGTTTACATGATTTCTTAAAAAACACGAGTTTTTAGAAAATGTGTTTTATTTAATAAATGGAATCAACAAAGTATGCACATTCTACGTCATAACGACTTTCTATAGTTTGCGCATGCATTTGGAAATAAGAAAAGCTTACTTCCCCCATTTTTTAAAATCACAGCTTCTAGAAGGTTTACATGGTTTCTTAAAAAACACGAGTTTTTAGAAAATGTGTTTTATTTCATAAATGGAATCAACAATGTATGCACATTCTTAATCATAACGACTTTTTATAGTTTGCGCATGCGTCCGGAAATAAGAAAAGCTTACTTCCACCGTTTTTTAAAATCACAGCTTCTAGAAGGTTTACATGATTTCGTAAAAAACACGAGTTTTTAGAAAATGTGTTTTATTTCATAAATGGAATCAACAAAGTATGCACATTCTACGTCATAACGACTTTCTATAGTTTGCACATGCATTTGGAAATAAGAAAAGCTTACTTCCCCCGTTTTTTAAAATCACAACTTCTAGAAGGTTTACATGATTTCTTAAAAAACATGAGTTTTTAGAAAATGTGTTTTATTTCATAAATGGAATCAACAAAGTATTCACATTCTACGTCATAAAGACTTTATATAGTTTGCGCATGCGTCCGGAAATAAGAAAAGCTTACTTCCACCGTTTTTTAAAATCACAGCTTCTAGAAGGTTTACATGATTTCGTTAAAAACACGAGTTTTTAGAAAATGTGTTTTATTTCATAGATGGAATCTACAAAGTATGCACATTCTACGTCATAACGACTTTCTATAGTTTCCGCATGAGTCTGGAAATAAGAAAAGCTTACTTCCCCCATTTTTTAAAATCACAGCTTCTAGAAGGTTTACATGATTTCTTAAAAAACATGAGTTTTTAGAAAATGTGTTTTATTTCATAAATGGAATCAACAAAGTATGCACATTCTACGTCATAACGACTTTCTATAGTTTGCGCATGCGTTTGGAAATAAGAAAAGCTTACTTCCCCCATTTTTTAAAATCACAGTTTCTAGAACGTTTACATGGTTTCTTAAAAAACCCGAGTTTTTAGAAAATGTTTTTTATTTCATAAATGGAATCAACAACGTATGCACATTCTACATCATAACAACTTTCTATAGTTTGCGCATGCGTCCGGAAATAAGAAAAGCTTACTTCCCACGTTTTTTTAAAATCACAGCTTCTAGAAGGTTTACATGATTTCTAAAAAAACACGAGTTTCTAGAAAATGTGTTTTATTTCATAAATGGAATCAACAAAGTATGCACATTCTACGTCATAATGACATTCTATAGTTTGCGCATTCGTCCGGAAATAAGAAAAGCTTACTTCCACCGTTTTTTAAAATCACATCTTCTGGAAGGTTTACATGATTTCTTAAAAAACACGAGTTTTTAGAAAATGTATTTTATTTCATAAATGGAATCAACAAAGTATGCACATTCCACCTCATAACGACTTTCTATAGTTTGCGCATGCGTCCGGAAATAAGAAAAGCTTACTTCCCCTGTTTTTTAAAATCACAGCTTCTAGAAGGTTTACATGATTTCTTAAAAAACACGAGTTTTTAGAAAATGTGTTTTATTTCATAAATGGAATCAACAAAGTATGCACATTCTACGTCATAACGACTTTCTATAGTTTGCGCATGCGTTTGGAAATAAGAAAAGCTTACTTCCCCCGTTTTTTAAAATCACAGCTTCTAGAACGTTTACATGGTTTCTTAAAAAACACGAGTTTTTAGAAAATGTTTTTTGTTTCATAAATGGAATCAACTATGTATGCACATTCTACGACATAACAACTTTCTATAGTTTGTGCATGCGTCCAGAAATAAGAAAAGCTTACTTCCCCCATTTTTTAAAATCACAGCTTCTAGAAGGTTTACATGATTTCTAAAAAAACATGAGTTTTTAGAAAATGTGTTTTATTTCATAAATGGAATCAACAAAGTATGCACATTCTACGTCATAACGACATTCTATAGTTTGCGCATTGGTCCGGAAATAAGAAAAGCTTACTTCCACCGCTTTTTAAAATCACAGCTTCTGGAAGGTTTACATGATTTCGTAAAAAACACGAGGTTTTAGAAAATGTGTTTTATTTTAGAAATGGAATCAACAAAGTATGCACATTCCACCTCATAACGACTTTCTATAATTTGCGCATTCGTCCGGAAATAACAAAATCTTACTTCCACCGTTTTTTCAAATCACAGATTCTAGAAGGTTTACATGATTTCGTAAAAAACACGAGTTTTTAGAAAATGTGTTTTATTTCATAAATGGAATCTACAAAGTATGCACATTCTATGTCATAAGGACTTTCTATAGTTTGCGCATGCGTCCAGAAATAAGAAAAGCTTACATCCCCCGTTTTTTAAAATCACAGCTTCTAGAAGTTTTACATGATTTCTTAAAAAACATGAGTTTTTAGAAAATGTGTTTTATATCATAAACGGAATCAACAAAGTATGCACATTCTACGTCATAACGACTTTCTATAGTTTGCGCATGCGTTTGGAAATAAGAAAAGCTTACTTCCCCTGTTTTTTAAAATCACAGCTTCTAGAAGGTTTACATGATTTCTTAAAAAACATGAGTTTTTAGAAAATGTGTTTTATTTCATAAATGGAATTGACAAAGTATGCACATTCTACGTCATAACGACTTTCTATAGTTTGCGCATGCGTCTGGAAATAAGAAAAGCTTACTTCCACCGTTTTTTAAAATCACAGCTTCTAGATGGTTTACATGATTTCGTAAAAAACACGAGTTTTTAGAAAATGTGTTTTATTTCATAAATGGAATCAACAAAGTATGCACATTCTATGTCATAATGACTTTCTATAGTTTGCGCATGCGTTTGGAAATAAGAAAAGCTTACTTCCCCCATTTTTTAAAATCACAGCTTCTAGAAGGTTTACATGGTTTCTTAAAAAACACGAGTTTTTAGAAAATGTGTTTTATTTCATAAATGGAATCGACAAAGTATGCACTTTATACGTCATAACGACTTTCTATAGTTTGCGCATGCATTTGGAAATAGGAAAAGCTTACTTCCCCCGTTTTTTAAAATCACAGCTTCTTGAAGGTTTACATGATTTCTTAAAAAACACGAGTTTTTAGAAAATGTGTTTTATTTGATAAATGGAATCAACAAAGTATGCACATTCCACCTCATAACGACTTTCTATAATTTGCGCATTCGTCCGGAAATAACAAAATCTTACTTCCACCGTTTTTTAAAATCACAGCTTCTTGAAGGTTTACATGATTTCTTAAAAAACATGAGTTTTTAGAAAATGTGTTTTATTTCATAAATGGAATCAACAAAGTATGCACATTCTACGTCATAACGACTTTCTATAGTTTCCGCATGCGTCCGGAAATAAGAAAAGCTTACTTCCCTCGTTTTTTAAAATCACAGCTTCCAGAAGGTTTACATGATTTCTGAAAAAACACGAGTTTTTACAAAATGTGTTTTATTTCATAAATGGAATCAACAAAGTATGCACATTCTACGTCGTAACGACTTTCTATAGTTTGCGCATGCGTTTGGAAATAAGAAAAGCTTACTTCCCGCGTTTTTTAAAATCACAGCTTCTAGAAGGTTTACATGATTTCTTAAAAACCACGAGTTTTTAGAAAATGTGTTTTATTTCATAAATGGAATCAACAAAGTATGCACATTCTACGTCATAACGAATTTCTATAGTTTGCGCATTCGTCCGGAAATAAGAAAAGCTTACTTCCGCCGTTTTTAAAAATCACAGCTTCTAGAAGGTTTACATGATTTCTTAAAAAGCACGAATTTTTAGAAAATGTGTTTTATTTCATAAATGGAATCTACAAAGTATGCACATTCTACGTCATAACGACTTTCTATAGTTTGCGCATGCATCCGGAAATAAGAAAAGCTTACTTCCACCGTTTTTTAAAATCACAGCGTCTAGAAGGTTTACATGATTTCGTAAAGAACACGAGTTTTTAGAAAATGTGTTTTATTTCATAAATGGAATCTACAAAGTATGCACATTCTACGTCATAAGGACTTTCTATAGTTTGCGCATGCGTACAGAAATAAGAAAAGCTTACTTCCCCCGTTTTTTAAAATCACAGCTTCTGGAAGGTTTACATGATTTCTTAAAAAACATGAGTTTTTAGAAAATGTGTTTTATATCATAAACGGAGTCAACAGAGTATGCACATTCTACGTCATAACGACTTTCTATAGTTTGCGCATGCGTTTGGAAATAAGAAAAGCTTACTTCCCCTGTTTTTTAAAATCACAGCTTCTAGAAGGTTTACATGATTTCTTAAAAAACATGAGTTTTTAGAAAATGTGTTTTATTTCATAAATGGAATTGACAAAGTATGCACATTCTACGTCATAACGACTTTCTATAGTTTGCGCATGCGTCTGGAAATAAGAAAAGCTTACTTCCACCGTTTTTTAAAATCACAGCTTCTAGATGGTTTACATGATTTCTTAAAAAACATGAGTTTTTAGAAAATGTGTTTTATTTCATAAATGGAATCAACAAAGTATTCACATTCTACGTCATAAATACTTTCTATAGTTTGCGCATGCGTCCGGAAAAAAGAAAAGCTTACTTCCACCGTTTTTTAAAATCACAGCTTCTAGAAGGTTTACATGATTTCGTTAAAAACACGAGTTTTTAGAAAATTTGTTTTATTTCATAAATGGAATCTACAAAGTATGCACATTCTACGTCATAACGACTTTCTATAGTTTCCGCATGAGTCTGGAAATAAGAAAAGCTTACTTCCCTTGTTTTTTAAAATCATAGCTTCTAGAAGGTTTACATGATTTCTTAAAAAACATGAGTTTTTAGAAAATGTGTTTTATTTCATAAATGGAATCAACAAAGTATGCACATTCTACGTCATAACGACTTTCTATAGTTTGCGCATGCGTTTGGAAATAAGAAAAGCTTACTTCCCCGTTTTTTAAAATCACAGTTTCTAGAACGTTTACATGGTTTCTTAAAAAACCCGAGTTTTTAGAAAATGTGTTTTATTTCATAAATGGAATCAACAATGTATGCACATTCTTAATCATAACAACTTTCTATAGTTTGTGCATGCGTCCAGAAATAAGAAAAACTTACTTCCCCCATTTTTTAAAATCACAGCTTCTAGAAGGTTTACATGATTTCTAAAAAAACACGAGTTTTTAGAAAATGTGTTTTATTTCATAAATGGAATCAACAAAGTATGCACATTCTACGTCATAACGACATTCTATAGTTTGAGCATTGGTCCGGAAATAAGAAAAGCTTACTTCCACCGCTTTTTAAAATCACAGCTTCTGGAAGGTTTACATGATTTCGTAAAAAACACGAGTTTTTAGAAAATGTGTTTTATTTCAGAAATGGAATCAACAAAGTATGCACATTCTACGTCATAACGAGTTTCTATAGTTTCCGCATGCGTCCGGAAATAAGAAAAGCTTACTCCCCTCGTTTTTTAAAATCACAGCTTCCAGAAGGTTTACATGATTTCTTAAAAAACACGAGTTTTTAGAAAATGTGTTTTATTTCATAAATGGAATCAACAAAGTATGCACATTCTACGTCATAACGACTTTCTATAGTTTGCGCATTCGTCCGGAAATAAGAAAAGCTTACTTCCACCGTTTTTTAAAATCACAGCTTCTAGAAGGTTTACATGATTTCATAAAAAACACGAGTTTTTAGAAAATGTGTTTTATTTGATAAATGGAATCAACAAAGTATGCACATTCTACGTCATAACGACTTTCTATAGTTTGCACATGCGTTTGGAAATAAGAAAAGCTTACTTCCCCCGTTTTTTAAAATCACAACTTCTAGAAGGTTTACATGATTTCTTAAAAAACATGAGTTTTTAGAAAATGTGTTTTATTTCATAAATGGAATCAACAAAGTATTCACATTCTACGTCATAAAGACTTTCTATAGTTTGCGCATGCGTCCGGAAAAAAGAAAAACTTACTTCCACCGTTTTTTAAAATCACAGCTTCTAGAAGGTTTACATGATTTCGCTAAAAACACGAGTTTTTAGAAAATTTGTTTTATTTCATAAATGGAATCTACAAAGTATGCACATTCTACGTCATAACGACTTTCTATAGTTTCCGCATGAGTCTGGAAATAAGAAAAGCTTACTTCCCCTGTTTTTTAAAATCACAGCTTCTAGAAGGTTTACATGATTTCTTAAAAAACATGAGTTTTTAGAAAATGTGTTTTATTTCATAAATGGAATCAACAAAGTATGCACATTCTACGTCATAACGACTTTCTATAGTTTGCGCATGCGTTTGGAAATAAGAAAAGCTTACTTCCCCCGTTTTTTAAAATCACAGTTTCTAGAACGTTTACATGGTTTCTTAAAAAACCCGAGTTTTTAGAAAATGTGTTTTATTTCATAAATGGAATCAACAATGTATGCACATTCTTAATCATAACAACTTTCTATAGTTTGCGCATGCGTCCGGAAATAAGAAAAGCTTACTTCCACCGTTTTTTAAAATCACAGCTTCTAGAAGGTTTACATGATTTCTAAAAAAACACGAGTATTTAGAAAATGTGTTTTATTTCATAAATGGAATCAACAAAGTATGCACATTCCACCTCATAACGACTTTCTATAGTTTGCGCATGCGTCCGGAAATAAGAAAAGCTTACTTCCCCTGTTTTTTAAAATCACAGCTTCTAGAAGGTTTACATGATTTCTTAAAAAACACGAGTTTTTAGAAAATGTGTTTTATTTCATAAATGGAATCAACAAAGTATGCACATTCTACGTCATAACGACTTTCTATAGTTTGCGCATGCGTTTGGAAATAAGAAAAGCTTACTTCCCCCGTTTTTTAAAATCACAGCTTCTAGAACGTTTACATGGTTTCTTAAAAAACACGAGTTTTTAGAAAATGTTTTTTGTTTCATAAATGGAATCAACTATGTATGCACATTCTACGACATAACAACTTTCTATAGTTTGTGCATGCGTCCAGAAATAAGAAAAGCTTACTTCCCCCATTTTTTAAAATCACAGCTTCTAGAAGGTTTACATGATTTCTAAAAAAACACGAGTTTTTAGAAAATGTGTTTTATTTCATAAATGGAATCAACAAAGTATGCACATTCTACGTCATAACGACATTCTATAGTTTGCGCATTGGTCCGGAAATAAGAAAAGCTTACTTCCACCGCTTTTTAAAATCACAGCTTCCGGAAGGTTTACATGATTTCGTAAAAAACACGAGTTTTTAGAAAATGTGTTTTATTTCAGAAATGGAATCAACAAAGTATGCACATTCCACCTCATAACAACTTTCTATAATTTGCGCATTCGTCCGGAAATAACAAAATCTTACTTCCACCGTTTTTTCAAATCACAGCTTCTAGAAGGTTTACATGATTTCTTAAAAAACATGAGTTTTTAGAAAATGTGTTTTATTTCATAAATGGAATCAACAAAGTATGCACATTCTACGTCATAACGACTTTCTATAGTTTCCGCATGCGTCCGGAAATAAGAAAAGCTTACTCCCCTCGTTTTTAAAAATCACAGCTTCCAGAAGGTTTACATGATTTCTTAAAAAACACGAGTTTTTAGAAAATGTGTTTTATTTCATAAATAAAATCAACAAAGTATGCACATTCTACGTCATAACGACTTTCTATAGTTTGCGCATTCGTCCGGAAATAAGAAAAGCTTACTTCCACCGTTTTTTAAAATCACAGCTTCTAGAAGGTTTACATGATTTCGTAAAAAACACGAGTTTTTAGAAAATGTGTTTTATTTCATAAATGGAATCTACAAAGTATGCACATTCTACGTCATAAGGGCTTTTTATAGTTTGCGCATGCGTCCAGAAATAAGAAAAGCTTACTTCCCCCGTTTTTTAAAATCACAGCTTCTAGAAGGTTTACATGATTTCTTAAAAAACATGAGTTTTTAGAAAATGTGTTTTATATCATAAACGGAATCAACAAAGTATGCACATTCTACGTCATAACGACTTTCAATAGTTTGCGCATGCGTTTGGAAATAAGAAAAGTTACTTCCCCCGTTTTTTAAAATCACAGATTCTAGAGGGTTTACATGATTTCTTAAAAAACATGAGTTTTTAGAAAATGTGTTTTATTTAATAAATGGAATCAACAAAGTATGCACATTCTACGTCATAACGACTTTCTATAGTTTGCGCATGCGTTTGGAAATAAGAAAAGCTTACTTCCCCCATTTTTTAAAATCACAGCTTCTAGAAGGTTTACATGGTTTCTTAAAAAACACGAGTTTTTAGAAAACGTGTTTTATTTCATAAATGGAATCAACAATGTATGCACATTCTTAATCATAACGACTTTTTATAGTTTGCGCATGCGTCCGGAAATAAGAAAAGCTTACTTCCACCGTTTTTTAAAATCACAGCTTCTAGAAGGTTTACATGATTTCGTAAAAAACACGAGTTTTTAGAAAATTTGTTTTATTTCATAAATGGAATCAACAAAGTATGCACATTCTACGTCATAACGACTTTCTATAGTTTGCACATGCGTTTGGAAATAAGAAAAGCTTACTTCCCCCGTTTTTTAAAATCACAACTTCTAGAAGGTTTACATGATTTCTTAAAAAACATGAGTTTTTAGAAAATGTGTTTTATTTCATAAATGGAATCAACAAAGTATTCACATTCTACGTCATAAAGACTTTCTATAGTTTGCGCATGCGTCGGGAAAAAAGAAAAGCTTACTTCCACCGTTTTTTAAAATCACAGCTTCTAGAAGGTTTACATGATTTCGTTAAAAACATGAGTTTTTAGAAAATGTGTTTTATTTCATAAATGGAATCTACAAAGTATGCACATTCTACGTCATAACGACTTTCTATAGTTTCCGCATGAGTCTGGAAATAAGAAAAGCTTACTTCCCCCATTTTTTAAAATCACAGCTTCTAGAAGGTTTACATGATTTCTTAAAAAACATGAGTTTTTAGAAAATGTGTTTTATTTCATAAATGGAATCAACAAAGTATGCACATTCTACGTCATAACGACTTTCTATAGTTTGCGCATGCGTTTGGAAATAAGAAAAGCTTACTTCCCCCGTTTTTTAAAATCACAGTTTCTAGAACGTTTACATGGTTTCTTAAAAAACCCGAGTTTTTAGAAAATGTTTTTTATTTCATAAATGGAATCAACAACGTATGCACATTCTACATCATAACAACTTTCTATAGTTTGCGCATGCGTCCGGAAATAAGAAAAGCTTACTTCCCACGTTTTTTTAAAATCACAGCTTCTAGAAGGTTTACATGATTTCTAAAAAAACACGAGTTTTTAGAAAATGTGTTTTATTTCATAAATGGAATCAACAAAGTATGCACATTCTACGTCATAACGACATTCGATAGTTTGCGCA
The DNA here is from genome assembly GCA_027924585.1 of Larix kaempferi. Classification (NCBI taxonomy): domain Eukaryota; kingdom Viridiplantae; phylum Streptophyta; class Pinopsida; order Pinales; family Pinaceae; genus Larix; species Larix kaempferi. Next base: position 496,195 of record BSBM01001572.1, read on the forward strand.
TTCGTCCGGAAATAAGAAAAGCTTACTTCCACCGTTTTTTAAAATCACATCTTCTGGAAGGTTTACATGATTTCTTGAAAAACACGAGTTTTTAGAAAATGTATTTTATTTCATAAATGGAATCAACAAAGTATGCACATTCCACCTCATAACGACTTTCTATAGTTTGCGCATGCATCCGGAAATAAGAAAAGCTTACTTCCCCTGTTTTTTAAAATCACAGCTTCTAGAAGGTTTACATGATTTCTTAAAAAACACGAGTTTTTAGAAAATGTGTTTTATTTCATAAATGGAATCAACAAAGTATGCACATTCTACGTCATAACGACTTTCTATAGTTTGGGCATGCGTTTGGAAATAAGAAAAGCTTACATCCCCCGTTTTTTAAAATCACAGCTTCTAGAACATTTACATGGTTTCTTAAAAAACACGAGTTTTTAGAAAATGTTTTTTGTTTCATAAATGGAATCAACTATGTATGCACATTCTACGACATAACAACTTTCTATAGTTTGTGCATGCGTCCAGAAATAAGAAAAGCTTACTTCCCCCATTTTTTAAAATCACAGCTTCTAGAAGGTTTACATGATTTCTAAAAAAACACGAGTTTTTAGAAAATGTGTTTTATTTCATAAATGGAATCAACAAAGTATGCACATTCTACGTCATAACGACATTCTATAGTTTGCGCATTGGTCCAGAAATAAGAAAAGCTTACTTCCATAGCTTTTTAAAATCACAGCTTCTGGAAGGTTTACATGATTTCGTAAAAAACACGAGTTTTTAGAAAATGTGTTTTATTTCAGAAATGGAATCAACAAAGTATGCACATTCCACCTCATAACGACTTTCTATAATTTGCGCATTCGTCCGGAAATAACAAAATCTTACTTCCACCGTTTTTTCAAATCACAACTTCTAGAAGGTTTACATGATTTCTTAAAAAACATGAGTTTTTAGAAAATGTGTTTTATTTCATAAATGGAATCAACAAAGTATGCACATTCTACGTCATAACGACTTTCTATAGTTTCCGCATGCGTCCGGAAATAAGAAAAGCTTACTCCCCTCGTTTTTAAAAATCACAGCTTCCAGAAGGTTTACATGATTTCTTAAAAAACACGAGTTTTTAGAAAATGTGTTTTATTTCATAAATGGAATCAACAAAGTATGCACATTCTACGTCATAACGACTTTCTATAGTTTGCGCATTCGTCCGGAAATAAGAAAAGCTTACTTCCACCGTTTTTTAAAATCACAGCTTCTAGAAGGTTTACATGATTTCGTAAAAAACACGAGTTTTTAGAAAATGTGTTTTATTTCATAAATGGAATCTACAAAGTATGCACATTCTACGTCATAAGGACTTTCTATAGTTTGCGCATGCGTCCAGAAATAAGAAAAGCTTACTTCCCCCGTTTTTTAAAATCACAGCTTCTAGAAGGTTTACATGATTTCTTAAAAAACAGGAGTTTTTAGAAAATGTGTTTTATATCATAAACGGAATCAACAAAGTATGCACATTCTACGTCATAACGACTTTCTATAGTTTGCGCATGCGTTTGGAAATAAGAAAAGCTTACTTCCCCTGTTTTTTAAAATCACAGCTTCTAGAAGGTTTACATGATTTCTTAAAAAACATGAGTTTTTAGAAAATGTGTTTTATTTCATAAATGGAATTGACAAAGTATGCACATTCTACGTCATAACGACTTTCTATAGTTTGCGCATGCGTCTAGAAATAAGAAAAGCTTACTTCCACCGTTTTTTAAAATCACAGCTTCTAGATGGTTTACATGATTTCGTAAAAAACATGAGTTTTTAGACAATGTGTTTTATTTCATAAATGGAATCAACAAAGTATGCACATTCTATGTCATAATGACTTTCTATAGTTTGCGCATGCGTTTGGAAATAAGAAAAGCTTACTTCCCCCATTTTTTAAAATCACAGCTTCTAGAAGGTTTACATGGTTTCTTAAAAAACACGAGTTTTTAGAAAATGTGTTTTATTTCATAAATGGAATCGACAAAGTATGCACTTTCTACGTCATAACGACTTTCTATAGTTTGCGCATGCATTTGGAAATAGGAAAAGCTTACTTCCCCCGTTTTTTAAAATCACAGCTTCTAGAAGGTTTACATGATTTCTTAAAAAACACGAGTTTTTAGAAAATGTGTTTTATTTAATAAATGGAATCAACAAAGTATGCACATTCTACGTCATAACGACTTTCTATAGTTTGCGCATGCATTTGGAAATAAGAAAAGCTTACTTCCCCCATTTTTTAAAATCACAGCTTCTAGAAGGTTTACATGGTTTCTTAAAAAACACGAGTTTTTAGAAAATGTGTTTTATTTCATAAATGGAATCAACAATGTATGCACATTCTTAATCATAACGACTTTTTATAGTTTGCGCATGCGTCCGGAAATAAGAAAAACTTACTTCCACCGTTTTTTGAAATCACAGCTTCTAGAAGGTTTACATGATTTCGTAAAAAACACGAGTTTTTAGAAAATGTGTTTTATTTCATAAATGGAATCAACAAAGTATGCACATTCTACGTCATAACGACTTTCTATAGTTTGCACATGCGTTTGGAAATAAGAAAAGCTTACTTCCCCCGTTTTTTAAAATCACAACTTCTAGAAGGTTTACATGATTTCTTAAAAAACATGAGTTTTTAGAAAATGTGTTTTATTTCATAAATGGAATCAACAAAGTATTCACATTCTACGTCATAAAGAGTTTCTATAGTTTGCGCATTCGTCCAGAAATAAGAAAAGCTTACTTCCACCGTTTTTTAAAATCACAGCTTCTAGAAGGTTTACATGATTTCGTTAAAAACATGAGTTTTTAGAAAATGTGTTTTATTTCATAGATGGAATCTACAAAGTATGCACATTCTACGTCATAACGACTTTCTATAGTTTCCGCATGAGTCTGGAAATAAGAAAAGCTTACTTCCACCGTTTTTTAAAATCACATCTTCTGGAAGGTTTACATGATTTCTTAAAAAACACGAGTTTTTAGAAAATGTATTTTATTTCATAAATGGAATCAACAAAGTATGCACATTCCACCTCATAACGACTTTCTATAGTTTGCGCATGCGTCCGGAAATAAGAAAAGCTTACTTCCCCCTGTTTTTTAAAATCACAGCTTCTAGAAGGTTTACATGATTTCTTAAAAAACACGAGTTTTTAGAAAATGTTTTTTATTTCATAAATGGAATCAACAACGTATGCACATTCTACGTCATAACAACTTTCTATAGTTTGCGAATGCGTTTGGAAATAAGAAAAGCTTACTTCCCCCGTTTTTTAAAATCACAGCTTCTAGAACGTTTACATGGTTTCTTAAAAAACACGAGTTTTTAGAAAATGTTTTTTGTTTCATAAATGGAATCAACTATGTATGCACATTCTACGACATAACAACTTTCTAAAGTTTGTGCATGCGTCCAGAAATAAGAAAAGCTTGCTTCCCCCATTTTTTAAAATCACAGCTTCTAGAAGGTTTACATGATTTCTAAAAAAACATGAGTTTTTAGAAAATGTGTTTTATTTCATAAATGGAATCAACAAAGTATGCACATTCTACGTCATAACGACATTCTATAGTTTGCGCATTGGTCCGGAAATAAGAAAAGCTTACTTCCACCGCTTTTTAAAATCACAGCTTCTGGAAGGTTTACATGATTTCGTAAAAAACACGAGTTTTTAGAAAATGTGTTTTATTTTAGAAATGGAATCAACAAAGTATGCACATTCCACCTCATAACGACTTTCTATAATTTGCGCATTCGTCCGGAAATAACAAAATCTTACTTCCACCGTTTTTTCAAATCACAGCTTCTAGAAGGTTTACATGATTTCTTAAAAAACATGAGTTTTTAGAAAATGTGTTTTATTTCATAAATGGAATCAACAAAGTATGCACATTCTACGTCATAACGACTTTCTATAGTTTCCGCATGCGTCCGGAAATAAGAAAAGCTTACTCCCCTCGTTTTTAAAAATCACAGCTTCCAGAAGGTTTACATGATTTCTTAAAAAACATGAGTTTTTAGAAAATGTGTTTTATTTCATAAATGGAATCAACAATGTATGCACATTCTACGTCATGAGGACTTTCTATAGTTTGCGCATTCGTCCGGAAATAAGAAAAGCTTACATCCCCCGTTTTTTAAAATCACATCTTCTAGAAGGTTTACATGATTTCTTAAAAAACACGAGTTTTTAGAAAATGTGTTTTATATCATAAACGAAATCAACAAAGTATGCACATTCTATGTCATAACGACTTTCTATAGTTTGCGCATGCGTTTGGAAATAAGAAAAGCTTACTTCCCCTGTTTTTTAAAATCACAGCTTCTAGAAGGTTTACATGATTTCTTAAAAAACATGAGTTTTTAGAAAATGTGTTTTATTTCATAAATGGAATTGACAAAGTATGCACATTCTACGTCATAACGACTTTCTATAGTTTGCGCATGCGTCTGGAAATAAGAAAAGCTTACTTCCACCGTTTTTTAAAATCACAGCTTCTAGATGGTTTACATGATTTCGTAAAAAACACGAGTTTTTAGAAAATGTGTTTTATTTCATAAATGGAATCAACAAAGTATGCACATTCTATGTCATAATGACTTTCTATAGTTTGCGCATGCGTTTGGAAATAAGAAAAGCTTACTTCCCCCATTTTTTAAAATCACAGCTTCTAGAAGGTTTACATGGTTTCTTAAAAAACACGAGTTTTTAGAAAATGTGTTTTATTTCATAAATGGAATCGACAAAGTATGCACTTTCTACGTCATAACGACTTTCTATAGTTTGCGCATGCATTTGGAAATAGGAAAAGCTTACTTCCCCCATTTTTTAAAATCACAGCTTCTTGAAGGTTTACATGATTTCTTAAAAAACACGAGTTTTTAGAAAATGTGTTTTATTTAATAAATGGAATCAACAAAGTATGCACATTCCACCTCATAACGACTTTCTATAATTTGCGCATTCGTCCGGAAATAACAAAATCTTACTTCCACCGTTTTTTAAAATCACAACTTCTTGAAGGTTTACATGATTTCTTAAAAAACATGAGTTTTTAGAAAATGTGTTTTATTTCATAAATGGAATCAACAAAGTATGCACATTCTACGTCATAACGACTTTCTATAGTTTCCGCATGCGTCCGAAAATAAGAAAAGCTTACTTCCCTCGTTTTTTAAAATCGCAGCTTCCAGAAGGTTTACATGATTTCTGAAAAAACACGAGTTTTTACAAAATGTGTTTTATTTCATAAATGGAATCAACAAAGTATGCACATTATACGTCATAACGACTTTCTATAGTTTACGCATGCGTTTGGAAATAAGAAAAGCTTACTTCCCCCGTTTTTTAAAATCACAGCTTCTAGAAGGTTTACATGATTTCTTAAAAACCACGAGTTTTTAGAAAATGTGTTTTATTTCATAAATGGAATCAACAAAGTATGCACATTCTACGTCATAACGACTTTCTATAGTTTGCGCATGCGTCCGGAAAAAAGAAAAGCTTACTTCCACCGTTTTTTAAAATCACAGCTTCTGGAAGGTTTACATGATTTCGTTAAAAACACGAGTTTTTAGAAAATTTGTTTTATTTCATAAATGGAATCTACAAAGTATGCACATTCTACGTCATAACGACTTTCTATAGTTTCCGCATGAGTCTGGAAATAAGAAAAGCTTACTTCCCCTGTTTTTTAAAATCACAGCTTCTAGAAGGTTTACATGACTTCTTAAAAAACATGAGTTTTTAGAAAATGTGTTTTATTTCATAAATGGAATCAACAAAGTATGCAGATTCTACGTCATAACGACTTTCTATAGTTTGCGCATGCGTTTGGAAATAAGAAAAGCTTACTTCCCCCGTTTTTTAAAATCACAGTTTCTAGAACGTTTACATGGTTTCTTAAAAAACCCGAGTTTTTAGAAAATGTGTTTTATTTCATAAATGGAATCAACAATGTATGCACATTCTTAATCATAACAACTTTCTATAGTTTGTGCATGCGTCCAGAAATTAGAAAAACTTACTTCCCCCATTTTTTAAAATCACAGCTTCTAGAAGGTTTACATGATTTCTAAAAAAACCCGAGTTTTTAGAAAATGTGTTTTATTTCATAAATGGAATCAACAAAGTATGCACATTCTACGTCATAACGACATTCTATAGTTTGCGCATTGGTTCGGAAATAAGAAAAGCTTACTTCCACCGCTTTTTAAAATCACAGCTTCTGGAAGGTTTACATGATTTCGTAAAAAACACGAGTTTTTGGAAAATGTGTTTTATTTAAGAAATGGAATCAACAAAGTATGCACATTCCACCTCATAACGACTTTCTATAATTTGCGCATTCGTCCGGAAATAAAAAAATCTTACTTCCACCGTTTTTTCAAATCACAGCTTCTAGAAGGTTTACATGATTTCTTAAAAAAGATGAGTTTTTAGAAAATGTGTTTTATTTCATAAATGGAATCAACAAAGTATGCACATTCTACGTCATAACGAGTTTCTATAGTTTCCGCATGCGTCCGGAAATAAGAAAAGCTTACTCCCCTCGTTTTTTAAAATCACAGCTTCCAGAAGGTTTACATGATTTCTTAAAAAACACGAGTTTTTAGAAAATGTGTTTTTATTTCATAAATGGAATCAACAAAGTATGCACATTCTACGTCATAACGACTTTCTATAGTTTGCGCATTCGTCCGGAAATAAGAAAAGCTTACTTCCACCGTTTTTTAAAATCACAGCTTCTAGAAGGGTTACATGATTTCATAAAAAACACGAGTTTTTAGGAAATGTGTTTTATTTCATAAATGGAATCAACAAAGTATGCACATTCTACGTCATAACGACTTTCTATAGTTTGCACATGCGTTTGGAAATAAGAAAAGCTTACTTCCCCCGTTTTTTAAAATCACAACTTCTAGAAGGTTTACATGATTTCTTAAAAAACACGAGTTTTTAGAAAATGTGTTTTATTTCATAAATGGAATCAACAAAGTATGCACATTCTACGTCATAACGACTTTCTATAGTTTGCAGATGCGTTTGGAAATAAGAAAAGCTTACTTCCCCCGTTTTTTAAAATCACAACTTCTAGAAGGTTTACATGGTTTCTTAAAAAACACGAGTTTTTAGAAAATGTGTTTTATTTCATAAATGGAATCAACAATGTATGCACATTCTACGTCATAAAGACTTTCTATAGTTTGCGCATGCGTCCGGAAAAAAGAAAAGCTTACTTCCACCGTTTTTTAAAATCACAGCTTCTAGAAGGTTTACATGATTTCGTTAAAAACACGAGTTTTTAGAAAATGTGTTTTATTTCATAAATGGAATCTACAAAGTATGCACATTCTACGTCATAACGACTTTCTATAGTTTCCGCATGAGTCTGGAAATAAGAAAAGCTTACTTCCCCCATTTTTTAAAATCACAGCTTCTAGAAGGTTTACATGATTTCTTAAAAAACATGAGTTTTTAGAAAATATGTTTTATTTCATAAATGGAATCAACAAAGTATGCACATTCTACGTCATAACGACTTTCTATAGTTTGCGCATGCGTTTGGAAATAAGAAAAGCTTACTTCCCCCGTTTTTTAAAATCACAGTTTCTAGAACGTTTACATGGTTTCTTAAAAAACCCGAGTTTTTAGAAAATGTTTTTTATTTCATAAATGGAATCAACAACGTATGCACATTCTACATCATAACAACTTTCTATAGTTTGCGCATGCGCCCGGAAATAAGAAAAGCTTACTTCCCACGTTTTTTTAAAATCACAGCTTCTAGAAGGTTTACATGATTTCTAAAAAAACACGAGTTTTTAGAAAATGTGTTTTATTTCATAAATGGAATCAACAAAGTATGCACATTCTACGTCATAACGACATTCTATAGTTTGCGCATTCGTCCGGAAATAAGAAAAGCTTACTTCCACCGTTTTTTAAAATCACATCTTCTGGAAGGTTTACATGATTTCTTGAAAAACACGAGTTTTTAGAAAATGTATTTTATTTCATAAATGGAATCAACAAAGTATGCACATTCCACCTCATAACGACTTTCTATAGTTTGCGCATGCATCCGGAAATAAGAAAAGCTTACTTCCCCTGTTTTTTAAAATCACAGCTTCTAGAAGGTTTACATGATTTCTTAAAAAACACGAGTTTTTAGAAAATGTGTTTTATTTCATAAATGGAATCAACAAAGTATGCACATTCTACGTCATAACGACTTTCTATAGTTTGCGCATGCGTTTGGAAATAAGAAAAGCTTACATCCCCCGTTTTTTAAAATCACAGCTTCTTGAACGTTTACATGGTTTCTTAAAAAACACGAGTTTTTAGAAAATGTTTTTTGTTTCATAAATGGAATCAACTATGTATGCACATTCTACGACATAACAACTTTCTATAGTTTGTGCATGCGTCCAGAAATAAGAAAAGCTTACTTCCCCCATTTTTTAAAATCACAGCTTCTAGAAGGTTTACATGATTTCTAAAAAAACACGAGTTTTTAGAAAATGTGTTTTATTTCATAAATGGAATCAACAAAGTATGCACATTCTACGTCATAACGACATTCTATAGTTTGCGCATTGGTCCGGAAATAAGAAAAGCTTACTTCCACCGCTTTTTAAAATCACAGCTTCTGGAAGGTTTACATGATTTCGTAAAAAACACGAATTTTTAGAAAATGTGTTTTATTTCAGAAATGGAATCAACAAAGTATGCACATTCTACGACATAACAACTTTCTATAGTTTGTGCATGCGTCCAGAAATAAGAAAAACTTACTTCCCCCATTTTTTAAAATCACAGCTTCTAGAAGGTTTACATGATTTCTAAAAAAACACTAGTTTCTAGAAAATGTGTTTTATTTCATAAATGGAATCAACAAAGTATGCACATTCTACGTCATAACGACATTCTATAGTTTGCGCATTGGTCCGGAAATAAGAAAAGCTTACTTCCACCGCTTTTTAAAATCACAGCTTCTGGAAGGTTTACATGATTTCGTAAAAAACACGAGTTTTTAGAAAATGTGTTTTATTTCAGAAATGGAATCAACAAAGTATGCACATTCCACCTCATAACGACTTTCTATAATTTGCGCATTCGTCCGGAAATAAAAAAATCTTACTTCCACCGTTTTTTCAAATCACAGCTTCTAGAAGGTTTACATGATTTCTTAAAAAACATGAGTTTTTAGAAAATGTGTTTTATTTCATAAATGGAATCAACAAAGTATGCACATTCTACGTCATAACGAGTTTCTATAGTTTCCGCATGCGTCCGGAAATAAGAAAAGCTTACTCCCCTCGTTTTTTAAAATCACAGCTTCCAGAAGGTTTACATGATTTCTTAAAAAACACGAGTTTTTAGAAAATGTGTTTTATTTCATAAATGGAATCAACAAAGTATGCACATTCTACGTCATAACTACTTTCTATAGTTTGCGCATTCGTCCGGAAATAAGAAAAGCTTACTTCCACCGTTTTTTAAAATCACAGCTTCTAGAAGGTTTACATGATTTCATAAAAAACACGAGTTTTTAGAAAATGTGTTTTATTTCATAAATGGAATCAACAGAGTATGCACATTCTACGTCATAACGACTTTCTATAGTTTGCACATGCGTTTGGAAATAAGAAAAGCTTACTTCCCCCGTTTTTTAAAATCACAACTTCTAGAAGGTTTACATGATTTCTTAAAAAACATGAGTTTTTAGAAAATGTGTTTTATTTCATAAATGGAATCAACAAAGTATTCACATTCTACGTCATAAATACTTTCTATAGTTTGCGCATGCGTCCGGAAAAAAGAAAAGCTTACTTCCACCGTTTTTTAAAATCACAGCTTCTGGAAGGTTTACATGATTTCGTTAAAAACACGAGTTTTTAGAAAATTTGTTTTATTTCATAAATGGAATCTGCAAAGTATGCACATTCTACGTCATAACGACTTTCTATAGTTTCCGCATGAGTCTGGAAATAAGAAAAGCTTACTTCCCCTGTTTTTTAAAATCACAGCTTCTAGAAGGTTTACATGATTTCTTAAAAAACATGAGTTTTTAGAAAATGTGTTTTATTTCATAAATGGAATCAACAAAGTATGCACATTCTACGTCATAACGACTTTCTATAGTTTGCGCATGCGTTTGGAAATAAGAAAAGCTTACTTCCCCCGTTTTTTAAAATCACAGTTTCTAGAACGTTTACATGGTTTCTTAAAAAACCCGAGTTTTTAGAAAATGTGTTTTATTTCATAAATGGAATCAACAATGTATGCACATTCTTAATCATAACAACTTTCTATAGTTTGTGCATGCGTCCAGAAATAAGAAAAACTTACTTCCCCCATTTTTTAAAATCACAGCTTCTAGAAGGTTTACATGATTTCTAAAAAAACACGAGTTTTTAGAAAATGTGTTTTATTTCATAAATGGAATCAACAAAGTATGCACATTCTACGTCATAACGACATTCTATAGTTTGCGCATTGGTCCGGAAATAAGAAAAGCTTACTTCCACTGCTTTTTAAAATCACAGCTTCTGGAAGGTTTACATGATTTCGTAAAAAACACGAGTTTTTAGAAAATGTGTTTTATTTAAGAAATGGAATCAACAAAGTATGCACATTCCACCTCATAACGACTTTCTATAATTTGCGCATTCGTCTGGAAATGAAAAAATCTTACTTCCACCGTTTTTTCAAATCACAGCTTCTAGAAGGTTTACATGATTTCTTAAAAAACATGAGTTTTTAGAAAATGTGTTTTATTTCATAAATGGAATCAACAAAGTATGCACATTCTACGTCATAACGAGTTTCTATAGTTTCCGCATGCGTCCGGAAATAAGAAAAGCTTACTCCCCTCGTTTTTTAAAATCACAGCTTCCAGAAGGTTTACATGATTTCTTAAAAAACACGAGTTTTTAGAAAATGTGTTTTATTTCATAAATGGAATCAACAAAGTATGCACATTCTACGTCATAACGACTTTCTATAGTTTGCGCATTCGTCCGGAAATAAGAAAAGCTTACTTCCACCGTTTTTTAAAATCACAGCTTCTAGAAGGTTTACATGATTTCATAAAAAACACGAGTTTTTAGAAAATGTGTTTTATTTCATAAATGGAATCAACAAAGTATGCACATTCTACGTCATAACGACTTTCTATAGTTTGCACATGCGTTTGGAAATAAGAAAAGCTTACTTCCCCCGTTTTTTAAAATCACAACTTCTAGAAGGTTTACATGATTTCTTAAAAAACATGAGTTTTTAGAAAATGTGTTTTATTTCATAAATGGAATCAACAAAGTATTCACATTCTACGTCATAAATACTTTCTATAGTTTGCGCATGCGTCCGGAAAAAAGAAAAGCTTACTTCCACCGTTTTTTAAAATCACAGCTTCTAGAAGGTTTACATGATTTCGTTAAAAACACGAGTTTTTAGAAAATTTGTTTTATTTCATAAATGGAATCTACAAAGTATGCACATTCTACGTCATAACGACTTTCTATAGTTTCCGCATGAGTCTGGAAATAAGAAAAGCTTACTTCCCCTGTTTTTTAAAATCACAGCTTCTAGAAGGTTTACATGATTTCTTAAAAAACATGAGTTTTTAGAAAATGTGTTTTATTTCATAAATGGAATCAACAAAGTATGCACATTCTACGTCATAACGACTTTCTATAGTTTGCGCATGCGTTTGGAAATAAGAAAAGCTTACTTCCCCCGTTTTTTAAAATCACAGTTTCTAGAACGTTTACATGGTTTCTTAAAAAACCCGAGTTTTTAGAAAATGTGTTTTATTTCATAAATGGAATCAACAATGTATGCACATTCTTAATCATAACAACTTTCTATAGTTTGCGCATGCGTCCGGAAATAAGAAAAGCTTACTTCCACCGTTTTTTAAAATCACAGCTTCTAGAAGGTTTACATGATTTCGTTAAAAACACGAGTTTTTAGAAAATGTGTTTTATTTCATAGATGGAATCTACAAAGTATGCACATTCTACGTCGTAACGACTTTCTATAGTTTCCGCATGAGTCTGGAAATAAGAAAAGCTTACTTCCCCCATTTTTTAAAATCACAGCTTCTAGAAGGTTTACATGATTTCTTAAAAGACATGAGTTTCTAGAAAATGTGTTTTATTTCATAAATGGAATCAACAAAGTATGCACATTCTACGTCATAACGACTTTCTATAGTTTGCGCATGCGTTTGGAAATAAGAAAAGCTTACTTCCCCCATTTTTTAAAATCACAGTTTCTAGAACGTTTACATGGTTTCTTAAAAAACCCGAGTTTTTAGAAAATGTTTTTTATTTCATAAATGGAATCAACAACGTATGCACATTCTACATCATAACAACTTTCTATAGTTTGCGCATGCGTCCGGAAATAAGAAAAGCTTACTTCCCACGTTTTTTTAAAATCACAGCTTCTAGAAGGTTTACATGATTTCTAAAAAAACACGAGTTTCTAGAAAATGTGTTTTATTTCATAAATGGAATCAACAAAGTATGCACATTCTACGTCATAATGACATTCTATAGTTTGCGCATTCGTCCGGAAATAAGAAAAGCTTACTTCCACCGTTTTTTAAAATCACATCTTCTGGAAGGTTTACATGATTTCTTAAAAAACACGAGTTTTTAGAAAATGTATTTTATTTCATAAATGGAATCAACAAAGTATGCACATTCCACCTCATAACGACTTTCTATAGTTTGCGCATGCGTCCGGAAATAAGAAAAGCTTACTTCCCCTGTTTTTTAAAATCACAGCTTCTAGAAGGTTTACATGATTTCTTAAAAAACACGAGTTTTTAGAAAATGTGTTTTATTTCATAAATGGAATCAACAAAGTATGCACATTCTACGTCATAACGACTTTCTATAGTTTGCGAATGCGTTTGGAAATAAGAAAAGCTTACTTCCCCCGTTTTTTAAAATCACAGCTTCTAGAACGTTTACATGGTTTCTTAAAAAACACGAGTTTTTAGAAAATGTTTTTTGTTTCATAAATGGAATCAACTATGTATGCACATTCTACGACATAACAACTTTCTCTAGTTTGTGCATGCGTCCAGAAATAAGAAAAGCTTACTTCCCCCATTTTTTAAAATCACAGCTTCTAGAAGGTTTACATGATTTCTAAAAAAACATGAGTTTTTAGAAAATGTGTTTTATTTCATAAATGGAATCAACAAAGTATGCACATTCTACGTCATAACGACATTCTATAGTTTGCGCATTGGTCCGGAAATAAGAAAAGCTTACTTCCACCGCTTTTTAAAATCACAGCTTCTGGAAGGTTTACATGATTTCGTAAAAAACACGAGTTTTTAGAAAATGTGTTTTATTTTAGAAATGGAATCAACAAAGTATGCACATTCCACCTCATAACGACTTTCTATAATTTGCGCATTCGTCCGGAAATAACAAAATCTTACTTCCACCGTTTTTTCAAATCACAGCTTCTAGAAGGTTTACATGATTTCTTAAAAAACATGAGTTTTTAGAAAATGTGTTTTATTTCATAAATGGAATCAACAAAGTATGCACATTCTACGTCATAACGACTTTCTATAGTTTCCGCATGCGTCCGGAAATAAGAAAAGCTTACTCCCCTCGTTTTTAAAAATCACAGCTTCCAGAAGGTTTACATGATTTCTTAAAAAACACGAGTTTTTAGAAAATGTGTTTTATTTCATAAATGGAATCAACAATGTATGCACATTCTATGTCATAACAACTTTCTATAGTTTGCGCATTCGTCCGGAAATAAGAAAAGCTTACTTCCACCGTTTTTTAAAATCACAGCTTCTAGAAGGTTTACATGATTTCGTAAAAAACACGAGTTTTTAGAAAATGTGTTTTATTTCATAAATGGAATCTACAAAGTATGCACATTCTACGTCATAAGGACTTTCTATAGTTTGCGCATGCGTCCAGAAATAAGAAAAGCTTACATCCCCCGTTTTTTAAAATCACAGCTTCTAGAAGGTTTACATGATTTCTTAAAAAACATGAGTTTTTAGAAAATGTGTTTTATATCATAAACGGAATCAACAAAGTATGCACATTCTACGTCATAACGACTTTCTATAGTTTGCGCATGCGTTTGGAAATAAGAAAAGCTTACTTCCCCTGTTTTTTAAAATCACAGCTTCTAGAAGGTTTACATGATTTCTTAAAAAACATGAGTTTTTAGAAAATGTGTTTTATTTCATAAATGGAATTGACAAAGTATGCACATTCTACGTCATAACGACTTTCTATAGTTTGCGCATGCGTCTGGAAATAAGAAAAGCTTACTTCCACCGTTTTTTAAAATCACAGCTTCTAGATGGTTTACATGATTTCGTAAAAAACACGAGTTTTTAGAAAATGTGTTTTATTTCATAAATGGAATCAACAAAGTATGCACATTCTATGTCATAATGACAAGTTTTCTATAGTTTGCGCATGCGTTTGGAAATAAGAAAAGCTTACTTCCCCCATTTTTTAAAATCAGAGCTTCTAGAAGGTTTACATGGTTTCTTAAAAAACACGAGTTTTTAGAAAATGTGTTTTATTTCATAAATGGAATCGACAAAGTATGCACTTTCTACGTCACAACGACTTTCTATAGTTTGCGCATGCATTTGGAAATAGGAAAAGCTTACTTCCCCCGTTTTTTAAAATCACAGCTTCTTGAAGGTTTACATGATTTCTTAAAAAACACGAGTTTTTAGAAAATGTGTTTTATTTAATAAATGGAATCAACAAAGTATGCACATTCCACCTCATAACGACTTTCTATAATTTGCGCATTCGTCCGGAAATAACAAGATCTTACTTCCACCATTTTTTAAAATCACAGCTTCTTGAAGGTTTACATGATTTCTTAAAAAACATGAGTTTTTAGAAAATGTGTTTTATTTCATAAATCGAATCAACAAAGTATGCACATTCTACGTCATAACGACTTTCTATAGTTTCCGCATGCGTCCGGAAATAAGAAAAGCTTACTTCCCTCGTTTTTTAAAATCACAGCTTCCAGAAGGTTTACATGATTTCTGAAAAAACACGAGTTTTTACAAAATGTGTTTTATTTCATAAATGGAATCAACAAAGTATGCACATTCTACGTCATAACGACTTTCTATAGTTTGCGCATGCGTTTGGAAATAAGAAAAGCTTACTTCCCCCGTTTTTTAAAATCACAGCTTCTAGAAGGTTTACATGATTTCTTAAAAACCACGAGTTTTTAGAAAATGTGTTTTATTTCATAAATGGAATCAACAAAGTATGCACATTCTACGTCATAACGACTTTCTATAGTTTGCGCATTCGTCCGGAAATAAGAAAAGCTTACTTCCGCCGTTTTTAAAAATCACAGCTTCTAGAAGGTTTACATGATTTCTTAAAAAGCATGAATTTTTAGAAAATGTGTTTTATTTCATAAATGGAATCTACAAAGTATGCACATTCTACGTCATAACGACTTTCTATAGTTTGCGCATGCATCCGGAAATAAGAAAAGCTTACTTCCACCGTTTTTTAAAATCACAGCTTCTAGAAGGTTTACATGATTTCGTAAAAAACATGAGTTTTTAGAAAATGTGTTTTATTTCATAAATGGAATCTACAAAGTATGCACATTCTACGTCATAAGGACTTTCTATAGTTTGCGCATGCGTCCAGAAATAAGAAAAGCATACTTCCCCCGTTTTTTAAAATCACAGCTTCTGGAAGGTTTACATGATTTCTTAAAAAACATGAGTTTTTAGAAAATGTGTTTTATATCATAAACGGAGTCAACAAAGTATGCACATTCTACGTCATAACGACTTTCTATAGTTTGCGCATGCGTTTGGAAATAAGAAAAGCTTACTTCCCCTGTTTTTTAAAATCACAGCTTCTAGAAGGTTTACATGATTTCTTAAAAAACATGAGTTTTTAGAAAATGTGTTTTATTTCATAAATGGAATTGACAAAGTATGCACATTCTACGTCATAACGACTTTCTATAGTTTGCGCATGCGTCTGGAAATAAGAAAAGCTTACTTCCACCGTTTTTTAAAATCACAGCTTCTAGATGGTTTACATGATTTCGTAAAAAACACGAGTTTTTAGAAAATGTGTTTTATTTCATAAATTGAATCAACAAAGTATGCACATTCTATGTCATAATGACTTTCTATAGTTTGCGCATGCGTTTGGAAATAAGAAAAGCTTACTTCCCCCATTTTTTAAAATCACAGCTTCTAGAAGGTTTACATGGTTTCTTAAAAAACACGAGTTTTTAGAAAATGTGTTTTATTTCATAAATGGAATCGACAAAGTATGCACTTTCTACGTCATAACGACTTTCTATAGTTTGCGCATGCATTTGGAAATAGGAAAAGCTTACTTCTCCCGTTTTTTAAAATCATAGCTTCTAGAAGGTTTACATGATTTCTTAAAAAACACGAGTTTTTAGGAAATGTGTTTTATTTAATAAATGGAATCAACAAAGTATGCACATTGTACGTCATAACGACTTTCTATAGTTTGCGCATGAGTTTGGAAATAAGAAAAGCTTACTTCCCCCATTTTTTAAAATCACAGCTTCTAGAAGGTTTACATGGTTTCTTAAAAAACACGAGTTTTTAGAAAATGTGTTTTATTTCATAAATGGAATCAACAATGTATGCACATTCTTAATCATAACGACTTTTTATAGTTTGCGCATGCGTCCGGAAATAAGAAAAGCTTACTTCCACCGTTTTTTAAAATCACAGCTTTTAGAAGGTTTACATGATTTCGTAAAAAACACGAGTTTTTAGAAAATGTGTTTTATTTCATAAATGGAATCAACAAAGTATGCACATTCTACGTCATAACGACTTTCTATAGTTTGCAGATGCGTTTGGAAATAAGAAAAGCTTACTTCCCCCGTTTTTTAAAATCACAACTTCTAGAAGGTTTACATGATTTCTTAAAAAACATGAGTTTTTAGAAAATGTGTTTTATTTCATAAATGGAATCAACAAAGTATTCACATTCTACGTCATAAAGACTTTCTATAGTTTGCGCATGCGTCCGGAAAAAAGAAAAGCTTACTTCCACCGTTTTTTAAAATCACAGCTTCTAGAAGGTTTACATGATTTCGTTAAAAACACGAGTTTTTAGAAAATGTGTTTTATTTCATAAATGGAATCTACAAAGTATGCACATTCTACGTCATAACGACTTTCTATAGTTTCCGCATGAGTCTGGAAATAAGAAAAGCTTACTTCCCCCATTTTTTAAAATCACAGCTTCTAGAAGGTTTACATGATTTCTTAAAAAACATGAGTTTTTAGAAAATATGTTTTATTTCATAAATGGAATCAACAAAGTATGCACATTCTACGTCATAACGACTTTCTATAGTTTGCGCATGAGTTTGGAAATAAGAAAAGCTTACTTCCCCCGTTTTTTAAAATCACAGTTTCTAGAACGTTTACATGGTTTCTTAAAAAACCCGAGTTTTTAGAAAATGTTTTTTATTTCATAAATGGAATCAACAACGTATGCACATTCTACATCATAACAACTTTCTATAGTTTGCGCATGCGTCCGGAAATAAGAAAAGCTTACTTCCCACGTTTTTTTAAAATCACAGCTTCTAGAAGGTTTACATGATTTCTAAAAAAACACGAGTTTTTAGAAAATGTGTTTTATTTCATAAATGGAATCAACAAAGTATGCACATTCTACGTCATAACGACATTCTATAGTTTGCGCATTCGTCCGGAAATAAGAAAAGCTTACTTCCACCGTTTTTTAAAATCACATCTTCTGGAAGGTTTACATGATTTCTTGAAAAACACGAGTTTTTAGAAAATGTATTTTATTTCATAAATGGAATCAACAAAGTATGCACATTCCACCTCATAACGACTTTCTATAGTTTGCGCATGCATCCGGAAATAAGAAAAGCTTACTTCCCCTGTTTTTTAAAATCACAGCTTCTAGAAGGTTTACATGATTTCTTAAAAAACACGAGTTTTTAGAAAATGTGTTTTATTTCATAAATGGAATCAACAAAGTATGCACATTCTACGTCATAACGACTTTCTATAGTTTGCACATGCGTTTGGAAATAAGAAAAGCTTACATCCCCCGTTTTTTAAAATCACAGCTTCTTGAACGTTTACATGGTTTCTTAAAAGACACGAGTTTTTAGAAAATGTTTTTTGTTTCATAAATGGAATCAACTATGTATGCACATTCTACGACATAACAACTTTCTATAGTTTGTGCATGCGTCCAGAAATAAGAAAAGCTTACTTCCCCCATTTTTTAAAATCACAGCTTCTGGAAGGTTTACATGATTTCTAAAAAAACACGAGTTTTTAGAAAATGTGTTTTATTTCATAAATGGAATCGACAAAGTATGCACTTTCTACGTCATAACGACTTTCTATAGTTTGCGCATGCATTTGGAAATAGGAAAAGCTTACTTCCCCCGTTTTTTAAAATCACAGCTTCTAGAAGGTTTACATGATTTCTTAAAAAACACGAGTTTTTAGGAAATGTGTTTTATTTAATAAATGGAATCAACAAAGTATGCACATTCTACGTCATAACGACTTTCTATAGTTTGCGCATGGGTTTGGAAATAAGAAAAGCTTACTTCCCCCATTTTTTAAAATCACAGCTTCTAGAAGGTTTACATGGTTTCTTAAAAAACACGAGTTTTTAGAAAATGTGTTTTATTTCATAAATGGAATCAACAATGTATGCACATTCTTAATCATAACGACTTTTTATAGTTTGCGCATGCGTCCGGAAATAAGAAAAGCTTACTTCCACCGTTTTTTAAAATCACAGCTTTTAGAAGGTTTACATGATTTCGTAAAAAACACGAGTTTTTAGAAAATGTGTTTTATTTCATAAATGGAATCAACAAAGTATGCACATTCTACGTCATAACGACTTTCTATAGTTTGCAGATGCGTTTGGAAATAAGAAAAGCTTACTTCCCCCGTTTTTTAAAATCACAACTTCTAGAAGGTTTACATGATTTCTTAAAAAACATGAGTTTTTAGAAAATGTGTTTTATTTCATAAATGGAATCAACAAAGTATTCACATTCTACGTCATAAAGACTTTCTATAGTTTGCGCATGCGTCCGGAAAAAAGAAAAGCTTACTTCCACCGTTTTTTAAAATCACAGCTTCTAGAAGGTTTACATGATTTCGTTAAAAACACGAGTTTTTAGAAAATGTGTTTTATTTCATAAATGGAATCTACAAAGTATGCACATTCTACGTCATAACGACTTTCTATAGTTTCCGCATGAGTCTGGAAATAAGAAAAGCTTACTTCCCCCATTTTTTAAAATCACAGCTTCTAGAAGGTTTACATGATTTCTTAAAAAACATGAGTTTTTAGAAAATATGTTTTATTTCATAAATGGAATCAACAAAGTATGCACATTCTACGTCATAACGACTTTCTATAGTTTGCGCATGCGTTTGGAAATAAGAAAAGCTTACTTCCCCCGTTTTTTAAAATCACAGTTTCTAGAACGTTTACATGGTTTCTTAAAAAACCCGAGTTTTTAGAAAATGTTTTTTATTTCATAAATGGAATCAACAACGTATGCACATTCTACATCATAACAACTTTCTATAGTTTGCGCATGCGTCCGGAAATAAGAAAATCTTACTTCCCACGTTTTTTTAAAATCACAGCTTCTAGAAGGTTTACATGATTTCTAAAAAAACACGAGTTTTTAGAAAATGTGTTTTATTTCATAAATGGAATCAACAAAGTATGCACATTCTACGTCATAACGACATTCTATAGTTTGCGCATTCGTCCGGAAATAAGAAAAGCTTACTTCCACCGTTTTTTAAAATCACATCTTCTGGAAGGTTTACATGATTTCTTGAAAAACACGAGTTTTTAGAAAATGTATTTTATTTCATAAATGGAATCAACAAAGTATGCACATTCCACCTCATAACGACTTTCTATAGTTTGCGCATGCATCCGGAAATAAGAAAAGCTTACTTCCCCTGTTTTTTAAAATCACAGCTTCTAGAAGGTTTACATGATTTCTTAAAAAACACGAGTTTTTAGAAAATGTGTTTTATTTCATAAATGGAATCAACAAAGTATGCACATTCTACGTCATAACGACTTTCTATAGTTTGCGCATGCGTTTGGAAATAAGAAAAGCTTACATCCCCCGTTTTTTAAAATCACAGCTTCTTGAACGTTTACATGGTTTCTTAAAAAACACGAGTTTTTAGAAAATGTTTTTTGTTTCATAAATGGAATCAACTATGTATGCACATTCTACGACATAACAACTTTCTATAGTTTGTGCATGCGTCCAGAAATAAGAAAAGCTTACTTCCCCCATTTTTTAAAATCACAGCTTCTGGAAGGTTTACATGATTTCTAAAAAAACACGAGTTTTTAGAAAATGTGTTTTATTTCATAAATGGAATCAACAAAGTATGCACATTCTACGTCATAACGACATTCTATAGTTTGCGCATTGGTCCGGAAATAAGAAAAGCTTACTTCCACCGCTTTTTAAAATCACAGCTTCCGGAAGGTTTACATGATTTCGTAAAAAACATGAGTTTTTAGAAAATGTGTTTTATTTCAGAAATGGAATCAACAAAGTATGCACATTCCACCTCATAACGACTTTCTATAATTTGCGCATTCGTCCGGAAATAACAAAATCTTACTTCTACCGTTTTTTCAAATCACAGCTTCCAGAAGGTTTACATGATTTCGTAAAAAACACGAGTTTTTAGAAAATGTGTTTTATTTCATAAATGGAATCTACAAAGTATGCACATTCTACGTCATAAGGACTTTCTATAGTTTGCGCATGCGTCCAGAAATAAGAAAAGCTTACTTCTCCCATTTTTTAAAATCACAGCTTCTAGAAGGTTTACATGATTTCTTAAAAAACATGAGTTTTTAGAAAATGTGTTTTATATCATAAACGGAATCAACAAAGTATGCACATTCTACGTCATAATGACTTTCTATAGTTTGCGCATGCGTTTGGAAATAAGAAAAGCTTACTTCCCCTGTTTTTTAAAATCACAGCTTCTAGAAGGTTTACATGATTTCTTAAAAAACATGAGTTTTTAGAAAATGTGTTTTATTTCATAAATGGAATTGACAAAGTATGCACATTCTACGTCATAACGACTTTCTATAGTTTGCGCATGCGTCTGGAAATAAGAAAAGCTTACTTCCACCGTTTTTTAAAATTACATCTTCTAGATGGTTTACATGATTTCGTAAAAAACACGAGTTTTTAGAAAATGTGTTTTATTTCATAAATGGAATATACAAAGTATGCACATTCTACGTCATAACGACTTTCTATAGTTTCCGCATGAGTCTGGAAATAAGAAAAGCTTACTTCCCCCATTTTTTAAAATCACAGCTTCTAGAAGGTTTACATGATTTCTTAAAAAACATGAGTTTTTAGAAAATGTGTTTTATTTCATAAATGGAATCAACAAAGTATGCACATTCTACGTCATAACGACTTTCTATAGTTTGCGCATGCGTTTGGAAATAAGAAAAGGTTACTTCCCCCGTTTTTTAAAATCACAGTTTCTGGAACGTTTACATGGTTTCTTAAAAAACCCGAGTTTTTAGAAAATGTTTTTTATTTCATAAATGGAATCAACAACGTATGCACATTCTACATCATAACAACTTTCTATAGTTTGCGCATGCGTCCGGAAATAAGAAAAGCTTACTTCCCACGTTTTTTTTAAATCACAGCTTCTAGAAGGTTTACATGATTTCTAAAAAAACACGAGTTTTTAGAAAATGTGTTTTATTTCATAAATGGAATCAACAAAGTATGCACATTCCACGTCATAACGACATTCTATAGTTTGCGCATTCGTACGGAAATAAGAAAAGCTTACTTCCACCGTTTTTTAAAATCACATCTTCTGGAAGGTTTACATGATTTCTTAAAAAACACGAGTTTTTAGAAAATGTATTTTATTTCATAAATGGAATCAACAAAGTATGCACATTCCACCTCATAACGACTTTCTATAGTTTGCGCATGCGTCCGGAAATAAGAAAAGCTTACTTCCCCTGTTTTTTAAAATCACAGCTTCTAGAAGGTTTACATGATTTCTTAAAAAACACGAGTTTTTAGAAAATGTGTTTTATTTCGTAAATGGAATCAACAAAGTATGCACATTCTACGTCATAACGACTTTCTATAGTTTGCGCATGCGTTTGGAAATAAGAAAAGGTTACTTCCCCCGTTTTTTAAAATCACAGCTTCTAGAATGTTTACATGGTTTCTTAAAAAACACGAGTTTTTAGAAAATGTTTTTTGTTTCTTAAATGGAATCAACTATGTATGCACATTCTACGACATAACAACTTTCTATAGTTTGTGCATGCGTCCAGAAATAAGAAAAGCTTACTTCCCCCATTTTTTAAAATCACAGCTTCTAGAAGGTTTACATGATTTCTAAAAAAACACGAGTTTTTAGAAAATGAGTTTTATTTCATAAATGGAATCAACAAAGTATGCACATTCTACGTCATAACGACATTCTATAGTTTGCGCATTGGTCTGGAAATAAGAAAATCTTACTTCCACCGCTTTTTAAAATCACAGCTTCCGGAAGGTTTACATGATTTCGTAAAAAACACGAGTTTTTAGAAAATGTGTTTTATTTCAGAAATGGAATCAACAAAGTATGCACATTCCACCTCATAATGACTTTCTATAATTTGCGCATTCGTCCGGAAATAACAAAATCTTACTTCCACTGTTTTTTCAAATCACAGCTTCTAGAAGGTTTACATGATTTCTTAAAAAACATGAGTTTTTAGAAAATGTGTTTTATTTCATAAATGGAATCAACAAAGTATGCACATTCTACGTCATAACGACTTTCTATAGTTTCCGCATGCGTCCGGAAATAAGAAAAGCTTACTCCCCTCGTTTTTAAAAATCACAGCTTCCAGAAGGTTTACATGATTTCTTAAAAAACATGAGTTTTTAGAAAATGTGTTTTATTTCATAAATGGAATCAACAAAGTATGCACATTCTACGTCATAACGACTTTCTATAGTTTGCGCATTCGTCCGGAAATAAGAAAAGCTTACTTCCACCGTTTTTTAAAATCACAGCTTCTAGAAGGTTTACATGATTTCGTAAAAAACACGAGTTTTTAGAAAATGTGTTTTATTTCATAAATGGAATCTACAAAGTATGCACATTCTACGTCATAAGGACTTTCTATAGTTTGCGCATGCGTCTAGAAATAAGAAAAGCTTACTTCCCCCGTTTTTTAAAATCACAGCTTCTAGAAGGTTTACATGATTTCTTAAAAAACATGAGTTTTTAGAAAATGTGTTTTATATCATAAACGGAATCAACAAAGTATGCACATTCTACGTCATAACGACTTTCTATAGTTTGCGCATGCGTTTGGAAATAAGAAAAGTTACTTCCCCTGTTTTTTAAAATCACAGCTTCTAGAAGGTTTACATGATTTCTTAAAAAACATGAGTTTTTAGAAAATGTGTTTTATTTCATAAATGGAATTGACAAAGTATGCACATTCTACGTCATAACGACTTTCTATAGTTTGCGCATGCGTCTGGAAATAAGAAAAGCTTACTTCCACCGTTTTTTAAAATCACAGCTTCTAGATGGTTTACATGATTTCGTAAAAAACACGAGTTTTTAGAAAATGTGTTTTATTTCATAAATGGAATCAACAAAGTATGCACATTCTATGTCATAATGACTTTCTATAGTTTGCGCATGCGTTTGGAAATAAGAAAAGCTTACTTCCCCCATTTTTTAAAATCACAGCTTCTAGAAGGTTTACATGGTTTCTTAAAAAACACGAGTTTTTAGAAAATGTGTTTTATTTCATAAATGGAATCGACAAAGTATGCACTTTCTACGTCATAACGACTTTCTATAGTTTGCGCATGCATTTGGAAATAGGAAAAGCTTACTTCCCCCGTTTTTTAAAATCACAGCTTCTAGAAGGTTTACATGATTTCTTAAAAAACACGAGTTTTTAGAAAATGTGTTTTATTTAATAAATGGAATCAACAAAGTATGCAGATTCTACGTCATAACGACTTTCTATAGTTTGCGCATGCGTTTGGAAATAAGAAAAGCTTACTTCCCCCATTTTTTAAAATCACAGCTTCTAGAAGGTTTACATGGTTTCTTAAAAAACACGAGTTTTTAGAAAATGTGTTTTATTTCATAAATGGAATCAACAATGTATGCACATTCTTAATCATAACGACTTTTTATAGTTTGCGCATGCGTCCGGAAATAAGAAAAGCTTACTTCCACCGTTTTTTAAAATCACAGCTTCTAGAAGGTTTACATGATTTCGTAAAAAACACGAGTTTTTAGAAAATGTGTTTTATTTCATAAATGGAATCAACAAAGTATTCACATTCTACGTCATAAATACTTTCTATAGTTTGCGCATGCGTCCGGAAAAAAGAAA
Source organism: Larix kaempferi (assembly GCA_027924585.1). Lineage (NCBI taxonomy): Eukaryota > Viridiplantae > Streptophyta > Pinopsida > Pinales > Pinaceae > Larix > Larix kaempferi. The sequence goes on from BSBM01001572.1 coordinate 520,790, forward strand.
AGCTTACTTCCACCGTTTTTTAAAATCACACCTTCTAGAAGGTTTACATGATTTCGTTAAAAACACGAGTTTTTAGAAAATTTGTTTTATTTCATAAATGGAATCTACAAAGTATGCACATTCTACGTCATAACGACTTTCTATAGTTTCCGCATGAGTCTGGAAATAAGAAAAGCTTACTTCCCCTGTTTTTTAAAATCACAGCTTCTAGAAGGTTTACATGATTTCTTAAAAAACATGAGTTTTTAGAAAATGTGTTTTATTTCATAAATGGAATCAACAAAGTATGCACATTCTACGTCATAAGGACTTTCTATAGTTTGCGCATGCGTTTGGAAATAAGAAAAGCTTACTTCCCCCGTTTTTTAAAATCACAGTTTCTAGAACGTTTACATGGTTTCTTAAAAAACCCGAGTTTGTAGAAAATGTTTTTTATTTCATAAATGGAATCAACAACGTATGCACATTCTACATCATAACAACTTTCTATAGTTTGCGCATGCGTCCGGAAATAAGAAAAGCTTACTTCCCACGTTTTTTTAAAATCACAGCTTCTAGAAGGTTTACATGATTTTTAAAAAACACGAGTTTTTAGAAAATGTGTTTTATTTCATAAATGGAATCAACAAAGTATGCACATTCTACGTCATAACGACATTCTATAGTTTGCGCATTCGTCCGGAAATAAGAAAAGCTTACTTCCACCGTTTTTTAAAATCACATCTTCTGGAAGGTTTACATGATTTCTTAAAAAACACGAGTTTTTAGAAAATGTATTTTATTTCATAAATGGAATCAACAAAGTATTCACATTCTACGTCATAAAGACTTTCTATAGTTTGCGCATGCGTCCGGAAAAAAGAAAAGCTTACTTCCACCGTTTTTTAAAATCACATCTTCTGGAAGGTTTACATGATTTCGTTAAAAACACGAGTTTTTAGAAAATGTGTTTTATTTCATAAATGGAATCTACAAAGTATGCACATTCTACGTCATAACGACTTTCTATAGTTTCCGCATGAGTCTGGAAATAAGAAAAGCTTACTTCCACCATTTTTTAAAATCACAGCTTCTAGAACGTTTACATGGTTTCTTAAAAAACACGAGTTTTTAGAAAATGTTTTTTGTTTCATATATGGAATCAACTATGTATGCAAATTCTACGACATAACAACTTTCTATAGTTTGTGCATGCGTCCAGAAATAAGAAAAACTTACTTCCCCCATTTTTTAAAATCACAGCTTCTAGAAGGTTTACATGATTTCTAAAAAAACACGAGTTTTTAGAAAATGTGTTTTATTTCATAAATGGAATCAACAAAGTATGCACATTCTACGTCATAACGACATTCTATAGTTTGCGCATTGGTCCGGAAATAAGAAAAGCTTACTTCCACCGCTTTTTAAAATCACAGCTTCTGGAAGGTTTACATGATTTCTTAAAAAACACGAGTTTTTAGAAAATGTATTTTATTTCATAAATGGAATCAACAAAGTATGCACATTCCACCTCATAACGACTTTCTATAGTTTGCGCATGCGTCCGGAAATAAGAAAAGCTTACTTCCCCTGTTTTTTAAAATCACAGCTTCTAGAAGGTTTACATGATTTCTTAAAAAACATGAGTTTTTAGAAAATGTGTTTTATTTCATAAATGGAATCAACAAAGTATGCACATTCTACATCATAATGACTTTCTATAGTTTGCGCATGCGTTTGGAAATAAGAAAAGCTTACTTCCCCCGTTTTTTAAAATCACAGTTTCTAGAACGTTTACATGGTTTCTTAAAAAACACGAGTTTTTAGAAAATGTGTTTTATTTCATAAATGGAATCAACAAAGTATGCACATTCTACGTCATAACGATTTTCTATAGTTTGCGCATTTGTCCGGAAATAAGAAAAGCTTACTTCCACCGTTTTTTAAAATCACAGCTTCTAGAAGGTTTACATGATTTCATAAAAAACACGAGTTTTTAGAAAATGTGTTTTATTTCATAAATGGAATCAACAAAGTATGCACATTCTACGTCATAACGACTTTCTATAGTTTGCACATGCGTTCGGAAATAAGAAAAGCTTACTTCCCCCGTTTTTTAAAATCACAACTTCTACAAGGTTTACATGATTTCTTAAAAAACATGAGTTTTTAGAAAATGTGTTTTATTTCATAAATGGAATCAACAAAGTATTCACATTCTACGTCATAAATACTTTCTATAGTTTGCGCATGCGTCCGGAAAAAAGAAAAGCTTACTTCCACCGTTTTTTAAAATCACAGCTTCTGGAAGGTTTACATGATTTCGTTAAAAACACGAGTTTTTAGAAAATTTGTTTTATTTCATAAATGGAATCTACAAAGTATGCACATTCTACGTCATAACGACTTTCTATAGTTTCCGCATGACTCTGGAAATAAGAAAAGCTTACTTCCCCTGTTTTTTAAAATCACAGCTTCTAGAAGGTTTACATGATTTCTTAAAAAACATGAGTTTTTAGAAAATGTGTTTTATTTCATAAATGGAATCAATAAAGTATGCACATTCTACGTCATAACGACTTTCTATAGTTTGCGCATGCGTTTGGAAATAAGAAAAGCTTACTTCCCCCGTTTTTTAAAATCACAGTTTCTAGAACGTTTACATGGTTTCTTAAAAAACCCGAGTTTTTAGAAAATGTGCTTTATTTCATAAATGGAATCAACAATGTATGCACATTCTTAATCATAACAACTTTCCATAGTTTGTGCATGCGTCCAGAAATAAAAAAAACTTACTTCCCCCATTTTTTAAAATCACAGCTTCTAGAAGGTTTACATGATTTCTAAAAAAACACGAGTTTTTAGAAAATGTGTTTTATTTCATAAATGGAATCAACAAAGTATGCACATTCTACGTCATAACGACATTCTATAGTTTGCGCATTGGTCCGGAAATAAGAAAAGCTTACTTCCACCGCTTTTTAAAATCACAGCTTCTGGAAGGTTTACATGATTTCGTAAAAAACACGAGTTTTTAGAAAATGTGTTTTATTTCAGAAATGGAATCAACAAAGTATGCACATTCCACCTCATAACGACTTTCTATAATTTGCGCATTCGTCCGGAAATAAAAAAATCTTACTTCCACCGTTTTTTCAAATCACAGCTTCTAGAAGGTTTACATGATTTCTTAAAAAACATGAGTTTTTAGAAAATGTGTTTTATTTCATAAATGGAATCTACAAAGTATGCACATTCTACGTCATAACGACTTTCTATAGTTTGCGCATGCGTTTGGAAATAAGAAAAGCTTACTCCCCTCGTTTTTTAAAATCACAGCTTCCAGAAGGTTTACATGATTTCTTAAAAAACACGAGTTTTTAGAAAATGTGTTTTATTTCATAAATGGAATCAACAAAGTATGCACATTCTACGTCATAACGACTTTCTATAGTTTGCGCATTCGTCCGGAAATAAGAAAAGCTTACTTCCACCGTTTTTTAAAATCACAGCTTCTAGAAGGTTTACATGATTTCATAAAAAACACGAGTTTTTAGAAAATGTGTTTTATTTCATAAATGGAATCAACAAAGTATGCACATTCTACGTCATAACGACTTTCTATAGTTTGCACATGCGTTTGGAAATAAGAAAAGCTTACTTCCCCCGTTTTTTAAAATCACAACTTCTAGAAGGTTTACATGGTTTCTTAAAAAACATGAGTTTTTAGAAAATGTGTTTTATTTCATAAATGGAATCAGCAAAGTATTCACATTCTACGTCATAAATACTTTCTATAGTTTGCGCATGCGTCCGGAAAAAAGAAAAGCTGACTTCCACCGTTTTTTAAAATCACAGCTTCTAGAAGGTTTACATGATTTCGTTAAAAACACGAGTTTTAAGAAAATTTGTTTTATTTCATAAATGGAATCTACAAAGTATGCACATTCTACGTCATAACGACTTTCTATAGTTTCCGCATGAGTCTGGAAATAAGAAAAGCTTACTTCCCCTGTTTTTTAAAATCACAGCTTCTAGAAGGTTTACATGATTTCTTAAAAAACATGAGTTTTTAGAAAATGTGTTTTATTTCATAAATGGAATCAACAAAGTATGCACATTCTACGTCATAACGACTTTCTATAGTTTGCGCATGCGTTTGGAAATAAGAAAAGCTTACTTCCCCCATTTTTTAAAATCACAGCTTCTAGAAGGTTTACATGGTTTCTTAAAAAACACGAGTTTTTAGAAAATGTGTTTTATTTCATAAATGGAATCAACAATGTATGCACATTCTTAATCATAACGACTTTTTATAGTTTGCGCATGCGTCCGGAAATAAGAAAAGCTTACTTCCACCGTTTTTTAAAATCACAGCTTTTAGAAGGTTTACATGATTTCGTAAAAAACACGAGTTTTTAGAAAATGTGTTTTATTTCATAAATGGAATCAACAAAGTATGCACATTCTACGTCATAACGACTTTCTATAGTTTGCAGATGCGTTTGGAAATAAGAAAAGCTTACTTCCCCCGTTTTTTAAAATCACAACTTCTAGAAGGTTTACATGATTTCTTAAAAAACATGAGTTTTTAGAAAATGTGTTTTATTTCATAAATGGAATCAACAAAGTATTCACATTCTACGTCATAAAGACTTTCTATAGTTTGCGCATGCGTCCGGAAAAAAGAAAAGCTTACTTCCACCGTTTTTTAAAATCACAGCTTCTAGAAGGTTTACATGATTTCGTTAAAAACACGAGTTTTTAGAAAATGTGTTTTATTTCATAAATGGAATCTACAAAGTATGCACATTCTACGTCATAACGACTTTCTATAGTTTCCGCATGAGTCTGGAAATAAGAAAAGCTTACTTCCCCCATTTTTTAAAATCACAGCTTCTAGAAGGTTTACATGATTTCTTAAAAAACATGAGTTTTTAGAAAATATGTTTTATTTCATAAATGGAATCAACAAAGTATGCACATTCTACGTCATAACGACTTTCTATAGTTTGCGCATGAGTTTGGAAATAAGAAAAGCTTACTTCCCCCGTTTTTTAAAATCACAGTTTCTAGAACGTTTACATGGTTTCTTAAAAAACCCGAGTTTTTAGAAAATGTTTTTTATTTCATAAATGGAATCAACAACGTATGCACATTCTACATCATAACAACTTTCTATAGTTTGCGCATGCGTCCGGAAATAAGAAAAGCTTACTTCCCACGTTTTTTTAAAATCACAGCTTCTAGAAGGTTTACATGATTTCTAAAAAAACACGAGTTTTTAGAAAATGTGTTTTATTTCATAAATGGAATCAACAAAGTATGCACATTCTACGTCATAACGACATTCTATAGTTTGCGCATTCGTCCGGAAATAAGAAAAGCTTACTTCCACCGTTTTTTAAAATCACATCTTCTGGAAGGTTTACATGATTTCTTGAAAAACACGAGTTTTTAGAAAATGTATTTTATTTCATAAATGGAATCAACAAAGTATGCACATTCCACCTCATAACGACTTTCTATAGTTTGCGCATGCATCCGGAAATAAGAAAAGCTTACTTCCCCTGTTTTTTAAAATCACAGCTTCTAGAAGGTTTACATGATTTCTTAAAAAACACGAGTTTTTAGAAAATGTGTTTTATTTCATAAATGGAATCAACAAAGTATGCACATTCTACGTCATAACGACTTTCTATAGTTTGCACATGCGTTTGGAAATAAGAAAAGCTTACATCCCCCGTTTTTTAAAATCACAGCTTCTTGAACGTTTACATGGTTTCTTAAAAGACACGAGTTTTTAGAAAATGTTTTTTGTTTCATAAATGGAATCAACTATGTATGCACATTCTACGACATAACAACTTTCTATAGTTTGTGCATGCGTCCAGAAATAAGAAAAGCTTACTTCCCCCATTTTTTAAAATCACAGCTTCTGGAAGGTTTACATGATTTCTAAAAAAACACGAGTTTTTAGAAAATGTGTTTTATTTCATAAATGGAATCGACAAAGTATGCACTTTCTACGTCATAACGACTTTCTATAGTTTGCGCATGCATTTGGAAATAGGAAAAGCTTACTTCCCCCGTTTTTTAAAATCACAGCTTCTAGAAGGTTTACATGATTTCTTAAAAAACACGAGTTTTTAGGAAATGTGTTTTATTTAATAAATGGAATCAACAAAGTATGCACATTCTACGTCATAACGACTTTCTATAGTTTGCGCATGAGTTTGGAAATAAGAAAAGCTTACTTCCCCCATTTTTTAAAATCACAGCTTCTAGAAGGTTTACATGGTTTCTTAAAAAACACGAGTTTTTAGAAAATGTGTTTTATTTCATAAATGGAATCAACAATGTATGCACATTCTTAATCATAACGACTTTTTATAGTTTGCGCATGCGTCCGGAAATAAGAAAAGCTTACTTCCACCGTTTTTTAAAATCACAGCTTTTAGAAGGTTTACATGATTTCGTAAAAAACACGAGTTTTTAGAAAATGTGTTTTATTTCATAAATGGAATCAACAAAGTATGCACATTCTACGTCATAACGACTTTCTATAGTTTGCAGATGCGTTTGGAAATAAGAAAAGCTTACTTCCCCCGTTTTTTAAAATCACAACTTCTAGAAGGTTTACATGATTTCTTAAAAAACATGAGTTTTTAGAAAATGTGTTTTATTTCATAAATGGAATCAACAAAGTATTCACATTCTACGTCATAAAGACTTTCTATAGTTTGCGCATGCGTCCGGAAAAAAGAAAAGCTTACTTCCACCGTTTTTTAAAATCACAGCTTCTAGAAGGTTTACATGATTTCGTTAAAAACACGAGTTTTTAGAAAATGTGTTTTATTTCATAAATGGAATCTACAAAGTATGCACATTCTACGTCATAACGACTTTCTATAGTTTCCGCATGAGTCTGGAAATAAGAAAAGCTTACTTCCCCCATTTTTTAAAATCACAGCTTCTAGAAGGTTTACATGATTTCTTAAAAAACATGAGTTTTTAGAAAATATGTTTTATTTCATAAATGGAATCAACAAAGTATGCACATTCTACGTCATAACGACTTTCTATAGTTTGCGCATGCGTTTGGAAATAAGAAAAGCTTACTTCCCCCGTTTTTTAAAATCACAGTTTCTAGAACGTTTACATGGTTTCTTAAAAAACCCGAGTTTTTAGAAAATGTTTTTTATTTCATAAATGGAATCAACAACGTATGCACATTCTACATCATAACAACTTTCTATAGTTTGCGCATGCGTCCGGAAATAAGAAAATCTTACTTCCCACGTTTTTTTAAAATCACAGCTTCTAGAAGGTTTACATGATTTCTAAAAAAACACGAGTTTTTAGAAAATGTGTTTTATTTCATAAATGGAATCAACAAAGTATGCACATTCTACGTCATAACGACATTCTATAGTTTGCGCATTCGTCCGGAAATAAGAAAAGCTTACTTCCACCGTTTTTTAAAATCACATCTTCTGGAAGGTTTACATGATTTCTTGAAAAACACGAGTTTTTAGAAAATGTATTTTATTTCATAAATGGAATCAACAAAGTATGCACATTCCACCTCATAACGACTTTCTATAGTTTGCGCATGCATCCGGAAATAAGAAAAGCTTACTTCCCCTGTTTTTTAAAATCACAGCTTCTAGAAGGTTTACATGATTTCTTAAAAAACACGAGTTTTTAGAAAATGTGTTTTATTTCATAAATGGAATCAACAAAGTATGCACATTCTACGTCATAACGACTTTCTATAGTTTGCGCATGCGTTTGGAAATAAGAAAAGCTTACATCCCCCGTTTTTTAAAATCACAGCTTCTTGAACGTTTACATGGTTTCTTAAAAAACACGAGTTTTTAGAAAATGTTTTTTGTTTCATAAATGGAATCAACTATGTATGCACATTCTACGACATAACAACTTTCTATAGTTTGTGCATGCGTCCAGAAATAAGAAAAGCTTACTTCCCCCATTTTTTAAAATCACAGCTTCTGGAAGGTTTACATGATTTCTAAAAAAACACGAGTTTTTAGAAAATGTGTTTTATTTCATAAATGGAATCAACAAAGTATGCACATTCTACGTCATAACGACATTCTATAGTTTGCGCATTGGTCCGGAAATAAGAAAAGCTTACTTCCACCGCTTTTTAAAATCACAGCTTCCGGAAGGTTTACATGATTTCGTAAAAAACATGAGTTTTTAGAAAATGTGTTTTATTTCAGAAATGGAATCAACAAAGTATGCACATTCCACCTCATAACGACTTTCTATAATTTGCGCATTCGTCCGGAAATAACAAAATCTTACTTCTACCGTTTTTTCAAATCACAGCTTCCAGAAGGTTTACATGATTTCGTAAAAAACACGAGTTTTTAGAAAATGTGTTTTATTTCATAAATGGAATCTACAAAGTATGCACATTCTACGTCATAAGGACTTTCTATAGTTTGCGCATGCGTCCAGAAATAAGAAAAGCTTACTTCTCCCATTTTTTAAAATCACAGCTTCTAGAAGGTTTACATGATTTCTTAAAAAACATGAGTTTTTAGAAAATGTGTTTTATATCATAAACGGAATCAACAAAGTATGCACATTCTACGTCATAATGACTTTCTATAGTTTGCGCATGCGTTTGGAAATAAGAAAAGCTTACTTCCCCTGTTTTTTAAAATCACAGCTTCTAGAAGGTTTACATGATTTCTTAAAAAACATGAGTTTTTAGAAAATGTGTTTTATTTCATAAATGGAATTGACAAAGTATGCACATTCTACGTCATAACGACTTTCTATAGTTTGCGCATGCGTCTGGAAATAAGAAAAGCTTACTTCCACCGTTTTTTAAAATTACATCTTCTAGATGGTTTACATGATTTCGTAAAAAACACGAGTTTTTAGAAAATGTGTTTTATTTCATAAATGGAATATACAAAGTATGCACATTCTACGTCATAACGACTTTCTATAGTTTCCGCATGAGTCTGGAAATAAGAAAAGCTTACTTCCCCCATTTTTTAAAATCACAGCTTCTAGAAGGTTTACATGATTTCTTAAAAAACATGAGTTTTTAGAAAATGTGTTTTATTTCATAAATGGAATCAACAAAGTATGCACATTCTACGTCATAACGACTTTCTATAGTTTGCGCATGCGTTTGGAAATAAGAAAAGGTTACTTCCCCCGTTTTTTAAAATCACAGTTTCTGGAACGTTTACATGGTTTCTTAAAAAACCCGAGTTTTTAGAAAATGTTTTTTATTTCATAAATGGAATCAACAACGTATGCACATTCTACATCATAACAACTTTCTATAGTTTGCGCATGCGTCCGGAAATAAGAAAAGCTTACTTCCCACGTTTTTTTTAAATCACAGCTTCTAGAAGGTTTACATGATTTCTAAAAAAACACGAGTTTTTAGAAAATGTGTTTTATTTCATAAATGGAATCAACAAAGTATGCACATTCCACGTCATAACGACATTCTATAGTTTGCGCATTCGTACGGAAATAAGAAAAGCTTACTTCCACCGTTTTTTAAAATCACATCTTCTGGAAGGTTTACATGATTTCTTAAAAAACACGAGTTTTTAGAAAATGTATTTTATTTCATAAATGGAATCAACAAAGTATGCACATTCCACCTCATAACGACTTTCTATAGTTTGCGCATGCGTCCGGAAATAAGAAAAGCTTACTTCCCCTGTTTTTTAAAATCACAGCTTCTAGAAGGTTTACATGATTTCTTAAAAAACACGAGTTTTTAGAAAATGTGTTTTATTTCGTAAATGGAATCAACAAAGTATGCACATTCTACGTCATAACGACTTTCTATAGTTTGCGCATGCGTTTGGAAATAAGAAAAGGTTACTTCCCCCGTTTTTTAAAATCACAGCTTCTAGAATGTTTACATGGTTTCTTAAAAAACACGAGTTTTTAGAAAATGTTTTTTGTTTCTTAAATGGAATCAACTATGTATGCACATTCTACGACATAACAACTTTCTATAGTTTGTGCATGCGTCCAGAAATAAGAAAAGCTTACTTCCCCCATTTTTTAAAATCACAGCTTCTAGAAGGTTTACATGATTTCTAAAAAAACACGAGTTTTTAGAAAATGAGTTTTATTTCATAAATGGAATCAACAAAGTATGCACATTCTACGTCATAACGACATTCTATAGTTTGCGCATTGGTCTGGAAATAAGAAAATCTTACTTCCACCGCTTTTTAAAATCACAGCTTCCGGAAGGTTTACATGATTTCGTAAAAAACACGAGTTTTTAGAAAATGTGTTTTATTTCAGAAATGGAATCAACAAAGTATGCACATTCCACCTCATAATGACTTTCTATAATTTGCGCATTCGTCCGGAAATAACAAAATCTTACTTCCACTGTTTTTTCAAATCACAGCTTCTAGAAGGTTTACATGATTTCTTAAAAAACATGAGTTTTTAGAAAATGTGTTTTATTTCATAAATGGAATCAACAAAGTATGCACATTCTACGTCATAACGACTTTCTATAGTTTCCGCATGCGTCCGGAAATAAGAAAAGCTTACTCCCCTCGTTTTTAAAAATCACAGCTTCCAGAAGGTTTACATGATTTCTTAAAAAACACGAGTTTTTAGAAAATGTGTTTTATTTCATAAATGGAATCAACAAAGTATGCACATTCTACGTCATAACGACTTTCTATAGTTTGCGCATTCGTCCGGAAATAAGAAAAGCTTACTTCCACCGTTTTTTAAAATCACAGCTTCTAGAAGGTTTACATGATTTCGTAAAAAACACGAGTTTTTAGAAAATGTGTTTTATTTCATAAATGGAATCTACAAAGTATGCACATTCTACGTCATAAGGACTTTCTATAGTTTGCGCATGCGTCTAGAAATAAGAAAAGCTTACTTCCCCCGTTTTTTAAAATCACAGCTTCTAGAAGGTTTACATGATTTCTTAAAAAACATGAGTTTTTAGAAAATGTGTTTTATATCATAAACGGAATCAACAAAGTATGCACATTCTACGTCATAACGACTTTCTATAGTTTGCGCATGCGTTTGGAAATAAGAAAAGTTACTTCCCCTGTTTTTTAAAATCACAGCTTCTAGAAGGTTTACATGATTTCTTAAAAAACATGAGTTTTTAGAAAATGTGTTTTATTTCATAAATGGAATTGACAAAGTATGCACATTCTACGTCATAACGACTTTCTATAGTTTGCGCATGCGTCTGGAAATAAGAAAAGCTTACTTCCACCGTTTTTTAAAATCACAGCTTCTAGATGGTTTACATGATTTCGTAAAAAACACGAGTTTTTAGAAAATGTGTTTTATTTCATAAATGGAATCAACAAAGTATGCACATTCTATGTCATAATGACTTTCTATAGTTTGCGCATGCGTTTGGAAATAAGAAAAGCTTACTTCCCCCATTTTTTAAAATCACAGCTTCTAGAAGGTTTACATGGTTTCTTAAAAAACACGAGTTTTTAGAAAATGTGTTTTATTTCATAAATGGAATCGACAAAGTATGCACTTTCTACGTCATAACGACTTTCTATAGTTTGCGCATGCATTTGGAAATAGGAAAAGCTTACTTCCCCCGTTTTTTAAAATCACAGCTTCTAGAAGGTTTACATGATTTCTTAAAAAACACGAGTTTTTAGAAAATGTGTTTTATTTAATAAATGGAATCAACAAAGTATGCAGATTCTACGTCATAACGACTTTCTATAGTTTGCGCATGCGTTTGGAAATAAGAAAAGCTTACTTCCCCCATTTTTTAAAATCACAGCTTCTAGAAGGTTTACATGGTTTCTTAAAAAACACGAGTTTTTAGAAAATGTGTTTTATTTCATAAATGGAATCAACAATGTATGCACATTCTTAATCATAACGACTTTTTATAGTTTGCGCATGCGTCCGGAAATAAGAAAAGCTTACTTCCACCGTTTTTTAAAATCACAGCTTCTAGAAGGTTTACATGATTTCGTAAAAAACACGAGTTTTTAGAAAATGTGTTTTATTTCATAAATGGAATCAACAAAGTATTCACATTCTACGTCATAAATACTTTCTATAGTTTGCGCATGCGTCCGGAAAAAAGAAAAGCTTACTTCCACCGTTTTTTAAAATCACACCTTCTAGAAGGTTTACATGATTTCGTTAAAAACACGAGTTTTTAGAAAATTTGTTTTATTTCATAAATGGAATCTACAAAGTATGCACATTCTACGTCATAACGACTTTCTATAGTTTCCGCATGAGTCTGGAAATAAGAAAAGCTTACTTCCCCTGTTTTTTAAAATCACAGCTTCTAGAAGGTTTACATGATTTCTTAAAAAACATGAGTTTTTAGAAAATGTGTTTTATTTCATAAATGGAATCAACAAAGTATGCACATTCTACGTCATAAGGACTTTCTATAGTTTGCGCATGCGTTTGGAAATAAGAAAAGCTTACTTCCCCCGTTTTTTAAAATCACAGTTTCTAGAACGTTTACATGGTTTCTTAAAAAACCCGAGTTTGTAGAAAATGTTTTTTATTTCATAAATGGAATCAACAACGTATGCACATTCTACATCATAACAACTTTCTATAGTTTGCGCATGCGTCCGGAAATAAGAAAAGCTTACTTCCCACGTTTTTTTAAAATCACAGCTTCTAGAAGGTTTACATGATTTTTAAAAAACACGAGTTTTTAGAAAATGTGTTTTATTTCATAAATGGAATCAACAAAGTATGCACATTCTACGTCATAACGACATTCTATAGTTTGCGCATTCGTCCGGAAATAAGAAAAGCTTACTTCCACCGTTTTTTAAAATCACATCTTCTGGAAGGTTTACATGATTTCTTAAAAAACACGAGTTTTTAGAAAATGTATTTTATTTCATAAATGGAATCAACAAAGTATTCACATTCTACGTCATAAAGACTTTCTATAGTTTGCGCATGCGTCCGGAAAAAAGAAAAGCTTACTTCCACCGTTTTTTAAAATCACATCTTCTGGAAGGTTTACATGATTTCGTTAAAAACACGAGTTTTTAGAAAATGTGTTTTATTTCATAAATGGAATCTACAAAGTATGCACATTCTACGTCATAACGACTTTCTATAGTTTCCGCATGAGTCTGGAAATAAGAAAAGCTTACTTCCACCATTTTTTAAAATCACAGCTTCTAGAACGTTTACATGGTTTCTTAAAAAACACGAGTTTTTAGAAAATGTTTTTTGTTTCATATATGGAATCAACTATGTATGCAAATTCTACGACATAACAACTTTCTATAGTTTGTGCATGCGTCCAGAAATAAGAAAAACTTACTTCCCCCATTTTTTAAAATCACAGCTTCTAGAAGGTTTACATGATTTCTAAAAAAACACGAGTTTTTAGAAAATGTGTTTTATTTCATAAATGGAATCAACAAAGTATGCACATTCTACGTCATAACGACATTCTATAGTTTGCGCATTGGTCCGGAAATAAGAAAAGCTTACTTCCACCGCTTTTTAAAATCACAGCTTCTGGAAGGTTTACATGATTTCTTAAAAAACACGAGTTTTTAGAAAATGTATTTTATTTCATAAATGGAATCAACAAAGTATGCACATTCCACCTCATAACGACTTTCTATAGTTTGCGCATGCGTCCGGAAATAAGAAAAGCTTACTTCCCCTGTTTTTTAAAATCACAGCTTCTAGAAGGTTTACATGATTTCTTAAAAAACATGAGTTTTTAGAAAATGTGTTTTATTTCATAAATGGAATCAACAAAGTATGCACATTCTACATCATAATGACTTTCTATAGTTTGCGCATGCGTTTGGAAATAAGAAAAGCTTACTTCCCCCGTTTTTTAAAATCACAGTTTCTAGAACGTTTACATGGTTTCTTAAAAAACACGAGTTTTTAGAAAATGTGTTTTATTTCATAAATGGAATCAACAAAGTATGCACATTCTACGTCATAACGATTTTCTATAGTTTGCGCATTTGTCCGGAAATAAGAAAAGCTTACTTCCACCGTTTTTTAAAATCACAGCTTCTAGAAGGTTTACATGATTTCATAAAAAACACGAGTTTTTAGAAAATGTGTTTTATTTCATAAATGGAATCAACAAAGTATGCACATTCTACGTCATAACGACTTTCTATAGTTTGCACATGCGTTCGGAAATAAGAAAAGCTTACTTCCCCCGTTTTTTAAAATCACAACTTCTACAAGGTTTACATGATTTCTTAAAAAACATGAGTTTTTAGAAAATGTGTTTTATTTCATAAATGGAATCAACAAAGTATTCACATTCTACGTCATAAATACTTTCTATAGTTTGCGCATGCGTCCGGAAAAAAGAAAAGCTTACTTCCACCGTTTTTTAAAATCACAGCTTCTGGAAGGTTTACATGATTTCGTTAAAAACACGAGTTTTTAGAAAATTTGTTTTATTTCATAAATGGAATCTACAAAGTATGCACATTCTACGTCATAACGACTTTCTATAGTTTCCGCATGACTCTGGAAATAAGAAAAGCTTACTTCCCCTGTTTTTTAAAATCACAGCTTCTAGAAGGTTTACATGATTTCTTAAAAAACATGAGTTTTTAGAAAATGTGTTTTATTTCATAAATGGAATCAATAAAGTATGCACATTCTACGTCATAACGACTTTCTATAGTTTGCGCATGCGTTTGGAAATAAGAAAAGCTTACTTCCCCCGTTTTTTAAAATCACAGTTTCTAGAACGTTTACATGGTTTCTTAAAAAACCCGAGTTTTTAGAAAATGTGCTTTATTTCATAAATGGAATCAACAATGTATGCACATTCTTAATCATAACAACTTTCCATAGTTTGTGCATGCGTCCAGAAATAAAAAAAAACTTACTTCCCCCATTTTTTAAAATCACAGCTTCTAGAAGGTTTACATGATTTCTAAAAAAACACGAGTTTTTAGAAAATGTGTTTTATTTCATAAATGGAATCAACAAAGTATGCACATTCTACGTCATAACGACATTCTATAGTTTGCGCATTGGTCCGGAAATAAGAAAAGCTTACTTCCACCGCTTTTTAAAATCACAGCTTCTGGAAGGTTTACATGATTTCGTAAAAAACACGAGTTTTTAGAAAATGTGTTTTATTTCAGAAATGGAATCAACAAAGTATGCACATTCCACCTCATAACGACTTTCTATAATTTGCGCATTCGTCCGGAAATAAAAAAATCTTACTTCCACCGTTTTTTCAAATCACAGCTTCTAGAAGGTTTACATGATTTCTTAAAAAACATGAGTTTTTAGAAAATGTGTTTTATTTCATAAATGGAATCTACAAAGTATGCACATTCTACGTCATAACGACTTTCTATAGTTTGCGCATGCGTTTGGAAATAAGAAAAGCTTACTCCCCTCGTTTTTTAAAATCACAGCTTCCAGAAGGTTTACATGATTTCTTAAAAAACACGAGTTTTTAGAAAATGTGTTTTATTTCATAAATGGAATCAACAAAGTATGCACATTCTACGTCATAACGACTTTCTATAGTTTGCGCATTCGTCCGGAAATAAGAAAAGCTTACTTCCACCGTTTTTTAAAATCACAGCTTCTAGAAGGTTTACATGATTTCATAAAAAACACGAGTTTTTAGAAAATGTGTTTTATTTCATAAATGGAATCAACAAAGTATGCACATTCTACGTCATAACGACTTTCTATAGTTTGCACATGCGTTTGGAAATAAGAAAAGCTTACTTCCCCCGTTTTTTAAAATCACAACTTCTAGAAGGTTTACATGGTTTCTTAAAAAACATGAGTTTTTAGAAAATGTGTTTTATTTCATAAATGGAATCAGCAAAGTATTCACATTCTACGTCATAAATACTTTCTATAGTTTGCGCATGCGTCCGGAAAAAAGAAAAGCTGACTTCCACCGTTTTTTAAAATCACAGCTTCTAGAAGGTTTACATGATTTCGTTAAAAACACGAGTTTTAAGAAAATTTGTTTTATTTCATAAATGGAATCTACAAAGTATGCACATTCTACGTCATAACGACTTTCTATAGTTTCCGCATGAGTCTGGAAATAAGAAAAGCTTACTTCCCCTGTTTTTTAAAATCACAGCTTCTAGAAGGTTTACATGATTTCTTAAAAAACATGAGTTTTTAGAAAATGTGTTTTATTTCATAAATGGAATCAACAAAGTATGCACATTCTACGTCATAACGACTTTCTATAGTTTGCGCATGCGTTTGAAAATAAGAAAAGCTTACTTCCCCCGTTTTTTAAAATCACAGTTTCTAGAACGTTTACATGGTTTCTTAAAAAACCCGAGTTTTTAGAAAATGTGTTTTATTTCATAAATGGAATCAACAATGTATGCAGATTCTTAATCATAACAACTTTCTATAGTTTGCGCATGCGTCCGGAAATAAGAAAAGCTTACTTCCACCGTTTTTTAAAATCACAGCTTCTAGAAGGTTTACATGATTTCGTTAAAAACACGAGTTTTTAGAAAATGTGTTTTATTTCATAGATGGAATCTACAAAGTATGCACATTCTACGTCATAACGACTTTCTATAGTTTCCGCATGAGTCTGGAAAAAAGAAAAGCTTACTTCGCCCATTTTTTAAAATCACAGCTTCTAGAAGGTTTACATGATTTCTTAAAAAACATGAGTTTTTAGAAAATGTGTTTTATTTCATAAATGGAATCAACAAAGTATGCACATTCTACGTCATAACGACTTTCTATAGTTTGCGCATGCGTTTGGAAATAAGAAAAGCTTACTTCCCCCATTTTTTAAAATCACAGTTTCTAGAACGTTTACATGGTTTCTTAAAAAACCCGAGTTTTTAGAAAATGTTTTTTATTTCATAAATGGAATCAACAACGTATGCACATTCTACATCATAACAACTTTCTATAGTTTGCGCATGCGTCCGGAAATAAGAAAAGCTTACTTCCCACGTTTTTTTAAAATCACAGCTACTAGAAGGTTTACATGATTTCTAAAAAAACACGAGTTTCTAGAAAATGTGTTTTATTTCATAAATGGAATCAACAAAGTATGCACATTCTACGTTATAATGACATTCTATAGTTTGCGCATTCGTCCGTAAATAAGAAAAGCTTACTTCCACCGTTTTTGAAAATCACATCTTCTGGAAGGTTTACATGATTTCTTAAAAAACACGAGTTTTTAGAAAATGTATTTTATTTCATAAATGGAATCAACAAAGTATGCACATTCCACCTCATAACGACTTTCTATAGTTTGCACATGCGTCCGGAAATAAGAAAAGCTTACTTCCCCTGTTTTTTAAAATCACAGCTTCTAGAAGGTTTACATGATTTCGTAAAAAACACGAGTTTTTAGAAAATGTGTTTTATTTCATAAATGGAATCAACAAAGTATGCACATTCTACGTCATAACGACTTTCTATAGTTTGCACATGTGTTTGGAAATAAGAAAAGCTTACTTCCCCTGTTTTTTAAAATCACAGCTTCTAGAAGGTTTACATGATTTCTTAAAAAACATGAGTTTTTAGAAAATGTGTTTTATTTCATAAATGGAATCAACAAAGTATGCACATTCTACGTCATAACGACTTTCTATAGTTTGCGCATGCGTCCGGAAAAAAGAAAAGCTTACTTCCACCGTTTTTTAAAATCACAGCTTCTAGAAGGTTTACATGATTTCGTTAAAAACACGAGTTTTTAGAAAATGTATTTTATTTCATAAATGGAATCAACAAAGTATGCACATTCCACCTCATAACGACTTTCTATAGTTTGCGCATGCATCCGGAAATAAGAAAAGCTTACTTCCCCTGTTTTTTAAAATCACAGCTTCTAGAAGGTTTACATGATTTCTTAAAAAACATGAGTTTTTAGAAAATGTGTTTTATTTCATAAATGGAATCAACAAAGTATGCACATTCTACATCATAACGACTTTCTATAGTTTGCGCATGCGTTTGGAAATAAGAAAAGCTTACTTCCCCCTTTTTTTTTTAAAATCACAGTTTCTAGAACGTTTACATGGTTTCTTAAAAAACACGAGTTTTTAGAAAATGTTTTTTGTTTCATAAATGGAATCAACTATGTATGCACATTCTACGACATAACAACTTTCTATAGTTTGCGCATGCATCCGGAAATAAGAAAAGCTTACTTCCCCCATTTTTTAAAATCACAGCTTCTAGAAGGTTTACATGATTTCTAAAAAAACACGAGTATTTAGAAAATGTGTTTTATTTCATAAATGGAATCAACAAAGTATGCACATTCTACGTCATAACGACATTCTATAGTTTGCGCATTCGTCCGGAAATAAGAAAAGCTTACTTCCACCGTTTTTTAAAATCACATCTTCTGGAAGCTTTACATGATTTCTTAAAAAACACGAGTTTTTAGAAAATGTATTTTATTTCATAAATGGAATCAACAAAGTATGCACATTCATCCTCATAACGACTTTCTATAGTTTGCGCATGCGTCCGGAAATAAGAAAAGCTTACTTCCCCTGTTTTTTAAAATCACAGCTTCTAGAAGGTTTACATGATTTCTTAAAAAACATGAGTTTTTAGAAAATGTGTTTTATTTCATAAATGGAATCAACAAAGTATGCACATTCTACGTCATAACGACTTTCTATAGTTTGCGCATGCGTTTGGAAATAAGAAAAGCTTACTTCCCCCGTTTTTTAAAATCACAGCTTCTAGAACGTTTACATGGTTTCTTAAAAAACACGAGTTTTTAGAAAATGTTTTTTGTTTCATAGTTGGAATCAACTATGTATGCACATTCTACGACATAACAACTTTCTATAGTTTGTGCATGCGTCCAGAAATAAGAAAAACTTACTTCCCCCATTTTTTAAAATCACAGCTTCTAGAAGGTTTACATGATTTCTAAAAAAAAACGAGTTTTTAGAAAATGTGTTTTATTTCATAAATGGAATCAACAAAGTATGCACATTCTACGTCATAACGACATTCTATAGTTTGCGCATTGGTCCGGAAATAAGAAAAGCTTACTTCCACCGCTTTTTAAAATCAAAGCTTCTGGAAGGTTTACATGATTTCGTAAAAAACACGAGTTTTTAGAAAATGTGTTTTATTTCAGAAATGGAATCAACAAAGTATGCACATTCCACCTCATAACGACTTTCTATAATTTGCGCATTCGTCAGGAAATAAAAAAATCTTACTTCCACCGTTTTTTCAAATCACAGCTTCTAGAAGGTTTACATGATTTCTTAAAAAACATGAGTTTTTAGAAAATGTGTTTTATTTCATAAATGGAATCAACAAAGTATGCACATTCTACGTCATAACGAGTTTCTATAGTTTCCGCATGCGTCCGGAAATAAGAAAAGCTTACTCCCCTCGTTTTTTAAAATCACAGCTTCCAGAAGGTTTACATGATTTCTTAAAAAACACGAGTTTTTAGAAAATGTGTTTTATTTCATAAATGGAATCAACAAAGTATGCACATTCTACGTCATAACGACTTTCTATAGTTTGCGCATTCGTCCGGAAATAAGAAAAGCTTACTTCCACCGTTTTTTAAAATCACAGCTTCTAGAAGGTTTACATGATTTCATAAAAAACACGAGTTTTTAGAAAATGTGTTTTATTTCATAAATGGAATCAACAAAGTATGCACATTCTACGTCATAACGACTTTCTATAGTTTGCACATGCGTTTGGAAATAAGAAAAGCTTACTTCCCCCGTTTTTTAAAATCACAACTTCTAGAAGGTTTACATGATTTCTTAAAAAACATGAGTTTTTAGAAAATGTGTTTTATTTCATAAATGGAATCAACAAAGTATTCACATTCTACGTCATAAAGACTTTCTATAGTTTGCGCATGCGTCCGGAAAAAAGAAAAGCTTACTTCCACCGTTTTTTAAAATCACAGCTTCTAGAAGGTTTACATGATTTCGTTAAAAAAACGAGTTTTTAGAAAATGTGTTTTATTTCATAAATGGAATCTACAAATTATGCACATTCTACGTCATAACGACTTTCTATAGTTTCCGCATGAGTCTGGAAATAGGAAAAGCTTACTTCCCCCATTTTTTAAAATCACAGCTTCTAGAAGGTTTACATGGTTTCTTAAAAAACACGAGTTTTTAGAAAATGTGTTTTATTTCATAAATGGAATCAACAATGTATGCACATTCTTAATCATAACGACTTTTTATAGTTTGCGCATGCGTCCGGAAAAAAGAAAAGCTTACTTCCACCATTTTTTAAAATCACAGCTTCTAGAAGGTTTACATGATTTCGTAAAAAACACGAGTTTTTAGAAAATGTGTTTTATTTCATAAATGGAATCAACAAAGTATGCACATTCTACGTCATAACGACTTTCTATAGTTTGCACATGCTTTTGGAAATAAGAAAAGCTTACTTCCCCCGTTTTTTAAAATCACAACTTCTAGAAGGTTTACATGATTTCTTAAAAAACATGAGTTTTTAGAAAATGTGTTTTATTTCATCAATGGAATCAACAAAGTATTCACATTCTACGTCATAAAGACTTTCTATAGTTTGCGCATGCGTCCGGAAAAAAGAAAAGCTTACTTCCACCGTTTTTTAAAATCACATCTTCTGGAAGGTTTACATGATTTCTTAAAAAACATGAGTTTTTAGAAAATGTGTTTTATTTCATAAATGGAATCAACAAAGTATGCACATTCTACGTCATAACGACTTTCTATAGTTTGCGCATGCGTTTGGAAATAAGAAAAGCTTACTTCCCCCGTTTTTTAAAATCACAGTTTCTAGAACGTTTACATGGTTTCTTAAAAAACCCGAGTTTTTAGAAAATGTTTTTTATTTCATAAATGGAAGCAACAACGTATGCAAATTCTACATCATAACAACTTTATATAGTTTCCGCATGCGTCCGGAAATAAGAAAAGCTTACTTCCCCCATTTTTTTTAAATCACAGCTTCTAGAAGGTTTACATGATTTCTAAAAAAACACGAGTTTTTAGAAAATGTGTTTTATTTCATAAATGGAATCAACAAAGTATGCACATTCTACGTCTAACGACATTCTATAGTTTGCGCATTCGTCCGGAAATAAGAAAAGCTTACTTCCACCGTTTTTTAAAATCACATCTTCTGGAAGGTTTACATGATTTCTTAAAAAACACGAGTTTTTAGAAAATGTATTTTATTTCATAAATGGAATCAACAAAGTATGCACATTCCACCTCATAACGACTTTCTATAGTTTGCGCATTCGTCCGGAAATAAGAAAAGCTTACTTCCACCGTTTTTTCAAATCACAGCTTCTAGAAGGTTTACATGATTTCTTAAAAAACATGAGTTTTTAGAAAATGTGTTTTATTTCATAAATGGAATCAACAAAGTATGCACATTCTACGTCATAACGACTTTCTATAGTTTGCGCATGCGTCCGGAAATAAGAAAAGCTTACTTCCCCCGTTTTTTAAAATCGCAGCTTCTAGAAGGTTTACATGATTTCTTAAAAAACACGAGTTTTTAGAAAATGTGTTTTATTTCATAAATGGTATCCACAAAGTATGCACATTCTACGTCATAACGACTTTCTATAGTTTGCGCATTCGTCCGGAAATAAGAAAAGCTTACTTCCACTGTTTTTTAAAATCACAGCTTCTAGAAGGTTTACATGATTTCGTAAAAAACACGAGTTTTTAGAAAATGTGTTTTATTTCATAAATGGAATCTACAAAGTATGCACATTCTACGTCATAAGGACTTTCTATAGTTTGCGCATGCGTCCGGAAATAAGAAAAGCTTACTTCCCCCGTTTTTTAAAATCACAGCTTCTAGAAGGTTTACATGATTTCTTAAAAAACATGAGTTTTTAGAAAATGTGTTTTATATCATAAACGGAATCAACAAAGTATGCACATTCTACGTCATAACGACTTTCTATAGTTTGCGCATGCGTTTGGAAATAAGAAAAGCTTACTTCCCCTGTTTTTTAAAATCACAGCTTCTAGAAGGTTTACATGATTTCTTAAAAAACATGAGTTTTTAGAAAATGTGTTTTATTTCATAAATTTAATTGACAAAGTATGCACATTCTACGTCATAACGACTTTCTATAGTTTGCGCATGCGTCTGGAAATAAGAAAAGCTTACTTCCACCGTTTTTTAAAATCACAGCTTCTAGAAGGTTTACATGATTTCGTAAAAAACACGAGTTTTTAGAAAATGTGTTTTATTTCATAAATGGAATAAAGAAAGTATGCACATTCTATGTCATAATGACTTTCTATAGTTTGCGCATGCGTTTGGAAATAAGAAAAGCTTACTTCCCCCATTTTTTAAAATCACAGCTTCTAGAAGGTTTACATGGTTTCTTAAAAAACACGAGTTTTTAGAAAATGTGTTTTATTTCATAAATGGAATCGACAAAGTATGCACTTTCTACGTCATAACGACTTTCTATAGTTTGCG
The DNA here is from genome assembly GCA_027924585.1 of Larix kaempferi. Taxonomy (NCBI): domain Eukaryota; kingdom Viridiplantae; phylum Streptophyta; class Pinopsida; order Pinales; family Pinaceae; genus Larix; species Larix kaempferi. The sequence continues at coordinate 543,266 of BSBM01001572.1, forward strand.
CATGCATTTGGAAATAGGAAAAGCTTACTTCCCCCGTTTTTTAAAATCACAGCTTCTAGAAGGTTTACATGATTTCTTAAAAAACACGAGTTTTTAGAAAATGTGTTTTATTTAATAAATGGAATCAACAAAGTATGCACATTCTACGTCATAACGACTTTCTATAGTTTGCGCATGCGTTTGGAAATAAGAAAAGCTTACTTCCCCCATTTTTTAAAATCACAGCTTCTAGAAGGTTTACATGGTTTCTTAAAAAACACGAGTTTTTAGAAAATGTGTTTTATTTCATAAATGGAATCATCAATGTATGCACATTCTTAATCATAACGACTTTTTATAGTTTGCGCATGCGTCCGGAAATAAGAAAAGCTTACATCCACCGTTTTTTAAAATCACAGCTTCTAGAAGGTTTACATGATTTCGTAAAAAACACGAGTTTTTAGAAAATGTGTTTTATTTCATAAATGGAATCAAAAAAGTATGCACATTCTACGTCATAACGACTTTCTATAGTTTGCACATGCGTTTGGAAATAAGAAAAGCTTACTTCCCCCGTTTTTTAAAATCACAACTTCTAGAAGGTTTACATGATTTCTTAAAAAACATGAGTTTTTAGAAAATGTGTTTTATTTCATAAATGGAATCAACAAAGTATTCACATTCTACGTCATAAAGACTTTCTATAGTTTGCGCATGCATCCGGAAAAAAGAAAAGCTTACTTCCACCGTTTTTTAAAATCACAGCTTCTAAAAGGTTTACATGATTTCGTTAAAAAAACGAGTTTTTAGAAAATGTGTTTTATTTCATAAATGGAATCTACAAAGTATGCACATTCTACGTCATAACGACTTTCTATAGTTTCCGCATGAGTCTGGAAATAGGAAAAGCTTACTTCCCCCATTTTTTAAAATCACAGCTTCTAGAAGGTTTACATGGTTTCTTAAAAAACACGAGTTTTTAGAAAATGTGTTTTATTTCATAAATGGAATCAACAATGTATGCACATTCTTAATCATAACGACTTTTTATAGTTTGCGCATGCGTCCGGAAATAAGAAAAGCTTACTTCCACCGTTTTTTAAAATCACAGCTTCTAGAAGGTTTACATGATTTCGTAAAAAACACGAGTTTTTAGAAAATGTGTTTTATTTCATAAATGGAATCAACAAAGTATGCACATTCTACATCATAATGACTTTCTATGGTTTGCACATGCGTTTGGAAATAAGAAAAGCTTACTTCCCCCGTTTTTTAAAATCACAACTTCTAGAAGGTTTACATGATTTCTTAAAAAACATGAGTTTTTAGAAAATGTGTTTTATTTCATAAATGGAATCAACAAAGTATTCACATTCTACGTCATAAAGACTTTCTATAGTTTGCGCATGCGTCCGGATAAAAGAAAAGCTTACTTCCACCGTTTTTTAAAATCACAGCTTCTAGAAGGTTTACATGATTTCGTTAAAAACACGAGTTTTTAGAAAATGTGTTTTATTTCATAAATGGAATCTACAAAGTATGCACATTCTACGTCATAACGACTTTCTATATTTTCCGCATGAGTCTGGAAATAAGAAAAGCTTACTTCCACCATTTTTTAAAATCACAGCTTCTAGAAGGTTTACATGATTTCTTAAAAAACATGAGTTTTTAGAAAATTTATTTTATTTCATAAATGGAATCAACAAAGTATGCACATTCTACGTCATAACGACTTTCTATAGTTTGCGCATGCGTTTGGAAATAAGAAAAGCTTACTTCCCCCGTTTTTTAAAATCACAGTTTCTAGAACGTTTACATGGTTTCTTAAAAAACCCGAGTTTTTAGAAAATGTTTTTTATTTCATAAATGGAATCAACAACGCATGCACATTCTACATCATAACAACTTTCTATAGTTTGCGCATGCGTCCGGAAATAAGAAAAGCTTACTTCCCACGTTTTTTTAAAATCACAGCTTCTAGAAGGTTTACATGATTTCTAAAAAAACACGAGTTTTTAGAAAATGTGTTTTATTTCATAAATGGAATCAACAAAGTATGCACATTCTACGTCTAACGACATTCTATAGTTTGCGCATTCGTCCGGAAATAAGAAAAGCTTACTTCCACCGTTTTTTAAAATCACATCTTCTGGAAGGTTTACATGATTTCTTAAAAAACACGAGTTTTTAGAAAATGTATTTTATTTCATAAATGGAATCAACAAAGTATGCACATTCCACCTCATAACGACTTTCTATAGTTTGCGCATTCGTCCGGAAATAAGAAAAGCTTACTTCCACCGTTTTTTCAAATCACAGCTTCTAGAAGGTTTACATGATTTCTTAAAAAACATGAGTTTTTAGAAAATGTGTTTTATTTCATAAATGGAATCAACAAAGTATGCATATTCTACCTCATAACGACTTTCGATAGTTTGCGCATGCGTCCGGAGATAAGAAAAGCTTACTTCCCCCGTTTTTTAAAATCGCAGCTTCTAGAAGGTTTACATGATTTCTTAAAAAATACGAGTTTTTAGAAAATGTGTTTTATTTCATAAATGGTATCCACAAAGTATGCACATTCTACGTCATAACGACTTTCTATAGTTTGCGCATTCGTCCGGAAATAAGAAAAGCTTACTTCCACTGTTTTTTAAAATCACAGCTTCTAGAAGGTTTACATGATTTCGTAAAAAACACGAGTTTTTAGAAAATGTGTTTTATTTCATAAATGGAATCTACAAAGTATGCACATTCTACGTCATAAGGACTTTCTATAGTTTGCGCATGCGTCCGGAAATAAGAAAAGCTTACTTCCCCCGTTTTTTAAAGTCACAGCTTCTAGAAGGTTTACATGATTTCTTAAAAAACATGAGTTTTTAGAAAATGTGTTTTATTTCTTAAATGGAATTGACAAAGTATGCACATTCTACGTCAAAGTATGCACATTCTACGACATAACGACTTTCTATAGCTTGCGCATTCGTCCGGAAATAAGAAAAGCTTACTTCCACCGTTTTTTAAAATCACAGCTTCTAGAAGGTTTACATGATTTCGTAAAAAACACGAGTTATTAGAAAATGTGTTTTATTTCATAAATGGAATCTACAAAGTATGCACATTCTACGTCATAACGACTTTCTATAGTTTGCGCATGCGTCCGAAAATAAGAAAAGCTTACTTCCCCCGTTTTTTAAAATCACAGCTTCTAGAAGGTTTACATGATTTCGTAAAAAACATGAGTTTTTAGAAAATGTGTTTTATTTCATAAATGGAATCAACAAAGTATGCACATTCTACGTCATAACGACTTTCTATAGTTTGCGCATGCGTTTGGAAATAAGAAAAGCTTACTTCCCCCGATTTTTAAAATCCCAACTTCTAGAAGGTTTACATGATTTCTTAAAAAACACGAGTATTTAGAAAATGTGCTTTATTTCATAAATGGAATCGACAAAGTATGTACATTCTATGTCATATCGACTTTCTATAGTTTGCGCATGCGTCCGGAAATTAGAAAAGCTTACTTCCACCGTTTTTTAAAATCACAGCTTCTAGAAGGTTTACATGATTTCGTAAAAAACACGAGTTTTTAGAAAATGTGTTTTATTTCATCAATGGAATCTACAAAGTATGCACATTCTACGTCATAACGACTTTCTATAGTTTGCGCATGCGTCCGGAAATAAGAAAAGCTTACTTCCACCGTTTTTTAAAATCACAGCTTCTAGAAGGTTTACATGATTTCGTAAAAAACACGAGTTTTTAGAAAATGTGTTTTATTTCATAAATGTAATCTACAAAGTATGCACATTCTATGTCATAACGGCTTTCTATAGTTTGCGCATGCGTCCGGAAATAAGAAAAGCTTACTTCCCCCGTTTTTTAAAATCACAGCTTCTAGAAGGTTTACATGATTTCTTAAAAAACACGAGTTTTTAGAAAATGTGTTTTATTTCATAAATGGAATCAACAAAGTATGCACATTCTACGTCATAACGACTTTCTATAGTTTGCGCATGCGTTTGGAAATAAGAAAAGGTTACTTCCCCCGTTTTTTAAAATCACAGCTTCTAGAACGTTTACATGGTTTCTTAAAAAACACGAGTTTTTAGAAAATGTTTTTTGTTTCATAAATGGAATCAACTATGTATGCACATTCTACGACATAACGACTTTCTATAGTTTGTGCATGCGTCCGGAAATAAGAAAAGCTTACTTCCCCCATTTTTTAAAATCACAGCTTCTAGAAGGTTTACATGATTTCTAAAAAAACAGGAGTTTTTAGAAAATGTGTTTTATTTCATAAATGGAATCAACAAAGTATGCACATTCTACGTCATAACGACATTCTATAGTTTGCGCATTCGTCCGGAAATAAGAAAAGCTTACTTCCACCGCTTTTTAAAATCACAGCTTCTGGAAGGTTTACATGATTTCGTAAAAAACACGAGTTTTTAGAAAATGTGTTTTATTTCAGAAATGGATCAACAAAGTATGCACATTCCACCTCATAACGACTTTCTATAATTTGCGCATTCGTCCGGAAATAAGAAAATCTTACTTCCACCGTTTTTTCAAATCACAGCTTCTAGAAGGTTTACATGATTTCTTAAAAAACATGAGTTTTTAGAAAATGTGTTTTATTTCATAAATGGAATCAACAAAGTATGCCAATTCTACGTCATAACGACTTTCTATAGTTTCCGCATGCGTCCGGAAATAAGAAAAGCTTACTTCCCCCGTTTTTTAAAATCACAGCTTCCAGAAGGTTTACATGATTTCTTAAAAAACACGACTTTTTAGAAAATGTGTTTTATTTCATAAATGGAATCAACAAAGTATGCGCATTCTACGTCATAACGACTTTCTATAGTTTGCGCATTCGTCCGGAAATAAGAAAAGCTTACTTCCACCGTTTTTTAAAATCACAGCTTCTAGAAGGTTTACATGATTTCGTAAAAGACACGAGTTTTTAGAAAATGTGTTTTATTTCATAAATGGAATCTACAAAGTATGCACATTCTACGTCATAACGACTTTCTATAGTTTGCGCATGCGTCTGGAAATAAGAAAAGCTTACTTCCACCGTTTTTTAAAATCACAGCTTCTAGAAGGTTTACATGATTTCGTAAAAAACACGATTTTTTAGAAAATTTATTTTATTTCATAAATGGAATCTACAAAGTATGCACATTCTACGTCAAAGTATGCACATTCTACGACATAACGACTTTCTATAGTTTGCGCATTCGTCCGGAAAAAAGAAAAGCTTACTTCCACCGTTTTTTAAAATCACAGCTTCTAGAAGGTTTACATGATTTCGTAAAAAACACGAGTTTTTAGAAAATGTGTTTTATTTCATAAATGTAATCTACAAAGTATGCACATTCTACGTCATAACGACTTTCTATAGTTTCCGCATGAGTCTGGAAATAGGAAAAGCTTACTTCCCCCATTTTTTAAAATCACAGCTTCTAGAAGGTTTACATGATTTCTTAAAAAACACGAGTTTTTAGAAAATGTGTTTTATTTCATAAATGGAATCAACAATGTATGCACATTCTTAATCATAACGACTTTTTATAGTTTGCGCATGCGTCCGGAAATAAGAAAAGCTTACTTCCACCGTTTTTTAAAATCACAGCTTCTAGAAGGTTTACATGATTTCGTAAAAAACACGAGTTTTTAGAAAATGTGTTTTATTTCATAAATGGAATCAAAAAAGTATGCACATTCTACGTCATAATGACTTTCTATAGTTTGCACATGCGTTTGGAAATAAGAAAAGCTTACTTCCCCCGTTTTTTAAAATCACAACTTCTAGAAGGTTTACATGATTTCTTAAAAAACATGAGTTTTTAGAAAATGTGTTTTATTTCATAAATGGAATCAACAAAGTATTCACATTCTACGTCATAAAGACTTTCTATAGTTTGCGCATGCGTCCGGATAAAAGAAAAGCTTACTTCCACCGTTTTTTAAAATCACAGCTTCTAGAAGGTTTACATGATTTCGTTAAAAATACGAGTTTTTAGAAAATATGTTTTATTTCATAAATGGAATCTACAAAGTATGCACATTCTACGTCATAACGACTTTCTATAGTTTCCGCATGAGTCTGGAAATAAGAAAAGCTTACTTCCACCATTTTTTAAAATCACAGCTTCTAGAAGGTTTACATGATTTCTTAAAAAACATGAGTTTTTAGAAAATGTGTTTTATTTCATAAATGGAATCAACAAAGTATGCACATTCTACGTCATAACGACTTTCTATAGTTTGCGCATGCGTTTGGAAATAAGAAAAGCTTACTTCCCCCGTTTTTTAAAATCACAGTTTCTAGAACGTTTACATGGTTTCTTAAAAAACACGAGTTTTTAGAAAATGTTTTTTATTTCATAAATGGAATCAACAACGTATGCACATTCTACATCATAACAACTTTCTATAGTTTGCGCATGCGTCCGGAAATAAGAAAAGCTTACTTCCCACGTTTTTTTAAAATCACAGCTTCTAGAAGGTTTACATGATTTCTAAAAAAACACGAGTTTTTAGAAAATGTGTTTTATTTCATAAATGGAATCAACAAAGTATGCACATTCTACGTCTAACGACATTCTAAAGTTTGCGCATTCGTCCGGAAATAAGAAAAGCTTACTTCCACCGTTTTTTAAAATCACATCTTCTGGAAGGTTTACATGATTTCTTAAAAAACACGAGTTTTTAGAAAATGTATTTTATTTCATAAATGGAATCAACAAAGTATGCACATTCCACCTCATAACGACTTTCTATAGTTTGCGCATTCGTCCGGAAATAAGAAAAGCTTACTTCCACCGTTTTTTCAAATCACAGCTTCTAGAAGGTTTACATGATTTCTTAAAAAACATGAGTTTTTAGAAAATGTGTTTTATTTCATAAATGGAATCAACAAAGTATGCATATTCTACGTCATAACGACTTTCTATAGTTTGCGCATGCGTCCGGAAATAAGAAAAGCTTACTTCCCCCGTTTTTTAAAATCGCAGCTTCTAGAAGGTTTACATGATTTCTTAAAAAACACGAGTTTTTAGAAAATGTGTTTTATTTCATAAATGGTATCCACAAAGTATGCACATTCTACGTGATAACGACTTTCTATAGTTTGCGCATTCGTCTGGAAATAAGAAAAGCTTACTTCCACTGTTTTTTAAAATCACAGCTTCTAGAAGGTTTACATGATTTCGTAAAAAACACGAGTTTTTAGAAAATGTGTTTTATTTCATAAATGGAATCTACAAAGTATGCACATTCTACGTCATAAGGACTTTCTATAGTTTGCGCATGCGTCCGGAAATAAGAAAAGCTTACTTCCCCCGTTTTTTAAAATCACAGCTTCTAGAAGGTTTACATGATTTCTTAAAAAACATGAGTTTTTAGAAAATGTGTTTTATTTCTTAAATGGAATTGACAAAGTATGCACATTCTACGTCAAAGTATGCACATTCTACGACATAACGACTTTCTATAGTTTGCGCATTCGTCCGGAAATAAGAAAAGCTTACTTCCACCGTTTTTTAAAATCACAACTTCTAGAAGGTTTACATGATTTCGTAAAAAACACGAGTTATTAGAAAATGTGTTTTATTTCATAAATGGAATCTACAAAGTATGCACATTCTACGTCATAACGACTTTCTATAGTTTGTGCATGCGTCCGAAAATAAGAAAAGCTTACTTCCCCCGTTTTTTAAAATCACAGCTTCTAGAAGGTTTACATGATTTCGTAAAAAACATGAGTTTTTAGAAAATGTGTTTTATTTCATAAATGGAATCAACAAAGTATGCACATTCTACGTCATAACGACTTTCTATAGTTTGCGCATGCGTTTGGAAATAAGAAAAGCTTACTTCCCCCGATTTTTAAAATCCCAACTTCTAGAAGGTTTACATGATTTCTTAAAAAACACGAGTATTTAGAAAATGTGCTTTATTTCATAAATGGAATCGACAAAGTATGTACATTCTATGTCATATCGACTTTCTATAATTTGCGCATGCGTCCGGAAATTAGAAAAGCTTACTTCCACCGTTTTTTAAAATCACAGCTTCTAGAAGGTTTACATGATTTCGTAAAAAACACGAGTTTTTAGAAAATGTGTTTTATTTCATCAATGGAATCTACAAAGTATGCACATTCTACGTCATAACGACTTTCTATAGTTTGCGCATGCGTCCGGAAATAAGAAAAGCTTACTTCCACCGTTTTTTAAAATCACAGCTTCTAGAAGGTTTACATGATTTCGTAAAAAACACGAGTTTTTAGAAAATGTGTTTTATTTCATAAATGTAATCTACAAAGTATGCACATTCTATGTCATAACGACTTTCTATAGTTTGCGCATGCGTCCGGAAATAAGAAAAGCTTACTTCCCCCGTTTTTTAAAATCACAGCTTCTAGAAGGTTTACATGATTTCTTAAAAAACACGAGTTTTTAGAAAATGTGTTTTATTTCATAAATGGAATCAACAAAGTATGCACATTCTACGTCATAACGAATTTCTATAGTTTGCGCATGCGTTTGGAAATAAGAAAAGCTTACTTCCCCCGTTTTTTAAAATCACAGCTTCTAGAACGTTTACATGGTTTCTTAAAAAACACGAGTTTTTAGAAAATGTTTTTTGTTTCATAAATGGAATCAACTATGTATGCACATTCTACGACATAACGACTTTCTATAGTTTGTGCATGCGTCCGGAAATAAGAAAAGCTTACTTCCCCCATTTTTTAAAATCACAGCTTCTAGAAGGTTTACATGATTTCTAAAAAAACGGGAGTTTTTAGAAAATGTGTTTTATTTCATAAATGGAATCAACAAAGGATGCACATTCTACGTCATAACGACATTCTATAGTTTGCGCATTCGTCCGGAAATAAGAAAAGCTTACTTCCACCGCTTTTTAAAATCACAGCTTCTGGAAGGTTTACATGATTTCGTAAAAAACACGAGTTTTTAGAAAATGTGTTTTATTTCAGAAATGGAATCAACAAAGTATGCACATTCCACCTCATAACGACTTTCTATAATTTGCGCATTCGTCCGGAAATAAGAAAATCTTACTTCCACCGTTTTTTCAAATCACAGCTTCTAGAAGGTTTACATGATTTCTTAAAAAACATGAGTTTTTAGAAAATGTGTTTTATTTCATAAATGGAATCAACAAAGTATGCACATTCTACGTCATAACGACTTTCTATAGTTTGCGCATGCGTCCGGAAATAAGAAAAGCTTACTTCCCCCGTTTTTTAAAATCACAGCTTCCAGAAGGTTTACATGATTTCTTAAAAAACACGACTTTTTAGAAAATGTGTTTTATTTCATAAATGGAATCAACAAAGTATGCGCATTCTACGTCATAACGACTTTCTATAGTTTTCGCATGCGTTTGGAAATAAGAAAAGCTTACTTCCCCCGATTTTTAAAATCCCAACTTCTAGAAGGTTTACATGATTTCTTAAAAAACACGAGTATTTAGAAAATGTGCTCTATTTCATAAATGGAATCGACAAAGTATGTACATTCTATGTCATATCGACTTTCTATAGTTTGCGCATGCGTCCGGAAATTAGAAAAGCTTACTTCCACCGTTTTTTAAAATCACAGCTTCTAGAAGGTTTACATGATTTCGTAAAAAACACGAGTTTTTAGAAAATGTGTTTTATTTCATCAATGGAATCTACGAAGTATGCACATTCTACGTCATAACGACTTTCTATAGTTTGCGCATGCGTCCGGAAATAAGAAAAGCTTACTTCCACCGTTTTTTAAAATCACAGCTTCTAGAAGGTTTACATGATTTCGTAAAAAACACGAGTTTTTAGAAAATGTGTTTTATTTCATAAATGTAGTCTACAAAGTATGCACATTCTATGTCATAACGACTTTCTATAGTTTGCGCATGCGTCCGGAAATAAGAAAAGCTTACTTCCCCCGTTTTTTAAAATCACAGCTTCTAGAAGGTTTACATGATTTCTTAAAAAACACGAGTTTTTAGAAAATGTGTTTTATTTCATAAATGGAATCAACAAAGTATGCACATTCTATGTCATAACGACTTTCTATAGTTTGCGCATGCGTTTGGAAATAAGAAAAGCTTACTTCCCCCGTTTTTTAAAATCACAGCTTCTAGAACGTTTACATGGTTTCTTAAAAAACACGAGTTTTTAGAAAATGTTTTTTGTTTCATAAATGGAATCAACTATGTATGCACATTCTACGACATAACGACTTTCTATAGTTTGTGCATGCGTCCGGAAATAAGAAAAGCTTACTTCCCCCATTTTTTAAAATCACAGCTTCTAGAAGGTTTACATGATTTCTAAAAAAACAGGAGTTTTTAGAAAATGTGTTTTATTTCATAAATGGAATCAACAAAGTATGCACATTCTACGTCATAACGACATTCTATAGTTTGCGCATTCGTCCGGAAAGAAGAAAAGCTTACTTCCACCGCTTTTTAAAATCACAGCTTCTGGAAGGTTTACATGATTTCGTAAAAAACACGAGTTTTTAGAAAATGTGTTTTATTTCAGAAATGGATCAACAAAGTATGCACATTCCACCTCATAACGACTTTCTATAATTTGCGCATTCGTCCAGAAATAAGAAAATCTTTTTTCCACCGTTTTTTCAAATCACAGCTTCTAGAAGGTTTACATGATTTCTTAAAAAACATGAGTTTTTAGAAAATGTGTTTTATTTCATAAATGGAATCAACAAAGTATGCCAATTCTACGTCATAACGACTTTCTATAGTTTCCGCATGCGTCCGGAAATAAGAAAAGCTTACTTCCCCCATTTTTTAAAATCACAGCTTCCAGAAGGTTTACATGATTTCTTAAAAAACACGACTTTTTAGAAAATGTGTTTTATTTCATAAATGGAATCAACAAAGTATGCGCATTCTACGTCATAACGACTTTCTATAGTTTGCGCATTCGTCCGGAAATAAGAAAAGCTTACTTCCACCGTTTTTTAAAATCACAGCTTCTAGAAGGTTTACATGATTTCGTAAAAGACACGAGTTTTTAGAAAATGTGTTTTATTTCATAAATGGAATCTACAAAGTATGCACATTCTACGTCATAACGACTTTCTATAGTTTGCGCATGCGTCTGGAAATAAGAAAAGCTTACATCCACCGTTTTTTAAAATCACAGCTTCTAGAAGGTTTACATGATTTCGTAAAAAACACGATTTTTTAGAAAATTTATTTTATTTCATAAATGGAATCTACAAAGTATGCACATTCTACGTCAAAGTATGCACATTCTACGACATAACGACTTTCTATAGTTTGCGCATTCGTCCGGAAAAAAGAAAAGCTTACTTCCACCGTTTTTTAAAATCACAGCTTCTAGAAGGTTTACATGATTTCTTAAAAAACACGAGTTTTTAGAAAATGTGTTTTATTTCAGAAATGGATCAACAAAGTATGCACATTCCACCTCATAACGACTTTCTATAATTTGCGCATTCGTCCAGAAATAAGAAAATCTTTTTTCCACCGTTTTTTCAAATCACAGCTTCTAGAAGGTTTACATGATTTCTTAAAAAACATGAGTTTTTAGAAAATGTGTTTTATTTCATAAATGGAATCAACAAAGTATGCCAATTCTACGTCATAACGACTTTCTATAGTTTGCGCATGCGTTTGGAAATAAGAAAAGCTTACTTCCCCCGTTTTTTAAAATCACAGTTTCTAGAACGTTTACATGGTTTCTTAAAAAACACGAGTTTTTAGAAAATGTTTTTTGTTTCATAAATGGAATCAACTATGTATGCACATTCTACGACATAACGACTTTCTATAGTTTTTTAGAAAATGTGTTTTATTTAATAAATGGAATCAACAAAGTATGCGCATTCTACGTCATAACGACTTTCTATAGTTTGCGCATTCGTCCGGAAATAAGAAAAGCTTTCTTCCCCCGTTTTTTAAAATCACAGCTTCTAGAAGGTTTACATGATTTCTAAAAAAACACGACTTTTTAGAAAATGTGTTTTATTTCATAAATGGAATCAACAAAGTATGCGCATTCTACGTCATAACGACTTTCTATAGTTTGCGCATTCGTCTGGAAATAAGAAAAGCTTTCTTCCCCCGTTTTTTAAAATCACAGCTTCTAGAAGGTTTACATGATTTCTAAAAAAACATGAGTTTTTAGAAAATGTGTTTTATTTCTTAAATGGAATTGACAAAGTATGCACATTCTACGTCAAAGTATGCACATTCTACGACATAACGACTTTCTATAGTTTGCGCATTCGTTCGGAAATAAGAAAAGCTTACTTCCACCGTTTTTTAAAATCACAGCTTCTAGAAGGTTTACATGATTTCGTAAAAAACACGAGTTATTAGAAAATGTGTTTTATTTCATAAATGGAATCTACAAAGTATGCACATTCTACGTCATAACGACTTTCTATAGTTTGCGCATGCGTCCGAAAATAAGAAAAGCTTACTTCCCCCGTTTTTTAAAATCACAGCTTCTAGAAGGTTTACATGATTTCGTAAAAAACATGAGTTTTTAGAAAATGTGTTTTATTTCATAAATGGAATCAAAAAAGTATGCACATTCTACGTCATAACGACTTTCTATAGTTTGCGCATGCGTTTGGAAATAAGAAAAGCTTACTTCCCCCGATTTTTAAAATCCCAACTTCTAGAAGGTTTACATGATTTCTTAAAAAACACGAGCATTTAGAAAATGTGCTTTATTTCATAAATGGAATCGACAAAGTATGTACATTCTATGTCATATCGACTTTCTATAGTTTGCGCATGCGTCCGGAAATTAGAAAAGCTTACTTCCCCCGTTTTTTAAAATCACAGCTTATAGAAGGTTTACATGATTTCTTAAAAAACATGAGTTTTTAGAAAATGTGTTTTATTTCTTAAATGGAATTGACAAAGTATGCACATTCTACGTCAAAGTATGCACATTCTACGACATAACGACTTTCTATAGTTTGCGCATTCGTCCGGAAATAAGAAAAGCTTACTTCCACCGTTTTTTAAAATCACAGCTTCTAGAAGGTTTACATGATTTCGTAAAAAACACGAGTTTTTAGAAAATGTGTTTTATTTCATCAATGGAATCTACAAAGTATGCACATTCTACGTCATAACGAATTTCTATAGTTTGGGCATGCGTCCGGAAATAAGAAAAGCTTACTTCCACCGTTTTTTAAAATCACAGCTTCTAGAAGGTTTACATGATTTCGTAAAAAACACGAGTTTTTAGAAAATGTGTTTTATTTCATCAATGGAATCTACAAAGTATGCACATTCTACGTCATAAGGACTTTCTATAGTTTGCGCATGCGTCCGGAAATAAGAAAAGCTTACTTCCCCCGTTTTTTAAAATCACAGCTTCTAGAAGGTTTACATGATTTCTTAAAAAACATGAGTTTTTAGAAAATGTGTTTTATTTCTTAAATGGAATTGACAAAGTATGCACATTCTACGTCAAAGTATGCACATTCTACGACATAACGACTTTCTATAGTTTGCGCATTCGTCCGGAAATAAGAAAAGCTTACTTCCACCGTTTTTTAAAATCACAGCTTCTAGAAGGTTTACATGATTTCGTAAAAAACACGAGTTTTTAGAAAATGTGTTTTATTTCATCAATGGAATCTACAAAGTATGCACATTCTACGTCATAACGACTTTCTATAGTTTGCGCATGCGTCCGGAAATAAGAAAAGCTTACTTCCACCGTTTTTTAAAATCACAGCTTCTAGAAGGTTTACATGATTTCGTAAAAAACACGAGTTTTTAGAAAATGTGTTTTATTTCATAAATGTAATCTACAAAGTATGCACATTCTATGTCATAACGACTTTCTATAGTTTGCGCATGCGTCCGGAAATAAGAAAAGCTTACTTCCCCCGTTTTTTAAAATCACAGCTTCTAGAAGGTTTACATGATTTCTTAAAAAACACGAGTTTTTAGAAAATGTGTTTTATTTCATAAATGGAATCAAGAAAGTATGCACATTCTACGTCATAACGACTTTCTATAGTTTGGGCATGCGTTTGGAAATAAGAAAAGCTTACTTCCCCCGTTTTTTAAAATCACAGCTTCTAGAACGTTTACATGGTTTCTTAAAAAACACGAGTTTTTAGAAAATGTTTTTTGTTTCATAAATGGAATCAACTATGTATGCACATTCTACGACATAACGACTTTCTATAGTTTGTGCATGCGTCCGGAAATAAGAAAAGCTTACTTCCCCCATTTTTTAAAATCACAGCTTCTAGAAGGTTTACATGATTTCTAAAAAAACAGGAGTTTTTAGAAAATGTGTTTTATTTCATAAATGGAATCAACAAAGTATGCACATTCTACGTCATAACGACATTCTATAGATTGCGCATTCGTCCGGAAATAAGAAAAGCTTACTTCCACCGCTTTTTAAAATCACAGCTTCTGGAAGGTTTACATGATTTCGTAAAAAACACGAGTTTTTAGAAAATGTGTTTTATTTCAGAAATGGAATCAACAAAGTATGCACATTCCACCTCATAAAGACTTTCTATAATTTGCGCATTCGTCCGGAAATAAGAAAATCTTACTTCCACCGTTTTTTCAAATCACAGCTTCTAGAAGGTTTACATGATTTCTTAAAAAACATGAGTTTTTAGAAAATGTGTTTTATTTCATAAATGGAATCAACAAAGTATGCACATTCTACGTCATAACGACTTTCTATAGTTTCCGCATGCGTCCGGAAATAAGAAAAGCTTACTTCCCCCGTTTTTTAAAATCACAGCTTCCAGAAGGTTTACATGATTTCTTAAAAAACACGACTTTTTAGAAAATGTGTTTTATTTCATAAATGGAATCAACAAAGTATGCGCATTCTACGTCATAACGACTTTCTATAGTTTGCGCATTCGTCCGGAAATAAGAAAAGCTTACTTCCACCGTTTTTTTAAATCACAGCTTCTAGAAGGTTTACATGATTTCGTAAAAGACACGAGTTTTTAGAAAATGTGTTTTATTTCATAAATGGAATCTACAAAGTATGCACATTCTACGTCATAACGACTTTCTATAGTTTGCGCATGCGTCTGGAAATAAGAAAAGCTTACTTCCACCGTTTTTTAAAATCACAGCTTCTAGAAGGTTTACATGATTTCGTAAAAAACACGATTTTTTAGAAAATTTATTTTATTTCATAAATAGAATCTACAAAGTATGCACATTCTACGTCAAAGTATGCACATTCTACGACATAACGACTTTCTATAGTTTGCGCATTCGTCCGGAAATAAGAAAAGCTTACTTCCACCGTTTTTTAAAATCACAGCTTCTAGAAGGTTTACATGATTTCGTAAAAAACACGAGTTTTTAGAAAATGTGTTTTATTTCATAAATGGAATCTACAAAGTATGCACATTCTACGTCATAACAACTTTCTATAGTTTGCGCATGCGTCCGAAAATAAGAAAAGCTTACTTCCCCCGTTTTTTAAAATCACAGCTTCTAGAAGGTTTACATGATTTCGTAAAAAAAATGAGTTTTTAGAAAATGTGTTTTATTTCATAAATGGAATCAACAAAGTATGCACATTCTACGTCATAACGACTTTCTATAGTTTGCGCATGCGTTTGGAAATAAGAAAAGCTTACTTCCCCCGTTTTTTAAAATCACAACTTCTAGAAGGTTTACATGATTTCTTAAAAAACACGAGTATTTAGAAAATGTGCTTTATTTCATAAATGGAATCGACAAAGTATGCACATTCTATGTCATAAGGACTCTCTATAGTTTGCGCATGCGTCCGGAAATTAGAAAAGCTTACTTCCACTTTTTTTTAAAATCACAGCTTCTAGAAGGTTTACATGATTTCGTAAAAAACACGAGTTTTTAGAAAATGTGTTTTATTTCATCAATGGAATCTACAAAGTATGCACATTCTACGTCATAACGACTTTCTATAGTTTGCACATGCGTCTGGAAATAAGAAAAGCTTACTTCCACCGTTTTTTAAAATCACAGCTTCTAGAAGGTTTACATGATTTCGTAAAAAACATGAGTTTTTAGAAAATGTGTTTTATTTCATAAATGGAATCTACAAAGTATGCACATTCTATGTCATAACGAATTTCTATAGTTTGCGCATGCGTCCGGAAATAAGAAAAGCTTACTTCCCCCGTTTTTTAAAATCACAGCTTCTAGAAGGTTTACATGATTTCTTAAAAAACACGAGTTTTTAGAAAATGTGTTTTATTTCATCAATGGAATCAACAAAGTATGCACATTCTACGTCATAACGACTTTCTATAATTTGCGCATGCGTTTGGAAATAAGAAAAGCTTACTTCCCCCGTTTTTTAAAATCACAGCTTCTAGAACGTTTACATGGTTTCTTAAAAAACACGAGTTTTTAGAAAATGTTTTTTATTTCATAAATGGAATCAACAATGTATGCACATTCTACGACATAATGACTTTCTATAGTTTGCGCATGCGTCCGGAAATAAGAAAAGCTTACTTCCCCCGTTTTTTAAAATCACAGCTTCTAGAAGGTTTACATGATTTCTAAAAAAACACGAGTTTTTAGAAAATGTGTTTTATTTCATAAATGGAATCAACAAAGTATGCACATTCTACGTCATAAAGACATTCTATAGTTTGCGCATTCGTCCGGAAATAAGAAAAGATTCCTTCCACCGTTTTTTAAAATCACAGTTTCTAGAAGGTTTACATGATTTCTTAAAAAACACGAGTTTTTGGAAAATGTGTTTTATTACATAAATGGAATCAACAAAGTATGCACATTCTACCTCATAACGAATTTATATAGTTTGCGCATTCGTCCGGAAAAAAGAAAAGCTTACATCCACCGTTTTTTCAAATCACAGCTTCTAGAAGGTTTACATGATTTCTTAAAAAACACGAGTTTTTAGAAAATGTGTTTTATTTCATAAATGGAATCAACAAAGTATGCACATTCTACGTCATAACGACTTTCTATTGTTTGCGCATGCGTCTAGAAATAAGAAAAGCTTACTTCCCCCGTTTTTTAAAATCACAGCTTCTAGAAGGTTTACATGATTTCGTAAAAAACACGAGTTTTTAGAAAATGTGTTTTATTTCATAAATGGAATCAAAAAAATATGCACATTCTACGTCATAACGACTTTCTATAGTTTGCGCATTCGTCCGGAAATAAGAAAAGCTTACTTCCACCGTTTTTTAAAATCACAGCTTCTAGAAGGTTTACATGATTTCGTAAAAAACACGAGTTTTTAGAAAATGTGTTTTATTTCATACATGGAATCTACAAAGTATGCACATTCTACGTCATAACGACTTTCTATAGTTTGCGCATGCGTCCGGAAATAAGAAAAGCTTACTTCCCCCATTTTTTAAAATCACAGCTTCTAGAAGGTTTACATGATTTCTAAAAAAACACGACTTTTTAGAAAATGTGTTTTATTTCATAAATGGAATCAACAAAGTATGCGCATTCTACGTCATAACGACTTTCTATAGTTTGCGCATTCGTCCGGAAATAAGAAAAGCTTACTTCCACCGTTTTTTAAAATCACAGCTTCTAGAAGGTTTACATGATTTCTTAAAAAGCAGGAATTTTTAGAAAATGTGTTTTATTTCATAAATGGAATGAACAAAGTACGCACATTCTACCTCATAACGACTTTCTATAGTTTGCGCATTCGTCCGGAAATAAGAAAAGCTTACTTCCACCGTCTTTTAAAATCACAGCTTCTAGAAGGTTTACATGATTTCTTAAAAAACACGAGTTTTTAGAAAATGTGTTTTATTTCATAAATGGAATCAACAAAGTATGCACATTCTACGTCATAACGACTTTCTATAGTTTGCGCATGCGTCCGGAAATAAGAAAAGCTTACTTCCACCGTTTTTTAAAATCATAGCTTCTAGAAGGTTTACATGATTTCGTAAAAAACACGAGTTTTAGAAAATGTGTTTTATTTCATAAATGGAATCTACAAAGTATGCACATTCTACGTCATAACGACTTTCTATAGTTTGCGCATGTGTTTGGAAATAGGAAAAGCTTACTTCCCCCATTTTTTAAAATCACAGCTTCTAGAAGGTTTACATGGTTTCTTAAAAAACACGAGTTTTTAGAAAATGTGTTTTATTTCATAAATGGAATCAACAAAGGATGAACATTCTACGTCATAACGACTTTCTATAGTTTGTGCATGCGTTTGGAAATAGGAAAAGGTTACTTCCCCCGTTTTTTAAAATCACAGCTTCTAGAAGGTTTACATGATTTCTTAAAAAACACGAGTTTTTAGAAAATGTGTTTTATTTCATAAATGGAATCAACAAAGTATGCACATTCTACGTCATAATGACTTTCTATAGTTTGCGCATGTGTTTGGAAATAGGAAAAGCTTACTTCCCCCATTTTTTAAAATCACAGCTTCTAGAAGGTTTACATGGTTTCTTAAAAAACACGAGTTTTTAGAAAATGTGTTTTATTTCATAAATGGAATCAACAAAGGATGAACATTCTACGTCATAACGACTTTCTATAGTTTGTGCATGCGTTTGGAAATAAGAAAAGCTTACTTCCCCCGTTTTTTAAAATCACAGCTTCTAGAAGGTTTACATGATTTCTTAAAAAACACGATTTTTTAGAAAATGTGTTTTATTTAATAAATGGAATCAACAAAGTATGCACATTCTACGTCATAACGACTTGCTATAGTTTGCGCATGCGTTTGGAAATAAGAAAAGCTTACTTCCCCCATTTTTTAAAATCACAGCTTCTAGAAGGTTTACATGGTTTCGTTAAAAACACGAGTTTTTGGAAAATGTGTTTTATTTCATAAATTGAATCAACAATGTATGCACATTCTTCATCATAACGACTTTTTATAGTTTGCGCATGCGTCCGGAAATAAGAAAAGCTTACTTCCACCATTTTTTAAAATAACAGCTTCTGGAATGTTTACATGATTTCTAAAAAAACAAGAGTTTCTAGAAAATGTGTTTTATTTCATAAATGGAATCAACAAAGTATGCACATTCTACGTCATAACGACATTCTATAGTTTGCGCATTCATCCGGAAATAAGAAAAGCTTACTTCCACCGTTTTTTAAAATCACAGCTTCTAGAAGGTTTACATGATTTCTTAAAAAACACGAGTTTTTAGAAAATGTGTTTTATTTCATAAATGGAATCTACAAAGTATGCACATTCTACATCATAACGACTTTCTATAGTTTTCGCATGCATTTGGAAATAAGAAAAGCTTACTTCCCCCGTTTTTTAAAATCACAACTTCTAGAAGGTTTACATGATGTCTTAAAAAACACGAGTTTTTAGAAAATGTGTTTTATTTCATAAATGGAATCTACAAAGTATGCACATTCTACGTCATAACGACTTTCTATAGTTTGTGCATGCGTCTGGAAATAAGAAAAGCTTACTTCCCCCGTTTTTTAAAATCACAGCTTCTAGAAGGTTTACATGATTTCTTAAAAAACACGAGTTTTTTGAAAATGTGTTTTATTTCATAAATGGAATCTACAAAGTATGCACATTCTACGTCATAATGACTTTCTATAGTTTGTGCATGCGTCTGGAAATAAGAAAAGCTTACTTCCACCATTTTTTAATATCACAGCTTCTGGAATGTTTACATGATTTCTAAAAAAACAAGAGTTTTTAGAAAATGTGTTTTATTTCATAAATGGAATCTACAAAGTATGCACATTCTACGTCATAACGACTTTCTATAGTTTGTGCATGCGTCTGGAAATAAGAAAAGCTTACTTCCCCCGTTTTTTAAAATCACAGCTTCTAGAAGGTTTACATGATATCGTAAAAAACAAGAGTTTTTAGAAAATGTGTATTATTTCATCAATGGAATCTACAATGTATGCACATTCTACGTCATAACGACTTTCTATAGTTTGCGCATGCGTCCTGAAATAAGAAAAGCTTACTTCCCCCTTTTTTTAAAATCACAGCTTCTAGAAGGTTTACATGATTTCTTAAAAAACACGAGTTTTTAGAAAATGTGTTTTATTTCATAAATGGAATCAACAAAGTATGCACATTCTACGTCATAACGACTTTTTATAGTTTGCGCATGCGTCCGGAAATAAGAAAAACTTACTTCCACCATTTTTTAATATCACAGCTTCTGGAATGTTTACATGATTTCTAAAAAAACAAGAGTTTCTAGAAAATGTGTTTTATTTCATAAATGGAATCAACAAAGTATGCACATTCTACGTCATAACGACATTCTATAGTTTGCGCATTCATCCGGAAATAAGAAAAGCTTACTTCCACCGTTTTTTAAAATCACAGCTTCTAGAAGGTTTACATGATTTCTTAAAAAACACGAGTTTTTAGAAAATGTGTTTTATTTCATAAATGGAATCTACAAAGTATGCACATTCTACATCATAACGACTTTCTATAGTTTTCGTATGCATTTGGAAATAAGAAAAGCTTACTTCCCCCGTTTTTTAAAATCACAACTTCTAGAAGGTTACATGATTTCTTAAAAAACACGAGTTTTTAGAAAATGTGTTTTATTTCATAAATGGAATCTACAAAGTATGCACATTCTACGTCATAACGACTTTCTATAGTTTGTGCATGCGTCTGGAAATAAGAAAAGCTTACTTCCCCCGTTTTTTAAAATCACAGCTTCTAGAAGGTTTACATGATTTCTTAAAAAACACGAGTTTTTTGAAAATGTGTTTTATTTCATAAATGGAATCAAGAAAGTATGCACATTCTACGTCATAACGACTTTCTATAGTTTGCGCATGCGTTTGGAAATAAGAAAAGCTTACTTCCCCCGTTTTTTAAAATCACAGCTTCTAGAACGTTTACATGGTTTCTTAAAAAACACGAGTTTTTAGAAAATGTTTTTTGTTTCATAAATGGAATCAACTATGTATGCACATTCTACGACATAACGACTTTCTATAGTTTGTGCATGCGTCCGGAAATAAGAAAAGCTTACTTCCCCCATTTTTTAAAATCACAGCTTCTAGAAGGTTTACATGATTTCTAAAAAAACAGGAGTTTTTAGAAAATGTGTTTTATTTCATAAATGGAATCAACAAAGTATGCACATTCTACGTCATAACGACATTCTATAGTTTGCGCATTCGTCCGGAAATAAGAAAAGCTTACTTCCACCGCTTTTTAAAATCACAGCTTCTGGAAGGTTTACATGATTTCGTAAAAAACACGAGTTTTTAGAAAATGTGTTTTATTTCAGAAATGGAATCAACAAAGTATGCACATTCCACCTCATAAAGACTTTCTATAATTTGCGCATTCGTCCGGAAATAAGAAAATCTTACTTCCACCGTTTTTTCAAATCACAGCTTCTAGAAGGTTTACATGATTTCTTAAAAAACATGAGTTTTTAGAAAATGTGTTTTATTTCATAAATGGAATCAACAAAGTATGCACATTCTACGTCATAACGACTTTCTATAGTTTCCGCATGCGTCCGGAAATAAGAAAAGCTTACTTCCCCCGTTTTTTAAAATCACAGCTTCCAGAAGGTTTACATGATTTCTTAAAAAACACGACTTTTTAGAAAATGTGTTTTATTTCATAAATGGAATCAACAAAGTATGCGCATTCTACGTCATAACGACTTTCTATAGTTTGCGCATTCGTCCGGAAATAAGAAAATCTTACTTCCACCATTTTTTTAAATCACAGCTTCTAGAAGGTTTACATGATTTCGTAAAAGACACGAGTTTTTAGAAAATGTGTTTTATTTCATAAATGGAATCTACAAAGTATGCACATTCTACGTCATAACGACTTTCTATAGTTTGCGCATGCGTCTGGAAATAAGAAAAGCTTACTTCCACCGTTTTTTAAAATCACAGCTTCTAGAAGGTTTACATGATTTCGTAAAAAACACGATTTTTTAGAAAATTTATTTTATTTCATAAATAGAATCTACAAAGTATGCACATTCTACATCAAAGTATGCACATTCTACGACATAACGACTTTCTATAGTTTGCGCATTCGTCCGGAAATAAGAAAAGCTTACTTCCACCGTTTTTTAAAATCACAGCTTCTAGAAGGTTTACATGATTTCGTAAAAAACACGAGTTTTTAGAAAATGTGTTTTATTTCATAAATGGAATCTACAAAGTATGCACATTCTACGTCATAACAACTTTCTATAGTTTGCGCATGCGTCCGAAAATAAGAAAAGCTTACTTCCCCCGTTTTTTAAAATCACAGCTTCTAGAAGGTTTACATGATTTCGTAAAAAAAATGAGTTTTTAGAAAATGTGTTTTATTTCATAAATGGAATCAACAAAGTATGCACATTCTACGTCATAAGGACTCTCTATAGTTTGCGCATGCGTCCGGAAATTAGAAAAGCTTACTTCCCCCGTTTTTTAAAATCACAACTTCTAGAAGGTTTACATGATTTCTTAAAAAACACGAGTATTTAGAAAATGTGCTTTATTTCATAAATGGAATCGACAAAGTATGCACATTCTATGTCATAAGGACTCTCTATAGTTTGCGCATGCGTCCGGAAATTAGAAAAGCTTACTTCCACTTTTTTTTAAAATCACAGCTTCTAGAAGGTTTACATGATTTCGTAAAAAACACGAGTTTTTAGAAAATGTGTTTTATTTCATCAATGGAATCTACAAAGTATGCACATTCTACGTCATAACGACTTTCTATAGTTTGCACATGCGTCTGGAAATAAGAAAAGCTTACTTCCACCGTTTTTTAAAATCACAGCTTCTAGAAGGTTTACATGATTTCGTAAAAAACATGAGTTTTTAGAAAATGTGTTTTATTTCATAAATGGAATCTACAAAGTATGCACATTCTATGTCATAACGAATTTCTATAGTTTGCGCATGCGTCCGGAAATAAGAAAAGCTTACTTCCCCCGTTTTTTAAAATCACAGCTTCTAGAAGGTTTACATGATTTCTTAAAAAACACGAGTTTTTAGAAAATGTGTTTTATTTCATCAATGGAATCAACAAAGTATGCACATTCTACGTCATAACGACTTTCTATAATTTGCGCATGCGTTTGGAAATAAGAAAAGCTTACTTCCCCCGTTTTTTAAAATCACAGCTTCTAGAACGTTTACATGGTTTCTTAAAAAACACGAGTTTTTAGAAAATGTTTTTTATTTCATAAATGGAATCAACAATGTATGCACATTCTACGACATAATGACTTTCTATAGTTTGCGCATGCGTCCGGAAATAAGAAAAGCTTACTTCCCCCGTTTTTTAAAATCACAGCTTCTAGAAGGTTTACATGATTTCTAAAAAAACACGAGTTTTTAGAAAATGTGTTTTATTTCATAAATGGAATCAACAAAGTATGCACATTCTACGTCATAAAGACATTCTATAGTTTGCGCATTCGTCCGGAAATAAGAAAAGATTCCTTCCACCGTTTTTTAAAATCACAGTTTCTAGAAGGTTTACATGATTTCTTAAAAAACACGAGTTTTTAGAAAATGTGTTTTATTACATAAATGGAATCAACAAAGTATGCACATTCTACCTCATAACGAATTTATATAGTTTGCGCATTCGTCCGGAAAAAAGAAAAGCTTACATCCACCGTTTTTTCAAATCACAGCTTCTAGAAGGTTTACATGATTTCTCAAAAAACACGAGTTTTTAGAAAATGTGTTTTATTTCATAAATGGAATCAACAAAGTATGCACATTCTACGTCATAACGACTTTCTATTGTTTGCGCATGCGTCTGGAAATAAGAAAAGCTTACTTCCCCTGTTTTTTAAAATCACAGCTTCTAGAAGGTTTACATGATTTCGTAAAAAACACGAGTTTTTAGAAAATGTGTTTTATTTCATAAATGGAATCAAAAAAATATGCACATTCTACGTCATAACGACTTTCTATAGTTTGCGCATTCGTCCGGAAATAAGAAAAGCTTACTTCCACCGTTTTTTAAAATCACAGCTTCTAGAAGGTTTACATGATTTCGTAAAAAACACGAGTTTTTAGAAAATGTGTTTTATTTCATACATGGAATCTACAAAGTATGCACATTCTACGTCATAACGACTTTCTATAGTTTGCGCATGCGTCCGGAAATAAGAAAAGCTTACTTCCCCCGTTTTTTAAAATCACAGCTTCTAGAAGGTTTACATGATTTCTAAAAAAACACGACTTTTTAGAAAATGTGTTTTATTTCATAAATGGAATCAACAAAGTATGCGCATTCTACGTCATAACGACTTTCTATAGTTTGCGCATTCGTCCGGAAATAAGAAAAGCTTACTTCCACCGTTTTTTAAAATCACAGCTTCTAGAAGGTTTACATGATTTCTTAAAAAGCAGGAATTTTTAGAAAATGTGTTTTATTTCATAAATGGAATGAACAAAGTACGCACATTCTACCTCATAACGACTTTCTATAGTTTGCGCATTCGTCCGGAAATAAGAAAAGCTTACTTCCACCGTCTTTTAAAATCACAGCTTCTAGAAGGTTTACATGATTTCTTAAAAAACACGAGTTTTTAGAAAATGTGTTTTATTACATAAATGGAATCAACAAAGTATGCACATTCTACCTCATAACAAATTTATATAGTTTGCACATTCGTCCGGAAAAAAGAAAAGCTTACATCCACCGTTTTTTCAAATCACAGCTTCTAGAAGGTTTACATGATTTCTCAAAAAACACGAGTTTTTAGAAAATGTGTTTTATTTCATAAATGGAATCAACAAAGTATGCACATTCTACGTCATAACGACTTTCTATTGTTTGCGCATGCGTCTGGAAATAAGAAAAGCTTACTTCCCCCGTTTTTTAAAATCACAGCTTCTAGAAGGTTTACATGATTTCGTAAAAAACACGAGTTTTTAGAAAATGTGTTTTATTTCATAAATGGAATCAAAAAAATATGCACATTCTACGTCATAACGACTTTCTATAGTTTGCGCATTCGTCCGGAAATAAGAAAAGCTTACTTCCACCGTTTTTTAAAATCACAGCTTCTAGAAGGTTTACATGATTTCGTAAAAAACACGAGTTTTTAGAAAATGTGTTTTATTTCATACATGGAATCTACAAAGTATGCACATTCTACGTCATAACGACTTTCTATAGTTTGCGCATGCGTCCGGAAATAAGAAAAGCTTACTTCCCCCGTTTTTTAAAATCACAGCTTCTAGAAGGTTTACATGATTTCTAAAAAAACACGACTTTTTAGAAAATGTGTTTTATTTCATAAATGGAATCAACAAAGTATGCGCATTCTACGTCATAACGACTTTCTATAGTTTGCGCATTCGTCCGGAAATAAGAAAAGCTTACTTCCACCGTTTTTTAAAATCACAGCTTCTAGAAGGTTTACATGATTTCTTAAAAAGCAGGAATTTTTAGAAAATGTGTTTTATTTCATAAATGGAATGAACAAAGTACGCACATTCTACCTCATAACGACTTTCTATAGTTTGCGCATTCGTCCGGAAATAAGAAAAGCTTACTTCCACCGTCTTTTAAAATCACAGCTTCTAGAAGGTTTACATGATTTCTTAAAAAACACGAGTTTTTAGAAAATGTGTTTTATTTCATAAATGGAATCAACAAAGTATGCACATTCTACGTCATAACGACTTTCTATAGTTTGCGCATGCGTCCGGAAATAAGAAAAGCTTACTTCCACCGTTTTTTAAAATCATAGCTTCTAGAAGGTTTACATGATTTCGTAAAAAACACGAGTTTTAGAAAATGTGTTTTATTTCATAAATGGAATCTACAAAGTATGCACATTCTACGTCATAACGACTTTCTATAGTTTGCGCATGCGTCCGGAAGTAAGAAAAGCTTACTTCCCCCGTTTTTTAAAATCACAGCTTCTAGAAGGTTTACATGATTTCGTAAAAAACACGAGTTTTTAGAAAATGTGTTTTATTTCATAAATGGAATCAACAAAGTATGCACATTGTACGTCATAATGACTTTCTATAGTTTGCGCATGCGTTTGGAAATAAGAAAAGCTTACTTCCCCCGTTTTTTAAAATCACAGCTTCTAGAAGGTTTACATGATTTCTTAAAAAACACTAGTTTTTAGAAAATGTGTTTTATTTCATAAATGGAATCAACAAAGTATGCACATTCTACGTCATAACGACTTTCTATAGTTTGCGCATGCCTTTGGAAATAAGAAAAGCTTACTTCCCCCATTTTTTAAAATCACAGCTTCTAGAAGGTTTGCATGATTTCTTAAAAAACACGAGTTTTTAGAAAATTTGTTTTATTTCATAAATGGAATCAACAAAGTATGCACATTCTACGTCATAATGACTTTCTATAGTTTGCGCATGCGTCCGGAAATAAGAAAAGGTTACTTCCCCCGTTTTTTAAAATCACAGCTTCTAGAAGGTTTACATGATTTCTTAAAAAACACGAGTTTTTAGAAAATGTGTTTTATTTCATAAATGGAATCAACAAAGTATGCACATTCTACGTCATAATGACTTTCTATAGTTTGCGCATGTGTTTGGAAATAGGAAAAGCTTACTTCCCCCATTTTTTAAAATCACAGCTTCTAGAAGGTTTACATGGTTTCTTAAAAAACACGAGTTTTTAGAAAATGTGTTTTATTTCATAAATGGAATCAACAAAGGATGAACATTCTACGTCATAACGACTTTCTATAGTTTTTGCATGCGTTTGGAAATAAGAAAAGCTTACTTCCCCCGTTTTTTAAAATCACAGCTTCTAGAAGGTTTACATGATTTCTTAAAAAACACGATTTTTTAGAAAATGTGTTTTATTTAATAAATGGAATCAACAAAGTATGCACATTCTACGTCATAACGACTTGCTATAGTTTGCGCATGCGTTTGGAAATAAGAAAAGCTTACTTCCCCCATTTTTTAAAATCACAGCTTCTAGAAGGTTTACATGGTTTCGTTAAAAACACGAGTTTTTGGAAAATGTGTTTTATTTCATAAATTGAATCAACAATGTATGCACATTCTTCATCATAACGACTTTTTATAGTTTGCGCATGCGTCCGGAAATAAGAAAAGCTTACTTCCACCATTTTTTAAAATCACAGCTTCTGGAATGTTTACATGATTTCTAAAAAAACAAGAGTTTCTAGAAAATGTGTTTTATTTCATAAATGGAATCAACAAAGTATGCACATTCTACGTCATAACGACATTCTATAGTTTGCGCATTCATCCGGAAATAAGAAAAGCTTACTTCCACCGTTTTTTAAAATCACAGCTTCTAGAAGGTTTACATGATTTCTTAAAAAACACGAGTTTTTAGAAAATGTGTTTTATTTCATAAATGGAATCTACAAAGTATGCACATTCTACATCATAACGACTTTCTATAGTTTTCGCATGCATTTGGAAATAAGAAAAGCTTACTTCCCCCGTTTTTTAAAATCACAACTTCTAGAAGGTTTACATGATGTCTTAAAAAACACGAGTTTTTAGAAAATGTGTTTTATTTCATAAATGGAATCTACAAAGTATGCACATTCTACGTCATAACGACTTTCTATAGTTTGTGCATCCGTCTGGAAATAAGAAAAGCTTACTTCCCCCGTTTTTTAAAATCACAGCTTCTAGAAGGTTTACATGATTTCTTAAAAAACACGAGTTTTTTGAAAATGTGTTTTATTTCATAAATGGAATCTACAAAGTATGCACATTCTACGTCATAATGACTTTCTATAGTTTGTGCATGCGTCTGGAAATAAGAAAAACTTACTTCCACCGTTTTTTAAAATCACAGCTTCTAGAAGGTTTACATGATATCGTAAAAAACAAGAGTTTTTAGAAAATGTGTTTTATTTCATCAATGGAATCTACAATGTATGCACATTCTACGTCATAACGACTTTCTATAGTTTGCGCATGCGTCCTGAAATAAGAAAAGCTTACTTCCCCCTTTTTTTAAAATCACAGCTTCTAGAAGGTTTACATGATTTCTTAAAAAACACGAGTTTTTAGAAAATGTGTTTTATTTCATAAATGGAATCAACAAAGTATGCACATTCTACGTCATAACGACTTTTTATAGTTTGCGCATGCGTCCGGAAATAAGAAAAGCTTACTTCCACCATTTTTTAATATCACAGCTTCTGGAATGTTTACATGATTTCTAAAAAAACAAGAGTTTCTAGAAAATGTGTTTTATTTCATAAATGGAATCAACAAAGTATGCACATTCTACGTCATAACGACATTCTATAGTTTGCGCATTCATCCGGAAATAAGAAAAGCTTACTTCCACCGTTTTTTAAAATCACAGCTTCTAGAAGGTTTACATGATTTCTTAAAAAACACGAGTTTTTAGAAAATGTGTTTTATTTCATAAATGGAATCTACAAAGTATGCACATTCTACATCATAACGACTTTCTATAGTTTTCGTATGCATTTGGAAATAAGAAAAGCTTACTTCCCCCGTTTTTTAAAATCACAACTTCTAGAAGGTTACATGATTTCTTAAAAAACACGAGTTTTTAGAAAATGTGTTTTATTTCATAAATGGAATCTACAAAGTATGCACATTCTACGTCATAACGACTTTCTATAGTTTGTGCATGCGTCTGGAAATAAGAAAAGCTTACTTCCCCCGTTTTTTAAAATCACAGCTTCTAGAAGGTTTACATGATTTCTTAAAAAACACGAGTTTTTTGAAAATGTGTTTTATTTCATAAATGGAATCTACAAAGTATGCACATTCTACGTCATAACGACTTTCTATATTTTGTGCATGCGTCTGGAAATAAGAAAAGCTTACTTCCCCCGTTTTTTAAAATCACAGCTTCTAGAAGGTTTACATGATTTCTTAAAAAACATGAGTTTTTTGAAAATGTGTTTTATTTCATAAATGGAATCTACAAAGTATGCACATTCTACGTCATAACGACTTTCTATAGTTTGTGCATGCGTCTGGAAATAAGAAAAACTTACTTCCACCGTTTTTTAAAATCACAGCTTCTAGAAGGTTTACATGATATCGTAAAAAACACGAGTTTTTAGAAAATGTGTTTTATTTCATCAATCGAATCTACAATGTATGCACATTCTACGTCATAACGACTTTCTATAGTTTGCGCATGCGTCCGGAAATAAGAAAAGCTTACTTCCCACTTTTTTTAAAATCACAGCTTCTAGAAGGTTTACATGATTTCTTAAAAAACACGAGTTTTTAGAAAATGTGTTTTATTTCATAAATGGAATCAACAAAGTATGCACATTCTACATCATAACGACTTTCTATTGTTTGCACATGCGTTTGGAAATAAGAAAAGCTTACTTCCCCCGTTTTTTAAAATCATTGCTTCTAGAAGGTTTACATGATTTCGTAGAAAACACGAGTTTTTAGAAAATGTGTTTTATTTCATAAATGGAATCGACAAAGTATGCACATTCTACGTCATGACGACTTTCTATAGTTTGCACATGAGTCCCGAAGTAAGAAAAGCTTACTTCCCCCGTTTTTTAAAATCACAGCTTCTAGAAGGTTTACATGGTTTCTTAAAAAACACGAGTTTTTAGAAAATGTGTTTTATTTCATAAATGGAATCAACAATGTATGCACATTCTACGTCATAACGACTTTCTATAGTTTGCGCATGCATTTGGAAATAAGAAAAGCTTACTTCCCCCGTTTTTTAAAATCACAGCTTCTAGAAGGTTTACATGATTTCTTAAAAAACACGAGTTTTTAGAAAATGTGTTTTATTTCATAAATTCAATCAACAAAGTATGCACATTCTACGTCATAACGACTTTCTATAGTTTGCGCATGCGTTTGGAAATAAGAAAAGCTTACTTCCCCCGTTTTTTAAAATCACAGCTTCTAGAAGGTTTACATGATTTCTTAAAAAACACGAGTTTTTAGAAAATGTGTTTTATTTCATAAATGGGATTGACAAAGTATGCACATTCTACGTTATAACTATATTCTATAGTTTGCGCATTCGTCCGGAAATAAGAAAAGCTTACTTCCACCGTTTTTTAAAATCACGGCTTCTAGAAGGTTTACATGATTTCTTAAAAAACACGAGTTTTTAGAAAATGTGTTTTATTTCATAAATGGAATCAACAAAGTATGCACATTCTACGTCATAATGACTTTGTATAGTTTGCGCATGCGTCCGGAAATAAGAAAAGCTTACTTCCCCCGTTTTTTAAAATCACAGCTTCTAGAAGGTTTACATGATTTCTTAAAAAACACAAGCTTTTAGAAAATGTGTTTTATTTCATAAATGGAATCAACAAAGTATGCACATTCTACGTCATAACGACTTTCTATAGTTTGTGCATTCGTCCGGAAATAAGAAAAGCTTACTTCCACCGTTTTTTAAAATCACGGCTTCTAGAAGGTTTACATGATTTCGTAAAAAACACGAGTTTTTAGAAAATGTGTTTTATTTCATAAATGGAATCTACAAAGTATGCACATTCTACGTCATAACGACTTTCTATAGTTTGCGCATGCGTCCGGAAATAAGAAAAGCTTACTTCCCTCGTTTTTTAAACTCACAGCTTCTAGAAGGTTTACATGATTTCTTAAAAAACACGAGTTTTTAGAAAATGTGTTTTATTTCATAAATGGAATCAACAAAGTATGCACATTCTACGTCATAACGACTTTCTATAGTTTGCGCATGCGTCCGGAAATAAGAAAAGCTTACTTCCACCGTTTTTTAAAATCACAACTTCTAGAAGGTTTACATGATTTCTTAAAAAACACGAGTTTTTAGAAAATGTGTTTTATTTCATAAATGGAATCGAGAAACTATGCACATTCTACGTCATAACGACTTTCTATACTTTGCGCATGCGTTTGGAAATAAGAAAAGATTACTTCCCCCTTTTTTAAAATCACAGCTTCTAGAAGGTTTACAAGATTTCTTAAAAAACACGAGTTTTTAGAAAATGTGTTTTATTTCATAAATGGAATCGACAAAGTACTCACATTCTACGTCAAAGTATGCACATTCTACGTCATAACGACTTTCTATAGTTTGCGCATTCGTCCGGAAATAAGAAAAGCTTACTTCCACCGTTTTTTAAAATCACAGCTTCTAGAAGGTTTACATGATTTCTTAAAAAACACGAGTTTTTAGAAAATGTGTTTTATTTCATAAATGGAATCGACAAAGTATGCACATTCTAGGTCATAATGACATTCTATAGTTTGCGCATGCGTCCGGAAATAAGAAATGCTTACTTCCACCGTTTTTTTAAATCACAGCTTCTAGAAGGTTTACATGATTTCTTAAAAAACAAGATTTTTTAGAAAATGTGTTTTATTTCATAAATTGAATCGAGAAACTATGCACATTCTATGTCATAACTACTTTCTATAGTTTGCGCATGCGTCCGGAAATTAGAAAAGCTTACTTCCACCGTTTTTTAAAATCATAACATCTAGAAGGTTTACATAATTTCGTAAAAAACACGAGTTTTTAGAAAATGTGTTTTATTTCATCAATGGAATCTACAAAGTATGCACATTCTACGTCATAACGACTTTTTATAGTTTGCGCATGCGTCCGGAAATAAGAAAAGCTTACTTCCCCCGTTTTTTAAAATCACAGCTTCTAGAAGGTTTACATGATTTCTTAAAAAACACGAGTTTTTAGAAAATGTGTTTTATTTCATAAATGGAATCAACAAAGTATGCACATTCTTCGTCATAACGACTTTCTATAGTTTGCGCATGCGTCCGCAAATAAGAAAAGCTTACTTCCACCGTTTTTTAAAATCACATCTTCTAGAAGGTTTACATGATTTCGTAAAAAACACGAGTTTTAGAAAATGTGTTTTATTTCATAAATGGAATCTACAAAGTATGCACATTCTACGTCATAACGACTTTCTATAGTTTGCGCATGCGTCCGGAAGTAAGAAAAGCTTACTTCCCCCGTTTTTTAAAATCACAGCTTCTAGAAGGTTTACATGATTTCGTAAAAAACACGAGTTTTTAGAAAATGTGTTTTATTTCATAAATGGAATCAACAAAGTATGCACATTCTACGTCATAACGACTTTCTATAGTTTGCGCATGCGTTTGGAAATAAGAAAAGCTTACTTCCCCCGTTTTTTAAAATCACAGCTTCTAGAAGGTTTACATGATTTCTTAAAAAACACCAGTTTTTAGAAAATGTGTTTTATTTCATAAATGGAATCAACAAAGTATGCACATTCTACGTCATAACGACTTTCTATAGTTTGCGCATGCCTTTGGAAATAAGAAAAGCTTACTTCCCCCATTTTTTAAAATCACAGCTTCTAGAAGGTTTGCATGATTTCTTAAAAAACACGAGTTTTTAGAAAATGTGTTTTATTTCATAAATGGAATCAACAAAGTATGCACATTCTACGTCATAATGACTTTCTATAGTTTGCGCATGCGTCCGGAAATAAGAAAAGGTTACTTCCCTCGTTTTTTAAAATCACAGCTTCTAGAAGGTTTACATGATTTCTTAAAAAACACGAGTTTTTAGAAAATGTGTTTTATTTCATAAATGGAATCAACAAAGTATGCACATTCTACGTCATAATGACTTTCTATAGTTTGCGCATGTGTTTGGAAATAGGAAAAGCTTACTTCCCCCATTTTTTAAAATCACAGCTTCTAGAAGGTTTACATGGTTTCTTAAAAAACACGAGTTTTTACAAAATGTGTTTTATTTCATAAATGGAATCAACAAAGGATGAACATTCTACGTCATAACGACTTTCTATAGTTTGTGCATGCGTTTGGAAATAAGAAAAGCTTACTTCCCCCGTTTTTTAAAATCACAGCTTCTAGAAGGTTTACATGATTTCTTAAAAAACACGATTTTTTAGAAAATGTGTTTTATTTAATAAATGGAATCAAAAAAGTATGCACATTCTACGTCATAACGACTTGCTATAGTTTCCGCATGCGTTTGGAAATAAGAAAAGCTTACTTCCCCCATTTTTTAAAATCACAGCTTCTAGAAGGTTTACATGGTTTCGTTAAAAACACGAGTTTTTGGAAAATGTGTTTTATTTCATAAATTGAATCAACAATGTATGCACATTCTTCATCATAACGACTTTTTATAGTTTGCGCATGCGTCCGGAAATAAGAAAACCTTACTTCCACCATTTTTTAAAATCACAGCTTCTGGAATGTTTACATGATTTCTAAAAAAACAAGAGTTTCTAGAAAATGTGTTTTATTTCATAAATGGATTCAACAAAGTATGCACATTCTACGTCATAACGACATTCTATAGTTTGCGCATTCATCCGGAAATAAGAAAAGCTTACTTCCACCGTTTTTTAAAATCACAGCTTCTAGAAGGTTTACATGATTTCTTAAAAAACACGAGTTTTTAGAAAATGTGTTTTATTTCATAAATGGAATCTACAAAGTATGCACATTCTACATCATAACAACTTTCTATAGTTTTCGCATGCATTTGGAAATAAGAAAAGCTTACTTCCACCGTTTTTTAAAATCACAACTTCTAGAAGGTTTACATGATTTCTTAAAAAACACGAGTTTTTAGAAAATGTGTTTTATTTCATAAATGGAATCTACAAAGTATGCACATTCTACGTCATAACGACTTTCTATAGTTTGTGCATGCGTCTGGAAATAAGAAAAGCTTACTTCCCCCGTTTTTTAAAATCACAGCTTCTAGAAGGTTTACATGATTTCTTAAAAAACACGAGTTTTTTGAAAATGTGTTTTATTTCATAAATGGAATCTACAAAGTATGCACATTCTACGTCATAATGACTTTCTATAGTTTGTGCATGCGTCTGGAAATAAGAAAAACTTACTTCCACCGTTTTTTAAAATCACAGCTTCTAGAAGGTTTACATGATATCGTAAAAAACAAGAGTTTTTAGAAAATGTGTTTTATTTCATCAATGGAATCTACAATGTATGCACATTCTACGTCATAACGACTTTCTATAGTTTGCGCATGCGTCCTGAAATAAGAAAAGCTTACTTCCCCCTTTTTTTAAAATCACAGCTTCTAGAAGGTTTACATGATTTCTTAAAAAACACGAGTTTTTAGAAAATGTGTTTTATTTCATAAATGGAATCAACAAAGTATGCACATTCTACGTCATAACGACTTTTTATAGTTTGCGCATGCGTCCGGAAATAAGAAAAGCTTACTTCCACCATTTTTTAAAATCACAGCTTCTGGAATGTTTACATGATTTCTAAAAAAACAAGAGTTTCTAGAAAATGTGTTTTATTTCATAAATGGAATCAACAAAGTATGCACATTCTACGTCATAACGACATTCTATAGTTTGCGCATTCATCCGGAAATAAGAAAAGCTTACTTCCACCGTTTTTTAAAATCACAGCTTCTAGAAGGTTTACATGATTTCTTAAAAAACACGAGTTTTTAGAAAATGTGTTTTATTTCATAAATGGAATCTACAAAGTATGCACATTCTACATCATAACGACTTTCTATAGTTTTCGTATGCATTTGGAAATAAGAAAAGCTTACTTCCCCCGTTTTTTAAAATCACAACTTCTAGAAGGTTACATGATTTCTTAAAAAACACGAGTTTTTAGAAATGTGTTTTATTTCATAAATGGAATCTACAAAGTATGCACATTCTACGTCATAACGACTTTCTATAGTTTGTGCATGCGTCTGGAAATAAGAAAAGCTTACTTCCCCCGTTTTTTAAAATCACAGCTTCTAGAAGGTTTACATGATTTCTTAAAAAACACGAGTTTTTTGAAAATGTGTTTTATTTCATAAATGGAATATACAAAGTATGCACATTCTACGTCATAACGACTTTCTATAGTTTGTGCATGCGTCTGGAAATAAGAAAAGCTTACTTCCCCCGTTTTTTAAAATCACAGCTTCTAGAAGGTTTACATGATTTCTTAAAAAACACGAGTTTTTTGAAAATGTGTTTTATTTCATAAATGGAATCTACAAAGTATGCACATTCTACGTCATAACGACTTTCTATAGTTTGTGCATGCGTCTGGAAATAAGAAAAACTTACTTCCACCGTTTTTTAAAATCACAGCTTCTAGAAGGTTTACATGATTTCTTAAAAAACACGAGTTTTTAGAAAATGTGTTTTATTTCATAAATGGAATCAACAAAGTATGCACATTCTACATCATAACGACTTTCTATTGTTTGCGCATGCGTTTGGAAATAAGAAAAGCTTACTTCCCCCGTTTTTTAAAATCACAGCTTCTAGAAGGTTTACATGATTTCTTAAAAAACACGAGTTTTTAGAAAATGTGTTTTATTTCATAAATGGAATCAACAAAGTATGCACATTCTACGTCATAACGACTTTCTATAGTTTGCGCATGCGTTTGGAAATAAGAAAAGCTTACTTCCCCCGTTTTTTAAAATCACAGCTTCTAGAAGGTTTACATGATTTCTTAAAAAACACGAGTTTTTAGAAAATGTGTTTTATTTCATAAATGGGATTGACAAAGTATGCACATTCTACGTTATAACTATATTCTATAGTTTGCGCATTCGTCCGGAAATAAGAAAAGCTTACTTCCACCGTTTTTTAAAATCACGGCTTCTAGAAGGTTTACATGATTTCTTAAAAAACACGAGTTTTTAGAAAATGTGTTTTATTTCATAAATGGAATCAACAAAGTATGCACATTCTACGTCATAATGACTTTGTATAGTTTGCGCATGCGTCCGGAAATAAGAAAAGCTTACTTCCCCCGTTTTTTAAAATCACAGCTTCTAGAAGGTTTACATGATTTCTTAAAAAACACAAGCTTTTAGAAAATGTGTTTTATTTCATAAATGGAATCAACAAAGTATGCACATTCTACGTCATAACGACTTTCTATAGTTTGTGCATTCGTCCGGAAATAAGAAAAGCTTACTTCCACCGTTTTTTAAAATCACGGCTTCTAGAAGGTTTACATGATTTCGTAAAAAACACGAGTTTTTAGAAAATGTGTTTTATTTCATAAATGGAATCTACAAAGTATGCACATTCTACGTCATAACGACTTTCTATAGTTTGCGCATGCGTCCGGAAATAAGAAAAGCTTACTTCCCTCGTTTTTTAAACTCACAGCTTCTAGAAGGTTTACATGATTTCTTAAAAAACACGAGTTTTTAGAAAATGTGTTTTATTTCATAAATGGAATCAACAAAGTATGCACATTCTACGTCATAACGACTTTCTATAGTTTGCGCATGCGTCCGGAAATAAGAAAAGCTTACTTCCACCGTTTTTTAAAATCACAACTTCTAGAAGGTTTACATGATTTCTTAAAAAACACGAGTTTTTAGAAAATGTGTTTTATTTCATAAATGGAATCGAGAAACTATGCACATTCTACGTCATAACGACTTTCTATACTTTGCGCATGCGTTTGGAAATAAGAAAAGATTACTTCCCCCTTTTTTAAAATCACAGCTTCTAGAAGGTTTACAAGATTTCTTAAAAAACACGAGTTTTTAGAAAATGTGTTTTATTTCATAAATGGAATCGACAAAGTACTCACATTCTACGTCAAAGTATGCACATTCTACGTCATAACGACTTTCTATAGTTTGCGCATTCGTCCGGAAATAAGAAAAGCTTACTTCCACCGTTTTTTAAAATCACAGCTTCTAGAAGGTTTACATGATTTCTTAAAAAACACGAGTTTTTAGAAAATGTGTTTTATTTCATAAATGGAATCGACAAAGTATGCACATTCTAGGTCATAATGACATTCTATAGTTTGCGCATGCGTCCGGAAATAAGAAATGCTTACTTCCACCGTTTTTTTAAATCACAGCTTCTAGAAGGTTTACATGATTTCTTAAAAAACACGATTTTTTAGAAAATGTGTTTTATTTCATAAATTGAATCGAGAAACTATGCACATTCTATGTCATAACGACTTTCTATAGTTTGCGCATGCGTCCGGAAATTAGAAAAGCTTACTTCCACCGTTTTTTAAAATCATAACATCTAGAAGGTTTACATAATTTCGTAAAAAACACGAGTTTTTAGAAAATGTGTTTTATTTCATAAATGGAATCTACAAAGTATGCACATTCTACGTCAAAACGACTTTTTATAGTTTGCGCATGCGTCCGGAAATAAGAAAAGCTTACTTCCCCCGTTTTTTAAAATCACAGCTTCTAGAAGGTTTACATGATTTCTTAAAAAACACGAGTTTTTAGAAAATGTGTTTTATTTCATAAATGGAATCAACAAAGTATGCACATTCTTCGTCATAACGACTTTCTATAGTTTGCGCATGCGTCCGGAAATAAGAAAAGCTTACTTCCACCGTTTTTTAAAATCACATCTTCTAGAAGGTTTACATGATTTCGTAAAAAACACGAGTTTTAGAAAATGTGTTTTATTTCATAAATGGAATCTACAAAGTATGCACATTCTACGTCATAACGACTTTCTATAGTTTGCGCATGCGTCCGGAAGTAAGAAAAGCTTACTTCCCCCGTTTTTTAAAATCACAGCTTCTAGAAGGTTTACATGATTTCGTAAAAAACACGAGTTTTTAGAAAATGTGTTTTATTTCATAAATGGAATCAACAAAGTATGCACATTCTACGTCATAACGACTTTCTATAGTTTGCGCATGCGTTTGGAAATAAGAAAAGCTTACTTCCCCCGTTTTTTAAAATCACAGCTTCTAGAAGGTTTACATGATTTCTTAAAAAACACCAGTTTTTAGAAAATGTGTTTTATTTCATAAATGGAATCAACAAAGTATGCACATTCTACGTCATAACGACTTTCTATAGTTTGCGCATGCCTTTGGAAATAAGAAAAGCTTACTTCCCCCATTTTTTAAAATCACAGCTTCTAGAAGGTTTGCATGATTTCTTAAAAAACACGAGTTTTTAGAAAATGTGTTTTATTTCATAAATGGAATCAACAAAGTATGCACATTCTACGTCATAATGACTTTCTATAGTTTGCGCATGCGTCCGGAAATAAGAAAAGGTTACTTCCCTCGTTTTTTAAAATCACAGCTTCTAGAAGGTTTACATGATTTCTTAAAAAACACGAGTTTTTAGAAAATGTGTTTTATTTCATAAATGGAATCAACAAAGTATGCACATTCTACGTCATAATGACTTTCTATAGTTTGCGCATGTGTTTGGAAATAGGAAAAGCTTACTTCCCCCATTTTTTAAAATCACAGCTTCTAGAAGGTTTACATGGTTTCTTAAAAAACACGAGTTTTTACAAAATGTGTTTTATTTCATAAATGGAATCAACAAAGGATGAACATTCTACGTCATAACGACTTTCTATAGTTTGTGCATGCGTTTGGAAATAAGAAAAGCTTACTTCCCCCGTTTTTTAAAATCACAGCTTCTAGAAGGTTTACATGATTTCTTAAAAAACACGATTTTTTAGAAAATGTGTTTTATTTAATAAATGGAATCAAAAAAGTATGCACATTCTACGTCATAACGACTTGCTATAGTTTGCGCATGCGTTTGGAAATAAGAAAAGCTTACTTCCCCCCATTTTTTAAAATCACAGCTTCTAGAAGGTTTACATGGTTTCGTTAAAAAACACGAGTTTTTGGAAAATGTGTTTTATTTCATAAATTGAATCAACAATGTATGCACATTCTTCATCATAACGACTTTTTATAGTTTGCGCATGCGTCCGGAAATAAGAAAACCTTACTTCCACCATTTTTTAAAATCACAGCTTCTGGAATGTTTACATGATTTCTAAAAAAACAAGAGTTTCTAGAAAATGTGTTTTATTTCATAAATGGATTCAACAAAGTATGCACATTCTACGTCATAACGACATTCTATAGTTTGCGCATTCATCCGGAAATAAGAAAAGCTTACTTCCACCGTTTTTTAAAATCACAGCTTCTAGAAGGTTTACATGATTTCTTAAAAAACACGAGTTTTTAGAAAATGTGTTTTATTTCATAAATGGAATCTACAAAGTATGCACATTCTACATCATAACGACTTTCTATAGTTTTCGCATGCATTTGGAAATAAGAAAAGCTTACTTCCACCGTTTTTTTAAAATCACAACTTCTAGAAGGTTTACATGATTTCTTAAAAAACACGAGTTTTTAGAAAATGTGTTTTATTTCATAAATGGAATCTACAAAGTATGCACATTCTACGTCATAACGACTTTCTATAGTTTGTGCATGCGTCTGGAAATAAGAAAAGCTTACTTCCCCCGTTTTTTAAAATCACAGCTTCTAGAAGGTTTACATGATTTCTTAAAAAACACGAGTTTTTTGAAAATGTGTTTTATTTCATAAATGGAATCTACAAAGTATGCACATTCTACGTCATAATGACTTTCTATAGTTTGTGCATGCGTCTGGAAATAAGAAAAACTTACTTCCACCGTTTTTTAAAATCACAGCTTCTAGAAGGTTTACATGATATCGTAAAAAACAAGAGTTTTTAGAAAATGTGTTTTATTTCATCAATGGAATCTACAATGTATGCACATTCTACGTCATAACGACTTTCTATAGTTTGCGCATGCGTCCTGAAATAAGAAAAGCTTACTTCCCCCTTTTTTTAAAATCACAGCTTCTAGAAGGTTTACATGATTTCTTAAAAAACACGAGTTTTTAGAAAATGTGTTTTATTTCATAAATGGAATCAACAAAGTATGCACATTCTACGTCATAACGACTTTTTATAGTTTGCGCATGCGTCCGGAAATAAGAAAAGCTTACTTCCACCATTTTTTAAAATCACAGCTTCTGGAATGTTTACATGATTTCTAAAAAAACAAGAGTTTCTAGAAAATGTGTTTTATTTCATAAATGGAATCAACAAAGTATGCACATTCTACGTCATAACGACATTCTATAGTTTTCGCATTCATCCGGAAATAAGAAAAGCTTACTTCCACCATTTTTTAAAATCACAGCTTCTAGAAGGTTTACATGATTTCTTAAAAAACACGAGTTTTTAGAAAATGTGTTTTATTTCATAAATGGAATCTACAAAGTATGCACATTCTACATCATAACGACTTTCTATAGTTTTCGTATGCATTTGGAAATAAGAAAAGCTTACTTCCCCCGTTTTTTAAAATCACAACTTCTAGAAGGTTACATGATTTCTTAAAAAACACGAGTTTTTAGAAAATGTGTTTTATTTCATAAATGGAATCTACAAAGTATGCACATTCTACGTCATAACGACTTTCTATAGTTTGTGCATGCGTCTGGAAATAAGAAAAGCTTACTTCCCCCGTTTTTTAAAATCACAGCTTCTAGAAGGTTTACATGATTTCTTAAAAAACACGAGTTTTTTGAAAATGTGTTTTATTTCATAAATGGAATATACAAAGTATGCACATTCTACGTCATAACGACTTTCTATAGTTTGTGCATGCGTCTGGAAATAAGAAAAGCTTACTTCCCCCGTTTTTTAAAATCACAGCTTCTAGAAGGTTTACATGATTTCTTAAAAAACACGAGTTTTTTGAAAATGTGTTTTATTTCATAAATGGAATCTGCAAAGTATGCACATTCTACGTCATAACGACTTTCTATAGTTTGTGCATGCGTCTGGAAATAAGAAAAACTTACTTCCACCGTTTTTTAAAATCACAGCTTCTAGAAGGTTTACATGATTTCTTAAAAAACACGAGTTTTTAGAAAATGTGTTTTATTTCATAAATGGAATCAACAAAGTATGCACATTCTACATCATAACGACTTTCTATTGTTTGCGCATGCGTTTGGAAATAAGAAAAGCTTACTTCCCCCGTTTTTTAAAATCATTGCTTCTAGAAGGTTTACATGATTTCGTAAAAAACACGAGTTTTTAGAAAATGTGTTTTATTTCATAAATGGAATCGACAAAGTATGCACATTCTACGTCATAACGACTTTCTATAGTTTGCACATGAGTCCCGAAGTAAGAAAAGCTTACTTCCCCCGTTTTTTAAAATCACAGCTTCTAGAAGGTTTACATGGTTTCTTAAAAAACACGAGTTTTTAGAAAATGTGTTTTATTTCATAAATCGAATCAACAATGTATGCACATTCTACGTCATAACGACTTTCTATAGTTTGCGCATGCATTTGGAAATAAGAAAAGCTTACTTCCCCCCGTTTTTTAAAATCACAGCTTCTAGAAGGTTTACATGATTTCTTAAAAAACACGAGTTTTTATTAAATGTGTTTTATTTCATAAATGGAATCAACAAAGTATGCACATTCTACGTCATAACGACTTTCTATAGTTTGCGCATGCGTTTGGAAATAAGAAAAGCTTACTTCCCCCGTTTTTTAAAATCACAGCTTCTAGAAGGTTTACATGATTTCTTAAAAAACACGAGTTTTTAGAAAATGTGTTTTATTTCATAAATGGGATTGACAAAGTATGCACATTCTACGTCATAACTATATTCTATAGTTTGTGCATTCGTCCGGAAATAAGAAAAGCTTACTTCCACCGTTTTTTAAAATCACGGCTTCTAGAAGGTTTACATGATTTCTTAAAAAACACGAGTTTTTAGAAAATGTGTTTTATTTCATAAATGGAATCAACAAAGTATGCACATTCTACGTCATAATGACTTTGTATAGTTTGCGCATGCGTCCGGAAATAAGAAAAGCTTACTTCCCCCGTTTTTTAAAATCACAGCTTCTAGAAGGTTTACATGATTTCTTAAAAAACACGTGCTTTTAGAAAATGTGTTTTATTTCATAAATGGAATCAACAAAGTATGCACATTCTACGTCATAACGACTTTCTATAGTTTTTGCATTCGTCCGGAAATAAGAAAAGCTTACTTCCACCGTTTTTTAAAATCACGGCTTCTAGAAGGTTTACATGATTTCGTAAAAAACACGAGTTTTTAGAAAATGTGTTTTATTTCATAAATGGAATCAACAAAGTATGCACATTCTACGTCATAACGAATTTCTATAGTTTGCGCATGCGTCCGGAAATAAGAAAAGCTTACTTCCCTCGTTTTTTAAACTCACAGCTTCTAGAAGGTTTACATGATTTCTTAAAAAACACGAGTTTTTAGAAAATGTGTTTTATTTCATAAATGGAATCAACAAAGTATGCACATTCTACGTCATAACGACTTTCTATAGTTTGCGCATGCGTCCGGAAATAAGAAAAGCTTACTTCCACCGTTTTTTAAAATCACAACTTCTAGAAGGTTTACATGATTTCTTAAAAAACACGAGTTTTTAGAAAATGTGTTTTATTTCATAAATGGAATCGAGAAACTATGCACATTCTACGTCATAACGAATTTCTATACTTTGCGCATGCGTTTGGAAATAAGAAAAGATTACTTCCCCCTTTTTTAAAATCACAGCTTCTAGAAGGTTTACAAGATTTCTTAAAAAACACGAGTTTTTAGAAAATGTGTTTTATTTCATAAATGGAATCGACAAAGTACTCACATTCTACGTCAAAGTATGCACATTCTACGTCATAACGACTTTCTATAGTTTGCGCATTCGTCCGGAAATAAGAAAAGCTTACTTCCACCGTTTTTTAAAATCACAGCTTCTAGAAGGTTTACATGATTTCTTAAAAAACACGAGTTTTTAGAAAATGTGTTTTATTTCATAAATGGAATCGACAAAGTATGCACATTCTAGGTCATAATGACTTTCTATAGTTTGCGCATGCGTCCGGAAATAAGAAATGCTTAC
This sequence comes from Larix kaempferi, assembly GCA_027924585.1. Taxonomy (NCBI): domain Eukaryota; kingdom Viridiplantae; phylum Streptophyta; class Pinopsida; order Pinales; family Pinaceae; genus Larix; species Larix kaempferi. Next base: position 585,998 of record BSBM01001572.1, read on the forward strand.
TTCCACCGTTTTTTTAAAATCACAGCTTCTAGAAGGTTTACATGATTTCTTAAAAAACACGATTTTTTAGAAAATGTGTTTTATTTCATAAATGGAATCGAGAAACTATGCACATTCTATGCCATAACGACTTTCTATAGTTTGCGCATGCGTCCGGAAATTAGAAAAGCTTACTTCCACCGTTTTTTAAAATCATAACATCTAGAAGGTTTACATAATTTCGTAAAAAACACGAGTTTTTAGAAAATGTGTTTTATTTCATAAATGGAATCTACAAAGTATGCACATTCTACGTCATAACGACTTTCTATAGTTTGTGCATGCGTCCGGAAATAAGAAAAGCTTACTTCCCCCGTTTTTTAAAATCACAGCTTCTAGAAGGTTTACATGATTTCTTAAAAAACATGAGTTTTTAGAAAATGTGATTTATTTCATAAATGGAATCAACAAAGTATGCACATTTTACATCATAATGACTTTCTATAGTTTGCGCATGCGTTTGGAAATAAGAAAAGCATACTTCCCCCGTTTTTTAAAATCACAACTTCTAGAAGGTTTACATGATTTCTTAAAAAACACGAGTTTTTAGAAAATGTGTTTTATTTCATAAATGGAATCGACAAAGTATGCACATTCTATGTCATAACGACTTTCTATAGTTTGCGCATGCATCCGGAAATTAGAAAAGCTTACTTCCACCGTTTTTTAAAATCACAGCTTCTAGAAGGTTTACATGATTTCGTAAAAAACATGAGTTTTTAGAAAATGTGTTTTATTTCATAAATGGAATCGACAAAGTATGCACATTCTACGTCATAATGGCTTTCTATAGTTTGCACATGAGTCCGGAAGTAAGAAAAGCTTACTTCCCCCCGTTTTTTAAAATCACAGCTTCTAGAAGGTTTATATGATTTCTTAAAAAACACGAGTTTTTAGAAAATGTATTTTATTTCATAAATGGAATCAACAAAGTATGCACATTCTACGTCATAACGACTTTCTATAGTTTGCGCATGCGTTTGGAAATAAGAAAAGCTTACTTCCCCCATTTTTTAAAATCACAGCTTCTAGAAGGTTTGCATGATTTCTTAAAAAACACGACTTTTTAGAAAATGTGTTTTATTTCATAAATGGAATCAACAAAGTATGCGCATTCTACGTCATAACGACTTTCTATAGTTTGCGCATTCGTCCGGAAATAAGAAAAGCTTACATCCACCATTTTTTTCAAATCACAGCTTCTAGAAGGTTTACATGATTTCTAAAAAAACATGAGTTTTTAGAAAATGTGTTTTTATTTCATAAATGGAATCAACAAAGTATGCACATTCTATGTCATAACGACATGCTATAGTTTGCGCATTCGTCCAGAAATAAGAAAAGCTTACTTCCACCGTTTTTTAAAATCACAGCTTCTAGAAGGTTTACATGATTTCTTAAAAAGCAGGAATTTTTAGAAAATGTGTTTTATTTCATAAATGGAATCAACAAAGTATGCACATTCTACGTCATAACGACTTTCCATAGTTTGCGCATTCGTCCGGAAATAAGAAAAGCTTACTTCCCCTGTTTTTTAAAATCACAGCTTCTAGAAGGTTTACATGATTTCGTAAAAAAAACGGGTTTTTAGAAAATGTGTTTTATTTCATAAATGGAATCTACAAAGTATGCACATTCTACATCATAACGACTTTCTATAGTTTGCGCATGCGTCCGGAAATAAGAAAAGCTTACTTCCACCGTTTTTTTAAATCACAGCTTCTAGAAGCTTTACATGATTTTCTTAAAAAACATGAGTTTTTAGAAAATGTGTTTTATTTAAAAAATGGAATCAACAAAGTATACAAATTCTACGTCATAACGACTTTCTATAGTTTGCGCATTCGTCCGGAAATAAGAAAAGCTTACTTCCACTGTTTTTTAAAATCACATCTTCTAGAAGGTTTACATGATTTCTTAAAAAACACGAGTTTTTAGAAAATGTGTTTTATTTCATAAATGGAATCAACAAAGTATGCACATTCTACGTCATAACGACTTTCTATAGTTTGCGCATGTGTCCGGAAATAAGAAAAGCTTACTTCCACCGTTTTTTAAAATCACAGCTTCTAGAAGGTTTACATGATTTCGTAAAAAACACGAGTTTTTAGAAAATGTCTTTCATTTCATAAATGGAATCTACAAAGTACGCACATTCTATGATATAACAACTTTCTATAGTTTGCGCATGCGTCCGGAAATAAGAAAAGCTTACTTCCACCGTTTTTTAAAATCACAGCTTCTAGAAGGTTTACATGATTTCTTAAAAAACACGAGTTTTTAGAAAATGTGTTTTATTTGATAAATGGAATCAACAAAGTATGCACATTCTACGTCATAATGACTTTTTATAGTTTGCGCATGCGTTTGGAAATAAGAAAAGCTTACTTCCCCCGTTTTTTAAAATCACAGCGTCTAGAAGGTTTACATGATTTCTTAAAAAACACGAGTTTTTAGAAAATGTGTTTTATTTCCTAAATGGAATCAACAAAGTATGCACATTCTACGTCATGACGTCTTTCTACAGTTTGCCCATTCGTCCGGAAATAAGGAAAGCTTACTTCCACCGTTTTTTAAAATCACGGCTTCTAGAAGGTTTACATGATTTCGTAGACAACACGAGGTTTTAGAAAATGTGTTTTATTTCATAAATGGAATCGACAAAGTATGCACATTCTACGTCATAACGACTTTCTATAGTTTGCGCATGCGTATGGAAATAAGAAAAGCTTACTTCCCCCGTTTTTTAAGATCACAGCTTCTAGAAGGTTTACATGATTTCTTAAAAAACACGAGTTTTTAGAAAAAGTGTTTTATTTCATAAATGGAATCAACAAAGTATGCACATTCTACATCATAACGACTTTCAATAGTTTGCACATGCGTTTGGAAATAAGAAAAGCTTACTTCCCCCATTTTTTAAAATCACAGCTTCTGGAAGGTTTACATGATTTCTTAAAAAACACGAGTTTTTACAAAATGTGTTTTATTTCATAAATGGAATCAACAAAGTATGCACATTCTACGTCATAAGGACTTTCTATAGTTTGCGCATGCGTCCGGAAATAAGAAAAGCTTACTTCCACCATTTTTTAAAATCACAGCTTCTAGAAGGTTTACATGATTTCGTAAAAAACACGAGTTTTTAGAAAATGTCTTTTATTTCATAAATGGAATCTACACAGTATGCACATTCTATGATATAACGACTTTCTATAGTTTGCGCATGCGTCCGGAAATAAGAAAAGCTTACTTCCCCCGTTTTTTAAAATCACAGCTTCTAGAAGGTTTACATGATTTCTTAAAAAACACGAGTTTTTAGAAAATGTGTTTTATTTCATAAATGGAATCAACAAAGTATACACATTCTACGTCATAACGACTTTCTATAGTTTGCGCATGCTTCCGGAAATAAGAAAAGCTTACTTCCACCGTTTTTTAAAATCACAACTTCTAGAAGGTTTACATGATTTTGTAAAAAACACGAGTTTTTACAAAATGTGTTTTATTTCATCAATGGAATCTACAAAGTATGCACATTCTACGATATAACGACTTTCTATAGTTTGCGCATGCGTCCGGAAATAAGAAAAGCTTACTTCCCCCGTTTTTTAAAATCACAGCTTCTAGAAGGTTTACATGATTTCTTAAAAAACACGAGTTTTTAGAAAATGTGTTTTATTTCATAAATGGAATCAACAAAGTATGCACATTCTACGTCATAACGACTTTCTATAGTTTGCGCATGCATTTGGAAATAACAAAAGCTTACTTCCCCCGTTTGTTAAAATCACAGCTTCTAGAAGGTTTACATGATTTCTTAAAAAACACGAGTTTTTACAAAATGTGTTTTATTTCATAAATGGAATCAACAAAGTATCCACATTCTATGTCATAACGACTTTCTATAGTTTTCGCATGCGTCCGGAAATAAGAAAAGCTTACTTCCACCGTTTTTTAAAATCACAGCTTCTAGAAGGTTTACATGATTTCTTAAAAAACATGAGTTTTTAGAAAATGTGTTTTATTTCATAAATGGAATCAACAAAGTATACACATTCTACGTCATAACGACTTTCTATAGTTTGCGCATTCGTCCGGAAATAAGAAAAGCTTACTTCCACCGTTTTTTAAAATCATAGCTTCTAGAAGGTTTACATGATTTCTTAAAAAACAGGAGTTTTTAGAAAATGTGTTTTATTTCATAAATTGAATCTACAAAGTATGCACATTCTACGCCATTACGACTTTCTATAGTTTGCGCATGCGTCCGGAAATAAGAAAAGCTTACTTCCACCATTTTTTAAAATCACAGCTTCTAGAAGGTTTACATGATTTCCTAAAAAACATGAGTTTTTAGAAAATGTGTTTTATTTCATAAATGGAATCAACAAAGTATGCACATTCTACGTCTTACATACTTTCTATAGTTTGCGCATGCATTTGGAAATAAGAAAAGCTTACTTCCCCCGTTTTTTAAAATCACAACTTCTAGAAGGTTTACATGATTTCGTAAAGAAAACGAGTTTTTAGAAAATGTGTTTTGTTTCATAAATGGAATCAACAAAGTATGCACATTCTACGTCATAACGACTTTCTATAGTTTGCGCATGCGTCCGGAAATAAGAAAATCTTACTTCCCCCGTTTTTTAAAATCACAGCTTCTAGAAGGTTTACATGGTTTCTTAAAAAACACGAGTTTTTAAAAATGTGTTTTATTTCATAAATAGAAGCAACAAAGTATGCACCTTCTACGTCATAACGACTTTCTATAGTTAGTCCATTCGTCCGGAAATAAGAAAAGCTTACTTCCACCGTTTTTTAAAATCACAGCTTCTAGAAGGTTTACATGATTTCTTAAAAAACACGAGTTTTTAGAAAATGTGCATTATTTCATAAATGGAATCTACAAAGTATGCACATTCTACGTCATAACGACTTTCTATAGTTTACGCATGCGTCCGGAAATAACAAAAGCTTACTTCCACCATTTTTTAAAATCATAGCTTCTAGAAGGTTTACATGATTTCTTAAAAAACATGAGTTTTTAGAAAATGTGTTTTATTTCATAAATGGAATCAACAAAGTATGCACATTCTACCTCATAACGACTTTCTATAGTTTGCGCATGCGTCCGGAAATAAGAAAAGTTTATTTCCCCCGTTTTTTAAAATCACAGCTTCTAGAAGGTTTACATGATTTCGTAAAAAACACGAGATTCTAGAAAATGTGTTTTATTTCATAAATGGAATCAACAAAGTATGCACATTCTACGTCATAACGACTTTCTATAGTTTGCGCATGCGTCCGGAAATAAGAAAAGCTTACTTCCACCGTTTTTTAAAATCACAGCTTCTAGAAGGTTTACATGATTTCGTAAGAAACACATGTTTTTAGAAAATGTGTTTTATTTCATAAATGGAATCAACAAAGTATGCACATTCTACGTCATAACGAATTTCTATAGTTTGTGCATGCCTCCTGAAATAAGAAAAGCTTACTTCCCCCGTTTTTTAAAATCACAGCTTCTAGAAGGTTTACATGATTTCTTAAAAAACACGAGTTTTTAGAAAATGTGTTTTATTTCATAAATGGAATCAAAAAAGTATGCACATTCTACGTCATAACGACTTTCTATAGTTTGCGCATGCGTTTGGAAATAAGAAAAGCTTACTTCCACCGTTTTTTAAAATCACAGCTTCTAGAAGGTTTACATGATTTTTTTAAAAACACGAGTTTTTAGAAAATGTGTTTTATTTCATAAATGGAATCAACAGAGTATGCACATTCTACGTCATAACGAGTTTCTATAGTTTGCGCATTCGTCCGGAAATAATAAAAGCTTACTTCCACCGTTTTTTAAAATCACAGCTTCTAGAAGGTTTACATGATTTCTTAAAAAACACGAGTTTTTAGAAAATGTGTTTTATTTCATAAATGGAATCAGCAAAGTATAAATATTCTACGTCATATAGACTTTCTATAGTTTGCGCATTCGTCCGGAAATAATAAAAGCTTACTTCCACCGTTTTTTAAAATCACAGCTTCTAGAAGGTTTACATGATTTCTTAAAAAACACGAGTTTTTTAGGAAATGTGTTTTATTTCATAAATGGAATCAACAAGGTATGCACATTCTACGTCATAACGACTTTCTATAGATTGTGCATGCGTTTGGAAATAAGAAAAGCTTACTTCCCCCTTTTTTTAAAATCGCAGCTTCTAGAAGGTTTACATGATCTCTTAAAAAACACGACTTTTAAGAAAATGTGTTTTATTTCATAAATGGAATCAACAAAGTATGCACATTCTACGTCATAACGACTTTCTATAGTTTGCGCATGCGTTTGGAAATAAGAAAAGCTTACTTCCCCCGGTTTTTAAAATCACAGCTTCTAGAAGGTTTACATGATTTCGTAAAAAACACGAGTTTTTAGAAAATGTGTTTTATTTCATAAATGGAATCAACAAAGTATGCACATTCTACGTCATAACGACTTTCTATAGTTTGCGCATGCGTTTGGAAATAAGAAAATCTTACTTCCACCGTTTTTTAAAATCACAGCTTCTAGAAGGTTTACATGATTTCTTAAAAAACACGAGTTTTTTAGGAAATGTGTTTTATTTCATAAATGGAATCAACAAGGTATGCACATTCTACGTCATAACGACTTTCTATAGCTTGTGCATGCGTTTGGAAATAAGAAAAGCTTACTTCCCCCTTTTTTTAAAATCGCAGCTTCTAGAAGGTTTACATGATCTCTTAAAAAACACGACTTTTAAGAAAATGTGTTTTATTTCATAAATGGAATCAACAAAGTATGCACATTCTACGTCATAACGACTTTCTATAGTTTGCGCATGCGTTTGGAAATAAGAAAAGCTTACTTCCCCCGGTTTTTAAAATCACAGCTTCTAGAAGGTTTACATGATTTCGTAAAAAACACGAGTTTTTAGAAAATGTGTTTTATTTCATAAATGGAATCAACAAAGTATGCACATTCTACGTCATAACGACTTTCTATAGTTTGCGCATGCGTTTGGAAATAAGAAAATCTTACTTCCACCGTTTTTTAAAATCACAGCTTCTAGAAGGTTTACATGATTTCTTAAAAAACACGAGTTTTTAGAAAATGTGTTTTATTTCATAAATGGAATCAACAAAGTATGCACATTCTACGTCATAACGACTTTCTATAGTTTGCGCATGCGTCCGGAAATAAGAAAATCTTACTTCCACCGTTTTTTAAAATCACAGCTTCTAGAAGGTTTACATGATTTCTTAAAAAACTAGAGTTTTTAGAAAACGTGTTTTATTTCATAAAAGGAATCAACAAAGTATACACATTCTACGTCATAATGACTTTCTATAGTTTTCGCATTCGTTTGGAAATAAGAAAAGCTTACTTCCACCGTTTTTTAAAATCACAGCTTCTAGAAGGTTTACATGATTTCGTAAAAAAACACGAGTTTTTAGAAAATGTGTTTTATTTCATAAATGGAATCAACAAAGTATGCACATTCTACGTCATAACGACTTTCTATAGTTTGCGCATGCGTTTGGAAATAAGAAAAGCTTACTTCCACCGTTTTTTAAAATCACAGCTTCTAGAAGGTTTACATTATTTCTTAAAAAACACGAGTTTTTTGAAAATGTGTTTTATTTCATAAATGGAATCTACAAAGTATGCACATTCTACGTCATAATGACTTTCTATAGTTTGCGCATGCATTTGGAAATAAGAAAAGCTTACTTCCCCCGTTTTTTAAAATCACAGCTTCTAGAAGGTTTACACGATTTCTTAAAAAACACGAGTTTTTAGGAAATGTGTTTTATTTCATAAATGGAATCAACAAAGTATGCACATTCTACGTCATAACGACTTTCTATAGTTTGCGCATGCCTTTGGAAATAGGAAAAGCTTACTTCCACCGTTTTTTAAAAACACAGCTTCTAGAAGGTTTACATGATTTCTTAAAAAACACGAGTTTTTAGAAAATGTGTTTTATTTCATAAATGGAATCAACAAAGTATAACTATTCTACGTCATAACAACTTTCTATAGTTTGTGCATTCGTCCGGAAATAAGAAAAGCTTACTTCCACCCTTTTTTAAAATCACAGCTTCTAGAAGGTTTACATGATTTCGTAAAAAACACGAGTTTTTAGAAAATGTGTTTTATTTCATAAATGGAAATAACAAAGTATAAATATTCTACGTCATAACAACTTTCTATAGTTTGCGCATGCCTTTGGAAATAAGAAAAGCTTACTTCCACCGTTTTTTAAAAACACAGCTTCTAGAAGGTTTACATGATTTCTTAAAAAACACGAGTTTTTAGAAAATGTGTTTTATTTCATAAATGGAATCAACAAAGTATAACTATTCTACGTCATAACAACTTTCTATAGTTTGCGCATTCGTCCGGAAATAAGAAAAGCTTACTTCCACCATTTTTTAAAATCACAGCTTCTAGAAGGTTTACATGATTTCTTAAAAAACACGAGTTTTTAGGAAATGTGTTTTATTTCATAAATGGAATCAACAAAGTATGCACATTCTACGTCATAATGATTTTCTATAGTTTGTGCATGCGTTTGGAAATAAGAAAAGCTTACTTCCCCCGTTTTTTAAAATCACCGCTTCTAGAAGGTTTACATGATTTCTTAAAAAACATGAGTTTTTAGAAAATGTGTTTTATTTCATAAATGGAATCAACAAAGTATGCACATTCTACATCATAACGACTTTCTATAGTTTGCGCATGCGTCCGGAACTAAGAAAAACTTATTTCCACCGTTTTTTAAAATCACAGCTTCTAGAAGGTTTACATGATTTCTTAAAAAACATGAGTTTTTAGGAAATGTGTTTTATTTCATAAATGGAATGAACAAAGTATGCACATTCTACCTCATAGTGACTTTCTGTAGTTTGCGCATGCATTTGGAAATAAGAAAAGCTTACTTCCACCGTTTTTTAAAATCACAGCTTCTAGAAGGTTTACATGATTTCTTAAAAAACACGAGTTTTTAGAAAATGTGTTTTATTTCATAAATGGAATCAACAAAGTATGCACATTCTACGTCATAACGACTTTCTATAGTTTACGTATGCGTCCGGAAATAAGAAAATCTTACTTCCCCCGTTTTTTAAAATCACAGCTTCTAGAAGGTTTACATGATTTCTTAAAAAACACGAGTTTTTAGAAAATGTGTTTTATTTCATAAATGGAATCAACAAAGTATGCACATTCTACGTCATAACGCCTTTCTATAGTTTGAGCATACGTCCGGAAATAAGAAAAGCTTACTTCCACCGTTTTTTAAAATCACAGCGTCTACAAGGTTTACATGATTTCGTAAAAAACACGAGTTTTTAGAAAATGTGTTTTGTTTCATAAATGGAATCTACAAAGTATGCACATTCTACGTCATAACGACTTTCTATAGTTTGCGCATGCGTCCGGAAATAAGAAAATCTTATTTCCCCGTTTTTTAAAATCACAGCTTCTAGAACATTGACATGATTTCTTAAAAAACACGAGTTTTTAGAAAATGTGTTTTATTTCATAAATGGAATCAACAAAGTATGCACATTCTACGTCATAACGACTTTCTATAGTTTGCGCATGCGTCCGGAAATAATAAAAGCTTACTTCCCCCTTTTTTTAAAATCACAGCTTCTAGAAGGTTTACATGATTTCTTAAAAAACACGAGTTTTTAGAAAATGTGTTTTATTTCATAAATGGAATCAAAAAAGTATGCACATTCTACGTCATAACTCCTTTCTATAGTTTGTGCATGCGTCCGGAAATAAGAAAAGCTTACTTCCACCGTTTTTTAAAATCACAGCTTCTAGAAGGTTTACATGATTTTGTAAAAAACATGAGTTTTTTGAAAATGTGTTTTATTTCATAAATGGAATCAACAAAGTATGCACATTCTACGTAATAACGACTTTCTATAGTTTGCGAATGCGTCCGGAAATAAGAAAAGCTTACTTCCCCCGTTTTTTAAAATCACCGCTTCTACAAGGTTTACATGATTTCTTAAAAAACACGAGTTTTTAGAAAGTGTGTTTTATTTCATAAATGGAATCAACAAAGTATGCACATTCTACTTCATAACGACTTTCTATAGTTTGCGCATGCGTCCGGAAATAAGAAAAGCTTACTTCCACCATTTTTTAAAATCACAGCTTCTAGAAGGTTTACATGATTTCGTAAGAAACACATGTTTTTAGAAAATGTGTTTTACTTCATAAATGGAATCAACAAAGTATGCACATTCTACGTCATAACGAATTTCTATAGTTTGTGCATGCCTCCTGAAATAAGAAAAGCTTACTTCCCCCGTTTTTTAAAATCACAGCTTCTAGAAGGTTTACATGATTTCTTAAAAAAAACGAGTTTTTAGAAAATGTGTTTTATTTCATAAATGGAATCAACAAAGTATGCACATTCTACGTCATAACGACTTTCTATAGTTTGCGCATGCGTTTGGAAATAAGAAAAGCTTACTTCCACCGTTTTTTAAAATAACAGCTTCTAGAAGGTTTACATGATTTTTTAAAAAACACGAGTTTTTAGAAAATGTGTTTTATTTCATCAATGGAATCAACAGAGTATGCACATTCTACGTCATAACGAGTTTCTATAGTTTGCGCATTCGTCCGGAAATAAGAAAAGCTTACTTCCACCGTTTTTTAAAATCACAGCTTCTAGAAGGTTTACATGATTTCTTAAAAAACACGAGTTTTTAGAAAATGTGTTTTATTTCATAAATGGAATCAGCAAAGTATAAATATTCTACGTCATATAGACTTTCTATAGTTTGCGCATTCGTCCGGAAATAAGAAAAGCTTACTTCCACCGTTTTTTAAAATCACAGCTTCTAGAAGGTTTACATGATTTCTTAAAAAACACGAGTTTTTAGGAAATGTGTTTTATTTCATAAATGGAATCAACAAGGTATGCACATTCTACGTCATAACGACTTTCTATAGCTTGCGCATGCGTTTGGAAATAAGAAAAGCTTACTTCCCCCTTTTTTTAAAATCGCAACTTCTAGAAGGTTTACATGATTTCTTAAAAAACACGACTTTTAAGAAAATGTGTTTTATTTCATAAATGGTATCAACAAAGTATGCACATTCTGTTAAAATTCAAGATGCTAAGACAGAAAATAGCAGCATTACATTCCATTTCACAATAATAGCATATACAGGATCACTGAAGAAACAACAAGCACAGCATAAACACAAGAGACAGAGATTTATCCTGGGAAACCCTCATGGGGTAGAAAACCCAGCAAAGCTTCCTCAATATAGATGACCAGCAATATACAAAGATGAAACCCTGAGACATGATCTCCTCCTCCACAATAGCAGACCTCTCCTCCACAAGTGCTCTATCCTCAAGTGAGTGAATGTGTATAATGAGGAACACACCTCCTCTATTTATACACTACTCTGATATGTATTTTACACAAGTACATGTAGGCTCGTATTTAACCATTAGGTTAAATACCCCATTATAACTTACTGGGCCGACCCCTCTAGGGTGGTCTAATAACCCTTTGACCCACATAACACATACAGGGCCGACCCCCACTAGGGAAGTCTAATAACCCAAGTTACCACATTCCGACGGAGGAATAAACATCTCCGGATATACAATAAGATCTTCACGGAGGAATGAATCATCTCCGGAATAATAAAGTACAAATATAATATTCTTTGAAGTTACAATATCTCAACACTCCCCCTTAACGAGAAGGATATTATAACAGCATCTGCACGAGCAAGGAGTCATCAACATCATACATGATACATCTATAAATCATTGGAAGCTTTCTCAACATCATCAGTAACTCAACCAGTTACTGGAATATCTTCAATACTGGAACATCAACATCTTCAGTACTGAGTCTTTATCTTCTGCAGCACTCAAACAGCTACAGCAACATCAATATCTGAATCCTCACGATTGTCAGCATCGCCATCACACGATCATCAGCATCGTCATCACATGATCAACAACATCGTCATCTCACTATCATCAACATCGTCATCACACGATCATCAACATCGTCATCTCACGATCATCAGCATCGTCATCACACGATCATCAGCATCGTCATCTCACGATCATCAGCATCGTCATCATACGATCATCAACATCGTCATCTCACGATCATCAGCATCGTCATCACACGATCATTAGCATCGTCATCTTACGATCATCTGCATCGTTATCTCACGATCATCAGCATTGTCATATCATCTCAATCTACAGCATCTGGATCATCTCGATCTACAGCATCTGGATCATCACGATCTACAACATCTGGATCATCTCGATCTACAGCATCTGGATCATCTCGATCTATAACATCTGGATCATCTCGATCTACAACATCTGGATCATCTCGATCTACAGCATCTGGATCATCTCGATCTACAGCATCTGGATCATCTCGATCTACAACATAAGTATCCTCAACCATACAAGTACATTAATCAATACATGTGTCATCAAAAGTATGTATTCTCACCAATACATCTATCATCAAAACATGTATTCTTACTAATACATATATCATCAAAAGCATGTATTCTCACTAATACATCTATCATCAAAAGCATGTATTCTCACTAATACATCTATCATCAAAAGCATGTATTCTCACTAATACATCTATCATCAAAAGCATGTATTCTCACTAATACATCTATCAATACAAGTATCCACACTGATACAAGTATACACAACAGCAGCATACCCTGCAACACACATGATCCAATTACGGGATGGTCAATCCCTCTCACTTTAGGACATAGGTCCAAGGATGATACAATCCTGATCCACTTATGGGATGATCAATCCCTCTCAATTTAAGACATCTCTCATGTCTATGGATGATGCAATCCAGATCAACTTACAGGATGATCAATCCTTATCCTTTTAAGACACCTCACCATGTCTAAGGATGATGCAATCCCGAATCAACTTACAGGATGATTAGTCCTTATCACTTTAAGACACCTTACCATGTCTAGGGATGATGCAATCCCAATCTACTTACAAGATGATTAGTCCTTATCACTTTAAGACACCTCACCATGTCTAGGGATGATGCAATCCCAATCTACTTACAGGATGATTAGTCCTTATCACTTTAAGACACCTCACCATGTCTAGGGACGATGCAATCCCAATCTACTTACAGGATGATTAGTCCTTATCACTTTAAGACACCTCACCATGTCTAGGGACGATGCAATCCCAATCTACTTACAGGATGATTAGTCCTTATCACTTTAAGACACCTCACCATGTCTAGGGACGATGCAATCCCAATCTACTTACAGGATGATTAGTCCTTATCACTTTAAGACACCTCACCATGTCTAGGGACGATGCAATCCCAATCTACTTACAGGATGATTAGTCCTTATCACTTTAAGACACCTCACCATGTCTAGGGACGATGCAATCCCAATCTACTTACAGGATGATTAGTCCTTATCACTTTAAGACACTTCACCATGTCTAGGGACGATGCAATCCCAATCTACTTACAGGAGGATTAGTCCTTATCACTTTAAGACACCTCACCATGTCTAGGGACGATGCAATCCCAATCTACTTACAGGATGATTAGTCCTTATCACTTTAAGACACCTCACCATGTCTAGGGACGATGCAATCCCAATCTACTTACAGGATGATTAGTCCTTATCACTTTAAGACACTTCACCATGTCTAGGGACGATGCAATCCCAATCTACTTACAGGAGGATTAGTCCTTATCACTTTAAGACACCTCACCATGTCTAGGGACGATGCAATCCCAATCTACTTACAGGATGATTAGTCCTTATCACTTTAAGACAAGTCTCATGTCTAGGGACGATGCAATCCCATCACGTACATTTTGAACCCAGTTCATGGACGATGCAGTCCTCACGTACATTTTGAACCCAGTTCATGGACGATGCAGTCCTCACGTACATTTTGAACCCAGTTCATGGACGATGCAGTCCTCACGTACATTTTGAACCCAGTTCATGGACGATGCAGTCCTCACGTACATTTTGAACCCAGTTCATGGACGATGCAGTCCTCACGTACATTTTGAACCCAGTTCATGGACGATGCAGTCCTCACGTACATTTTGAACCCAGTTCATGGACGATGCAGTCCTCACGTACATTTTGAACCCAGTTCATGGACGATGCAGTCCTCACGTACATTTTGAACCCAGTTCATGGACGATGCAGTCCTCACGTACATTTTGAACCCAGTTCATGGACGATGCAGTCCTCACGTACATTTTGAACTAGTGGTTCCGGGATGATGCAATCCCCATCACTTTATTCTCGAAGACCATACGTCTACGGATCAATTCAGGGACCAAGGTCCGGGGATGATACAATCCCCACTTCTCGGAGACCTTATGTCTACGGCTCTCTTTAGGACTGAAAGTCCAGGGATGATCCAATCCCCTCAACTGTCCACTAAGGACTTCATTCTCGGAGACCTCACGTCTACGGCTCTCTTTAGGACTGAAAGTCCAGGGATGATCCAATCCCTTCAACTGTCCACTAAGGACTTCATTCTCGGAGACCTCACGTCTACGGCTCTCTTTAGGACTGAAATTCCAGGGATGATCCAATCCCTTTTCTTTCTCGGAGACACCTGTCTACGGCTCACTTTAGAACAAGTGTTCAAGGATGATACAATCCCCACATGTATTCTCATCAATATACTATCGATCCTGGGAACCCATACAGAACCTGATTCACACTTCTTCTTTAATTGCACCATTAAGAGAATGGTCTTATCTAGCCACTTGGAGCAAACATCTCATCATGATTCTCTTCCTCTTTCTAAGAGAATCTTCTAGCCACAAGCCTTCTATATTTTGTTTGATTTGTAAATCTTCTTGTTGAACATCCATCACTTGTTCGGTGTTCATTATTCTTCATGATCTTTCCTACAAAACAAAATTAAGTACATGATTAGTAATCCTTCATAATCATGAAATCATGATAACCTATTATGCATACAGATATCATTTATATAGTTATGCAACTATCTTGACCAATACTTTGGCACAACACTTTCCCATATCCTGTATGCATACAGTGGCTATCTAGATGCCTTCCATCTCTACCAGAACATACTATCGAGAGTGTGCACAGCTCTCAGCATGTCAGCAAAGAGGTTTCATTCTAGACAAGCAACAATGGAATGTTTGTCCAACTTACCAATCATATGCATATTAGTAGTATAATGTTCAATGCTCTATGAATGTTTGCACTCAGCATGATATGTTATAGGAATACAAATATGCATACAAGAAATATCATTTACTATTTCAAATAACAACTCAAATACTTATCTTTTATGTTTGTGTGGTTGCCTCCCGCTTGATCTTCTATATGTCCTTTGAACTTCTATTCATTCTGTACCACTGTGCATGCTCAAGTGTGCACTAGTGTCATCCTCATGATCTCATACACAAACATTCATTCATTAGTATATTCTCAAAACATTCTAATTCTAAATAATCTTGAATATGTATAGTCATGATCATTAGTATTCAGGGTTTCAAGTAAGTCTTCTTTTACTCACGCATATTCTTGTTTGATCATAGTACTCTTCTGGTTAATTAAATCATGCATAAACCCTTGATTACTAACTTTATGAATAAGCATAACCAATCATATCAAGTATACTTATATAAGGGATCCTAACACAAGGTAAGATTCATGGGAAACATACCTGGATTAGTATACCTACTTGGTTATGTACAACATACCTAAACAATCTCTTCAATGATTTAGAGATCCTGAGCTAGAACCTGCATGTCTCATAGGTTAAGCATAATATAACAAAGTCATACATACCTCGTAAGTAGAACAAAGATTATGGATGAGTCTTTGTCTTCATGTTTTCATGGTCATGGAACCTGATTTGTCTTTTGTGATGTACCTGTATCTTGTTAGCAGACAACATCAACCTCACACAACATCATAATGCATTAGTACAATCATAAGTGTCAACACCCTAACCAATGAATATCTTCTATCATGCATTCATAATTTTGTTAAGGTTATACGACAAATCTAAAATCAAAATTGTACTAACTGTAATAACCTGAAGACAAACATACCATAAACTTAATCATGGACAAATATCGAAACATACCTCGATGAGTCATACCTGTCGAGATCGCTTGTATTCTTCTTATGTAAGCCCTTATCCTCATCTCCCTCTGAGACAGGAAATTCTTCACTTATGCAGGTGACCAATCCATCTTCTTCTAGGATTAACTCAATCCACTTGATTTGCAAGAACTGGACCTTTGAAACTTTCGGATTCACTGGACGTGACCCTGAACTGGGGTTTGATGAAGCCCACTCTTTTGCCCCATCAAAAGGTTTGATCCAAAGCTCTAAGCTTCTATTTTTCTGAGGAGCTTCCAGCCGTGGTCACAGATTTCAAAAATTCCCATTTTTACAGAAGCCCTAATTTTCCACTTTTCTGATCAAAGTCCCGAACTAGGGTCTAATCAAGCCCGGCCTTCTGCCCAACCAAAAATTCTGATCTTGGTCTCTAAATTTCTATTTTGATGAGTAGCATCCAGCCGTGGTCTCCGATTACAAAAATTCCAACTTTCTTCAAAGCCCTAAATTCCCAAAGCCATGAATGAAGGTACCAAAAAATAATTCTGTTTTGACAGAAATATGTACCTGATTGTTTCTGGTGTAACTCCGAAATTTTTGATCCACAGGATCTGAAAAAGTTTTTTGAGATAGCCTGACCTATTAGCTTTCCATCCTGACAGGTCTGACCTCAATTGGATGTTCTGAGAGAGAGTTATGCCAAATGTCGCAACGTGACCTGTTTTGGGAAAATACAGGAGAGTGAACTTGTACGGCGTGCCACGTGTCACTGTTTGACCTTCGGCCTCTGAAAAAGTTTTTTGAGATAGCTCGGCCTGTTATCTTTCCATCCTGATAGGTCTGACCTCAATTGGATTCTTTGAGAGAGAGTTATGCCAAGTGTCGCAACATGACCTGTTTATGGGATAATACAGGAGAGCGAACTTGTACGACGTGCCACATGTCACTGATTCAACTTCGGCCCCTGAAAAAGTTTTCTGAGATAGTACAGTCTGTGTACTACCTGTTACTTTTCACGAAATTTCATTTGGAGCTTCCTAGCCCAAGTTATGACCTTTTTCCCAAGGTCACCTGATTTTGACTCAGATCTGGAAGAGGCAGAAACCCTATATTGTACAGATCATAAATCACAAAGTACAACGAATTAGAGGTTGTCCTTTGGACACAAGGTACCTGGAGATTTTAGCTTCGTCCTGTAACAATTTCAGATCCGAAAACTTCGCCAAAACGGATTTATAGCGAAAGTGCTACGATGACTGGTTTTTGGTATGTAAAACCCTAACCTTCAAATTGTCGTAAGTAAAGCAAGTGTATTTAGTGCCATACCTTGTCTTCCTTCAGGTTAGCTCTGATACCATGTTAAAATTCAAGATGCTAAGACAGAAAATAGCAGCATTACATTCCATTTCACAATAATATCATATACAGGATCACTGAAGAAACAACAAGCACAGCATAAACACAAGAGACAGAGATTTATCCTGGGAAACCCTCATGGGGTAGAAAACCCAGCAAAGCTTCCTCAATATAGATGACCAGCAATATACAAAGATGAAACCCTGAGACATGATCTCCTCCTCCACAATAGCAGACCTCTCCTCCACAAGTGCTCTATCCTCAAGTGAGTGAATGTGTATAATGAGGAACACACCTCCTCTATTTATACACTACTCTGATATGTATTTTACACAAGTACATGTAGGCTCGTATTTAACCATTAGGTTAAATACCCCATTATAACTTACTGGGCCGACCCCTCTAGGGTGGTCTAATAACCCTTTGACCCACATAACACATACAGGGCCGACCCCCACTAGGGAAGTCTAATAACCCAAGTTACCACATTCCGACGGAGGAATAAACATCTCCGGATATACAATAAGATCTTCACGGAGGAATGAATCATCTCCGGAATAATAAAGTACAAATATAATATTCTTTGAAGTTACAATATCTCAACACATTCTACGTCATAACGACTTTCTATAGTTTGCGCATGCGTTTGGAAATAAGAAAAGCTTACTTCCCCCAGTTTTTAAAATCACAGTTTCTAGAAGGTTTACATGATTTCGTAAAAAACACGAGTTTTTAGAAAATGTGTTTTATTTCATAAATGGAATCAACAAAGTATGCACATTCTACGTCATAACGACTTTCTATAGTTTGCGCATGCGTTTGGAAATAAGAAAAGCTTACTTCCACCGTTTTTTAAAATCACAGCTTCTAGAAGGTTTACATGATTTCTTAAAAAACACGAGTTTTTAGAAAATGTGTTTTATTTCATAAATGGAATCAAAAAAGTATGCACATTCTACGTCATAACGACTTTCTATAGTTTGCGCATGCGTCCGGAAATAAGAAAATCTTACTTCCACCGTTTTTTAAAATCACAGCTTCTAGAAGGTTTACATGATTTCTTAAAAAACACGAGTTTTTAGAAAACGTGTTTTATTTCATAAATGGAATCAACAAAGTATACACATTCTACGTCATAATGACTTTCTATAGTTTGCGCATTCGTTTGGAAATAAGAAAAGCTTACTTCCACCGTTTTTTAAAATCACAACTTCTAGAAGGTTTACATGATTTCGTAAAAAACACGAGTTTTTAGAAAATGTGTTTTATTTCATAAATGGAATCAACAAAGTATGCACATTCTACATCATAACGACTTTCTATAGTTTGCGCATGCGTATGGAAATAAGAAAAGCTTACTTCCACAGTTTTTTAAAATCACTGCTTCTAGAAGGTTTACATGATTTCTTAAAAAACACGAGTTTTTAGAAAATGTGTTTTATTTCATAAATGGAATCTACAAAGTATGCACATTATACGTCATAATGACTTTCTATAGTTTGCGCATGCATTTGGAAATAAGAAAAGCTTACTTCCCCCGTTTTTTAAAATCACAGCTTCTAGAAGGTTTACATGATTTCTTAAAAAACACGAGTTTTTAGGAAATGTGTTTTATTTCATAAATGGAATCAACAAAGTTTGCACATTCTACGTCATAACGACTTTCTATATTTTGCGCATGACTTTGGAAATAAGAAAAGCTTACTTCCACCGTTTTTTAAAAACACAGCTTCTAGAAGGTTTACATGATTTCTTAAAAAACAAGAGTTTTTAGAAAATGTGTTTTATTTCATAAATGGAATCAACAAAGTATAACTATTCTACGTCATAACAACTTTCTATAATTTGCGCATTCGTCCGGAAATAAGAAAAGCTTACTTCCACCGTTTTTTAAAATCACAGCTTCTAGAAGGTTTACATGATTTCGTAAAAAACACGAGTTTTTAGAAAATGTGTTTTATTTCATAAATGGAATCAACAAAGTATAAATATTCTACGTCATAACAACTTTCTATAGTTTGCGCATGCCTTTGGAAATAAGAAAAGCTTACTTCCACCGTTTTTTAAAAACACAGCTTCTAGAAGGTTTACATGATTTCTTAAAAAACACGAGTTTTTAGAAAATGTGTTTTATTTCATAAATGGAATCAACAAAGTATAACTATTCTACGTCATAACAACTTTCTATAGTTTGCGCATTCGTCCGGAAATAAGAAAAGCTTACTTCCACCATTTTTTAAAATCACAGCTTCTAGAAGGTTTACATGATTTCTTAAAAAACACGAGTTTTTAGGAAATGTGTTTTATTTCATAAATGGAATCAACAAAGTATGCACATTCTATGTCATAATGATTTTCTATAGTTTGTGCATGCGTTTGGAAATAAGAAAAGCTTACTTCCCCCGTTTTTTAAAATCACCGCTTCTAGAAGGTTTACATGATTTCTTAAAAAACATGAGTTTTTAGAAAATGTGTTTTATTTCATAAATGGAATCAACAAAGAATGCACATTCTACATCATAACGAATTTCTATAGTTTGCGCATGCGTCCGGAACTAAGAAAAACTTATTTCCACTGTTTTTTAAAATCACAGCTTCTAGAAGGTTTACATGATTTCTTAAAAAACATGAGTTTTTAGGAAATGTGTTTTATTTCATAAATGGAATGAACAAAGTATGCACATTCTACGTCATAACGACTTTCTATAGTTTGCGCATGCGTTTGGAAATAAGAAAAGCTTACTTCCCCCTTTTTTTAAAATCATAGCTTCTAGAAGGTTTACATGATTTCTTAAAAAACACGAGTTTTTAGAAAACGTGTTTTATTTCATAAATGGAATCAAAAAAGTATGCACATTCTACTTCATAACGACTTTCTATAGTTTGTGCATGCGTTTGGAAATAAGAAAGGCTTACTTCCCCCGTTTTTTAAAATCACAGCTTCTAGAAGGTTTACATGATTTCTTAAAAAACATGAGTTTTTAGAAAATGTGTTTTATTTCATAAATGGAATCAACAAAGTATGCACATTCTACGTCATAACGACTTTCTATAGTTTGGGCATGCGTATGGAAATAAGAAAAGCTTACTTCCCCCATTTTTTAAAATCACAGCTTCTAGAAGGTTTACATGATTTCTTAAAAAACACGAGTTTTTAGAAAATGTGTTTCATTTCATAAATGGAGTCAACAAAGTATGCACATTCTACCTCATAGCGACTTTCTATAGTTTGCGCATGCATTTGGAAATAAGAAAAGCTTACTTCCCCCGTTTTTTAAAATCACAGCTTCTAGAATGTTTACATGATTTCTTAAAAAACACGAGTTTTTAGGAAATGTGTTTTATTTCATAAATGGAATCAACAAAGTTTGCACATTCTACGTCATAACGACTTTCTATATTTTGCGCATGACTTTGGAAATAAGAAAAGCTTACTTCCACCGTTTTTTAAAAACACAGCTTCTAGAAGGTTTACATGATTTCTTAAAAAACAAGAGTTTTTAGAAAATGTGTTTTATTTCATAAATGGAATCAACAAAGTATAACTATTCTACGTCATAACAACTTTCTATAATTTGCGCATTCGTCCGGAAATAAGAAAAGCTTACTTCCACCGTTTTTTAAAATCACAGCTTCTAGAAGGTTTACATGATTTCGTAAAAAACACGAGTTTTTAGAAAATGTGTTTTATTTCATAAATGGAATCAACAAAGTATAAATATTCTACGTCATAACAACTTTCTATAGTTTGCGCATGCCTTTGGAAATAAGAAAAGCTTACTTCCACCGTTTTTTAAAAACACAGCTTCTAGAAGGTTTACATGATTTCTTAAAAAACACGAGTTTTTAGAAAATGTGTTTTATTTCATAAATGGAATCAACAAAGTATAACTATTCTACGTCATAACAACTTTCTATAGTTTGCGCATTCGTCCGGAAATAAGAAAAGCTTACTTCCACCATTTTTTAAAATCACAGCTTCTAGAAGGTTTACATGATTTCTTAAAAAACACGAGTTTTTAGGAAATGTGTTTTATTTCATAAATGGAATCAACAAAGTATGCACATTCTATGTCATAATGATTTTCTATAGTTTGTGCATGCGTTTGGAAATAAGAAAAGCTTACTTCCCCCGTTTTTTAAAATCACCGCTTCTAGAAGGTTTACATGATTTCTTAAAAAACATGAGTTTTTAGAAAATGTGTTTTATTTCATAAATGGAATCAACAAAGAATGCACATTCTACATCATAACGAATTTCTATAGTTTGCGCATGCGTCCGGAACTAAGAAAAACTTATTTCCACTGTTTTTTAAAATCACAGCTTCTAGAAGGTTTACATGATTTCTTAAAAAACATGAGTTTTTAGGAAATGTGTTTTATTTCATAAATGGAATGAACAAAGTATGCACATTCTACGTCATAACGACTTTCTATAGTTTGCGCATGCGTTTGGAAATAAGAAAAGCTTACTTCCCCCTTTTTTTAAAATCATAGCTTCTAGAAGGTTTACATGATTTCTTAAAAAACACGAGTTTTTAGAAAACGTGTTTTATTTCATAAATGGAATCAAAAAAGTATGCACATTCTACTTCATAACGACTTTCTATAGTTTGTGCATGCGTTTGGAAATAAGAAAGGCTTACTTCCCCCGTTTTTTAAAATCACAGCTTCTAGAAGGTTTACATGATTTCTTAAAAAACATGAGTTTTTAGAAAATGTGTTTTATTTCATAAATGGAATCAACAAAGTATGCACATTCTACGTCATAACGACTTTCTATAGTTTGGGCATGCGTATGGAAATAAGAAAAGCTTACTTCCCCCATTTTTTAAAATCACAGCTTCTAGAAGGTTTACATGATTTCTTAAAAAACACGAGTTTTTAGAAAATGTGTTTCATTTCATAAATGGAGTCAACAAAGTATGCACATTCTACCTCATAGCGACTTTCTATAGTTTGCGCATGCATTTGGAAATAAGAAAAGCTTACTTCCCCCGTTTTTTAAAATCACAGCTTCTAGAATGTTTACATGATTTCTTAAAAAACACGAGTTTTTAGAAAATGTGTTTTATTTCATAAATGGAATCAACAAAGTATGCACATTATACGTCATAATGACTTTCTATAGTTTGCGCATGCATTTGGAAATAAGAAAAGCTTACTTCCCCCGTTTTTTAAAATCACAGCTTCTAGAAGATTTACATGATTTCTTAAAAAACACGAGTTTTTAGGAAATGTGTTTTATTTCATAAATGGAATCAACAAAGTTTGCACATTCTACGTCATAACGACTTTCTATATTTTGCGCATGACTTTGGAAATAAGAAAAGCTTACTTCCACCGTTTTTTAAAATCACAGCTTCTAGAAGGTTTACATGATTTCGTAAAAAACACGAGTTTTTAGAAAATGTGTTTTATTTCATAAATGGAATCAACAAAGTATAACTATTCTACGTCATAACAACTTTCTATAATTTGCGCATTCGTCCGGAAATAAGAAAAGCTTACTTCCACCGTTTTTTAAAATCACAGCTTCTAGAAGGTTTACATGATTTCTTAAAAAACACGAGTTTTTAGAAAATGTGTTTTATTTCATAAATGGAATCAACAAAGTATAACTATTCTACGTCATAACAACTTTCTATAGTTTGCGCATGCCTTTGGAAATAAGAAAAGCTTACTTCCACCGTTTTTTAAAAACACAGCTTCTAGAAGGTTTACATGATTTCTTAAAAAACACGAGTTTTTAGGAAATGTGTTTTATTTCATAAATGGAATCAACAAAGTATAACTATTCTACGTCATAACAACTTTCTATAGTTTGCGCATTCGTCCGGAAATAAGAAAAGCTTACTTCCACCATTTTTTAAAATCACAGCTTCTAGAAGGTTTACATGATTTCTTAAAAAACACGAGTTTTTAGGAAATGTGTTTTATTTCATAAATGGAATCAACAAAGTATGCACATTCTATGTCATAATGATTTTCTATAGTTTGTGCATGCGTTTGGAAATAAGAAAAGCTTACTTCCCCCGTTTTTTAAAATCACCGCTTCTAGAAGGTTTACATGATTTCTTAAAAAACATGAGTTTTTAGAAAATGTGTTTTATTTCATAAATGGAATGAACAAAGTATGCACATTCTACATCATAACGACTTTCTATAGTTTGCGCATGCGTTTGGAACTAAGAAAAGCTTACTTCCCCCTTTTTTTAAAATCATAGCTTCTAGAAGGTTTACATGATTTCTTAAAAAACATGAGTTTTTAGGAAATGTGTTTTATTTCATAAATGGAATGAACAAAGTATGCACATTCTACGTCATAACGACTTTCTATAGTTTGTGCATGCGTTTGGAAATAAGAAAAGCTTACTTCCCCCGTTTTTTAAAATCACAGCTTCTAGAAGGTTTACATGATTTCTTAAAAAACATGAGTTTTTAGAAAATGTGTTTTATTTCATAAATGGAATCAACAAAGTATGCACATTCTACGTCATAACGACTTTCTATAGTTTGGGCATGCGTTTGGAAATAAGAAAAGCTTACTTCCCCCATTTTTTAAAATCACAGCTTCTAGAAGGTTTACATGATTTCTTAAAAAACACGAGTTTTTAGAAAATGTGTTTCATTTCATAAATGGAGTCAACAAAGTATGCACATTCTACCTCATAGCGACTTTCTGTAGTTTGCGCATGCATTTGGAAATAAGAAAAGCTTACTTCCACCGTTTTTTAAAATCACAGCTTCTAGAATGTTTACATGATTTCTTAAAAAACACGAGTTTTTAGAAAATGTGTTTTATTTCATAAATGGAATCAACAAAGTATGCACATTATACGTCATAATGACTTTCTATAGTTTGCGCATGCATTTGGAAATAAGAAAAGCTTACTTCCCCCGTTTTTTAAAATCACAGCTTCTAGAAGGTTTACATGATTTCTTAAAAAACACGAGTTTTTAGGAAATGTGTTTTATTTCATAAATGGAATCAACAAAGTTTGCACATTCTACGTCATAACGACTTTCTATATTTTGCGCATGACTTTGGAAATAAGAAAAGCTTACTTCCACCGTTTTTTAAAAACACAGCTTCTAGAAGGTTTACATGATTTCTTAAAAAACAAGAGTTTTTAGAAAATGTGTTTTATTTCATAAATGGAATCAACAAAGTATAACTATTCTACGTCATAACAACTTTCTATAATTTGCGCATTCGTCCGGAAATAAGAAAAGCTTACTTCCACCGTTTTTTAAAATCACAGCTTCTAGAAGGTTTACATGATTTCGTAAAAAACACGAGTTTTTAGAAAATGTGTTTTATTTCATAAATGGAATCAACAAAGTATAAATATTCTACGTCATAACAACTTTCTATAGTTTGCGCATGCCTTTGGAAATAAGAAAAGCTTACTTCCACCGTTTTTTAAAAACACAGCTTCTAGAAGGTTTACATGATTTCTTAAAAAACACGAGTTTTTAGAAAATGTGTTTTATTTCATAAATGGAATCAACAAAGTATAACTATTCTACGTCATAACAACTTTCTATAGTTTGCGCATTCGTCCGGAAATAAGAAAAGCTTACTTCCACCATTTTTTAAAATCACAGCTTCTAGAAGGTTTACATGATTTCTTAAAAAACACGAGTTTTTAGGAAATGTGTTTTATTTCATAAATGGAATCAACAAAGTATGCACATTCTATGTCATAATGATTTTCTATAGTTTGTGCATGCGTTTGGAAATAAGAAAAGCTTACTTCCCCCGTTTTTTAAAATCACCGCTTCTAGAAGGTTTACATGATTTCTTAAAAAACATGAGTTTTTAGAAAATGTGTTTTATTTCATAAATGGAATCAACAAAGAATGCACATTCTACATCATAACGAATTTCTATAGTTTGCGCATGCGTCCGGAACTAAGAAAAACTTATTTCCACTGTTTTTTAAAATCACAGCTTCTAGAAGGTTTACATGATTTCTTAAAAAACATGAGTTTTTAGGAAATGTGTTTTATTTCATAAATGGAATGAACAAAGTATGCACATTCTACGTCATAACGACTTTCTATAGTTTGCGCATGCGTTTGGAAATAAGAAAAGCTTACTTCCCCCTTTTTTTAAAATCATAGCTTCTAGAAGGTTTACATGATTTCTTAAAAAACACGAGTTTTTAGAAAATGTGTTTTATTTCATAAATGGAATCAAAAAAGTATGCACATTCTACTTCATAACGACTTTCTATAGTTTGTGCATGCGTTTGGAAATAAGAAAGGCTTACTTCCCCCGTTTTTTAAAATCACAGCTTCTAGAAGGTTTACATGATTTCTTAAAAAACATGAGTTTTTAGAAAATGTGTTTTATTTCATAAATGGAATCAACAAAGTATGCACATTCTACGTCATAACGACTTTCTATAGTTTGCGCATGCGTTTGGAAATAAGAAAAGCTTACTTCCCCCATTTTTTAAAATCACAGCTTCTAGAAGGTTTACATGATTTCTTAAAAAACACGAGTTTTTAGAAAATGTGTTTCATTTCATAAATGGAGTCAACAAAGTATGCACATTCTACCTCATAGCGACTTTCTGTAGTTTGCGCATGCATTTGGAAATAAGAAAAGCTTACTTCCACCGTTTTTTAAAATCACAGCTTCTAGAATGTTTACATGATTTCTTAAAAAACACGAGTTTTTAGAAAATGTGTTTTATTTCATAAATGGAATCAACAAAGTATGCACATTCTACGTCATAACGACTTTCTATAGTTTGCATATGCGTTCGGAAATAAGAAAAGCTTACTTCCCCCGTTTTTTAAAATCACAGCTTCCTGAAGGTTTACATGATTTCTTAAAAAACACGAGTTTTTAGAAAATGTGTTTTATTTCATAAATGGAATCAACAAAGTATGCACATTCTACGTCATAACGCCTTTCTATAGTTTGAGCATACGTCCGGAAATAAGAAAAGCTTACTTCCACCGTTTTTTAAAATCACAGCGTCTACAAGGTTTACATGATTTCGTAAAAAACACGAGTTTTTAGAAAATGTGTTTTATTTCATAAATGGAATCTACAAAGTATGCACATTCTACGTCATAACGACTTTCTATCGTTTGCGCATGCGTCCGGAAATAAGAAAAGCTTACTTCCCCGTTTTTTAAAATCACAGCTTCTAGAACATTGACATGATTTCTTAAAAAACACGAGTTTTTAGAAAATGTGTTTTATTTCATAAATGGAATCAACAAAGTATGCACATTCTACGTCATAACGACTTTCTATAGTTTGCGCATGCGTTTGGAAATAAGAAAAGCTTACTTCCACCGTTTTTTAAAATCACAGCTTCTAGAAGGTTTACATGATTTTTTAAAAAACACGAGTTTTTAGAAAATGTGTTTTATTTCGTCAATGGAATCAACAGAGTATGCACATTCTACGTCATAACGAGTTTCTATAGTTGGCGCATTCGTCCGGAAATAAGAAAAGCTTACTTCCACCGTTTTTTAAAATCACAGCTTCTAGAAGGTTTACATGATTTCTTAAAAAACACGAGTTTTTAGAAAATGTGTTTTATTTCATAAATGGAATCAGCAAAGTATAAATATTCTACGTCATATAGACTTTCTATAGTTTGCGCATTCGTCCGGAAATAAGAAAAGCTTACTTCCACCGTTTTTTAAAATCACAGCTTCTAGAAGGTTTACATGATTTCTTAAAAAACACGAGTTTTTAGGAAATGTGTTTTATTTCATAAATGGAATCAACAAGGTATGCACATTCTATGTCATAACGACTTTCTATAGATTGCGCATGCGTTTGGAAATAAGAAAAGCTTACTTCCCCCTTTTTTTAAAATCGCAGCTTCTAGAAGGTTTACATGATTTCTTAAAAAACACGACTTTTAAGAAAATGTGTTTTATTTCATAAATGGAATCAACAAAGTATGCACATTCTACGTCATAACGACTTTCTATAGTTTGCGCATGCGTTTGGAAATAAGAAAACCTTACTTCCCCCAGTTTTTAAAATCACAGCTTCTAGAAGGTTTACATGATTTCGTAAAAAACACGACTTTTTAGAAAATGTGTTTTATTTCATAAATGGAATCAACAAAGTATGCACATTCTACGTCATAACGACTTTCTATAGTTTGCACATGCGTTTGGAAATAAGAAAAGCTTACTTCCACCGTTTTTTAAAATCACAGCTTCTAGAAGGTTTACATGATTTCTTAAAAAACACGAGTTTTTAGAAAATGTGTTTTATTTCATAAATGGAATCAACAAAGTATGCACATTCTACGTCATAACGACTTTCTATAGTTTGCGCATGCGTCCGGAAATAAGAAAATCTTACTTCCACCGTTCTTTAAAATCACAGCTTCTAGAAGGTTTACATGATTTCTTAAAAAACACGAGTTTTTAGAAAACGTGTTTTATTTCATAAATGGAATCAACAAAGTATACACATTCTACATCATAATGACTTTCTATAGTTTGCGCATTCGTTTGGAAATAAGAAAAGCTTACTTCCACCGTTTTTTAAAATCACAACTTCTAGAAGGTTTACATGATTTCGTAAAAAACACGAGTTTTTAGAAAATGTGTTTTATTTCATAAATGGAATCAACAAAGTATGCACATTCTACGTCATAACGACTTTCTATAGTTTGCGCATGCGTTTGGAAATAAGAAAAGCTTACTTCCACAGTTTTTTAAAATCACTGCTTCTAGAAGGTTTACATGATTTCTTAAAAAACACGAGTTTTTAGAAAATGTGTTTTATTTCATAAATGGAATCTACAAAGTATGCACATTATACGTCATAATGACTTTCTATAGTTTGCGAATGCATTTGGAAATAAGAAAAGCTTACTTCCCCCGTTTTTTAAAATCACAGCTTCTAGAAGGTTTACATGATTTCTTAAAAAACACGAGTTTTTAGGAAATGTGTTTTATTTCATAAATGGAATCAACAAAGTATGCACATTCTACGTCATAACGACTTTCGATAGTTTGCGCATGCCTTTGGAAATAAGAAAAGCTTACTTCCACCGTTTTTTAAAAACACAGCTTCTAGAAGGTTTACATGATTTCTTAAAAAACACGAGTTTTTAGAAAATGTGTTTTATTTCATAAATGGAATCAACAAAGTATAACTATTCTACGTCATAACAACTTTCTATAATTTGCGCATTCGTCCGGAAATAAGAAAAGCTTACTTCCACCGTTTTTTAAAATCACAGCTTCTAGAAGGTTTACATCATTTCGTAAAAAACACGAGTTTTTAGAAAATGTGTTTTATTTCATAAATGGAATCAACAAAGTATAAATATTCTACGTCATAACAACTTTCTATAGTTTGCGCATGCCTTTGGAAATAAGAAAAGCTTACTTCCACCGTTTTTTAAAAACACAGCTTCTAGAAGGTTTACATGATTTCTTAAAAAACACGAGTTTTTAGAAAATGTGTTTTATTTCATAAATGGAATCAACAAAGTATAACTATTCTACGTCATAACAACTTTCTATAGTTTGCGCATTCGTCCGGAAATAAGAAAAGCTTACTTCCACCATTTTTTAAAATCACAGCTTCTAGAAGGTTTACATGATTTCTTAAAAAACACGAGTTTTTAGGAAATGTGTTTTATTTCATAAATGGAATCAACAAAGTATGCACATTCTATGTCATAATGATTTTCTATAGTTTGTGCATGCGTTTGGAAATAAGAAAAGCTTACTTCCTCCGTTTTTTAAAATCACCGCTTCTAGAAGGTTTACATGATTTCTTAAAAAACATGAGTTTTTAGAAAATGTGTTTTATTTCATAAATGGAATCAACAAAGTATGCACATTCTACATCATAACGACTTTCTATAGTTTGCGCATGCGTCCGGAACTAAGAAAAACTTATTTCCACCGTTTTTTAAAATCACAGCTTCTAGAAGGTTTACATGATTTCTTAAAAAACATGAGTTTTTAGGAAATGTGTTTTATTTCATAAATGGAATGAACAAAGTATGCACATTCTACGTCATAACGACTTTCTATAGTTTGCGCATGCGTTTGGAAATAAGAAAAGCTTACTTCCCCCTTTTTTTAAAATCATAGCTTCTAGAAGGTTTACATGATTTCTTAAAAAACACGAGTTTTTAGAAAATGTGTTTTATTTCATAAATGGAATCAAAAAAGTATGCACATTCTACTTCATAACGACTTTCTATATTTTGTGCATGCGTTTGGAAATAAGAAAGGCTTACTTCCCCCGTTTTTTAAAATCACAGCTTCTAGAAGGTTTAC
This sequence comes from Larix kaempferi, assembly GCA_027924585.1. Taxonomy (NCBI): domain Eukaryota; kingdom Viridiplantae; phylum Streptophyta; class Pinopsida; order Pinales; family Pinaceae; genus Larix; species Larix kaempferi. The sequence continues at coordinate 615,885 of BSBM01001572.1, forward strand.
ATGATTTCTTAAAAAACACGAGTTTTTAGAAAATGTGTTTTATTTCATAAATGGAATCAAGAAAGTATGCACATTCTACGTCATAACGACTTTCTATAGTTTGCGCATGCGTTTGGAAATAAGAAAAGCTTACTTCCCCCATTTTTTAAAATCACAGCTTCTAGAAGGTTTACATGATTTCTTAAAAAACACGAGTTTTTAGAAAATATGTTTTATTTCATAAATGGAGTCAACAAAGTATGCACATTCTACCTCATAGCGACTTTCTGTAGTTTGCGCATGCATTTGGAAATAAGAAAAGATTACTTCCACCGTTTTTTAAAATCACAGCTTCTAGAAGGTTTACATGATTTCTTAAAAAACACGAGTTTTTAGAAAATGTGTTTTATTTCATAAATGGAATCAACAAAGTATGCACATTCTACGTCATAACGACTTTCTATAGTTTGCGTATGCGTTCGGAAATAAGAAAAGCTTACTTCCCCCGTTTTTTAAAATCACAGCTTCTAGAAGGTTTACATGATTTCTTAAAAAACACGAGTTTTTAGAAAATGTGTTTTATTTCATAAATGGAATCACCAAAGTATGCACATTCAACGTCATAACGCCTTTCTATAGTTTGAGCATACGTCCGGAAATAAGAAAAGCTTACTTCCACCGTTTTTTAAAATCACAACGTCTACATGGTTTACATGATTTCGTAAAAAACACGAGTTTTTAGAAAATGTGTTTTATTTCATAAATGGAATCTACAAAGTATGCACATTATACGCCATAACGACTTTCTATAGTTTGCGCATGCGTCCGGAAATAAGAAAAGCTTACTTCCACCGTTTTTTAAAATCACAACTTCTAGAAGGTTTACATGATTTCATAAAAAACACGAGTTTTTACAAAATGTATTTTATTTCATAAATGGAATCTACAAATTATGCACATTCTACGATATAACGAGTTTCTATAGTTTGCGCATGCGTCCGAAATAAGAAAAGCTTACTTCCCCCGTTTTTTAAAATCACAGCTTCTAGAAGGTTTACATGATTTCTTAGAAAACACGAGTTTTTAGAAAATGTGTTTTATTTCATAAATGGAATCAACAAAGTATGCACATTCTACGTCATAACGACTTTCTATAGTTTGCGCATGCATTTGGAAATAACAAAAGCTTACTTCCCCCGTTTGTTAAAATCACAGCTTCAAGAAGGTTTACATGATTTCTTAAAAAACACGAGTTTTTACAAAATGTGTTTTATTTCATAAATGGAATCAACAAAGTATCCACATTCTATGTCATAACGACTTTCTATAGTTTCCGCATGCGTCCGGAAATAAGAAAAGCTTACTTCCACCGTTTTTTAAAATCACAGCTTCTAGAAGGTTTACATGATTTCTTAAAAAACACGAGTTTTTAGAAAATGTGTTTTATTTCATAAATGGAATCAACAAAGTATACACATTCTACGTCATAACGACTTTCTATAGTTTGCGCATTCGTCCGGAAATAAGAAAAGCTTACTTCCACCATTTTTTAAAATCATAGCTTCTAGAAGGTTTACATGATTTCTTAAAAAACAGGAGTTTTTAGAAAATGTGTTCTATTTCATAAATTGAATCTACAAAGTATGCACATTATACGCCATAACGACTTTCTATAGTTTGCGCATGCGTCCGGAAATAAGAAAAGCTTACTTCCACCATTTTTTAAAATCACAGCTTCTAGAAGGTTTACATGATTTCGTAAAAAACACGAGTTTTTAGAAAATGTGTTTTATTTCATAAATGGAATCAACAAAGTATGCACATTCTACGTCTTAACGACTTTCTATAGTTTGCGCATGCATTTGGAAATAAGAAAAGCTTACTTCCCCCATTTTTTAAAATCACAGCTTCTAGAAGGTTTACATGATTTCGTAAAGAAAACGAGTTTTTAGAAAATGTGTTTTGTTTCATAAATGGAATCAACAAAGTATGCACATTCTACGTCATAACGACTTTCTATAGTTTGCGCATGCGTCCGGAAATAAGAAAAGCTTACTTCTCCCGTTTTTTAAAATCACAGCTTCTAGAAGGTTTACATGGTTTCTTAAAAAACACGAGTTTTTAAAAATGTGTTTTATTTCATAAATGGAAGCAACAAAGTATGCACCTTCTACGTCATAACGACTTTCTATAATTTGCGCATGCGTTTGGAAATAAGAAAAGCTTACTTCCACCGTTTTTTAAAATCACAGCTTCTAGAAGGTTTACATGATTTCTTAAAAAACACGAGTTTTTAGAAAATGTGCATTATTTCATAAATGGAATCTACAAAGTATGCACATTCTACGTCATAACGACTTTCTATAGTTTGCGCATGCGTCCGGAAATAACAAAAGCTTACTTCCACCATTTTTTAAAATCACAGCTTCTAGAAGGTTTACATGTTTCTTAAAAAACATGAGTTTTTAGAAAATGTGTTTTATTTCATAAATGGAATCAACAAAGTATGCACATTCTACGTCATAACGACTTTCTATAGTTTGCGCATGCGTCTGGAAATAAGAAAAGTTTATTTCCCCCGTTTTTTAAAATCACAGCTTCTAGAAGGTTTACATGATTTCGTAAAAAACACGAGATTCTAGAAAATGTGTTTTATTTCATAAATGGAATCAACAAAGTATGCACATTCTACGTCATAACGACTTTCTATAGTTTGCGCATGCGTCCGGAAATAAGAAAAGCTTACTTCCACCGTTTTTTAAAATCACAGCTTTTAGAAGGTTTACATGATTTCGTAAGAAACACATGTTTTTAGAAAATGTGTTTTACTTCATAAATGGAATCAACAAAGTATGCACATTCTACGTCATAACGAATTTCTATAGTTTGTGCATGCCTCCGGAAATAAGAAAAGCTTACTTCCCCCGTTTTTTAAAATCACAGCTTCTAGAAGGTTTACATGATTTCTTAAAAAACACGAGTTTTTAGAAAATGTGTTTTATTTCATAAATGGAATCAACAAAGTATGCACATTCTACGTCATAACGACTTTCTATAGTTTGGGCATGCGTTTGGAAATAAGAAAAGCTTACTTCCACCGTTTTTTAAAATCACAGCTTCTAGAAGGTTTACATGATTTTTTAAAAAACACGAGTTTTTAGAAAATGTGTTTTATTTCATAAATGGAATCAACAGAGTATGCACATTCTACGTCATAACGAGTTTCTATAGTTTGCGCATTCGTCCGGAAATAAGAAAAGCTTACTTCCACCATTTTTTAAAATCACAGCTTCTAGAAGGTTTACATGATTTCTTAAAAAACACGAGTTTTTAGAAAATGTATTTTATTTCATAAATGGAATCAGCAAAGTATAAATATTCTACGTCATAACGATAGTTTGCGCATTCGTCCGGAAATAAGAAAAGCTTACTTCCACCGTTTTTTAAAATCACAGCTTCTAGAAGGTTTACATGATTTCTTAAAAAACACGAGTTTTTAGGAAATGTGTTTTATTTCATAAATGGAATCAACAAGGTATGCACATTTAACGTCATAACGACTTTCTATTGCTTGCGCATGCGTTTGGAAATAGGAAAAGCTTACTTCCCCCTTTTTTTAAAATCGCAGCTTCTAGAAGGTTTACATGATTTCTTAAAAAACACGACTTTTTAGAAAATGTGTTTTATTTCATAAATGGAATCAACAAGGTATGCACATTCTACGTCATAACGACTTTCTATAGTTTGCGCATGCCTTTGGAAATAAGAAAAGCTTACTTCCCCCGTTTTTTAAAATCACAGCTTCTAGAAGGTTTACATGATTTCTTAAAAAACACGAGTTTTTAGGAAATGTGTTTTATTTCATAAATGGAATCAACAAAGTATGCACATTCTACGTCATAACGGCTTTATATAGTTTGCGCATGCGTTTGGAAATAAGAAAAGCTTACTTCCACCGTTTTTTAAAATCACAGCGTCTAGAAGGTTTACATGATTTCTTAAAAAACACGAGTTTTTAGAAAATGTGTTTTATTTCATAAATGGAATCAAAAAAGTATGCATATTCTACGTCATAACGACTTTCTATAGTTTGCACATGCGTTTGGAAATAAGAAAAGCTTACTTCCCCCGTTTTTTAAAATCACAGCTTCTAGAAGGTTTACATGATTTCGTAAAAAACATGAGTTTTTAGAAAATGTGTTTTATTTCATCAATGGAATCAACAAACTATGCACATTCTATGTCATAACGAATTTCTATAGTTTGCGCAAGCGTCCGGAAATAAGAAAAGCTTACTTCCCCCATTTTTTAAAATCACAGCTTCTAGAAGGTTTACATGGTTTCTTAAAAAACACGACTTTTTATAAAATGTGTTTTATTTCATAAATGGAAGTAACAAAGTATGCACATTCTACGTCATAACGACTTTCTATAGTTTGTGCATTCGTCCGGAAATAAGAAAAGCTTACTTCCACCGTTTTTTAAAATCACAACTTCTACAAGGTTTACATGATTTCTTAAAAAACACGAGTTTTTAGAAAATGTGCATTATTTCATAAATGGAATCTAAAAAGTATGCACATTCTACGACATCACGACTTTCTATAGTTTGCGCATGCATTTGGAAATAAGAAAAGCTTACTTCCCCCGTTTTTTAAAATCACAGATTCTAGAAGGTTTACATGATTTCTTAAAAAACACGAGTTTTTAGAAAATGTGTTTTATTTCATAAATGGAATCAACAAAGTATGCACATTCTACGTCATAACGACTTTCTATAGTTTGCGCATGCGTTTGGAAATAAGAAAAGCTTACTTCCCCCGTTTTTTAAAATCACAGCTTCTAGAAGGTTTACATGATTTCTTAAAAAACACGAGTTTTTAGAAAATGTGTTTTATTTCATAAATGGAATCAACAAAGTATGCACATTCTACATCATAACGACTTTCTATAGTTTGCGCATGCGTTTGGAAATAAGAAAAGCTTACTTCCCCCGTTTTTTAAAATCACAGCTTCTAGAAGGTTTACATGATTTCTTAAAAAACACGAGTTTTTAGAAAATGTGTTTTATTTCATAAATGGAGTCAACAAAGTATGCACATTCTACGTCATAACAACTTTCTATAGTTTGTGCATTCGTCCGGAAATAAGAAAAGCTTACTTCCCCTGTTTTTTAAAATCACAGCTTCTAGAAGGTTTACATGATTTCGTAAAAAACATGAGTTTTTAGAAAATGTGTTTTATTTCATAAATGGAATCTACAAAGTATGCACATTCTACGTCATAATGACTTTCTATAGTTTGCGCATGCGTCCGGAAATAAGAAAAGCTTACTTTCACCGTTTTTTAAAATCACAGCTTCTAGAAGGTTTACATGATTTTGTAAAAAACACGAGTTTTTAGAAAATGTGTTTTATTTCATAAATGGAATCAACAAAGTATACACATCCTACGTCATAACAACTTTCTATAGTTTGCGCATTCGTCCGGAAATAAGAAAAGCTTACTTCCACCCTTTTTTAAAATCACAGCTTCTAGAAGGTTTACATGATTTCGTAAAAAACACAAGTTTTTAGAAAATGTGTTTTATTTCATAGATGGAATCTACAAAGTATGCACATTCTACGTCATAACGACTTTCTATAGTTTGCGAATGCGTATGGAAATAAGAAAAGCTTACTTCCCCCGTTTTTTAAAATCATAGCTTCTAGAAGGTTTACATGATTTCTTAAAAAACACGAGTTTTTAGAAAATATGTTTTATTTCATAAATGGAATCAACAAAGTATGCACATTCTACGTCATAACAACTTTCTATAGTTTCCACATCCGTTTGGAAATAAGAAAAGCTTACTTCCCCCTTTTTTAAAATCACAGCTTCTAGAAGGTTTAGATGATTTCTTAAAAAACTCGAGTTTTTAGAAAATATGTTTTATTTCATAAATGGAATCAACAAAGTATGCACATTCTACGTCATAACAACTTTCTATAGTTTGCACATGCGTTTGGAAATAAGAAAAGCTTACTTCCCCCGTTTTTTAAAATCACAGCTTCTAGAAGGTTTAAATGATTTCTTAAAAAACACGAGTTTTTAGGAAATGTGTTTTATTTCACAAATGGAATCAACAAAGTATGCACATTCTACGTCATAACGACTTTATATAGTTTGCACATGTGTTTGGAAATAAGAAAAGCTTACTTCCACCGTTTTTTAAAATCACAGCGTCTAGAAGGTTTACATGATTTCTTAAAAAATACGAGTTTTTAGAAAATGTGTTTTATTTCATAAATGGAATCAACAAAGTATGCACATTCTACGTCATAACGACTTTCTATAGTTTGCACATGCGTTTGGAAATAAGAAAAGCTTACTTCCCCCGTTTTTTAAAATCACAGCTTCTAGAAGGTTTACATGATTTCGTAAAAAACATGAGTTTTTAGAAAATGTGTTTTATTTCATCAATGGAATCAACAAACTATGCACATTCTACGTCATAACGACTTTCTATAGTTTGCGCATGCGTCCGGAAATAAGAAAAGCTTACTTCCCCCGTTTTTTAAAATCACAGCTTCTAGAAGGTTTACATGATTTCGTAAAAAACACGAGTTTTTAGAAAATGTGTTTTATTTCATAAATGGAATCTACAAAGTATGCACCTTCTACGTCGTAACGACTTTCTATAGTTTGCGCATGCGTCCGGAAATAAGAAAAGCTTACTTCCCCCGTTTTTTAAAATCACAGCTTCTAGAAGGTTTACATGATTTGTTAAAAAACACGAGTTTTTAGAAACTGTGTTTTATTTCATAAATGGAATCAACAAAGTATGCACATTCTACGTCATAACGACTTTCTATAGTTTGCGCATGCGTCCGGAAATAAGAAAAGCTTACTTCCACCGTTTTTTAAAATCACAGCTTCTAGAAGGTTTACATGATTTCTTAAAAAAAAAGAGTTTTTAGGTAATGTGTTTTATTTCATAAATGGAATCAACAAGGTATGCACATTCTACGTCATAACGAATTTCTATAGCTTGCGCATGCGTTTGGAAATAAGAAAAGCTTACTTCCCCCTTTTTTTAAAATCGCAGCTTCTAGAAGGTTTACATGATTTCTTAAAAAACACGAGTTTTTAGAAAATGTGTTTTATTTCATAAATGGAATCAACAAAGTATGCACATTCTACGTCATAACAACTTTCTATAGTTTGTGCATTCGTCCGGAAATAAGAAAAGCTTACTTCCACCGTTTTTTAAAATCACAGCTTCTAGAAGGTTTACATGATTTCTTAAAAAACATGAGTTTTTAGAAAATGTGCATTATTTCATAAATGGAATCTACAAAGTATGCACATTCTACGTCATAACGACTTTCTATAGTTTGTGCATGCGTCCGGAAATAACAAAAGCTTACTTCCACCATTTTTTAAAATCACAGCTTCTAGAAGGTTTACATGATTTCTTAAAAAACATGAGTTTTTAGAACATGTGTTTTATTTCATAAATGGAATCTACAAATTATGCACATTCTACGTCATAACGAATTTCTATAGTTTGTGCATGCCTCCGGAAATAAGAAAAGCTTACTTCCCCCGTTTTTTAAAATCACAGCTTCTAGAAGGTTTACATGATTTCTTAAAAAACACGAGTTTTTAGAAAATGTGTTTTATTTCATAAATGGAATCAACAGAGTATGCACATTCTACGTCATAACGAGTTTCTATAGTTTGCGCATTCGTCCGGAAATAAGAAAAGCTTACTTCCACCGTTTTTTAAAATCATAGCTTCTAGAAGGTTTACATGATTTCTTAAAAAACATGAGTTTTTAGAAAATGTGTTTTATTTCATAAATGGAATCAGCAAAGTATAAATATTCTACGTCATAACGACTTTCTATAGTTATCGCATTCGTCCGGAAATAAGAAAAGCTTACTTCCACCGTTTTTTAAAATCACAGCTTCTAGAAGGTTTACACGATTTCTTAAAAAACACGAGTTTTTAGGTAATGTGTTTTATTTCATAAATGGAATCAACAAGGTATGCACGTTCTACGTCATAACGAATTTCTATTGCTTGCGCATGCGTTTGGAAATAAGAAAAGCTTACTTCCCCCTTTTTTTAAAATCGCAGCTTCTGGAAGGTTTACATGATTTCTTAAAAAACACGACTTTTTAGAAAATGTGTTTTATTTCATAAATGGAATCAACAAAGTATGCACATTCTACGTCATAACGACTTTCTATAGTTTGCGCATGCGTCCGGAAATAAGAAAAGCTTACTTCCACCGTTTTTTAAAATCACAGCTTCTAGAAGGTTTACATGATTTCTTAAAAAACACGAGTTTTTAGAAAACGTGTTTTATTTCATAAATGGAATCAACAAAGTATACACATTCTACGTCATAATGACTTTCTATAGTTTGCGCATTCGTTTGGAAATAAGAAAAGCTTACTTCCACCGTTTTTTAAAATCACAGCTTCTAGAAGGTTTACATGATTTCGTAAAAAACACGAGTTTTTAGAAAATGTGTTTTATTTCATAAATGGAATCAACAAAGTATGCACATTCTACGTCATAACGAATTTCTATAGTTTGCGCATGTTAAAGTTCAATATGCTAAGACAGAAAATAGCAGCATTACATTTCATTTCACAATAATAGCATATACAGGATCACTGAAGAAACAACAAGCATAGCATAAACACAAGAGACAGAGATTTATCCTGGGAAACCCTCATGGGGTAGAAAACCCAGTAAAGCTTCCTCAATATAGATGACCAGCAATACACAAAGATGCAAACCCTGAGCATAAGCTCCTTCTCCTCCATAGCAGACCTCTCCTCCACAAATGCGCCTTTCTCAAGTGAGTGAGTGAGTATAATGAGGAACACACCTCCTCTATTTATACACTACTCTGATATGTATTTTACACAAGTACACGTAGGCTCGTATTTAACCAATAGGTTAAATACCCCACTACAACTAACTGGGCCGACCCCTCTAGGGTGGTCTAATAACCCTTTGACCCACATAACACATTTAGGGCCGACCCCCACTAGGGAAGTCTAATAACCCGAGTTACCACATTCCGACGGAGGAATAAACATCTCCGGATATACAATAAGATCTTCACGGAGGAATGAATCATCTCCGGAATAATAAAGTACAAATATAATATTCTTTGAAGTTACAATATTTAACACTCCCCCTTAACGAGAAGGATATTATAACAGTATCTGCACGAGCAAGGAGTCATCAACATCATACATGATACATCTATAAATCATTGGAAGCTTTCTCAACATCATCAGTAACTCAAGCAGTTACTGGAACATCTTCAATACTGGAACATCAACATCTTCAGTACTGAGTCTTTATCTTCTGCAGCACTCGAACAACTACAACAACATCAACATCTGGATCCTCACGATCATCAGTATCGTCATCTCACGACCATTAGCATCGTCATCACACGATCATCAGCATCGTCATCTCACGATCATCAGCATCGTCATCACACGATCATCAGCATCGTCATCACACGATCATCAGCATCGTCATCTCACGATCATCAGCATCGTCATCACATGATCATCAGCATCGTCATTTCACGATCATCAGCATCGTCATCTCACGATCATCAGCATCGTCATCACACGATCATCAGCATCGTCATCACACGATCATAAGCATCGTCATGTCACGATCATCAGCATCGTCATCACACGATCATCAGTATCATCATCACACGATCGTCAGCATCGTCATCACACGATCATCAGCATCGTCATCACACGATCATCAGCATCGTCATCAACACAGGTATCCATAACAATACAAGTATCCACATCATTAGTACAAGTATTCATGCCAATACAAGTATACATATCATCAATACAAGTATCCATACTGATACAAGTAATCATGTCATCAATACATGTATCCTACCGATACAAGTAACCACATCATCAATACAAGTATCCATACCGATACAAGTAACCACGTCATCAATACTAGTATCCTACCGATACAAGTAACCACATCATCAATACAAGTATCCTACCGATACAAGTAACCACATCATCAATACAAGTATCCTACCGATACAAGTAACCACATCATCAATACAAGTATCCTACCGATACAAGTAACCACATCAAAAATCACTTTCTCGGAGACCATACGTCTACGGATCAATTCAGGGACCGAAGTCCGGGGATGATACAATCCCCACTTCTCGGAGACCTTACGTCTACGGATCAATTCAGGGACCTAAGTCCGGGGATGATACAATCCCCACTTCTCGGAGACCTCACGTCTACGGATCAATTCAGGGACCTAAGTCCGGGGATGATACAATCCCCACTTCTCGGAGACCTCACGTCTACGGATCAATTCAGGGACCTAAGTCCGGGGATGATACAATCCCCACTTCTCGGAGACCTCACGTCTACGGATCAATTCAGGGACCTAAGTCCGGGGATGATACAATCCCCACTTCTCGGAGACCTCACGTCTACGGATCAATTCAGGGACCTAAGTCCGGGGATGATACAATCCCCACTTCTCGGAGACCTCACGTCTACGGATCAATTCAGGGACCTAAGTCCGGGGATGATACAATCCCCACTTCTCGGAGACCTCACGTCTACGGATCAATTCAGGGACCTAAGTCTGGGGATGATACAATCCCCACTTTTCGGAGACCATACGTCTACGGCTCTCTTTAGGACTGAAAGTCCAGGGATGATCCAATCCCCTCAACTGTCCACTAAGGACTTCATTCTCGGAGACCTCACGTCTACGGCTCTCTTTAGGACTGAAAGTCCAGGGATGATCCAATCCCCTCAACTGTCCACTAAGGACTTCATTCTCGGAGACCTCACGTCTACGGCTCTCTTTAGGACTGAAAGTCCAGGGATGATCCAATCCCCTCAACTGTCCACTAAGGACTTCATTCTCGGAGACCTCACGTCTACGGCTCTCTTTAGGACTGAAAGTCCAGGGATGATCCAATCCCCTCAACTGTCCACTAAGGACTTCATTCTCGGAGACCTCACGTCTACGGCTCTCTTTAGGACTGAAAGTCCAGGGATGATCCAATCCCCTCAACTGTCCACTAAGGACTTCATTTTCGGAGACCTTACGTCTACGGTTCTCTTTTAGGACTGAAAGTCCAGGGATGATCCAATCCCCTTCTGTATTCTCACCTATACAAGAGCAGTTATCACATTAGCATGTATTCTCACCAATACATCAAAACATGTATTCATCACACCAAAACATGTATACATCACAACTAGCATGTATTCTTACTAATACATCAAAACATGTATACATCACATCTAGCATGTATTCTTACTAATACATCTAATATCAAAACATGTATACATCACAACTAGCATGTATTCTTACTAATACATCAAAACATGTATACATCACATCTAGCATGTATTCTTACTAATACATCTAACATCAAAACATGTATACATCACAACTAGCATGTATTCTTACTAATACATCAAAACATGTATACATCACATCTAGCATGTATTCTTACTAATACATCTAACATCAAAACATGTATAAGTAAAACTAAGTATTCTAAGTAAGAGAGTCCTAAATCTAAATATTTCTAAGTAACTGGGTGTAGAGAACAGGTTACCTCATCATCGACCTTGTTGTTCGATGAGACAATCTCATCAGTAGTGATTATACTACTCCCCCTTTCGAGGAGGGTCCTTTTGAACTACACCAAGCTTGTCTCGGAAGTATTCAAACTTCACTCGAGACAGAGGTTTGGTTGGTAACTTCTTCACTTGACGTAGAGGCTTGGTTAGTACAACGGTAACCTGTTACAAATTCAAACTTTTAGAGTTCCTTTCTGTGTCATAACTTGTTAGTTCCCTATGTTCTTTGACTTATCATGGAACACTAGATTCTATGTCATCTTGATACAACTCTAAATATCACATAGGATCTCAGTTGGTTCTATCTCTAAGTCAAACAATCCTAAAGCCAAACTTCTTCATAACTAGCAGAGCAAGCAGCCATATATTCCGCTTGTTCTGAGAGCCACACTAGACTGCTTCCAGCTAAACCACGAGATCATGGCTAATCCCAGACGATAACATCCTCTCGATGTGTTCTTCTTGTCTAATACACTTCCTGTCCAAACAGAATCTAAATAGCCATCTGAAGTCATGATCTTCAAGATAGCATAGATCAAATTCTATCGTGTTCTTTATGTGCCTCATCACATACTTTGCAACTATCAGGTAAACATATCTAGTTTCCACTAGATACTAACTCAAGGTGTTCATAACAAAGCATATATCTAACCTAGTATATGTTAGATATATCAAAGACCCAATTAATTGACTGTACAGAGTTATATCCACTAACTCTGATGAGTTATCCCCTAACAGCTTCAAGTTGGAATCCATAAGAGTGGCCATTCCAACACCTCAAGTCATATTTCTCATCATACTTTCCCTGGTTGAGAAATATTCCTTCTGAGCCTTGCCATACCTCCATACCTAGGAAGTAAAGCATCAATTTGAGATCTTTCATTTTTCATTTCTGTATTGAATGATCTTCTGCATATCTATCTGAGCCATCTCTCGTTAGATGGGTCTACTGATATGAGCCTCAATATCATTCGAACTCTGTGGTGAGTTCCTTCTTGCATCCATGTCATATGTGTATCATATTCAACCTTGTAGCAAAGGTTGAGATCCACATCACCCATGGTGATCATTAATCTTATCAAATTATTATCGATCCTAGGTACCTATACAGAACCTGATTCATACTTCTTCTTTAATTACACCATACTTGGAGCAAACATCTTGTCGTGATTCTCTTCCCCTTTCTAAGAGAATCTTCTAGCCATGAGCCTTCTATATTTTGTTTGATTTGTAAATCTTCTTGTTTGAACATCCACCACTTGTACGGTGTCCATCATTCTTCATGACCTTTCCTACAAATCAAAATTAAGTACATAATTAGTAATACTTCATAATCATCAAAAGATAATCCATTATGCATACAGATATCATTTACATAGTGATGCAACTATTTTGACCATTACTTTGGCACAACACTTTCCCATATCCTGTATGCATACAGTGGCTATCTAGATGCCTTTCATCTCTACCAGAACATACTATCGAGAGTGCGCACAACTCTCAGCATGTCAGCAAAGAGGTTTCATTCTAGACAAGCAACAATGGAATGTTTGTCCAAACATATGCACATTAGTTGTATACTGTTCAATGCTCTATGAATGTTTACACTCAGCATTATATATTCTAGGAATACAAATATGCATGCAGGCAATATCATTACTATTTCAAATAGCAACTCAAATACTTATCTTTTATATTTGTGTGGCTGCCTCCCGCTTGGTCTTCTGTATGTCTTTTGAACTTCTATTCATTCTGTACCACTGTGCATGCTCAAGAGTCATCCTCATGATCTCATACACAAACATACACTCATTAGTATATTCTAAATGCTATCAAAACATTATAGTACTAAATAATCTTGAAAACGTATAGTCATGATTATAGTTAATAAACATTAGTATTCAAGATTTCAGGGAAGTCTTCTTTTACTCATGCATATCATTGATAAAAGATATAATATGCATAATCCCTTGATTACTAACTTTATGAATAAGCATAACCAATCATTCCAAGTATACTTATATAAGGGATCCTAACACAAGGTAAGATTCATGGGAAACATACCTGGATTAGTATACCTACTTGGTTATGTACAACATACCTAAACAACCTCTTCAATGATTTAGAGATCCTGAGCTAGAATCTGCATGTCTCATAGGTTAAGCATAATATAACAAAGTCATACATACCTCGTAAGTAGAACAAAGATTATGGATGAGTCTTTGTCTTCATGTTTTCATGATCATGGAGCCTGATTTGTCTTTTGTGATGTACCTGTATCTTGTTAGCAGACAACCTCAACCTCACACAACACCATAATGCATTAGTACAATCATAAGTGTCAACACCCTAACCAATGAATATATTCTATCATGCATTCATACTTTTGTTAAGGTGATACAACAAATCTAAAATCAAGATTGTACTAATTGTAATAACATGAAGACAAACATACCATAAACTTAATCATGAACAAATCTCAAAACATACCTCGATGAGTCATACCTGTCGAGATCGCTTGTAATCTCCTTATGTAAAGCCTTAGCCTCATCTCCCTCTGAAACATTAACTCCTTCACTTATGTAGGTGACCAATCCATCTTCTTCTAGGATTAACCCTATCCACTTGATTTGCAAGAACTGGACCTGGAGCTGGATAAGGGTTTGTCAGAGAGACCCCAAAAATTCAAACTTTGAATTTCAAACTTCCGTAAGGATAGAGATATGCGCCTTGATGAGCTGATCAAACTGATATATTCAGAATTTGAAAACTGCAAAGTTTTACTCCTCAATTTTGCCTTTGAAACTTTCGGATTCACTGTACGTGACCCTGAACTGGGGTTTGATGAAGCCCACTCTTTTGCCCCATCAAAAGGTTTGATCCAAAGCTCTAAGCTTCTATTTTTCTGACAAGCTTCCAGCCGTGGTCACAGATTTCAAAAATTCCCATTTTTACAGAAGCCCTAATTTTCCGCTTTTCTGATCAAAGTCCCGAACTAGGGTCTAATCAAGCCCGGCCTTTTGCCCAACCAAAAATTCTGATCTTGGTCTCTAAATTTCTATTTTGATGAGTAGCATCCAGCCGTGGTCTCCGATTACAAAAATTCCAACTTTCTTCAAAGCCCTAAATTCCGGAAGCCATGAATGAAGGTACCAAAAAATAATTCTGTTTTGACAGAAATATGTACCTGATTGTTTCTGGTGTAACTCCGAAATTTTTGATCCACAGGGTCTGAAAAAGTTTCCTGAGATAGTATGACCTGTTATCTTTCCATCCTGATAGGTCTGACCTCAATTGGATTCTCTGAGAGAGAGATATGCCAAATGTCGCAACGTGACCTGTTTTGGGAAAATACAGGAGAGCGAACTTGTACGGCGTGCCACGTGTCACTGTTTGACCTTCAGCCTCTGAAAACGTTTTCTGAGATAGCTCGGACTTTTATCTTTCAATCCTAACAGGTCTGACCTCAATTGGATTTTCTGAGAGAGAGTTATGCCAAGTGTCGCAACGTGACCTATTTATGGGATAATACAGGAGAGCGCACTTGTACGGAGTGCCACGTGTCACTGGTTCAACTTCGGCCTCGGAAAACGTTTTCTGAGATAGTGAAGACTGTGTACTACCTGTCACTTTTTACGAAATTTCATTTGGAGCTTCCTAGCCCAAGATATGACCTTTTTCCCAAGGTCACCTGATTTTGACTCAGATCTGGAAGAGGCAGAAACCCTATATTGTACAGATCATAAATCACAAAGTACAACGAATTAGAGGTTGTCCTTTGGACACAAGGTACCTGGAGATTTTAGCTTCGTCCTGTAACAATTTCAGATCCGAAAACTTTGCCAAAACGGATTTATAGCGAAAGTGCTACGATGACTGGTTTTTGCTATGAAAAACCCTAACCTTCAAATTGTCGTAAGTAAAGCAAGTGTCTTTAGTGCCATACCTTGTCTTCCTTCAGGTTAGCTCTGATACCATGTTAAAGTTCAATATGCTAATACAGAAAATAGCAGCATTACATTTCATTTCACAATAATAGCATATACAGGATCACTGAAGAAACAACAAGCATAGCATAAACACAAGAGACAGAGATTTATCCTGGGAAACCCTCATGGGGTAGAAAACCCAGTAAAGCTTCCTCAATATAGATGACCAGCAATACACAAAGATGCAAACCCTGAGCATAAGCTCCTTCTCCTCCATAGCAGACCTCTCCTCCACAAATGCGCCTTTCTCAAGTGAGTGAGTGAGTATAATGAGGAACACACCTCCTCTATTTATACACTACTCTTATATGTATTTTACACAAGTACACGTAGGCTCGTATTTAACCAATAGGTTAAATACCCCACTACAACTAACTGGGCCGACCCCTCTAGGGTGGTCTAATAACCCTTTGACCCACATAACACATTTAGGGCCGACCCCCACTAGGGAAGTCTAATAACCCGAGTTACCACATTCCGACGGAGGAATAAACATCTCCGGATATACAATAAGATCTTCACGGAGGAATGAATCATCTCCGGAATAATAAAGTACAAATATAATATTCTTTGAAGTTACAATATTTAACAGCGCATGCGTTTGGAAATAAGAAAAGCTTACTTCCCCCTTTTTTTAAAATCGCAGCTTCTGGAAGGTTTACATGATTTCTTAAAAAACACGACTTTTTAGAAAATGTGTTTTATTTCATAAATGGAATCTACAAAGTATGCACATTCTACGTCATAACGACTTTCTATAGTTTGCGCATGCATTTGGAAATAAGAAAAGCTTAGTTCCCCCGTTTTTTAAAATCACAGCTTCTAGAAGGTTTACATGATTTCGTAAAAAACACGAGTTTTTAGAAAATGTGTTTTATTTCATAAATGGAATCTACAAAGTATGTACATTCTACGTCATAATGACTTTATATAGTTTGCGCATGCGTCCGGAAATAAGAAAAGCTTACTTCCCCCGTTTTTTAAAATCACAGCTTCTAGAAGGTTTACATTATTTCTCAAACAACACGAGTTTTTAGAAAATGTGTTTTATTTCATAAATGGAATCTACAAAGTATGTACATTCTACGTCATAATGACTTTATATAGTTTGCGCATGCGTCCGGAAATAAGAAAAGCTTACTTCCCCCGTTTTTTAAAATCACAGCTTCTAGAAGGTTTACATTATTTCTCAAACAACACGAGTTTTTAGAAAATGTGTTTTATTTCATAAATGGAATCAACAAAGTATGCACATTCTACGTCATAACGACTTTCTATAGTTTGCGCATGCGTTTGGAAATAAGAAAAGCTTACTTCCCCCGTTTTTTAAAATCACAGCTTCTAGAAGGTTTACATGATTTGTTAGAAAACACGAGTTTTTAGAAAATGTGTTTTATTTCATAAATAGAATCAACAAAGTATGCACATTCTACTTCATAACGACTTTCTATAGTTTGCGCATGCGTCCGGAAATAAGAAAAGCTTACTTCCACCGTTTTTTAAAATCGCAGCTTCTGGAAGGTTTACATGATTTCTTAAAAAACACGAGTTTTTAGAAACTGTGTTTTGTTTCATCAATGGAATCAACAAAGTATGCACATTCTACATCATAATGACTTTCTATAGTTTGCGCATGCGTCCGGAAATAAGAAAAGCTTACTTCCACTGTTTTTTAAAATCACAGCTTCTAGAAGGTTTACATGATTTCGTAAAAAACACGAGTTTTTAGAAAATGTGTTTTATTTCATAAATGGAATCTACAAAGTATGCACATTCTACGTCCTAACGACTTTCTAAAGTTTGCGCATGCGTCCGGAAATAAGAAAAGCTTACTTCCCCCGTTTTTTAAAATCACAGCTTCTAGAAGGTTTACATGATTTTTTAAAAAACACGAGTTTTTAGAAACTGTGTTTTATTTCATAAATGGAATCAACAAAGTATGCACATTCTACGTCATAACGACTTTCTATAGTTTGCGCATGCGTCCGGAAATAAGAAAAGCTTACTTCCACCGTTTTTTAAAATCACAGCTTCTAGAAGGTTTACATGATTTCTTAAAAAACACGAGTTTTTAGGTAATGTGTTTTATTTCATAAATGGAATCAACAAGGTATGCACATTATACGTCATAACGAATTTCTATAGCTTGCGCATGCGTTTGGAAATAAGAAAAGCTTACTTCCCCCTTTTTTTAAAATCGCAGCTTCTAGAAGGTTTACATGATTTCTTAAAAAACACGACTTTTTAGAAAATGTGTTTTATTTCATAAATGGAATCAACAAAGTATGCACATTCTACGTCATAACAACTTTCTATAGTTTGTGCATTCGTCCGGAAATAACAAAAGCTTACTTCCACCGTTTTTTAAAATCACAGCTTCTAGAAGGTTTACATGATTTCTTAAAAAACACGAGTTTTTAGAAAATGTGCATTATTTCATAAATGGAATCTACAAAGTATGGACATTCTACGTCATAACGACTTTCTATAGTTTGCGCATGCGTCCATAAATAACAAAAGCTTACTTCCACCATTTTTTAAAATCACAGCTTCTAGAAGGTTTACATGATTTCTTAAAAAACATGAGTTTTTAGAAAATGTGTTTTATTTCATAAATGGACTCAACAAAGTATGCACATTCTACGTCATAACGACTTTCTATAGTTTGCGCATGCGTCCGGAAATAAGAAAAGCTTATTTCCCCCGTTTTTTAAAATCACCGCTTCTAGATGGTTTACATGATTTCGTAAAAAACACGAGATTCTAGAAAATGTGTTTTATTTCATAAATGGAATCAACAAAGTATGCACATTCTACGTCATAACGACTTTCTATAGTTTGCGCATGCATCCGGAAATAAGAAAAGCTTACTTCCACCGTTTTTTAAAATCACAGCTTCTAGAAGGTTTACATGATTTCGTAAAAAACACGTGTTTTTAGAAAATGTGTTTTACTTCATAAATGGAATAAACAAAGTATGCACATTCTACGTCATAATGAATTACTATAGTTTGTGCATGCCTCCGGAAATAAGAAAAGCTTACTTCCCCCATTTTTTAAAATCACAGCTTCTAGAAGGTTTACATGATTTCTTAAAAAACACGAGTTTTTAGAAAATGTGTTTTATTTCATAAATGGAATCAACAAAGTATGCACATTCTACGTCATAACGACTTTCTAAAGTTTGCGCATGCGTTTGGAAATAAGAAAAGCTTACTTCCACCGTTTTTTAAAACCACAGCTTCTAGAAGGTTTACATGATTTCTTAAAAAACACGAGTTTTTAGAAAATGTGTTTTATTTCATAAATGGAATCAACAGAGTATGCACATTCTACGTCATAACGAGTTTCTATAGTTTGTGCATTCGTCCGGAAATAAGAAAAGCTTACTTCCACCGTTTTTTAAAATCATAGCTTCTAGAAGGTTTACATGATTTCTTAAAAAACACGAGTTTTTAGAAAATGTGTTTTATTTCATAAATGGAATGAGCAAAGTATAAATATTCTACGTCATAACGACTTTCTATAGTTATCGCATTCGTCCGGAAATAAGAAAAGCTTACTTCCACCGTTTTTTAAAATCACAGCTTCTAGAAGGTTTACATGATTTCTTAAAAAACACGAGTTTTTAGGTAATGTGTTTTATTTCATAAATTTAATCAACAAGGTATGCACATTCTACGTCATAACGAATTTCTATAGCTTGCGCATGCGTTTGGAAATAAGAAAAGCTTACTTCCCCCTTTTTTTAAAATCGCAGCTTCTGGAAGGTTTACATGATTTCTTAAAAAACACGACTTTTTAGAAAATGTGTTTTATTTCATAAATGGAATCAACAAAGTATGCACATTCTACGTCATAACGACTTTCTATAGTTTGCGCATTCGTCCGGAAATAAGAAAAGCTTACTTCCACCGTTTTTTAAAATCACAGCTTCTAGAAGGTTTACATGGTTTCGTAAAAAACACGAGTTTTTGAAAATGTGTTTTATTTCATAAATGGAATCAACAAAGTATGCACATTCTACGTCATAACGACTTTCTATAGTTTGCGCATGCGTTTGGAAATAAGAAAAGCTTACTTCCACCGTTTTTTAAAATCACAGCTTCTAGAAGGTTTACATGATTTCTTAAAAAACATGAGTTTTTAGAAAATGTGTTTTATTTCATAAATGGAATCTACAAAGTATGCACATTCTACGTCATAACGACTTTCTATAGTTTGCGCATGCATTTGGAAATAAGAAAAGCTTACTTCCCCCGTTTTTTAAAATCACAGCTTCTAGAAGGTTTACATGATTTCTTAAAAAACACGAGTTTTTAGGAAATGTGTTTTATTTCATAAATGGAATCAAAAAAGTATGCACATTCTACGTCATAACGACTTTCTATAGTTTGCGCATGCCTTTGGAAATAAGAAAAGCTTGCTTCCACCGTTTTTTAAAAACACAGCTTCTAGAAGGTTTACATGATTTCTTAAAAAACACGAGTTTTTAGAAAATGTGTTCTATTTCATAAATGGAATCAACAAAGTATAAATATTCTACGTCATAACAACTTTCTATAGTTTGCGCATTCGTCCGGAAATAAGAAAAACTTATTTCCACCGTTTTTTAAAATCACAGCTTCTAGAAGGTTTACATGATTTCTTAAAAAACACGAGTTTTTAGGAAATGTGTTTTATTTCATAAATGGAATCAACAAAGTATGCACATTCTACGTCATAACGACTTTCTATAGTTTGCGCATGCGTTTGGAAATAAGAAAAGTTTACTTCCCCCGTTTTTTAAAATCACAGCTTCTAGAAGGTTTACATGATTTCTTAAAAAACACGACTTTTTAGAAAATGTGTTTTATTTCATAAATGGAATCAACAAAGTATGCACATTCTACGTCATAACATCTTTCTATAGTTTGTGCATTCGTCCGGAAATAAGAAAAGCTTACTTCCACCGTTTTTTAAAATCACAGCTTCTAGAAGGTTTACATGATTTCTTAAAAAACACGAGTTTTTAGAAAATGTGCATTATTTCATAAATGGAATCTACAAAGTATGCACATTCTACGTCATAACGACTTTCTATAGTTTGCGCATGCGTCCGGAAATAACAAAAGCTTACTTCCACCATTTTTTAAAATCACAGCTTCTAGAAGGTTTACATGATTTCTTAAAAAACATGAGTTTTTAGAAAATGTGTTTTATTTCATAAATGGACTCAACAAAGTATGCACATTCTACATCATAACGACTTTCTATAGTTTGCGCATGCGTCCGGAAATAAGAAAAGCTTATTTCCCCCTTTTTTTAAAATCACAGCTTCTAGATGGTTTACATGATTTCGTAAAAAACACGAGATTCTAGAAAATGTGTTTTATTTCATAAATGGAATCAACAAAGTATGCACATTCTACGTCATAACGACTTTCAATAGTTTGCGCATGCATCCGGAAATAAGAAAAGCTTACTTCCCCCGTTTTTTAAAATCACAGCTTCTAGAAGGTTTACATGATTTCGTAAAAAACACAAGTTTTTAGCAAATGTGTTTTATTTCATAAATGGAATCAACAAAGTATGCACATTCTATGTCATAACGACTTTCTATAGTTTGCGCATGCGTTTGGAAATAAGAAAAGCTTACTTCCACCGTTTTTTGAAATCACAGCTTCTAGAAGGTTTACATGATTTCTTAAAAAACACGAGTTTTTAGAAAATGTGTTTTATTTCATAAATGGAATCTACAAAGTATGCACATTCTACGTCATAACGACTTTCTATAGTTTGCGCATGCATTTGGAAATAAGAAAAGCTTACTTCCCCCGTTTTTTAAAATCACAGCTTCTAGAAGGTTTACATGATTTCTTAAAAAACACGAGTTTTTAGGAAATGTGTTTTATTTCATAAATGGAATCAAAAAAGTATGCACATTCTACGTCATAACGACTTTCTATAGTTTGCGCATGCCTTTGGAAATAAGAAAAGCTTGCTTCCACCGTTTTTTAAAAACACAGCTTCTAGAAGGTTTACATGATTTCTTAAAAAACACGAGTTTTTAGAAAATGTGTTCTATTTCATAAATGGAATCAACAAAGTATAAATATTCTACATCATAACAACTTTCTATAGTTTGCGCATTCGTCCGGAAATAAGAAAAACTTATTTCCACAGTTTTTTAAAATCACAGCTTCTAGAAGGTTTACATGATTTCTTAAAAAACACGAGTTTTTAGGAAATGTGTTTTATTTCATAAATGGAATCAACAAAGTATGCACATTCTACGTCATAACGACTTTCTATAGTTTGCGCATGCGTTTGGAAATAAGAAAAGCTTACTTCCCCCGTTTTTTAAAATCACAGCTTCTAGAAGGTTTACATGATTTCTTAAAAAACACGACTTTTTAGAAAATGTGTTTTATTTCATAAATGGAATCAACAAAGTATGCACATTCTACGTCATAACAACTTTCTATAGTTTGTGCATTCGTCCGGAAATAAGAAAAGCTTACTTCCACCGTTTTTAAAATCACAGCTTCTAGAAGGTTTACATGATTTCTTAAAAAACACGAGTTTTTAGAAAATGTGCATTATTTCATAAATGGAATCTACAAAGTATGCACATTCTACGTCATAACGACTTTCTATAGTTTGCGCATGCGTCCGGAAATAACAAAAGCTTACTTCCACCATTTTTTAAAATCACAGCTTCTAGAAGGTTTACATGATTTCTTAAAAAACATGAGTTTTTAGAAAATGTGTTTTATTTCATAAATGGACTCAACAAAGTATGCACATTCTACGTCATAACGACTTTCTATAGTTTGCGCATGCGTCCGGAAATAAGAAAAGCTTATTTCCCCCTTTTTTTAAAATCACAGCTTCTAGATGGTTTACATGATTTCGTAAAAAACACGAGATTCTAGAAAATGTGTTTTATTTCATAAATGGAATCAACAAAGTATGCACATTCTACGTCATAACGACTTTCAATAGTTTGCGCATGCATCCGGAAATAAGAAAAGCTTACTTCCCCCGTTTTTTAAAATCACAGCTTCTAGAAGGTTTACATGATTTCGTAAAAAACACAAGTTTTTAGCAAATGTGTTTTATTTCATAAATGGAATCAACAAAGTATGCACATTCTATGTCATAACGACTTTCTATAGTTTGCGCATGCGTTTGGAAATAAGAAAAGCTTACTTCCACCGTTTTTTGAAATCACAGCTTCTAGAAGGTTTACATGATTTCTTAAAAAACACGAGTTTTTAGAAAATGTGTTTTATTTCATAAATGGAATCTACAAAGTATGCACATTCTACGTCATAACGACTTTCTATAGTTTGCGCATGCATTTGGAAATAAGAAAAGCTTACTTCCCCCGTTTTTTAAAATCACAGCTTCTAGAAGGTTTACATGATTTCTTAAAAAACACGAGTTTTTAGGAAATGTGTTTTATTTCATAAATGGAATCAAAAAAGTATGCACATTCTACGTCATAACGACTTTCTATAGTTTGCGCATGCCTTTGGAAATAAGAAAAGCTTGCTTCCACCGTTTTTTAAAAACACAGCTTCTAGAAGGTTTACATGATTTCTTAAAAAACACGACTTTTTAGAAAATGTGTTCTATTTCATAAATGGAATCAACAAAGTATAAATATTCTACGTCATAACAACTTTCTATAGTTTGCGCATTCGTCCGGAAATAAGAAAAACTTATTTCCACAGTTTTTTAAAATCACAGCTTCTAGAAGGTTTACATGATTTCTTAAAAAACACGAGTTTTTAGGAAATGTGTTTTATTTCATAAATGGAATCAACAAAGTATGCACATTCTACGTCATAACGACTTTCTATAGTTTGCGCATGCGTTTGGAAATAAGAAAAGCTTACTTCCCCCGTTTTTTAAAATCACAGCTTCTAGAAGGTTTACATGATTTCTTAAAAAACACGACTTTTTAGGAAATGTGTTTTATTTCATAAATGGAATCAACAAAGTATGCACATTCTACATCATAACGACTTTCTATAGTTTGTGCATTCGTCCGGAAATAAGAAAAGCTTACTTCCACCGTTTTTAAAATCACAGCTTCTAGAAGGTTTACATGATTTCTTAAAAAACACGAGTTTTTAGAAAATGTGCATTATTTCATAAATGGAATCTACAAAGTATGCACATTCTACGTCATAACGACTTTCTATAGTTTGCGCATGCGTCCGGAAATAACAAAAGCTTACTTCCACCGTTTTTTAAAATCACAGCTTCTAGAAGGTTTACATGATTTCTTAAAAAACATGAGTTTTTAGAAAATGTGTTTTATTTCATAAATGGACTCAACAAAGTATGCACATTCTACGTCATAACGACTTTCTATAGTTTGCGCATGCGTCCGGAAATAAGAAAAGCTTATTTCCCCCTTTTTTTAAAATCACAGCTTCTAGATGGTTTACATGATTTCGTAAAAAACACGAGATTCTAGAAAATGTGTTTTATTTCATAAATGGAATCAACAAAGTATGCACATTCTACGTCATAACGACTTTCAATAGTTTGCGCATGCATCCGGAAATAAGAAAAGCTTACTTCCCCCGTTTTTTAAAATCACAGCTTCTAGAAGGTTTACATGATTTCGTAAAAAACACAAGTTTTTAGCAAATGTGTTTTATTTCATAAATGGAATCAACAAAGTATGCATATTCTATGTCATAACGACTTTCTATAGTTTGCGCATGCGTTTGGAAATAAGAAAAGCTTACTTCCACCGTTTTTTGAAATCACAGCTTCTAGAAGGTTTACATGATTTCTTAAAAAACACGAGTTTTCAGAAAATGTGTTTTATTTCATAAATGGAATCAACAAAGTATGCACATTCTACGTCATAACGACTTTCTATAGTTTGCGCATGCCTCCGGAAATAAGAAAAGCTTACTTCCACCGTTTTTTAAAATCACAGCTTCTAGAAGGTTTACATGATTTCTTAAAAAACACGAGTTTTTAGAAAACGTGTTTTATTTCATAAATGGAATCAACAAAGTATACACATTCTACGTCATAATGACTTTCGATAGTTTGCGCATTCGTTTGGAAATAAGAAAAGCTTACTTCCACCGTTTTTTAAAATCACAGCTTCTAGAAAGTTTACATGATTTCGTAAAAAACACGATTTTTTAGAAAATGTGTTTTATTTCATAAATGGAATCAACAAAGTATGCACATTCTACGTCATAACCACTTTCTATAGTTTGCGCATGCGTTTGGAAATAAGAAAAGCTTACTTCCACCGTTTTTTAAAATCACAACTTCTAGAAGGTTTACATGATTTCTTAAAAAACACGAGTTTTTAGAAAATGTGTTTTATTTCATAAATGGAATCTACAAAGTATGCACATTCTACATCATAACGACTTTCTATAGTTTGCGGATGCATCTGGAAATAAGAAAAGCTTACTTCCCCCGTTTTTTAAAATCACAGCTTCTAGAAGGTTTACATGATTTCTTAAAAAACACGAGTTTTTAGGAAATGTGTTTTATTTCATAAATGGAATCAACAAAGTATGCACATTCTACGTCATAACGACTTTCTATAGTTTGCGCATTCCTTTGGAAATAAGAAAAGCTTACTTCCACAGTTTTTTAAAAACACAGCTTCTAGAAGGTTTACATGATTTCTTAAAAAACACGAGTTTTTAGAAAATGTGTTTTATTTCATAAATGGAATCAACAAAGTATAAATATTCTACGTCATAACAACTTTCTATAGTTTGCGCATTCGTCCGGAAATAAGAAAAGCTTACTTCCACCGTTTTTTAAAATCACAGCTTCTAGAAGGTTTACATGATTTCTTAAAAAACACGAGTTTTTAGGAAATGTGTTTTATTTCATAAATGGAATCAACAAAGTATGCACATTCTACGTCATAATGATTTTCTATAGTTTGTGCATGCGTTTGGAAATAAGAAAAGCTTACTTCCCCCGTTTTTTAAAATTACCGCTTCTAGAAGATTTACATGATTTCTTAAAAAACATGAGTTTTTAGAAAATGTGTTTTATTTCATAAATGGAATCAAAAATGTATGCACATTCTACGTCATAACGACTTTCTATTGTTTGCGCATGCGTCCGGAAATAAGAAAAGCTTATTTCCCCCGTTTTTTAAAATCACAGCTTCTAGATGGTTTACATGATTTCGTAAAAAACACGAGTGGAATCAACAAAGTATGCACATTCTACGTCATAATGACTTTCTATAGTTTGCGCATGCATCCGGAAATAAGAAAAGCTTACTTCCCCCGTTTTTTAAAATCACAGCTTCTAGAAGGTTTACATGATTTCGTAAAAAACACAAGTTTTTAAAAAAATGTATTTTATTTCATAAATGGAATCAACAATGTATGCACATTCTACATCATAACGACTTTCTATAGTTTGCGCATGCGTCCGGAACTAAGAAAAACTTATTTCCACCGTTTTTTAAAATCACAGCTTCTAGAAGGTTTACATGATTTCTTAAAAAACACGAGTTTTCAGAAAATGTGTTTTATTTCATAAATGGAATCAACAAAGTATGCACATTCTACATCATAACGACTTTCTATAGTTTGCGCATGCGTTTCGAAATAAGAAAAGCTTACTTCCCCCTTTTTTTAAAATCACAGCTTCTAGAAGGTTTACATGATTTCTTAAAAAACACGACTTTTTAGAAAATGTGTTTTATTTCATAAATGGAATAAAAAAAGTATGCACATTCTACTTCATAACGACTTTCTATATTTTGTACATGCATTTGGAAATAAGAAAGGCTTACTTCCCCCGTTTCTTAAAATCACAGCTTCTAGAAGGTTTACATGATTTCTTAAAAAACACGAGTTTTTAGAAAATGTGTTTTATTTCATAAATGGAATCAACAAAGTATGCACATTCTACATCATAACGACTTTCTATAGTTTGCGCATGCGTCCGGAAATAAGAAATGCTTACTTCCACCGTTTTTTAAAATCACAGCTTCTAGAAGGTTTACATGATTTCTTAAAAACCACGAGTTTTTAGAAAATGTGTTTTATTTCATAAATGGAATCAACAAAGTATACACATTCTACGTCATAACGACTTTCTATAGTTTGCGCCTTTCTTTGGAAATAAGAAAAGCTTACTTCCACCGTTTTTTAAAATCACAGCTTCTAGAAGGTTTACATGATTTCGTAAAAAACACGAGTTTTTAGAAAATGTGTTTTATTTCATAAATGGAATCAACAAAGTATGCACATTCTACGTCCTAACGACTTTCTATAGTTTGCGCATGCGTTTGGAAATAAGAGAAGCTTACTTCCCCCGTTTTTTAAAATCACAGCTTCTAGAAGGTTTACATGATTTCTTAAAAAACACGATTTTTTTAAAATGTGTTTTATTTCATAAATGAAATCAACAAAGTATGCACATTCTACGTCATAACGACTTTCTATAGTTTGCGCATGCGTTTGGAAATAAGAAAAGCTTACTTCCCCCGTTTTTTAAAATCACGGCTTCTAGAAGGTTTACATGATTTCTTAAAAAACACGAGTTTTTAGAAAATGTGTTTTATTTCATAAATGGAATCAACAAAGTATGCACATTGTACGTCATAACGACATTCTATAGTTTGCGCATTCGTCCGGAAATAAGAAAAGCTTACTTCCCCCGTTTTTTAAAATGACGGCTTCTAGAAGGTTTACATGATTTCTTAAAAAACATGAGTTTTTAGAAAATGTGTTTTATTTCATAAATGGAATCAACAAAGTATGCACATTCTACGTCATAACGACTTTCTATAGTTTGCACATGCGTCTGGAAATAAGAAAAGCTTACTTCCACCGTTTTTTAAAATCACAGCTTCTAGAAGGTATAGATGATTTCTTAAAAAACACGAGTTTTTAGAAAATGTGTTTTATTTCATAAATGGAATCAACAAAGTATACACATTCTACGTCATAACGACTTTCTATAGTTTGCGCATTCGTTTGGAAATAAGAAAAGCTTACTTCCACCGTTTTTTAAAATCACAGCTTCTAGAAGGTTTACATGATTTCGTAAAAAACACGAGTTTTTAGAAAATGTGTTTTATTTCATAAATGGAATCTACAAGGTATGCACAATCTATGTCATAACGACTTTCTATAGTTTGCGCATGCGTTTGGAAATAAGAAAAGCTTACTTCCCCCGTTTTTTAAAATCACAGATTCTAGAAGGTTTACATGATTTCTTAAAAAACATGAGTTTTTAGAAAATGTGTTTTATTTCATAAATGGAATCAACAAAGTATGCACATTCTACGTCATAACGACTTTCTATACTTTGCGCATGCGTTTGGAAATAAGAAAAGCTTACTTCCCCCGTTTTTTAAAATCACAGCTTCTAGAAGGTTTACATGATTTCTTAAAAAACACGAGTTTTTAGAAAATGTGTTTTATTTCATCAATGGAATCTAAAAAGTATGCACATTCTACGTCATAACGACTTTCTATAGTTTGCGCATGCGTCCAGAAATAAGAAAAGCTTACTTCCACCGTTTTTTAAAATAATAACTTCTAGAAGGTTTACATGATTTCGTAAAAAACACGAGTTTTTAGAAAATGTGCTTTATTTCATAAATGGAATCTACAAAGTATGCACATTCTACGTCATAACGACTTTCTATAGTTTGCGCATGCGTTTGGAAATAAGAAAAGCTTACTTCCCCCGTTTTTTAAAATCACAGCTTCTAGAAGGTTTACATGATTTCGTAAAAAACACGAGTTTTTAGAAAATGTGTTTTATTTCATAAATGGAATCAACAAAGTTTGCAAATTATACGTCATAACGACTTTCTATAGTTTGCGCATGCGTCCGGAAATAAGAAAAGCTTACTTCCCCCGTTTTTTAAAATCACAGCTTCTAGAAGGTTTACATGATTTGTTAAAAAACACGAGTTTTTAGAAAATGTGTTTTATTTCATAAATGGAATCAACAAAGTATGCATATTCTACGTCATAACGACTTTCTATAGTTTGCGCATGCGTCCGGAAATAAGAAAAGCTTACTTCCACCGTTTTTTAAAATCACAGCTTCTAGAAGGTTTACATGATTTCGTAAAAAACACGAGTTTTTAGAAAATGTGTTTTATTTCATCAATGGAATCTACAAAGTATGCACATTCTACGTCATAACGAGTTTCTATAGTTTGCGCATTCGTCCGGAAATAAGAAAAGTTTACTTCCCCCGTTTTTTAAAATCACAGCTTCTAGAAGGTTTACATGATTTCTTAAAAAACACGAGTTTTTAGAAAATGTGTTTTATTTCATAAATGGAAACAACAAAGTATGCACATTCTACGTCATAACGACTTTCTATAGTTTGCGCATGCGTCCGGAAATAAGAAAAGCTTGCTTCCCCCATTTTTTAAAATAATAGCTTCTAGAATGTTTACATGAATTTGTAAAAAACACGAGTTTTTAGAAAATGTGTTTTATTTCATAAATGGAATCTACAAAGTATGCACATTCTACGTCATAACGACTTTCTATAGTTTGCGCATGCGTCCAGAAATAAGAAAAGCTTACTTCCCCCATTTTTTAAAATCACAGCTTCTAGAAGGTTTACATGATTTCTTAAAAAACACGAGTTTTTAGAAAATGTGCTTTATTTCATAAATGGAATCTAAAAAGTATGCACATTCTATGTCATAACAACTTTCTATAGTTTGCGCATGCGTCCGGAAATAAGAAAAGCTTACTTGCCCCGTTTTTTAAAATCACAGCTTCTAGAAGGTTTACATGATTTCTTAAAAAACACGAGTTTTTAGAAAATGTGTTTTATTTCATAAATGGAATCTACAAAGTATGCACATTCTACGTCATAACGACTTTCTATAGTTTGCGCATGCATCCGGAAATAAGAAAAGCTTACTTCCACCGTTTTTTAAAATAATAGCTTCTAGAAGGTTTACATGATTTCGTAAAAAACACGAGTTTTTAGAAAATGTGTTTTATTTCATAAATGGAATCTACAAAGTATGCACATTCTACGTCATAACGACTTTCTATAGTTTGCGCATGCGTCCGGAAATAAGAAAAGCTTACTTCCACCGTTTTTCAAAATCACAGCTTCTAGAAGGTTTACATGATTTCTTAAAAAACACGAGTTTTTAGAAAATGTTTTTTTATTTCATAAATGGAATCAACAAAGTATGCACATTCTACGTCATAACGACTTTCTATAGTTTGCGCATGCGTTTGGAAATAAGAAAAACTTACTTCCCCCATTTTTTAAAATCACAGCTTCTAGAAGGTTTACATGATTTGTTAAAAAACACGAGTTTTTAGAAAATGTGTTTTATTTCATAAATGGAATCAACAAAGTATGCACATTCTACGTCATAACGACTTTCTATACTTTCTTCAGATCGAGGACACTTCGAGGAAGAAGTGATGGACACATTTGCTGAAGCCATTCCAAGCATGTTGGAAGGAGGATCCTTCACATGGCTGTGGATGTAAGCGCTGGATGATGAGCATCAGGATGATGTTCTGGTTTCTGCTTGGATATGATCAGGTGGATCATTTTTATGTATGTATGTACGCATCATGTTGGATGCTGGATATGATCAGTTGGATCATTTTTATGTATGTATGTACGCATCATGTTGGATGCTGGATATGATCAGTTGGATCATTTTTTTTATGTATGTATGTACGCATCATGTTGGATGCTGGATATGATCAATTGGATCATTTTTATGTATGTACGCATCATGTTGATGCTGGATATGATCAGTTAGATCATGTGTATGTATTTTGTATATGCATCATGTTGGATGCTTGGACCATGTATCTGTATATGTATCAGGTGGATACATTGTATGATCAAGTGGATCATGTATGGTGATATGTATCATGTATTTGTATTTGTATCAGGTGGATACATTGATGATTAGGAGGATCATGTATGATGATATGTATCAGGTAGATACTTGGTATGCATCAGGTAGATGCATTGATGATCAGGAGGATCATGTATGATGATATGTATCAGGTAGATACTTGGTATGCATCAGGTAGATGCATTGATGATCAGGAGGATCATGTATGATGATATGTATCATGTATTTGTATCAGGTGGATACATTGATGATTAGGAGGATCATGTATGATACTTGGTATGCATCAGGTAGATGCATTGATGATCAGGTGGATCATGCAGCAGGATGTTGCGTGATGATCAGGATGATCATAGATGACGAGCTTCAGGATGTTGCTCCAGATGACATGCAGCAGGATGTTGCAGTGATGATCAGGATGATCATAGATGACGAGCTTCAGGATGTTGCTCCAGATGACATGCAGCAGGACGTTGCAGTGATGATGATCAGGATGATCATGGATACATCAGGATGATGTATGGTGAGTATCAGGTTGATACTCTATGGCCGTGGATCAGGTTGTGCAGATGATCATGTAATTCGTTGCCCTGGGAGATTTGCAGATGGTCTTTCGAGGTTTTTCCTATGGCATGTAATTCGGTGCCCTGGGACATCTGGCAAATGCTCTTTCGAGGTTTTGCTCTGGGAGGACATGTAATTCGTTGCCCTGGGAGATCTGCAGATAGTCTTTCGAGGTTTTGCCTATGGCATATAATAGCGCCCTGGGATATCTGGCAGATGCTCTTGCGAGGTTTTGTCCTATGGCATGTAATTCGTTTCCCTGGGAGATCCGATAGGTTGGGCTGTGTGCCCGTAATCAGTCCTGGGATGCTCTTGCGAGGTTTTGCCATGACCACATGTAATTCGTTGCCCTGGGAGATCCTATAGGTAGAGCTGTGTGCTCGTAACAGCCTGGGATGCTCTTGCGAGGTTTTGTGGTGAGGTCACATGTAATTCGTTGCCCTGGGAGATCCTATAGGTAGAGCTGTGTGCGCGTAACAGCCTGGGATGCTCTTTCGAGGTTTTGTGACGCACGTAAAAGTCCTGAGGATTCCACAGTATGGCCAGTGATGATGAAGACCTGCAGGTGGTGGGCCTACATCCAGTATGAAAAAGGACTGGCTCTGTAGAACTTCCTATGACAAGTAGATTCAGAGATTGATTGAGATAGCAGCAGCAGTGACGATGATGATGACTCGATGACGATTATCCAGTGACGATGATCCATAGAAGATGACTTGTGCTAGAAGAACTGTGCTGAGAAATACCTTCCTAGTTAAGAGGGAGTGTTGATGTATATGTAACTTCGGAATGTATTTCATATATGTTGTATGTACTCCTATACAGATGGTATTATTCCTCTATACGGAAGTGTCGTCATTTATATTGTAAGTGTCGTAACTTATACTTGATGGGTTATTAGACCACCTTGTTGGGTTCGACCCTGTATAAGTCATGTGGGTCAAAGGGTTATTAGACCACCCTATTGGGGGTCGGCCATGTGGGTCTAAGGGTTATTAGACCACCCTATTGGGGGTCGGCCCACTCAGCATTATGTTATGTGGTTAAGTTTGAGCCTACATGAGTTAGGTAAAAAGGCAAGTCAAGTCAAGTATAAATAGAGTGCGGGAGGCACTCTATTTACTCACTCACTTCTCACACATGCACTCAAGGAGGAGTGGCGCACTTATGGAGGAGGAGGATCTGCTGCTAGGTTGTGTCTATCTCTTATGGTTGGTTGTATCATTGCTCTATCTATCTCTGAGGAAGTTATTGGGGTTTTTCACCTTTATGGTTTTCCCCAAGTAAATCTTTGTGTCACTTGTGTGCTTGCATTATTGACTCCGTGATTGATATGCTGTAGATATGCTGTACATGTTCTTCTCTCAGTTAAGATCCTAGATCATATTGAAGTAAATTCTGAAAATTTAACAATCACAGCTTATAGAAGGTTTACATGATTTCATAAAAAACATGAGTTTTTAGAAAATGTGTTTTATTTCATAAATGGAATCTACAAAGTATGCACATTCTACATCATAACGACTTTCTATAGTTTGCGCATGCGTCCGGAAATAAGAAAAGCTTACTTCCACCGTTTTTTAAAATCACAGCTTCTAGAAGGTTTACAGGATTTCGTAAAAAACACGAGTTTTTAGAAAATGTGCTTTATTTCATAAATGGAATCTACAAAGTATGCACATTCTACGTCATAACGACTTTATATAGTTTGCGCATGCGTCCGGAAATAAGAAAAGCTTACTTCCCCCGTTTTTTAAAATCACAGCTTCTAGAAGGTTTACATGATTTCTTAAAAATCACGAGTTTTTAGAAAATGTGTTTTATTTCATAAATGGAATCAACAAAGTATGAACATTCTACGTCATAACGACATTCTATAGTTTGCACATGCGTCCGGAAATAACAAAAGCTTACTTCCACCGTTTTTTAAAATCACAGCTTCTAGAAGGTTTACATCATTTCCTAAAAAACATGACTTGTTAGAAAATCTGATTTCTTTCATAAATGGAATCGACAAAGTATGCACATTCTACGTCATAACAAAAGCTTACTTCCCATCGTTTTTTAAAATAACGGCTTCTAGAATGTTTACATGATTTCTTAAAAAACACGAGTTTTTAGAAAATGTGATTTATTTCATAAAAGGAATCAACAAAGTATCAACATTCTACGTAATAACGACTTTCTATAGTTTGCGCATTCGTCCAGAAATAAAAAAGCTTACTTCCACCCGTTTTTTAAAATCACAGCTTCTAGAAGGTTTACATGATTTCGTAAAAAAAATGAGTTTTTAGAAAATGTGTTTTATTTCATAAATGGAATCAACAAAGAATGCACATTCTACGTCATAATTTCTTTCTATAGTTTGCGCATGAGTTTGGAAATAAGAAAAGCTTACTTCCCCCGTTTTTTAAAATCACAGCTTCTAGAAGGTTTACATGATTTCTTAAAAAACAAGAGTTTTTAGAAAATGTGTTTTATTTCATAAATGGAATCAACAAAGTATGCACATTCTACGTCATAAGGACTTTCTATAGTTTGCGCATGCGTCCGGAAATAAGAAAAGCTTACTTCCACCGTTTTTTAAAATCACAGCTTCTAGAAGGTTTACATGATTTCTTAAAAAATACGAGTTTTTAGAAAATGTGTTTTATTTGATAAATGGAATCAACAAAGTATGCACATTCTACGTCATAACAACTTTCTATAGTTTGCGCATTCGTCCGGAAATAAGGAAAGCTTACTTCCCCCGTTTTTTAAAATCACAACTTCTAGAAGGTTTACATGATTTCCTAAAAAACATGAGTTTTTAGAAAATGTGTTTTATTTCATAAATGGAATCACCAAAGTATGCACATTCTACTTCATAACGACTTTCTATAGTTTGCGCATGCGTCTGGAAATAAGAAAAGCTTACTTCCCCCATTTTTTAAAATCACAGCTTCTAGAAGGTTTACATGATTTCTTAAAAAACACGAGTTTTTAGAAAATGTGTTTTATTTCATAAATGGAATCAAAAAAGTATGCACATTCTACGTCATAACGACTTTCTATAGTTTGCGCATGCGTTTGGAAATAAGAAAAACTTACTTCCCCCGTTTTCTAAAATCACAGCTTCTAGAAGGTTTACATGATTTCGTAAAAAACACGAGTTTTTAGAAAATGTGTTTTATTTAATAAATGGAATCAACAAAGTATGCACATTCTACGTCATAACGACTTTCTATAGTTTGCGCATGCGTCCGGAAATAAGAAAAGCTTACTTCCACCGTTTTTTAAAATCACAGCTTCTAGAGGGTTTACATGATTTCTTAAAAAACACGAGTTTTTAGAAAATGTGTTTTATTTCATAAATGGAATCAACAAAGTATGCACATTCTACGTCATAACGACTTTCTATAGTTTGTGCATGCGTCCGGAAATAAGAAAAGCTTACTTCCACCGTTTTTTCAAATAATAGCTTCTAGAAGGTTTACATGATTTCGTAAAAAACACGAGTTTTTAGAAAATGTGTTTTATTTCATAAATGGAATCTACAAAGTATGCACATTCTACGTCATAACGACTTTCTATAGTTTGCGCATGCGTCTGGAAATAACAAAAGCTTACTTCCCCCGTTTTTTAAAATCACAGCTTCTAGAAGGTTTACATGATTTCGTAAAAAACACGAGTTTTTAGAAAATGTGTTCTATTTCATAAATGGAATCTACAAAGTATGCACATTCTACGTCATAACGACTTTCTATAGTTTGCGCATGCGTCCGGAAATATGAAAAGCTTACTTCCCCCGTTTTTCAAAATCAGAGCTTCTAGAAGGTTTACATGATTTCTTAAAAAACACGAGTTTTTAGAAAATGTGTTTTATTTCATAAATGGAATCAACAAAGTATGCACATTATAAGTCATAACGAATTTCTATAGTTTTCGCATGCGTTTGGAAATAAGAAAAGCTTACTTCCCCCGTTTTTTAAAATCACAGCTTCTGAAAGGTTTACACGATTTGTTAAAAAACACGAGTTTTTAGAAAATGTGTTTTATTTCAAAAATGGAATCAACAAAGTATGCACATTCTATGTCATAACGGCTTTCTATAGTTTGCGCATGCGTCCGGAAATAAGAAAAGCTTACTTCCCCCGTTTTTTAAAATCACAGCTTCTAGAAGGTTTACATGATTTCTTAAAAAACACGAGTTTTTAGAAAATGTGCTTTATTTCATAAATGGAATCTACAAAGTATGCACATTCTACGTCATAATGACTTTCTATAGTTTGCGCATGCGTCCGGAAATAAGAAAAGCTTACCTCCCCCGTTTTTTAAAATCATAGCTTCTAGAAGGTTTACATGATTTCGTAAAAAACACGAGTTTTTAGAAAATAAGTTTTATTTCATAAATGGAATGAAAAAAGTATGCACATTCTACGTCATAACGACTTTCTATAGTTTGCGCATGCGTCCGGAAATAAGAAAAGCTTACTTCCCCCGTTTTTTAAAATCACAGCTTCTAGAAGGTTTACATTATTTCTCAAACAACACGAGTTTTTAGAAAATGTGTTTTATTTCATAAATGGAATCAACAAAGTATGCACATTCTACGTCATAACGACTTTCTATAGTTTGCGCATGCGTTTGGAAATAAGAAAAGCTTACTTCCAGCGTTTTTTAAAATCACAGCTTCTAGAAGGTTTACATGTTTTGTTAGAAAACACGAGTTTTTAGAAAATGTGTTTTATTTCATAAATAGAATCAACAAAGTATGCACATTCTACTTCATAACGACTTTCAATAGTTTGCGCATGCGTCCGGAAATAAGAAAAGCTTACTTCCACCATTTTTTAAAATCACAGCTTCTAGAAGGTTTACTCGATTTCTTAAAAAACATGAGTTTTTAGAAAATGTGTTTTATTTCATAAATGGAATCAACAAAGTATGCACATTCTACATCATAACGACTTTCTATAGTTTGCGCATTCGTCCGGAAATAAGAAAAGCTTACTTCCCTCATTTTTTAAAATCACAACTTCTAGAAGGTTTACATGATTTCTTAAAAAACACGAGTTTTTAGAAACTGTGTTTTATTTCATAAATGGAATCAACAAAGTATGCATATTCTACGTCCTAACGACTTTCTATAGTTTGCGCATGCGTCCGGAAATAAGAAAAGCTTACTTCCCCCGTTTTTTAAAATCACAGCTTCTAGAAGGTTTACATGATTTCTTAAAATACACGAGTTTTTAGAAAATGTGTTTTATTTCATAAATGGAATCAACAAAGTATGCACATTCTACGTCATAAAGACTTTCTATAGTTTACGCATGCATTTGGAAATAAGAAAAGCTTACTTCCCCTGTTTTTTAAAATCACAGCTTCTAGAAGGTTTACATGATTTCTTAAAAAACATGAGTTTTTAGAAACTATGTTTTATTTCATAAATGGAATCAACAAAGTATGCACATTCTACGTCATAACGACTTTCTATAGTTTGCGCATGCGTCCAGAAATTAGAAAAGCTTACTTCCCCCGTTTTTTAAAATCACAGCTTCTAGAAGGTTTACATGATTTCTTAAAAAACACGAGTTTTTAGAAACTGTGTTTTATTTCATAAATGGAATCAACAAAGTATGCACATTCTACGTCATAACGACTTTCTATAGCTTGCGCATGCGTCCGGGAATAATAAAAGCTTACTTCCACCGTTTTTTAAAATCACAGCTTCTAGAAGGTTTACATGATTTCTTAAAAAACACGAGTTTTTAGAAACTGTGTTTTATTTCATAAATTGAATCAAGAAAGTATGCACATTCTACATCATAACGACTTTCTATAATTTGCGCATGCGTCCGGAAATAAGAAAAGCTTACTTCCACGGTTTTTTAAAATCACAGCTTCTAGAAGGTTTACATGATTTCGTAAAAAACACCAGTTTTTAGAAAATGTGTTTTATTTCAAAAATGGAATCTACAAAGTATGCACATTCTACGTCATAACGACTTTATATACTTTGCGCATACGTCCGGAAATAATAAAAGCTTACTTCCCCAGTTTTTTAAAATCACAGCTTCAAGAAGGTTTACATGATTTCTCAAAAAACACGAGTTTTTAGAAAATGTGTTTTATTTCATAAATGGAATCAACAAAGTATGCACATTCTACGTCATAACGACTTTCTATAGTTTGCGCATGCGTCCGGAAATAAGAAAAACTTACTTCCACCGTTTTTTAAAGTCACAGCTTCTAGAAGGTTTACACGATTTCTTAAAAAACATGAGTTTTTAGAAAATGTGTTTTATGTCATAAATGGAATCAACAAAGTATGCACATTCTACATCATAACGACTTTCTATAGTTTGCGCATTCGTACGGAAATAATAAAAGCTTACTTCCCTCATTTTTTAAAATCACAGCTTCTAGAAGGTTTACATCATTTCTTAAAAAAAACGAGTTTTTAGAAAATGTGTTTTATTTCATAAATGGAATCAACAAAGTATGCACATTCTACGTCATAACGACTTTCTATAGTTTGCGCATGCGTCCGGAAATAAGAAAAGCTTGCTTCCACCGTTTTTTAAAATCAGAGCTTCTAGAAGGTTTACATGATTTCTTAAAAAACACGAGTTTTTAGAGAATGTGTTTTATTTCATAAACGGAATCAACAAAGTATGCACATTCTACGTCATAACGACTTTCTATAATTTGCGCATGCGTTTGGAAATAAGAAAAGCTTACTTCCCCCGTTTTTTAAAATGACAGCTTCTAGAAGGTTTACATGATTTCTTAAAAAACACGAGTTTTTAGAAACTGTGTTTTATTTCATAAATGGAATCAACAAAGTATGCACATTCTACGTCATAACGACTTTCTATAGCTTGCGCATGCGTCCGGAAATAAGAAAAGCTTACTTCCCCCGTTTTTTAAAATCACAACTTCTAGAAGGTTTACATGATTTCTTAAAAAACACGAGTTTTTAGAAAATGTGTTTTATTTCATAAATGGAATCAACAAAGTATGCACATTCTACGTCATAACGACTTTCTATAGTTTGCGCATGAGTCCGGAAATAAGAAAAGCTTACTTCCACGGTTTTTTAAAATCACAGCTTCTAGAAGGTTTACATGATTTCGTAAAAAACACCAGTTTTTAGAAAATGTGTTTTATTTCAAAAATGGAATCTACAAAGTATGCACATTCTACGTCATAACGACTTTATATACTTTGCGCATACGTCCGGAAATAATAAAAGCTTACTTCCCCAGTTTTTTAAAATCACAGCTTCAAGAAGGTTTACATGATTTCTCAAAAAACACGAGTTTTTAGAAAATGTGTTTTATTTCATAAATGGAATCAACAAAGTATGCACATTCTACGTCATAACGACTTTCTATAGTTTGCGCATGCGTCCGGAAATAAGAAAAACTTACTTCCACCGTTTTTTAAAGTCACAGCTTCTAGAAGGTTTACACGATTTCTTAAAAAACACGAGTTTTTAGAAAATGTGTTTTATGTCATAAATGGAATCAACAAAGTATGCACATTCTACATCATAACGACTTTCTATAGTTTGCGCATTCGTACGGAAATAATAAAAGCTTACTTCCCTCATTTTTTAAAATCACAGCTTCTAGAAGGTTTACATCATTTCTTAAAAAAAACGAGTTTTTAGAAAATGTGTTTTATTTCATAAATGGAATCAACAAAGTATGCACATTCTACGTCATAACGACTTTCTATAGTTTGCGCATGCGTCCGGAAATAAGAAAAGCTTGCTTCCACCGTTTTTTAAAATCAGAGCTTCTAGAAGGTTTACATGATTTCTTAAAAAACACGAGTTTTTAGAGAATGTGTTTTATTTCATAAACGGAATCAACAAAGTATGCACATTCTACGTCATAACGACTTTCTATAATTTGCGCATGCGTTTGGAAATAAGAAAAGCTTACTTCCCCCGTTTTTTAAAATGACAGCTTCTAGAAGGTTTACATGATTTCTTAAAAAACACGAGTTTTTAGAAACTGTGTTTTATTTCATAAATGGAATCAACAAAGTATGCACATTCTACGTCATAACGACTTTCTATAGCTTGCGCATGCGTCCGGAAATAAGAAAAGCTTACTTCCCCCGTTTTTTAAAATCACAACTTCTAGAAGGTTTACATGATTTCTTAAAAAACACGAGTTTTTAGAAAATGTGTTTTATTTCATAAATGGAATCAACAAAGTATGCACATTCTACGTCATAACGACTTTCTATAGTTTGCGCATGAGTCCGGAAATAAGAAAAGCTTACTTCCACCGTTTTTTAAAATCACAGCTTCTAGAAGGTTTACACGATTTCTTAAAAAACATGAGTTTTTAGAAAATGTGTTTTATTTCATAAATGGAATTAACAAAGTATGCACATTCTACGTCATAACGACTTTCTATAGTTTGCGCATGCGTCCGGAAATAAGAAAAGCTTGCTTCCACCGTTTTTTAAAATTAGAGCTTCTAGAAGGTGTACATGATTTCTTAAAAAACACGAGTTTTTAGAAAATGTGTTTTATTTCATAAACGGAATCAACAAAGTATGCACATTCTACGTCATAACGACTTTCTATAATTTGCGCATGCTTCCGGAAATAAGAAAAGCTTGCTTCCACCGTTTTTAAAAATCAGAGCTTCTAGAAGGTTTACATGATTTCTTAAAAAACACGAGTTTTTAGAAAATGTATTTTATTTCATAAACGGAATCAACAAAGTATGCACATTCTACGTCATAACAACTTTCTATAATTTGCGCATGCGTTTGGAAATAAGAAAAGCTTACTTCCCCTGTTTTTTAAAATCACAGCTTCTAGAAGGTTTACATGATTTCTTAAAAAACATGAGTTTTTAGAAACTGTGTTTTATTTCATAAATGGAATCAACAAAGTATGCACATTCTACGTCATAACGACTTTCTATAGCTTGCGCATGCGTCCAGAAATAAGAAAAGCTTACTTCCCCCGTTTTTTAAAATCACAACTTCTAGAAGGTTTACATGATTTCTTAAAAAACACGAGTTTTTAGAAAATGTGTTTTATTTCATAAATGGAATCAACAAAGTATGCACATTCTACGTCATAACGAATTTCTATAGTTTGCGCATGCGTCCGGAAATAAGAAAAGCTTACTTCCACCGTTTTTTAAAATCACAGCTTCTAGAAGGTTTACACGATTTCTTAAAAAACACGAGTTTTTAGAAAATGTGTTTTATTTCATAAATGGAATCAACAAAGTATGCACATTCTATATCATAACGACTTTCTATAGTTTGCCCATTCGTCCGGAAATAAGAAAAGCTTAGTTCCACCGTTTTTTAAAATCACAGCTTCTGGAAGGTTTACATGATTTCTTAAAAAACACGAGTTTTTAGAAAATGTGTTTTATTTCATAAATGGAATCAACAAAGTATGCAAATTCTACGTCATAACGACTTTCTATATTTTGCGCATGCGTCCGGAAATAAGAAAATCTTACTTCCACCGTTTTTTAAAATCACAGCTTCTAGAAGGTTTACACGATTTCTTAAAAAACACGAGTTTTTAGAAAATGTGTTTTATTTCATAAATGGAATCAACAAAGTATGCACATTCTATGTCATAACGACTTTCTATAGTTTGCGCATTCGTCCGGAAATAAGAAAAGCTTACTTCCACCGTTTTTTAAAATCACAACTTCTGGAAGGTTTACATGATTTCTTAAAAAACACGAGTTTTTAGAAAATGTGTTTTATTTCATAAATGGAATCAACAAAGTATGCACAATCTATGTCATAACAACTTTCTATAGTTTGCGCATTCGTCCGGAAATAAGAAAAGCTTTCTTCCACCGTTTTTTAAAATCACAGCTTCTAGAAGGTTTACATGATTTCGTAAA
Source organism: Larix kaempferi (assembly GCA_027924585.1). Classification (NCBI taxonomy): domain Eukaryota; kingdom Viridiplantae; phylum Streptophyta; class Pinopsida; order Pinales; family Pinaceae; genus Larix; species Larix kaempferi. The sequence continues at coordinate 656,873 of BSBM01001572.1, forward strand.
AAACACATTTTTTTAGAAAATGTGTTTTATTTCAAAAATGGAATCTACAAAGTATGCACATTCTACGTCATAACGACTTTATATAGTTTGCGCATACGTCCGGAAATAATAAAATCTTACTTCCCCCGTTTTTTAAAATCACAGCTTCTAGAAGGTTTACATGATTTCTCAAAAAACACGAGTTTTTAGAAAATGTGTTTTATTTCATAAATGGAACCAACAAAATATGCACATTCTACGTCATAACGACTTTCTATAGTTTGCGCATGCCTCCGGAAATAAGAAAAGCTTACTTCCACCGTTTTTTAAAATCACAGCTTCTAGAAGGTTTACATAATTTCGTAAAAAACGCGAGTTTTTAGAAAATGTGTTTTATTTCATAAATGGAATCTACAAAGTATGCACATTCTACGTCACAACGACTTTCTATAGTTTGCGCATGCGTCAGGAAATAAGAAAAGCTTACTTCCCCCGTTTTTTAAAATCACAGCTTCTAGAAGGTTTACATGATTTCTTAAAAAACATGACTTTTTAGAAGCTGTGTTTTATTTCATAAATGGAATCAACAAAGTATACACATTCTACATCATAACGAGTTTCTATAGTTTGCGCATGCGTCCGGAAATAAGAAAAGCTTACTTCCACGGATTTTTAAAATCACAGCTTCTAGAAGGTTTACATGATTTCGTAAAAAACACAAGTTTTTAGAAAATGTGTTTTATTTCAAAAATGGAATCTACAAAGTATGCACATTCTACGTCATAACGACTTTATATAGTTTGCGCTTGCGTCCGGAAATAAGAAAAGCTTACTTCCCCCGTTTTTTAAAATCACAGCTTCTAGAAGGTTTACATGATTTCTCAAAAAACACGAGTTTTTAGAAAATGTGTTTTATTTCATAAATGGAATCAACAAAGTATGCACGTTCTATGTCATAACGACTTTCTATAGTTTGCGCATGCGTTTGGAAATAAGAAAAGCTTACTTCCCCCATTTTTTAAAATCACAGCTTCTAGAAGGTTTACATGATTTGTTAAAAAACACGAGTTTTTAGAAAATGTGTTTTATTTCATAAATGGAATCAACAAAGTATGCACATTCTACGTCATAACGACTTTCTATAGTTTGTGCATGCATCCGGAAATAAGAAAAGCTTACTTCCACCGTTTTTTTAAATCACAGCTTCTAGAAGGTTTACATGATTTCGTAAAAAACAGGAGTTTTTAGAAAATGTGTTTTATTTCATAAATGGAATCAACAAAGTATGCACATTCTACGTCATAACGACTTTCTATAGTTTGCGCATGCATCCGGAAATAAGAAAAGCTTACTTCCACCGTTTTTTAAAGTCACAGCTTCTAGAAGGTTTACACGATTTCATAAAAAACACGAGTTTTTAGAAAATGTGTTTTATTTCATAAATGGAATCAACAAAGTATGCACATTCTACATCATAACGACTTTCTATAGTTTGCGCATGCGTCCGGAAATAAGAAAAGCTTACTTCCCCCATTTTTTAAAATCACAGCTTCTAGAAGGTTTACATGATTTGTTAAAAAACACGAGTTTTGAGAAACTGTGTATTATTTCATAAATGGAATCAACAAAGTAGGAACATTGTACGTCATAACGAATTTCTATAGTTTCTGCATGCGTCCAGAAATAAGAAATGCTTACTTCCACTGTTTTTTAAAATCACAGCTTCTGGAAGGTTTACATGATTTCGTAAAAAAACACGAGTTTTTAGAAAATCTGTTTTATTTCATAAATGGAATCTACAAAGTATGCACATTCTACGTCATAACGACTTTCTATAGTTTGCGCATGCGTCCGGAAATAAGAAAAGCTTAATTCCCCCGTTTTTTAAAATCACAGCTTCTAGAAGGTTTCCATGATTTGTTAAAAAACACGAGTTTTTGAAACTGTGTTTTATTTAATAAATGGAATCAACAAAGTATGCACATTCTACGTCATAACGACTTTCTATAGTTTGAGCATGCGTCCGGAAATAAGAAAAGCTTACTTCCACCGTTTTTTAAATCACAGCTTCTAGAAGGTTTACACGATTTCTTAAAAAACACGAGTTTTTAGAAAACGTGTTTTATTTCATAAATGGAATCAACAAAGTATGCACATTCTACATCATAACGACTTTCTATAGTTTGCACATTCATCCGGAAATAAGAAAAGCTTACTTCCCCCGTTTTTTAAAATCACAGCTTCTAGAAGGTTTACATGATTTCGTAAAAAACACGAGTTTTTAGAAAATGTGTTTTATTTCATAAATGGAATCTACAAAGTATGCACATTCTACGTCATAACGACTTTATATAGTTTGCGTATGCGTCCGGAAATAAGAAAAGCTTACTTCCCCCGTTTTTTAAAATCACAGCTTGTAGAAGGTTTACATGATTTCTCAAAAAACATGAGTTTTTAGAAAATGTGTTTTATTTCATAAATGGAATCAACGAAGTATGCACATTCTACGTCATAACGACTTTCTATAGTTTGCGCATGCGTCCGGAAATAAGAAAAGCTTGCTTCCACCATTTTTTAAAATCACAGCTTCTAGAAGGTTTACATGATTTCTTAAAAAACACGAGTTTTTAGAAAATCTGTTTTATTTCATAAACGGAATCAACAAAGTATGCACATTCTACGTCATAACAACTTTCTATAATTTGCGCATGCCTTTGGAAAAAAGAAAAGCTTACTTCCCCCGTTTTTTAAAATCACAGCTTCTAGAAGGTTTACATGATTTCTTAAAAAACACGAGTTTTTAGAAACTGTGTTTTATTTCATAAATGGAGTCAACAAAGTATGCACATTCTACGTCATAACGACTTTCTATAGCTTGCACATGCGTCCGGAAATAAGAAAAGCTTACTTCCCCCGTTTTTTAAAATCACAACTTCTAGAAGGTTTACAGGATTTCTTAAAAAACACGAGTTTTTAGAAAATGTGTTTTATTTCATAAATGGAATCAACAAAGTATGCACATTCTATGCCATAACGACTTTCTATAGTTTGCGCATGCGTTCGGAAATAAGAAAAGCTTACTTCCACCGTTTTTTAAAATCAGAGCTTCTAGAAGGTTTACATGATTTCTTGAAAAACACGAGTTTTTAGAAAATGTGTTTTATTTCATAAATGGAATCAACAAAGTATGCACATTCTATGTCATAACGACTTTCTATAGTTTGCGCATTCGTCCGGAAATAAGAAAAGCTTACTTCCATCGTTTTTTAAAATCACAGCTTCTGGAAGGTTTACATGATTTCTTAAAAAACACAAGTTTTTAGAAAATGTGTTTTATTTCATAAATGGAATCAACAAAGTATGCACATTCTACGTCATAACGACTTTCTATAGGTTGCGCATGCGTCCGGAAATAAGAAAAGGCTTACTTCCACCGTTTTTTAAAATCACAGCTTCTAGAAGGTTTACATGATTTCTTAAAAAACACGAGTTTTTAGAAACTGTGTTTTATTTCATAAATGGAATCAACAAAGTATGCAAATTCTACGTCATATCGACTTTCTATAGTTTGCGCATGCGTCCGGAAATAAGAAAAGCTTACTTCCACGGTTTTTTAAAATCATAGCTTCTAGAAGATTTACATGATTTCGTAAAAGACACAAGTTTTTAGAAAATCTGTTTTATTTCAAAAATGGAATCCACAAAGTATGCACATTCTACGTCATAACGACTTTATATAGTTTGCGCATACGTCCGGAAATAATAAAAGCTTACTTCCCCCGTTTTTTAAAATCACAGCTTCTAGAAGGTTTACATGATTTCTCAAAAAACACGAGTTTTTAGAGAATGTGTTTTATTTCATAAATGGAATCAACAAAGTATGCACATTCTACATCATAACGACTCTCTATAGTTTCCGCATGCGTCCGGAAATAAGAAAAGCTTACTTCCACTGTTTTTTAAAATCACAGCTTCTAGAAGGTTTACATGATTTCGTAAAAAACACGAGTTTTTAGAAAATGTGTTTTATTTCATAAATGGAATCTACAAAGTAAGCACATTCTACGTCATAACGACTTTCTAAAGTTTATGCATGCGTCCGGAAATAAGAAAAGCTTACTTCCCCCGTTTTTTAAAATCACAGCTTCTAGAAGGTTTACATGATTTCTTAAAAAACACGAGTTTTTAGAAAATGTGTTTTATTTCATAAATGGAATCAACAAAGTATGCACATTCTACCTCATAACGACTTTCTATAATTTGCGCATGCGTTTGGAAATAAGAAAAGCTTACTTCCCCCCGTTTTTTAAAATCACAGCTTCTAGAAGGTTTACATGATTTGTTAAAAAACACGAGTTTTTAGAAACTGTGTTTTATTTCATAAATGGAATCAACAAAGTATGCACATTCTACGTCATAACGACTTTCTATAGTTTGCGCATGCGTCCGGAAATAAGAAAAGCTTGCTTCCACCGTTTTTTAAAATCAGAGCTTCTAGAAGGTTTACATGATTTCTTAAAAAACACGAGTTTTTAGAGAATGTGTTTTATTTCATAAACGGAATCAACAAAGTAGGCACATTCTACGTCATAACGAATTTCTATAATTTGCGCATGCGTTTGGAAATAAGAAAAGCTTACTTCCCCCGTTTTTTAAAATCACAGCTTCTAGAAGGTTTACATGATTTCTTAAAAAAACACGAGTTTTTAGAAACTGTGTTTTAGAAACTGTGTTTTATTTCATAAATGGAATCAACAAAGTATGCACATTCTACGTCATAACGACTTTCTATAGCTTGCGCATGCGTCCGGAAATAAGAAAAGCTTACTTCCCCCGTTTTTTAAAATCACAACTTCTAGAAGGTTTACATGATTTCTTAAAAAACACGAGTTTTTAGAAAATGTGTTTTATTTCATAAATGGAATCAACAAAGTATCCACATTCTACGTCATAACGACTTTCTATAGTTTGCGCATGAGTCCGGAAATAAGAAAAGCTTACTTCCACCGTTTTTTAAAATCACAGCTTCTAGAAGGTTTACACGATTTCTTAAAAAACACGAGTTTTTAGAAAATGTGTTTTATTTCATAAATGGAATTAACAAAGTATGCACATTCTACGTCATAACGACTTTCTATAGTTTGCGCATGCGTCCGGAAATAAGAAAAGCTTGCTTCCACCGTTTTTTAAAATCAGAGCTTCTAGAAGGTTTACATGATTTCTTAAAAAACACGAGTTTTTAGAAAATGTGTTTTATTTCATAAACGGAATCAACAAAGTATGCACATTCTACGTCATAACGACTTTCTATAATTTGCGCATGCGTCCGGAAATAAGAAAAGCTTGCTTCCACCGTTTTTAAAAATCAGAGCTTCTAGAAGGTTTACATGATTTCTTAAAAAACATGAGTTTTTAGAAAATGTATTTTATTTCATAAACGGAATCAACAAAGTATGCACATTCTACGTCATAACAACTTTCTATAATTTGCGCATGCGTTTGGAAATAAGAAAAGCTTAATTCCCCCGTTTTTTAAAATCACAGCTTCTAGAAGGTTTACATGATTTCTTAAAAAACACGAGTTTTTAGAAACTGTGTTTTATTTCATAAATGGAATCAACAAAGTATACACATTCTACGTCATAACGACTTTCTATAGCTTGCGCATGCGTCCGGAAATAAGAAAAGCTTACTTCCCCCGTTTTTTAAAATCACAACTTCTAGAAGGTTTACATGATTTCTTAAAAAACACGAGTTTTTAGAAAATGTGTTTTATTTCATAAATGGAATCAACAAAGTATGCACATTCTACGTCATAACGAATTTCTATAGTTTGTGCATGCGTCCAGAAATAAGAAAAGCTTACTTCCACCGTTTTTTAAAATCACAGCTTCTAGAAGGTTTACACGATTTCTTAAAAAACACGAGTTTTTAGAAAATGTGTTTTATTTCATAAATGGAATCAACAAAGTATGCACATTCTATATCATAACGACTTTCTATAGTTTGCCCATTCGTCCGGAAATAAGAAAAGCTTAGTTCCACCATTTTTTAAAATCACAGCTTCTGGAAGGTTTACATGATTTCTTAAAAAACACGAGTTTTTAGAAAATGTGTTTTATTTCATAAATGGAATCAACAAAGTATGCAAATTCTACGTCATAACGACTTTCTATATTTTGCGCATGCGTCCGGAAATAAGAAAATCTTACTTCCACCGTTTTTTAAAATCACAGCTTCTAGAAGGTTTACACGATTTCTTAAAAAACACGAGTTTTTATAAAATGTGTTTTATTTCATAAATGGAATCAACAAAGTATGCACATTCTATGTCATAACGACTTTCTATATATTGCGCATTCGTCCGGAAATAAGAAAAGCTTACTTCCACCGTTTTTTAAAATCACAGCTTCTGGAAGGTTTACATGATTTCTTAAAAAACACGAGTTTTTAGAAAATGTGTTTTATTTCATAAATGGAATCAACAAAGTATGCACAATCTATGTCATAACAACTTTCTATAGTTTGTGCATTCGTCCGGAAATAAGAAAAGCTTACTTCCACCGTTTTTTTAAAATCACAGCTTCTAGAAGGTTTACATGATTTCGTAAAAAACACAATTTTTTAGAAAATGTGTTTTATTTCAAAAATGGAATCTACAAAGTATGCACATTCTACGTCATAACGACTTTATATAGTTTGCGCATACGTCCGGAAATAATAAAATCTTACTTCCCCCGTTTTTTAAAATCACAGCTTCTAGAAGGTTTACATGATTTCTCAAAAAACACGAGTTTTTAGAAAATGTGTTTTATTTCATAAATGGAACCAACAAAATATGCGAATTCTACGTCATAGCGACTTTCTATAGTTTGCGCATGCCTCCGGAAATAAGAAAAGCTTACTTCCACCGTTTTTTAAAATCACAGCTTCTAGAAGGTTTACATAATTTCGTAAAAAACGCGAGTTTTTAGAAAATGTGTTTTATTTCATAAATGGAATCTACAAAGTATGCACATTCTACGTCACAACGACTTTCTATAGTTTGCGCATGCGTCAGGAAATAAGAAAAGCTTACTTCCCCCGTTTTTTAAAATCACAGCTTCTAGAAGGTTTACATGATTTCTTAAAAAACACGACTTTTTAGAAACTGTGTTTTATTTCATAAATGGAATCAACAAAGTATACACATTCTACATCATAACGACTTTCTATAGTTTGCGCATGCGTCCGGAAATAAGAAAAGCTTACTTCCACGGATTTTTAAAATCACAGCTTCTAGAAGGTTTACATGATTTCGTAAAAAACACAAGTTTTTAGAAAATGTGTTTTATTTCAAAAATGGAATCTACAAAGTATGCACATTCTACGTCATAACGACTTTATATAGTTTGCGCATACGTCCGAAATAATAAAATCTTACTTCCCCCGTTTTTTAAAATCACAGCTTCTAGAAGGTTTACATGATTTCTCAAAAAACACGAGTTTTTAGAAAATGTGTTTTATTTCATAAATGGAATCAACAAAGTATGCACATTCTACGTCATAACAACTTTCTATAGTTTCCGCATGCGTCCGGAAATAAGAAAAGCTTACTTCCACTGTTTTTTAAAATCACAGCTTCTAGAAGGTTTACATGATTTCGTAAAAAACACGAGTTTTTAGAAAATGTGTTTTATTTCATAAATGGAATCTACAAAGTATGTACATTCTACGTCATAATGACTTTATATAGTTTGCGCTTGCGTCCGGAAATAAGAAAAGCTTACTTCCCCCGTTTTTTAAAATCACAGCTTCTAGAAGGTTTACATGATTTCTCAAAAAACACGAGTTTTTAGAAAATGTGTTTTATTTCATAAATGGAATCAACAAAGTATGCACGTTCTATGTCATAACGACTTTCTATAGTTTGCGCATGCGTTTGGAAATAAGAAAAGCTTACTTCCCCCGTTTTTTAAAATCACAGCTTCTAGAAGGTTTACATGATTTGTTAAAAAACACGAGTTTTTAGAAAATGTGTTTTATTTCATAAATGGAATCAACAAAGTATGCACATTCTACGTCATAACGACTTTCTATAGTTTGTGCATGCATCCGGAAATAAGAAAAGCTTACTTCCACCGTTTTTTTAAATCACAGCTTCTACAAGGTTTACATGATTTCGTAAAAAACATGAGTTTTTAGAAAATGTGTTTTACTTCATCAATGGAATCAACAAAGTATGCACATTCTACGTCATAACGACTTTCTATAGTTTGCGCATGCATCCGGAAATAAGAAAAGCTTACTTCCACCGTTTTTTAAAGTCACAGCTTCTAGAAGGTTTACACGATTTCATAAAAAACACGAGTTTTTAGAAAATGTGTTTTATTTCATAAATGGAATCAACAAAGTATGCACATTCTACATCATAACGACTTTCTATAGTTTGCGCATTCGTACGGAAATAAGAAAAGCTTACTTCCCTCGTTTTTTAAAATCACAGCTTCTAGAAGGTTTACATGATTTCTTAAAAAACACGAGTTTTTAGGAATTGTGTTTTATTTCATAAATGGAATCAACAAAGTATGCACATTCTACGTCCTAACGACTTTCTATAGTTTGCGCATGCGTCCGGAAATAAGAAAAGCTTACTTCCCCCGTTTTTTAAAATCACAGCTTCTAGAAGGTTTACATGATTTCTTAAAAAACACGAGTTTTGAGAAACTGTGTTTTATTTCATAAATGGAATCAACAAAGTATGCACATTCTACGTCATAACGAATTTCTATAGTTTCTGCATGCGTCCAGAAATAAGAAATGCTTACTTCCACTGTTTTTTAAAATCACAGCTTCTGGAAGGTTTACATGATTTCGTAAAAAACACGAGTTTTTAGAAAATCTGTTTTATTTCATAAATGGAATCTACAAAGTATGCACATTCTACGTCATAACGACTTTCTATAGTTTGCGCATGCGTCGGGAAATAAGAAAAGCTTAATTCCCCCGTTTTTTAAAATCACAGCTTCTAGAAGGTTTCCATGATTTGTTAAAAAACACGAGTTTTTGAAACTGTGTTTTATTTAATAAATGGAATCAACAAAGTATGCACATTCTACGTCATAACGACTTTCTATAGTTTGAGCATGCGTCCGGAAATAAGAAAAGCTTACTTCCACCGTTTTTTAAAATCACAGCTTCTAGAAGGTTTACACGATTTCTTAAAAAACACGAGTTTTTAGAAAACGTGTTTTATTTCATAAATGGAATCAACAAAGTATGCACATTCTACATCATAACGACTTTCTATAGTTTGCACATTCGTCCGGAAATAAGAAAAGCTTAGTTCCCCCGTTTTTTAAAATCACAGCTTCTAGAAGGTTTACATGATTTCGTAAAAAACACGAGTTTTTAGAAAATGTGTTTTATTTCATAAATGGAATCTACAAAGTATGCACATTCTACGTCATAACGACTTTATATAGTTTGCGTATGCGTCCGGAAATAAGAAAAGCTTACTTCCCCCGTTTTTTAAAATCACAGCTTGTAGAAGGTTTACATGATTTCTCAAAAAACATGAGTTTTTAGAAAATGTGTTTTATTTCATAAATGGAATCAACGAAGTATGCACATTCTACGTCATAACGACTTTCTATAGTTTGCGCATGCGTCCGGAAATAAGAAAAGCTTGCTTCCACCATTTTTTAAAATCACAGCTTCTAGAAGGTTTACATGATTTCTTAAAAAACACTAGTTTTTAGAAAATGTGTTTTATTTCATAAACGGAATCAACAAAGTATGCACATTCTACGTCATAACGACTTTCTATAATTTGCGCATGCCTTTAGAAAAAAGAAAAGCTTACTTCCCCCGTTTTTTAAAATCACAGCTTCTAGAAGGTTTACATGATTTCTTAAAAAACACGAGTTTTTAGAAACTGTGTTTTATTTCATAAATGGAGTCAACAAAGTATGCACATTCTACGTCATAACGACTTTCTATAGCTTGCGCATGCGTCCGGAAATAAGAAAAGCTTACTTCCCCCGTTTTTTAAAATCACAACTTCTAGAAGGTTTACAGGATTTCTTAAAAAACACGAGTTTTTAGAAAATGTGTTTTATTTCATAAATGGAATCAACAAAGTATGCACATTCTATGTCATAATGACTTTCTATAGTTTGCGCATGCGTTCGGAAATAAGAAAAGCTTACTTCCATCGTTTTTTAAAATCACAGCTTCTGGAAGGTTTACATGATTTCTTAAAAAACACAAGTTTTTAGAAAATGTGTTTTATTTCATAAATGGAATCAACAAAGTATGCACATTCTACGTCATAACGACTTTCTATAGTTTGCGCATGCGTCCGGAAATAAGAAAAGGCTTACTTCCACCGTTTTTTAAAATCACAGCTTCTAGAAGGTTTACATGATTTCTTAAAAAACACGAGTTTTTAGAAACTGTGTTTTATTTCATAAATGGAATCAACAAAGTATGCACATTCTACGTCATAACGAATTTCTATAGTTTGCGCATGCGTCCGGAAATAAGAAAAGCTTACTTCCACGGTTTTTTAAAATCATAGCTTCTAGAAGATTTACATGATTTCGTAAAAAACACAAGTTTGTAGAAAATGTGTTTTATTTCAAAAATGGAATTCACAAAGTATGCACATTCTACGTCATAACGACTTTATATAGTTTGCGCATACGTCCGGAAACAATAAAAGCTTACTTCCCCCGTTTTTTAAAATCACAGCTTCTAGAAGGTTTACATGATTTCTCAAAAAACACGAGTTTTTAGAAAATGTGTTTTATTTCATAAATGGAATCAACAAAGTATGCACATTCTACGTCATAACGACTTTCTATAGTTTCCGCATGCGTCCGGAAATAAGAAAGGCTTACTTCCACTGTTTTTTAAAATCACAGCTTCTAGAAGGTTTACATGATTTCGTAAAAAACACGAGTTTTTAGAAAATGTGTTTTATTTCATAAATGGAATCTACAAAGTATGCACATTCTACGTCATAACGACTTTCTAAAGTTTGCACATGCGTCCAGAAATAAGAAAAGCTTACTTCCCCCGTTTTTTAAAATCACAGCTTCTAGAAGGTTTACATGATTTCTTAAAAAACACGAGTTTTTAGAAAATGTGTTTTATTTCATAAATGGAATCAAAAAAGTATGCACATTCTACCTCATAACGACTTTCTATAATTTGCGCATGCGTTTGGAAATAAGAAAAGCTTACTTCCCCCGTTTTTTAAAATCACAGCTTCTAGAAGGTTTACATGATTTGTTAAAAAACACGAGTTTTTAGAAACTGTGTTTTATTTCATAAATGGAATCAACAAAGTATGCACATTCTACGTCATAATGACTTTCTATAGTTTGTGCATGCGTCCGGAAATAAGAAAAGCTTACTTCCACCGTTTTTTAAAATCACAGCTTCTAGAAGGTTTACACGATTTCTTAAAAAACACGAGTTTTTAGAAAATGTGTTTTATTTCATAAATGGAATCAACAAAGTATGCACATTCTACGTCATAACGACTTTCTATAGTTTGCGCATGCGTCTGGAAATAAGAAAAGCTTACTTCCACTGTTTTTTAAAATCACAGCTTCTAGAAGGTTTACATGATTTCGTAAAAAACACGAATTTTAGAAAATGTGTTTTATTTCATAAATGCAATCTACAAAGTATGCACATTCTAAGACATAACGAATTTCTATAGTTTGCGCATGCGTCCGGAAATAAGAAAAGCTTACTTCCCCCGTTTTTTAAAATCAAAGCTTCTAGAAGGTTTACATGATTTCTTAAAAAACACGAGTTTTTAGAAAATGTGTTTTACTTCATAAATGGTATCAACAAAGTATGCACATTCTATGTCATAAAGACTTTCTATAGTTTGCGCATGCGTTTGGAAATAAGAAAAGCTTACTTCCCCCGTTTTTTAAAATCACAGCTTCTAGAAGGTTTACATGATTTCTTAAAAAACACGAGTTTTTAGAAACCGTGTTTTATTTCATAAATGGAATCAACAAAGTATGCACATTCTACGTCATAACGACTTTCTATAGGTTGCGCATGAGTCCGGAAATAAGAAAAGCTTACTTCCACCGTTTTTTAAAATCACAGCTTCTAGAAGGTTTACACGATTTCTTAAAAAACACGAGTTTTTAGAAAATGTGTTTTACTTCATAAATGGAATCAACAAAGTATGCACATTCTACATCATAACGACTTTCTATAGTTTGCGCATTCGTTCGGAAATAAGAAAAGCTTACTTCCACCGTTTTTTAAAATCACAGTTTCTAGAAGGTTTACATGATTTCGTAAAAAACACGAGTTTTTAGAAAATGTGTTTTATTAAACAAATGGAATCAACAAAGTATGCACATTCTACATCATAACGACTTTCTATAGTTTGCGCATGCGTTTGGAAATAAGAAAAGCTTACCCCCCCCCATTTTTTAAAATCACAGATTCTAGGAGTTTTGCATGATTTCTTAAAAAACACGAGTTTTTAGAAAATGTGTTTTATTAATTAAATGGAATCAACAAAGTATGCACATTCTACGTCATAGCGACTTTCTATAGTTTGCGCATGCGTTTGGAAATAAGAAAAGCTTAATTCCCCCTTTTTTTAAAATCACAGCTTCTAGAAGGTTTACATGATTTCTTAAAAAACACGAGTTTTTAGAAAATGTGTTTTATTTCATAAATGGAATCAACAAAGTATTCACATTCTACGTCATAACGAATTTCTATAGTTTGCGCATGCGTCCGAAAATAAGAAAAGCTTACTTCCCCCGTTTTTTAAAATCACAGCTTCTAGAAGGTTTACATGATTTCGTAAAAAACACGAGTTTTTAGAAAATGTGTTTTATTAAACAAATGGAATCAACAAAGTATGCACATTCTACGTCATAACGACTTTCTATAGTTTGCGCATGCGTTTGGAAATAAGAAAAGCTTACCCCCCCCCCATTTTTTAAAATCACAGATTCTAGGAGTTTTGCATGATTTCTTAAAAAACACGAGTTTTTAGAAAATGTGTTTTATTAATTAAATGGAATCAACAAAGTATGCACATTCTACGTCATAGCGACTTTCTATAGTTTGCGCATGCGTTTGGAAATAAGAAAAGCTTAATTCCCCCTTTTTTTTAAATCACAGCTTCTAGAAGGTTTACATGATTTCTTAAAAAACACGAGTTTTTAGAAAATGTGTTTTATTTCATAAATGGAATCAACAAAGTATTCACATTCTACGTCATAACGACTTTCTATAGTTTGCGCATGCGTCCGAAAATAAGAAAAGCTTACTTCTCCCGTTTTTTAAAATCACAGCTTCTAGAAGGTTTACATGATTTCTGAAAAAACACGAGTTTTTAGAAAATGTGTTTTATTTCATAAATGGAATCAACAAAGTATGCACATTCTACGTCATAACGACTTTCTATAGTTTGCGCATGCGTTTTGAAATAAGAAAAGCTTACTTCCCCCGTTTTTTAAAATCACAGCTTCTAGAAGGTTTACATGATTTCTTAAAAAACACGACTTTTTAGAAAATGTGTTTTATTTCATAAATAGAATCAAAAAAGTATGCACATTCTACGTCATAACGACTTTCTATAGTTTGCGCATGCGTCCGGAAATAAGAAAAGCTTACTTCCACCATTTTTTAAAATCACGGATTCTAGAAGGTTTACATGATTTCTTAAAAAACACGAGTTTTTAGAAAATGTATTTTATTTCATAAATGGAATCAACAAAGTATGCACATTCTACATCATAATGACTTTCTATAGTTTGCGCATGCGTTTGGAAATAAGAAAAGCTTACTTCCCCCGTTTTTTAAAATCACAGCTTCTAGAAGGTTTACATGATTTCTTACAAAACACGAGTTTTTAGAAAATGTGTTTTATTTCATAAATGGAATCTACAAAGTATGCACATTCTACTTCATAACGACTTTCTATAGTTTGCGCATTCGTCCGGAAATAAGAAAATCTTACTTACACCGTTTTTTAAAATCACAGCTTCTAGAAGGTTTACATGATTTCTTAAAAAACACGAGTTTTTAGAAAATTTGTTTTATTTCATAAATGGAATCAACAAAGTATGCACATTCTACTTCATTACGACTTTCTATAGTTTGTGCATTTGTTTCGAAATAAGAAAAGCTTACTTCCCCCATTTTTTAAAATCACAGCTTCTAGAAGGTTTACATGATTTCTTAAAAAACACGAGTTTTTAGAAAATGTGTTTCATTTCATAAATGGAATCAACAAAGTATGCACATTCTACTTCATAACGAATTTCTATAGTTTGTGCATGCATTTCGAAATAAGAAAAGCTTACTTCCCCCGTTTTTTAAAATCACAGCTTCTAGAAGGTTTACATGATTTCTTAAAAAACACGAGTTTTTAGAAAATGTGTTTCATTTCATAAATCGAATCAACAAAGTATGCAAATTCTAAGTCATAACGACTTTCTATAGTTTGCGCATGCGTTTGGAAATAAGAAAAGCTTACTTCCACCGTTTTTTAAAATCACAGCTTCTAGAAGGTTTACATGATTTCTTAAAAAAAAAGTGTTTTTAGAAAATGTGTTTTATTTCATAAATGGAATCAACAAAGTATGCACATTCTAAGTCATAACGACTTTCTATAGGTTGCGCATTCATCCGGAAATAAGAAAAGCTTGCTTTCCTCGTTTTTTAAAATCAAAGCTTCTGGAAGGTTTACATGATTTCGTAAAAAACACGAGTTTTTAGAAAATGTGTTTTATTTCATAAATGGAATCTACAAAGTATGCACATTCTACGTCATAACGACTTTCTATAGTTTGCGCATGCGTCCGGAAATAAGAAAAGCTTACTTCCACCGTTTTTTTAAAATCACAGCTTCTAGAAGGTTTACATGATTTCTTAAAAAACACGAGTTTTTAGAAAATGTGTTTTATTTCATAAATGGAATCAACAAAGTATGCACATTCTAAGTCATAACGACTTTCTATAGTTTGCGCATTCGTTCGGAAATAAGAAAAGCTTGCTTCCACCGTTTTTTAAAATCAAAGCTTCTAGAAGGTTTACATGATTTCGTAAAAAACACGAGTTTTTAGAAAATGTGTTTTATTTCATAAATGGAATCTACAAAGTATGCACATTCTACGTCATAACGACTTTCTATAGTTTGCGCATGCGTTTGGAAATAAGAAAAGCTTACTTCCCCCGTTTTTTAAAATCACAGCTTCTAGAAGGTTTACATGATTTCTTAAAAACATGAGTTTTTAGAAACTGTGTTTTATTTCATAAATGGAATCAACAAAGTATGCACATTCTACGTCATAACGACTTTCTATAGTTTGCGCATGAGTCCGGAAATAAGAAAAGCTTACTTCCACCGTTTTTTAAAATCACAACTTCTAGAAGGTTTACACGATTTCTTAAAAAACACGAGTTTTTAGAAAATGTGTTTTACTTCATAAATGGAATCAACAAAGTTATGCACATTCTACATCATAACGACTTTCTATAGTTTTGCGCATTCGTCCGGAAATAAGAAAAGCTTACTTCCACCGTTTTTTAAAATCACAGCTTCTAGAAGGTTTACATGATTCGTAAAAAACACGAGTTTTTAGAAAATGTGTTTTATTAAACAAATGGAATCAACAAAGTATGCACATTCTATGTCATAACGACTTTCTATAGTTTGCGCATGCGTTTGGAAATAAGAAAAGCTTACCCCCCCCCCCATTTTTTAAAATCACAGATTCTAGGAGTTTTGCATGATTTCTTAAAAAACACGAGTTTTTAGAAAATGTGTTTTATTAATTAAATGGAATCAACAAAGTATGCACATTCTACGTCATAACGACTTTCTATAGTTTGCGCATGCGTTTGGAAATAAGAAAAAGCTTAATTCCCCCTTTTTTTAAAATCATAGCTTCTAGAAGTTTACATGATTTCTTAAAAAACACGAGTTTTTAGAAAATGTGTTTTATTTCATAAATGGAATCAACAAAGTATTCACATTCTACGTCATAACGACTTTCTATAGTTTGCGCATGCGTCGAAAATAAGAAAAGCTTACTTCCCCCGTTTTTTAAAATCACAGCTTCTAGAAGGTTTACATGATTTCTGAAAAACACGAGTTTTTAGAAAATGTGTTTTATTTCATAAATGGAATCAACAAAGTATGCACATTCTACATCATAACGACTTTCTATAGTTTGCGCATGCGTTTTGAAATAAGAAAAGCTTACTTCCCCCGTTTTTTAAAATCACAGCTTCTAGAAAGGTTTACATGATTTCTTAAAAAACACGACTTTTTAGAAAATGTGTTTTATTTCATAAATAGAATCAACAAAGTATGCACATTCTACGTCATAACGACTTTCTATAGTTTGCGCATGCGTCCGGAAATAAGAAAAGCTTACTTCCACCATTTTTTAAAATCACGGATTCTAGAAGGTTTACATGATTTCTTAAAAAACACGAGTTTTTTAGAAAATGTGTTTTATTTCATAAATGGAATCAGCAAAGTATGCACATTCTACATCATAACGACTTTCTATAGTTTGCGCATGCGTTTGGAAATAAGAAAAGCTTACTTCCCCCGTTTTTTAAAATCACAGCTTCTAGAAGGTTTACATGATTTCTTAAAAAACACGAGTTTTTAGAAAATGTGTTTTATTTCATAAATGGAATCTACAAAGTATGCACATTCTACTTCATAACGACTTTCTATAGTTTGCGCATTCGTCCGGAAATAAGAAAATCTTACTTACACCGTTTTTTAAAATCACAGCTTCTAGAAGGTTTACATGATTTCTTAAAAAACACGAGTTTTTAGAAAATTTGTTTTATTTCATAAATGGAATCAACAAAGTATGCACATTCTACTTCATAACGACTTTCTATAGTTTGTGCATGCGTTTCAAAATAGAAAAGCTTACTTCCCCCATTTTTTAAAATCACAGCTTCTAGAAGGTTTACATGATTTCTTAAAAAACACGAGTTTTTAGAAAATGTGTTTCATTTGATAAATGGAATCAACAAAGTATGCACATTCTACTTCATAACGACTTTCTATAGTTTGTGCATGCATTTCGAAATAAGAAAAGCTTACTTCCCCCGTTTTTTAAAAATCACAGCTTCTAGAAGGTTTACATGATTTCTTAAAAAACACGAGTTTTTAGAAAATGTGTTTCATTTAATAAATCGAATCAACAAAGTATGCAAATTCTACGTCATAACGACTTTCTATAGTTTGCGCATGCGTTTGGAAATAAGAAAACCTTACTTCCACCGTTTTTTAAAATCACAGCTTCTAGAAGGTTTACATGATTTCTTAAAAAACACGAGTTTTTAGAAAATGTGTTTTATTTCATAAATGGAATCAACAAAGTATGCACATTCTAAGTCTTAAAGACTTTCTATAGTTTGCGCATTCATCCGGAAATAAGAAAAGCTTGCTTTCCTCGTTTTTTAAAATCAAAGCTTCTGGAAGGTTTACATGATTTCGTAAAAAACACGAGTTTTTAGAAAATGTGTTTTATTTTATAAATGGAATCTACAAAGTATGCACATTCTACGTCATAACGACTTTCTATAGTTTGCGCATGCGTTTGGAAATAAGAAAAGCTTACTTCCCCCGTTTTTTAAAATCACAGCTTCTAGAAGGTTTACATGAGTTCTTAAAAAACACGAGTTTTTAGAAACTGTGTTTTATTTCATAAATGGAATCAACAAAGTATGCACATTCTACGTCATAACGAATTTCTATAGTTTGCGCATGCGTCCGGAAATAAGAAAAGCTTACTTCCACCGTTTTTTAAAATCACAGGCTTCTAGAAGGTTTACACGATTTCTTAAAAAACACGAGTTTTTAGAAAATGTGTTTTACTTCATAAATGGAATCAACAAAGTATGCACATTCTACATCATAACGACTTTCTATAGTTTGCGCATTCGTCCGGAAATAAGAAAAGCTTACTTCCACCGTTTTTTAAAATCACAGCTTCTAGAAGGTTTACATGATTTCGTAAAAAACACGAGTTTTTAGAAAATGTGTTTTATTAAACAAATGGAATCAACAAAGTATGCACATTCTATGTCATAATGACCTTTCTATAGTTTGCGCATGCGTTTGGAAATAAGAAAAGCTTACCCCCCCCCCCATTTTTTAAAATCACAGATTCTAGGAGTTTTGCATGATTTCTTAAAAAACACGAGTTTTTAGAAAATGTGTTTTATTAATTAAATGGAATCAACAAAGTATGCACATTCTACGTCATAGCGACTTTCTATACTTTGCGCATGCGTTTGGAAATAAGAAAAGCTTAATTCCCCCTTTTTTTAAAATCACAGCTTCTAGAAGGTTTACATGATTTATTAAAAAACACGAGTTTTTAGAAAATGTGTTTTATTTCATAAATGGAATCAACAAAGTATTCACATTCTACGTCATAACGACTTTCTATAGTTTGCGCATGCGTCCGAAAATAAGAAAAGCTTACTTCCCCCGTTTTTTAAAATCACAGCTTCTAGAAGGTTTACATGATTTCTGAAAAAACACGAGTTTTTAGAAAATGTGTTTTATTCATAAATGGAATCAACAAAGTATGCACATTCTACGTCATAACGACTTTCTATAGTTTGCGCATGCGTTTTGAAATAAGAAAAGCTTACTTCCCCGTTTTTTAAAATCACAGCTTCTAGAAGGTTTACATGATTTCTTAAAAAACACGACTTTTTAGAAAAATGTGTTTTATTTCATAAATAGAATCAACAAAGTATGCACATTCTACGTCATAACAACTTTTCTATAGTTTTGCGCATGCGTCCGGAAATAAGAAAAGCTTACTTCCACCATTTTTTAAAATCACGACTTCTAGAAGGTTTACATGATTTCTTAAAAAACACGAGTTTTTAGAAAATGTGTTTTATTTCATAAATGGAATCAACAAAGTATGCACATTCTACATCATAACGACTTTCTATAGTTTGCGCATGCGTTTGGAAATAAGAAAAGCTTACTTCCCCCGTTTTTTAAAATCACAGCTTCTAGAAGGTTTACATGATTTCTTAAAAAAACACGAGTTTTTAGAAAATGTGTTTTATTTCATAAATGGAATCTACAAAGTATGCACATTCTACTTCATAACGACTTTCTATAGTTTGCGCATTCGTCCGGAAATAAGAAAATCTTACTTACACCGTTTTTTTAAATCACAGCTTCTAGAAGGTTTACATGATTTCTTAAAAAACACGAGTTTTTAGAAAATTTGTTTTATTTCATAAATGGAATCAACAAAGTATGCACATTCTACTTCATAACGACTTTCTATAGTTTGTGCATGCGTTTCAAAATAAGAAAAGCTTACTTCCCCCATTTTTAAAATCACAGCTTCTAGAAGGTTTACATGATTTCTTAAAAAACACGAGTTTTTAGAAAATTTGTTTTATTTCATAAATGGAATCAACAAAGTATGCACATTCTACGTCATAACGACCTTTCTATAGTTTGCGCTGCGTTTGGATATAAGAAAAGCTTACTTCCCCCGTTTTTTAAAATCACAGCTTCTAGAAGGTTTACATGATTTGTTAAAAAACACGAGTTTTTAGAAAATGGGTTTTATTTCATAAATGGAATCAAGAAAGTATGCACATTCTAGGTCATAACGACTTTCTATAGTTTGCGCATGCGTCCGGAAATAAGAAAAGCTTACTTCCACCGTTTTTTAAAATCACAGCTTCTAGAAGGTTTACATGATTTCTTAAAAAACACGAGTTTTTAGAAAATGTGTTTTATTTCATAAATGGAATCAACAAAGTATGCACATTCTAAGTCATAACGACTTTCTATAGTTTGCGCATTCGTCCGGAAATAAGAAAAGCTTGCTTCCACCGTTTTTTAAAATCAAAGCTTCTAGAAGGTTTACATGATTTCGTAAAAAACACGAGTTTTTTAGAAAATGTGTTTTTATTCATAAATGTAATCTACAAAGTATGCACATTCTATGTCATAACGACTTTCTATAGTTTGCGCATGCGTTTGGAAATAAGAAAAGCTTACTTCCCCCGTTTTTTAAAATCACAGCTTCTAGAAGGTTTACATGATTTCTTAAAAAACACGAGTTTTTAGAAACTGTGTTTTATTTGATAAATGGAATCAACAAAGTATGCACATTCTACGTCATAACGACTTTCTATAGTTTGCGCATGCGTCCGGAAATAAGAAAAGCTTACTTCCACCGTTTTTTAAAATCACAGCTTCTAGAAGGTTTACACGATTTCGTAAAAAACACGAGTTTTTAGAAAATGTGTTTTATTACATAAATGGAATCAACAAAGTATGCACATTCTACGTCATAACGATTTTCTATAGTTTGTGCATGCATCCGCAAATAAGAAAAGCTTACCCCCCCCCCGTTTTTTTAAAATCACAGATTCTAGGAGTTTTGCATGATTTCTTAAAAAACACGAGTTTTTAGAAAATGTGTTTTATTAAATAAATGGAATCAACAAAGTATGCACATTCTACGTCATAACAAATTTCTATAGTTTGCGCATGCGTTTGGAAATAAGAAAAGCTTACTTCCCCCTTATTTTAAAAATCACAGCTTCTAGAAGGTTTACACGATTTCTTTAAAAACACGAGTTTTTAGAAAATGTGTTTTATTTCATAAATGGAATCAACAAAGTATGCACATTCTATGTCATAGCGACTTTCTATAGTTTGCGCATGCGTTTGGAAATAAGAAAAGCTTACTTCCACCGTTTTTTAAAATCACAGCTTCTAGAAGGTTTACACGATTTCTTAAAAAACACGAGTTTTTAGAAAATGTGTTTTACTTCATAAATAGAATCAACAAAGTATGCACATTCTACATCATAACGACTTTCTATAGTTTGCGCATTCGTCCGAAAATAAGAAAAGCTTACTTCCACCGTTTTTTAAAATCACAGCTTCTAGAAGGTTTACATGATTTCGTAAAAAACACGAGTTTTTAGAAAATGTGTTTTATTAAACAAATGGAATCAACAAAGTATGCACATTCTACGTCATAACGACTTTCTATAGTTTGCGCATGCGTTTGGAAATAAGAAAAGCTTACCCCCCCCCCCCCATTTTTTAAAATCACAGATTCTAGGAGTTTTGCATGATTTCTTAAAAAACACGAGTTTTTAGAAAATGTGTTTTATTAATTAAATGGAATCAACAAAGTATGCACATTCTACGTCATAGCGACTTTCTATAGTTTGCGCATGCGTTTGGAATAAGAAAAGCTTAATTCCCCATTTTTTTAAAATCACAGCTTCTAGAAGGTTTACATGATTTCTTAAAAAACACGAGTTTTTAGAAAATGTGTTTTATTTCGTAAATGGAATCAACAAAGTATTCACATTCTACGTCATAACGACTTTCTATAGTTTGCGCATACGTCCGAAAATAAGAAAAGCTTACTTCCCCCGTTTTTTAAAATCACAGCTTCTAGAAGGTTTACATGATTTCTGAAAAAACACGAGTTTTTAGAAAATGTGTTTTATTTCATAAATGGAATCAACAAAGTATGCACATTCTACGTCATAACGACTTTCTATAGTTTGCGCATGCGTTTTGAAATAAGAAAAGCTTACTTCCCCCGTTTTTTAAAATCACAGCTTCTAGAAGGTTTACATGATTTCTTAAAAAACACGACTTTTTAGAAAATGTGTTTTATTTCATAAATAGAATCAACAAAGTATGCACATTCTACGTCATAACGACTTTCTATAGTTTGCGCATGCGTCCGGAAATAAGAAAAGCTTACTTCCACCATTTTTTAAAATCACGGATTCTAGAAGGTTTACATGATTTCTTAAAAAACACGAGTTTTTAGAAAATGTGTTTTATTTCATAAATGGAATCAACAAAGTATGCACATTCTACATCATAACGACTTTCTATAGTTTGCGCATGCGTTTGGAAATAAGTAAAGCTTACTTCCCCCGTTTTTTAAAATCACAGCTTCTAGAAGGTTTACATGATTTCTTAAAAAACACGAGTTTTTAGAAAATGTGTTTTATTTCATAAATGGAATCTACAAAGTATGCACATTCTACTTCATAACGACTTTCTATAGTTTGCGCATTCGTCCGGAAATAAGAAAATCTTACTTACACCATTTTTTAAAATCACAGCTTCTAGAAGGTTTACATGATTTCTTAAAAAACACGAGTTTTTAGAAAATTTGTTTTTATTTCATAAATGGAATCAACAAAGTATGCACATTCTACTTCATAACGACTTTGTATAGTTTGTGCATGCGTTTCGAAATAAGAAAAGCTTACTTCCCCCATTTTTTAAAATCACAGCTTCTAGAAGGTTTACATGATTTCTTAAAAAACACGAGTTTTTAGAAAATGTGTTTCATTTCATAAATGGAATCAACAAAGTATGCACATTCTACTTCATAACGACTTTCTATAGTTTGTGCATGCATTTCAAAATAAGAAAAGCTTACTTCCCCCGTTTTTTAAAACCACAGCTTCTAGAAGGTTTTACATGATTTCTTAAAAAACACGAGTTTTTAGAAAATGTGTTTCATTTCATAAATCGAATCAACAAAGTATGCAAATTCTACGTCATAACGACTTTCTATAGTTTGGCGCATGCGTTTGGTAATAAGAAAAGCTTACTTCCACCGTTTTTTAAAATCACAGCTTCTAGAAGGTTTACATGATTTCTTAAAAAACACGAGTTTTTAGAAAATGTGTTTTATTTCATAAATGGAATCAACAAAGTATGCACATTCTAAGTCTTAAAGACTTTCTATAGTTTGCGCATTCATCCGGAAATAAGAAAAGCTTGCTTTCCTCGTTTTTTAAAATCAAAGCTTCTGGAAGGTTTACATGATTTCGTAAAAAACACGAGTTTTTAGAAAATGTGTTTTATTTTATAAATGGAATCTACAAAGTATGCACATTCTACGTCATAACGACTTTCTATAGTTTGCGCATGCGTTTGGAAATAAGAAAAGCTTACTTCCCCCGTTTTTTAAAATCACAGCTTCTAGAAGGTTTACATGAGTTCTTAAAAAACACGAGGTTTTTAGAAACTGTGTTTTATTTCATAAATGGAATCAACAAAGTATGCACATTCTACGTCATAACGAATTTCTATAGTTTGCGCATGCGTCCGGAAATAAGAAAAGCTTACTTCCACCGTTTTTTTAAAATCACAGCTTCTAGAAGGTTTACACGATTTCTATAAAAACACGGTTTTTTAGAAAATGTGTTTTACTTCATAAATGGAAACAACAAAGTATGCACATTCTACATCATAACGACTTTCTATAGTTTGCACATTCGTCCGAAAATAAGAAAAGCTTACATCCACCTTTTTTTAAAATCACAGCTTCTAGAAGGTTTACATGATTTCGTAAAAAACACGAGTTTTTAGAAAATGTGTTTTATTTCATAAATGGAATCTACAAATTATGCACATTCTACGTCATAACGACTTTATATAGTTTGCGCATGCGTCCGGAAATAAGAATAGTTTACTTCCCACGTTTTTTAAAATCACAGCTTCTAGTAGGTTTACATGATTTCTTAAAAAACAGGAGTTTTTAGAAAATTTGTTTTATTTCATAAATGGAATCAACAAAGTATGCACATTCTACGTCATAACGACTTTCTATAGTTTGTGCATGCGTTTGGATATAAGAAAAGCTTACTTCCCCCGTTTTTAAAATCACAGCTTCTAGAAGGTTTACATGATTTGTTAAAAAACACGAGTTTTTAGAAAATGTGTTTTATTTCATAAATGGAATCACCAAAGTATGCACATTCTAGGTCATAACGACTTTCTATAGTTTGCGCATGCGTCCGGAAATAAGAAAAGCTTACTTCCACCGTTTTTTAAAATCACAGCTTCTAGAAGGTTTACATGATTTCTTAAAAAACACGAGTTTTTAGAAAATGTGTTTTATTTCATAAATGGAATCAACAAAGTATGCACATTCTAAGTCATAACGACTTTCTATAGTTTGCGCATTCGTCCGGAAATAAGAAAAGCTTGCTTCCACCGTTTTTTTAAAATCAAAGCTTCTAGAAGGTTTACATGATTTCGTAAAAAACACGAGTTTTTAGAAAATGTGTTTTATTTCATAAATGTAATCTACAAAGTATGCACATTCTACGTCATAACGACTTTCTATAGTTTGCGCATGCGTTTGGAAATAAGAAAAGCTTACTTCCCCCGTTTTTTTAAAATCACAGCTTCTAGAAGGTTTACATGATTTCTTAAAAAACACGAGTTTTAGAAACTGTGTTTTATTTAATAAATGGAATCAACAAAGTATGCACATTCTACGTCATAATGACTTTCTATAGTTTGCGCATGCGTCCGGAAATAAGAAAAGCTTACTTCCACCGTTTTTTAAAATCACAGCTTCTAGAAGGTTTACACGATTTCGTAAAAAACACGAGTTTTTAGAAATGTATTTTATTTCATAAATGGAATCAACAAAGTATGCACATTCTACGTCATAACGATTTTCTATAGTTTGTGCATGCATCCGGAAATAAGAAAAGCTTACCCCCCCCCCCCCCGTTTTTTAAAAT
Organism: Larix kaempferi; assembly: GCA_027924585.1. Lineage (NCBI taxonomy): Eukaryota > Viridiplantae > Streptophyta > Pinopsida > Pinales > Pinaceae > Larix > Larix kaempferi. The sequence goes on from BSBM01001572.1 coordinate 681,452, forward strand.
CACAGATTCTAGGAGTTTTGCATGATTTCTTAAAAAACACGAGTTTTTAGAAAATGTGTTTTATAAATAAATGGAATCAACAAAGTATGCACATTCTACGTCATAACGAATTTCTATAGTTTGCGCATGCGTTTGGAAATAAGAAAAGCTTACTTCCCCCTTATTTTAAAATCACAGCTTCTAGAAGGTTTACATGATTTTCTTTAAAAACACGAGTTTTTAGAAATGTGTTTTATTTCATAAATGGAATCAACAAAGTATGCACATTCTATGTCATAGCGACTTTCTATAGTTTGCGCATGCGTTTGGAAATAAGAAAAGCTTATTTCCACCGTTTTTTAAAATCACAGCTTCTAGAAGGTTTACATGATTTCTTAAAAACACGAGTTTTTTAGAAAATGTGTTTTATTTCATAAATGGAATCAACAAAGTATGCACATTCTACATCATAACGACTTTCTATAGTTTGCGCATGCGTCCAGAAATAAGAAAAGCTTACTTCCCCCGTTTTTTAAAATCACGGCTTCTAGAAGGTTTACATGATTTCTGAAAAAACACGAGTTTTTAGAAAATGTGTTTTATTTCATAAATGGAATCAACAAAGTATGCACATTCTACGTCATAACGACTTTATATAGTTTTGCGCATGCGTTTTGAAATAAGAAAAGCTTACTTCCCCCGTTTTTTAAAATCAGAGCTTCTAGAAGGTTTACATGATTTCTTAAAAAACACGACTTTTTAGAATGTGTTTTATTTCATAAATAGAATCAACAAAGTATGCACATTCTACGTCATAACGACTTTCTATAGTTTGCGCATGCGTCCGGAAATAAGAAAAGCTTACTTCCACCATTTTTTAAAATCACGGATTCTAGAAGGTTTACATGATTTCTTAAAAAACATGAGTTTTTAGAAAATGTGTTTTATTTCATAAATGGAATCAACAAAGTATGCACATTCTACGTCATAACGACTTTCTATAGTTTGCGCATGCATTTGGAAATAAGAAAAGCTTACTTCCCCCGTTTTTTAAAATCACAGCTTCTAGAAGGTTTACATGATTTCTTAAAAAACACGAGTTTTTAGAAAATGTGTTTTTATTTCATGAATGGAATCTACAAAGTATGCACATTCTACTTCATAACGACTTTCTATAGTTTGCGCATTCGTCCGGAAATAAGAAAATCTTACTTACACCGTTTTTTAAAATCACAGCTTCTAGAAGGTTTATATGATTTCTTAAAAAACACGAGTTTTTAGAAAATGTGTTTTATTTCATAAATGGATTCAAAAAGTATGCACATTCTACTTCATAACGACTTTCTATAGTTTGCGCATGCGTTTCGAAATAGGAAAAGCTTACTTCCCCCATTTTTTAAAATCACAGCTTCTAGAAGGTTTACATGATTTCTTAAAAAACACGAGTTTTTAGAAAATGTGTTTCATTTCATAAATGGAATCAACAAAGTATGCACATTCTACTTCATAACGACTTTCTATAGTTTGCGCATGCATTTCGAAATAAGAAAAGCTTACTTCCCCCGTTTTTTAAAATCACAGCTTCTAGAAGGTTTACATCATTTCTTAAAAAACACGAGTTTTTAGAAAATGTGTTTCATTTCATAAATCGAATCAACAAAGTATGCAAATTCTACGTCATAACGACTTTCTATAGTTTGCGCATGCGTTTGGAAATAAGAAAACCTTACTTCCACCGTTTTTTAAAATCACAGCTTCTACAAGGTTTACATGATTTCTTAAAAAACACGAGTTTTTAGAAAATATGTTTTATTTCATAAATGGCATCTACAAAGTATGCACATTCTATGTCATAACGACTTTCTATAGTTTGCGCATGCATTTGGAAATAAGAAAATCTTACTTCCCCCCGTTTTTTAAAATCACAGCTTCTAGAAGGTTTACATGATTTCTTAAAAAACACGAGTTTTTAGAAAATGTGTTTTATTTCATAAATGGAATCTACAAAGTATGCACATTCTACTTCATAACGACTTTCTATAGTTTGCGCATTCGTCCGGAAATAAGAAAATCTTACTTACACCGTTTTTTAAAATCACAGCTTCTAGAAGGTTTACATGATTTCTTAAAAAACACGAGTTTTTAGAAAATGTGTTTTATTTCATAAATGAAATCAACAAAGTATGCGCATTCTACTTCATAACGACTTTCTATAGTTTACGCATGCGTTTCGAAATAGGAAAAGCTTACTTCCCCCATTTTTTAAAATCACAGCTTCTAGAAGGTTTACATGATTTCTTAAAAAACACGAGTTTTTAGAAAATGTGTTTCATTTCATAAATGGAATCAACAAAGTATGCACATTCTACTTCATAACGACTTTCTATAGTTTGCGCATGCATTTCGAAATAAGAAAACCTTACTTACACCGTTTTTTAAAATCACAGCTTCTAGAAGGTTTACATGATTTCTTAAAAAACACGAGTTTTTAGAAAATGTGTTTTATTTCATAAATGGAATCAACAAAGTATGCACATTCTAAGTCATAACGACTTTCTATAGTTTGCGCATTCATCCGGAAATAAGAAAAGCTTGCTTCCACCGTTTTTTAAAATCAAAGCTTCTGGAAGGTTTACATGTTTTCGTAAAAAACACGAGTTTTTAGAAAATGTCTTTTATTTCATAAATGGAATCTACAAAGTATGCAAATTCTACGTCATAACGACTTTCTATAGTTTGCGCATGCGTTTGGAAATAAATAAAGCTTACTTCCCCCGTTTTTTAAAATCACAGCTTCTAGAAGGTTTACATGATTTTTTAAAAAACACGAGTTTTTAGAAATTCTTTTTTATTTCATAAATGGAATCAACAAAGTATGCACATTCTACGTCATAACGACTTTCTATAGTTTGCGCATGCGTCCTGAAATAAGAAAAGCTTACTTCCACTGTTTTTTAAAATCACAGCTTCTAGAAGGTTTACAGGATTTCTTAAAAAACACGAGTTTTTAGAAAATGTGTTTTACTTCATAAATGGAATCAACAAAGTATGCACATTCTACATCATAACGACTTTCTATAGTTTGCGCATTCGTCCGAAAATAAGAAAAGCTTACATCCACCATTTTTTAAAATCACAGCTTCTAGAAGGTTTACATGATTTCGTAAAAAACACGAGTTTTTAGAAAATGTGTTTTATTTCATAAATGGAATCTACAAAGTATGCACATTCTACGTCATAACGACTTTATATAGTTTGCGCATGCGTCCGGAAATAAGAAAAGCTTACTTCCCCCATTTTATAAAATCACAGCTTCTAGAAGGTTTACATGATTTCTTAAAAAACACGAGTTTTTAGAAAATTTGTTTTATTTCATAAATGGAATCAACAAAGTATGCACATTCTACGTCATAACGACTTTCTATAGTTTGCGCATGCGTTTGGATATAAGAAAAGCTTACTTCCCCCCGTTTTTTAAAATCACAGCTTCTAGAAGGTTTACATGATTTGTTAAAAAACACGAGTTTTTAGAAAATGTGTTTTATTTCATAAATGGAATCAACAAAGTATGCACATTCTAGGTCATAACGACTTTCTAAAGTTTGCGCATGCGTCCGAAAATAAGAAAAGCTTACTTCCACCGTTTTTTAAAATCACAGCTTCTAGACGGTTTACATGATTTCTTAAAAAACACGAGTTTTTAGAAAATGTGTTTTATTTCATAAATGGAATCAACAAAGTATGCACATTCTAAGTCATAACGACTTTCTATAGTTTGCGCATTCGTCCGGAAATAAGAAAAGCTTGCTTCCACCGTTTTTTAAAATCAAAGCTTCTAGAAGGTTTACATGATTTCGTAAAAAACACGAGTTTTTAGAAAATGTGTTTTATTTCATAAATGGAATCTACAAATTATGCACATTCTACGTCATAACGACTTTCTATAGTTTGCGCATGCGTTTGGAAATAAGAAAAGCTTACTTCCCCCGTTTTTTAAAATCACAGCTTCTAGAAGGTTTACATGATTTCTTAAAAAACACGAGTTTTTAGAAACTGTGTTTTATTTCATCAATGGAATCAACAAAGTAAGCACATTCTATGTCATAACGACTTTCTATAGTTTTCGTATGCGTCCGGAAATAAGAAAAGCTTACTTCCACCGTTTTTTAAAATCACAGCTTCTAGAAGGTTTACACGATTTCTTAAAAAACACGAGTTTTTATAAAATTGTGTTTTACTTCATAACTGGAATCAACAAAGTATGCTCATTATACATCATAACGACTTTCTATATTTTGCACATTCGTCCGGAAATAAGAAAATCTTACTTCCACCGTTTTTTAAAATCATAGCTTCTAGAAGGTTTACATGATTTCGTAAAAAACACGAGTTTTTAGAAAATGTGTTTTATTTCATAAATGGAATCAACAAAGTATGCACATTCTACGTCATAACGACTTTCTATAGTTTGCGCATGCGTCCGGAAATAAGAAAAGCTTACTTCTCCCATTTTTTAAAATCACAGCTTCTAGAAGGTTTACATGATTTCTGGAAAAACACGAGTTTTTAGAAAATGTGTTTTATTTCATAAATGGAATAAACAAAGTATGCACATTCTACGTCATAACGACTTTCTATAGTTTGCGCATGCGTTTTGAAATAAGAAAAGCTTACTTCCCCCGTTTTTTAAAATCACAGCTTCTAGAAGGTTTACATGATTTCTTAAAAAACACGACTTTTTAAAAAATGTGTTTAATTTCATAAATAGAATCAACAAAGTTTGCACATTCTACGTCATAACGACTTTATATAGTTTGCACATGCGTCTGGAAATAAGAAAAGCTTACTTCCACCATTTTTTAAAATCACGGATTCTAGAAGGTTTACATGATTTCTTAAAAAACACGAGTTTTTAGAAAATGTGTTTTATTTCATAAATGGAATCAACAAAGTATGCACATTCTACGTCATAACAACTTTCTATACTTTGCGCATGTGTTTGGAAATAAAAAAATCTTACTTCCCCCGTTTTTTAAAATCACAGCTTCTACAAGGTTTACATGATTTCTTAAAAAACACGAGTTTTTAGAAAATGTGTTTTATTTCATAAATGGAATCTACAAAGTAGGCACATTCTACTTCATAACGACTTTCTATAGTTTGCGCATTCGTCCGGAAATAAGAAAATCTTACTTAAACCGTTTTTTAAAATCACAGCTTCTAGAAGGTTTACATGATTTCTTAAAAAAAAAGAGTTTTTAGAAATTGTGTTTTATTTCATAAATGGAATCAACAAAGTATGCACATTCTACTTCATAACGACTTTCTATAGTTTGCGCATGCGTTTCGAAATAAGAAAAGCTTACTTCCCCCGTTTTTTAAAATCACAGCTTCTAGAAGGTTTACATGATTTCTAAAAAAACACGAGTTTTTAGAAAATGTGTTTCATTTCATAAATGGAATCAACAAAGTATGCACATTCTACTTCATAACGACTTTCTATGGTTTGCGCATGCGTTTCGAAATAAGAAAAGCTTACTTCCCCCGTTTTTTAAAATCACAGCTTCTAGAAGGTTTACATGATTTCTTAAAAAACACGCGTTTTTAGAAAATTTGTTTCATTTCATAAATGGAATCAACAAAATATGCACATTCTACGTCATCACGACTTTCTATAGTTTGCGCATGCGTTTGGAAATAAGAAAAGCTTACTTCCACCGTTTTTTAAAATCACAGCTTCTAGAAGGTTTACATGATTTCTTAAAAAACACGAGTTTTTAGAAAATGTGTTTTATTTCATAAATGGAATCAACAAAGTATGCACATTCTAAGTCATAACGACTTTCTATAGTTTGCGCATTCGTCCGGAAATAAGAAAAGCTTGCTTTCCTCGTTTTTTAAAATCAAAGCTTCTGGAAGGTTTACATGATTTCGTAAAAAACACGAGTTTTTAGAAAATGTGTTTTATTTTATAAATGGAATCTAAAAAGTATGCACATTCTACGTCATAACGACTTTCTATAGTTTGCGCATGCGTTTGGAAATAAGAAAAGCTTACTTCCCCCATTTTTTAAAATCACAGCTTCTAGAAGGTTTACATGAGTTCTTAAAAAACACGAATTTTTAGAAACTGTGTTTTATTTCATAAATGGAATCAACAAAGTATGCACATTCTACGTCATAACGAATTTCTATAGTTTGCGCATGCGTCCGGAAATAAGAAAAGCTTACTTCCACCGTTTTTTAAAATCACAGCTTCTAGAAGGTTTACACGATTTCTTAAAAAACACGAGTTTTTAGAAAATGTGTTTTACTTCATAAATGGAAAGAACAATGTATGCGCATTCTACATCATAACGACTTTCTATAGTTTGCGCATTCGTCCGAAAATAAGAAAAGCTTACATCCACCATTTTTTAAAATCACAGCTTCTAGAAGGTTTACATGATTTCGTAAAAAACACGAGTTTTTAGAAAATGTGTTTTATTTCATAAATGGAATCTACAAATTATGCACATTCTACGTCATAACGACTTTGTATAGTTTGCGCATGCGTCCGGAAATAAGAAAAGCTTACTTCCCCCCGTTTTTTAAAATCACAGCTTCTAGAAGGTTTACATGATTTCTTAAAAAACAGGAGTTTTTAGAAAATTTGTTTTATTTCATAAATGGAATCAACAAAGTATGCACATTCTACGTCATAACGACTTTCTATAGTTTGCGCATGCGTTTGGATATAAGAAAAGCTTACTTCCCCCGTTTTTTAAAATCACAGCTTCTAGAAGGTTTACATGATTTGTTAAAAAACACGAGTTTTTAGAAAATGTGTTTTATTTCATAAATGGAATCAACAAAGTATGCACATTCTAGGTCATAACGACTTTCTATAGTTTGCGCATGCGTCCGGAAATAAGAAAAGCTTACTTCCACCATTTTTTAAAATCACAGCTTCTAGATGGTTTACATGATTTCTTAAAAAACACGAGTTTTTAGAAAATGTGTTTTATTTCATAAATGGAATCAACAAAGTATGCACATTCTAAGTCATAACGACTTTCTATAGTTTGCGCATTCGTCCGGAAATAAGAAAAGCTTGCTTCCACCGTTTTTTAAAATCAAAGCTTCTAGAAGGTTTACATGATTTCGTAAAAAACACGAGTTTTTAGAAAATGTGTTTTATTTCATAAATGTAATCTACAAAGTATGCACATTCTACGTCATAACGACTTTCTATAGTTTCCGCATGCGTTTGGAAATAAGAAAAGCTTACTTCCCCCGTTTTTTAAAATCACAGCTTCTAGAAGGTTTACATGATTTCTTAAAAAACACGAGTTTTTAGAAACTGTGTTTTATTTAATAAATGGAATCAACAAAGTATGCACATTCTACGTCATAACGAATTTCTATAGTTTGCGCATGCGTCCGGAAATAAGAAAAGCTTACTTCCACCGTTTTTTAAAATCACAGCTTCTAGAAGGTTTACACGATTTCGTAAAAAACACGAGTTTTTAGAAAATGTGTTATATTACATAAATGGAATCAACAAAGTATGCACATTCTACGTCATAACGATTTTCTATAGTTTGTGCATGCATCTGGAAATAAGAAAAGCTTACCCCCCCCCCCCCTTTTTTAAAATCACAGATTCTAGGAGTTTTGCATGATTTCTTAAAAAACACGAGTTTTTAGAAAATGTGTTTTATTAAATAAATGGAATCAACAAAGTATGCACATTCTACGTCATAACGAATTTCTATAGTTTGCGCATGCGTTTGGAAATAAGAAAAGCTTACTTCCCCCTTATTTTAAAATCACAGCTTCTAGAAGGTTTACATGATTTCTTTAAAAACACGAGTTTTTAGAAAATGTGTTTTATTTCATAAATGGAATCAACAAAGTATGCACATTCTATGTCATAGCGACTTTCTATAGTTTGCGCATGCGTTTGGAAATAAGAAAAGCTTACTTCCACTGTTTTTTAAAATCACAGCTTCTAGAAGGTTTACACGATTTCTTAAAAAACACGAGTTTTTAGAAAATGTGTTTTACTTCATAAATGGAATCAACAAAGTATGCACATTCTACATCATAACGACTTTCTATAGTTTGCGCATTCGTCCGGAAATAAGAAAACCTTACTTCCACCGTTTTTTAAAATCACAGCTTCTAGAAGGTTTACATGATTTCGTAAAAAACACGAGTTTTTAGAAAATGTGTTTTATTAAACAAATGGAATCAACAAAGTATGCACATTCTACGTCATAACGACTTTCTATAGTTTGCGCATGCGTTTGGAAATAAGAAAAGCTTACCCCCCCCCATTTTTTAAAATCACAGATTCTAGGAGTTTTGCATGATTTCTTAAAAAACACGAGTTTTTAGAAAATGTGTTTTATTAATTAAATGGAATCAACAAAGTATGCACATTCTACGTCATAGCGACTTTCTATAGTTTGCGCATGCGTTTGGAAATAAGAAAATCTTAATTCCCCCTTTTTTTAAAATCACAGCTTCTAGAAGGTTTACATGATTTCTTAAAAAACACGAGTTTTTAGAAAATGTGTTTTATTTCATAAATGGAATCAACAAATTATTCACATTCTACGTCATAACGACTTTCTATAGTTTGCGCATGCGTCCGAAAATAAGAAAAGCTTACTTCCCCCATTTTTTAAAATCACAGCTTCTAGAAGCTTTACATGATTTCTGAAAAAACACTAGTTTTTAGAAAATGTGTTTTATTTCATAAATGGAATCAACAAAGTATGCACATTCTACGTCATAACGACTTTCTATAGTTTGCGCATGCGTTTTGAAATAAGAAAAGCTTACTTCCCCCGTTTTTTAAAATCACAGCTTCTAGAAGGTTTACATGATTTCTTAAAAAACACGACTTTTTAGAAAATGTGTTTTATTTCATAAATAGAATCAACAAAGTACGCACATTCTACGTCATAACGACTTTCTATAGTTTGTGCATGCGTCCGGAAATAAGAAAAGCTTACTTCCACCATTTTTTAAAATCACGGATTCTAGAAGGTTTACATGATTTCTTAAAAAACACGAGTTTTTAGAAAATATGTTTTATTTCATAAATGGAATCTACAAAGTATGCACATTCTACTTCATAACGACTTTCTATAGTTTGCGCATTCATCCGGAAATAAGAAAATCTTACTTAAACCGTTTTTTAAAATCACAGCTTCTAGAAGGTTTACATGATTTCTTAAAAAACACGAGTTTTTAGAAAATGTGTTTTATTTCATAAATGGAATCAACAAAGTATGCACGTTCTACGTCATAACGACTTTCTATAGTTTGCGCATGCATTTGGAAATAAGAAAAGCTTACTTCCCCCGTTTTTTAAAATCACAGCTTCTAGAAGGTTTACATGATTTCTTAAAAAACACGAGTTTTTAGAAAATGTGTTTTATTTCATAAATGGAATCTACAAAGTATGCACATTCTACTTCATAACGACTTTCTATAGTTTGCGCATTCGTCCGGAAATAAGAAAATCTTACTTACACCGTTTTTTAAAATCACAGCTTCTAGAAGGTTTACATGATTTCTTAAAAAACACGAGTTTTTAGAAAATGTGTTTTATTTCATAAATGGAATCAACAAAGTATGCACATTCTACTTCATAACGACTTTCTATAGTTTGCGCATGCGTTTCGAAATAGGAAAAGCTTACTTCCCCCATTTTTTAAAATCACAGCTTCTAGAAGGTTTACATGATTTCTTAAAAAACACGAGTTTTTAGAAAATGTGTTTCATTTCATAAATGGAATCAACAAAGTATGCACATTCTACTTCATAACGACTTTCTATAGTTTGCGCATGCATTTCGAAATAAGAAAACCTTACTTACACCGTTTTTTAAAATCACAGCTTCTAGAAGGTTTACATGATTTCTTAAAAAACACGAGTTTTTAGAAAATGTGTTTTATTTCATAAATGGAATCAACAAAGTATGCACATTCTAAGTCATAACGACTTTCTATAGTTTGCGCATTCATCCGGAAATAAGAAAAGCTTGCTTCCACCGTTTTTTAAAATCAAAGCTTCTGGAAGGTTTACATGTTTTCGTAAAAAACACGAGTTTTTAGAAAATGTGTTTTATTTCATAAATGGAATCTACAAAGTATGCAAATTCTACGTCATAACGACTTTCTATAGTTTGCGCATGCGTTTGGAAATAAATAAAGCTTACTTCCCCCGTTTTTTAAAATCACAGCTTCTAGAAGGTTTACATGATTTCTTAAAAAACACGAGTTTTTAGAAACTGTTTTTTATTTCATAAATGGAATCAACAAAGTATGCACATTCTACGTCATAACGACTTTCTATAGTTTGCGCATGCGTCCTGAAATAAGAAAAGCTTACTTCCACTGTTTTTTAAAATCACAGCTTCTAGAAGGTTTACAGGATTTCTTAAAAAACACGAGTTTTTAGAAAATGTGTTTTACTTCATAAATGGAATCAACAAAGTATGCACATTCTTCATCATAACGACTTTCTATAGTTTGCGCATTCGTCCGAAAATAAGAAAAGCTTACATCCACCATTTTTTAAAATCACAGCTTCTAGAAGGTTTACATGATTTCGTAAAAAACACGAGTTTTTAGAAAATGTGTTTTATTTCATAAATGGAATCTACAAAGTATGCACATTCTATGTCATAACGACTTTATATAGTTTGCGCATGCGTCCGGAAATAAGAAAAGCTTACTTCCCCCATTTTTTAAAATCACAGCTTCTAGAAGGTTTACATGATTTCTTAAAAAACACGAGTTTTTAGAAAATTTGTTTTATTTCATAAATGGAATCAACAAAGTATGCACATTCTACGTCATAACGACTTTCTATAGTTTGCGCATGCGTTTGGATATAAGAAAAGCTTACTTCCCCCGTTTTTTAAAATCACAGCTTCTAGAAGGTTTACATGATTTGTTAAAAAACACGAGTTTTTAGAAAATGTGTTTTATTTCATAAATGGAATCAACAAAGTATGCACATTCTAGGTCATAACGACTTTCTATAGTTTGCGCATTCGTCCGGAAATAAGAAAAGCTTACTTCCCTCGTTTTTTAAAATCACAGCTTCTAGAAGGTTTACATGATTTGTTAAAAAACACGAGTTTTTAGAAAATGTGTTTTATTTCATAAATGGAATCTACAAAGTATGCACATTCTACGTCATAACGACTTTCTATAGTTTGCGCATGCGTTTGGAAATAAGAAAAGCTTACTTCCCCCGTTTTTTAAAATCACAGCTTCTAGAAGGTTTACATGATTTCTTAAAAAACACGAGTTTTTAGAAACTGTGTTTTATTTCATCAATGGAATCAACAAAGTAAGCACATTCTACGTCATAACGACTTTCTATAGTTTTCGTATGCGTCCGGAAATAAGAAAAGCTTACTTCCACCGTTTTTTAAAATCACAGCTTCTAGAAGGTTTACACGATTTCTTAAAAAACACGAGTTTTTAGAAAATTGTGTTTTACTTCATAAATGGAATCAACAAAGTATGTTCATTCTACATCATAACGACTTTCTATATTTTGCACATTCGTCCGGAAATAAGAAAATCTTACTTCCACCGTTTTTTAAAATCATAGCTTCTAGAAGGTTTACATGATTTCGTAAAAAACACGAGTTTTTAGAAAATGTGTTTTATTTCATAAATGGAATCAACAAAGTATGCACATTCTACGTCATAACGACTTTCTATAGTTTGCGCATGCGTCCGGAAATAAGAAAAGCTTACTTCCCCCATTTTTTAAAATCACAGCTTCTAGAAGGTTTACATGATTTCTGGAAAAACACGACTTTTTAGAAAATGTGTTTTATTTCATAAATGGAATAAACAAAGTATGCACATTCTACGTCATAACGACTTTCTATAGTTTGCGCATGCGTTTTGAAATAAGAAAAGCTTACTTCCCCCGTTTTTTAAAATCACAGCTTCTAGAAGGTTTACATGATTTCTTAAAAAACACGACTTTTTAGAAAACGTGTTTAATTTCATAAATAGAATCAACAAAGTTTGCACATTCTACGTCATAACGACTTTATATAGTTTGCACATGCGTCCGGAAATAAGAAAAGCTTACTTCCACCATTTTTTAAAATCACGGATTCTAGAAGGTTTACATGATTTCTTAAAAAACACGAGTTTTTAGAAAATGTGTTTTATTTCATAAATGGAATCAACAAAGTATGCACATTCTACGTCATAACGACTTTCTATAGTTTGCGCATGCGTTTGGAAATAAGAAAATCTTAATTCCCCCGTTTTTTAAAATCACAGCTTCTACAAGGTTTACATGATTTCTTAAAAAACACGAGTTTTTAGAAAATGTGTTTTATTTCATAAATGGAATCTACAAAGTATGCACATTCTACTTCATAACGACTTTCTATAGTTTGCGCATTCGTCCGGAAATAAGAAAATCTTACTTAAACCGTTTTTTAAAATCACAGCTTCTAGAAGGTTTACATGATTTCTTAAAAAACATGAGTTTTTAGAAATTGTGTTTTATTTCATAAATGGAATCAACAAAGTATGCACATTCTACTTCATAACGACTTTCTATAGTTTGCGCATGCGTTTCGAAATAAGAAAAGCTTACTTCCCCCGTTTTTTAAAATCACAGCTTCTAGAAGGTTTACATGATTTCTTAAAAAACACGAGTTTTTAGAAAATGTGTTTCATTTCATAAATGGAATCAACAAAGTATGCACATTCTACTTCATAACGACTTTCTATGGTTTGCGCATGCGTTTCGAAATAAGAAAAGCTTACTTCCCCCGTTTTTTAAAATCACAGCTTCTAGAAGGTTTACATGATTTCTTAAAAAACACGCGTTTTTAGAAAATGTGTTTCATTTCATAAATGGAATCAACAAAATATGCACATTCTACGTCATAACGACTTTCTATAGTTTGCGCATGCGTTTGGAAATAAGAAAAGCTTACTTCCAACGTTTTTTAAAATCACAGCTTCTAGAAGGTTTACATGATTTCTTAAAAAACACAAGTTTTTAGAAAATGTGTTTTATTTCATAAATGGAATCAACAAAGTATGCACATTCTAAGTAATAACGACTTTCTATAGTTTGCGCATTCGTCCGGAAATAAGAAAAGCTTGCTTCCACCGTTTTTTAAAATCAAAGCTTCTGGAAGGTTTACATTATTTCGTAAAAAACACGAGTTTTTAGAAAATGTGTTTTATTTCATAAATGGAATCTACAAAGTATGCACATTCTATGTCGTAACGACTTTCTATAGTTTGCGCATGCGTTTGGAAATAAGAAAAGCTTACTTCCCCCGTTTTTTAAAATCACAGCTTCTAGAAGGTTTACATGATTTCTTAAAAAATACGAGTTTTTAGAAACTGTGTTTTATTTCATAAATGGAATCAACAAAGTATTCACATTCTACGTCATAACGACTTTCTATAGTTTGCGCATGCGTCCGGAAATAAGAAAAGCTTACTTCCACCTGTTTTTAAAATCACAGCTTCTAGAAGGTTTACACGATTTCTTAAAAAACACGAGTTTTTAGAAAATGTGTTTTACTTCATAAATGGAATCAACAAAGTATGCACATTCTACATCATAATGACTTTCTATAGTTTGCACATTCGTCCGAAAATAAGAAAAGCTTACATCCACCGTTTTTTAAAATCACAGCTTCTAGAAGGTTTACATGATTTCGGAAAAAAACGAGTTTTTAGAAAATGTGTTTTATTTCATAATTGGAATCTACAAAGTATGCACATTCTACGTCATAACGACTTTATATAGTTTGCGCATGCGTCCGGAAATAAGAAAAGCTTACTTCCCCCATTTTTTGAAATCACAGCTTCTAGAAGGTTTACATGATTTCTTAAAAAACACGAGTTTTTCAGAAAATTTGTTTTATTTCATAAATGGAATCAACAAAGTATGCACATTCTACATCATAACGACTTTCTATAGTTTGCGCATGAGTTTGGATATAAGAAAAGCTTACTTCCCCCGTTTTTTAAAATCACAGCTTCTAGAAGGTTTACATGATTTTGTAAAAAACACGAGTTTTTAGAAAATGTGGTTTATTTCATAAATGGAATCAACAAAGTATGCACATTCTACGTCATAACGAATTTCTATAGTTTGTGCATGCGTCCAGAAATAAGAAAAGCTTACTTCCACTGTTTTTTAAAATCACAGCTTCTAGAAGGTTTACATGATTTCGTGAAAAACACGAGTTTTTAGAAAATGTGTTTTATTTCATAAATGGAATCTACAAGGTATGCACATTCTACGTCATAACGACTTTCTATAATTTGCGCATGCGTCCGGAAAATAAGAAAAGCTTACTTCCACTGTTTTTTAAAATCACAGCTTCTAGAAGGTTTACATGATTTCGTAAAAAAAACGAGTTTTTAGAAAATGTGTTTTATTTCATAAATGGAATCTACAAAGTATGCACATTCTATGTCATAACGACTTTCTAAGGTTTGCGCATGCGTCCGAAAATACGAAAACTTACTTCCCCCGTTTTTTAAGATCACAGCTTCTAGAAGGTTTACATGATTTCTTAAAAAACACGAGTTTTTAGAAAATGTGTTTTATTTCATAAATGGAATCAACAAAGTATGCACATTCTACGTCATAACGACTTTCTATAGTTTGCGCATGCGTTTGGAAATAAGAAAAGCTTACTTCCCCCGTTTTTTAAAATCACAGCTTCTAGAAGGTTTACATGATTTCTTAAAAAACATGAGTTTTTAGAAAATGTGTTTTATTTCATAAATGGAATCTACAAAGTATGCACATTCTAAGTCATAACGACTTTCTATAGTTTGCGCATTCATCCGGAAATAAGAAAAGCTTGCTTCCACGGTTTTTTAAAATCAAAGCTTCTGGAAGGTTTACATGATTTCGTAAAAAACACGAGTTTTTAGAAAATGTGTTTTATTTCATAAATGGAATCTACAAAGTATGCACATTCTACGTCATAACGACTTTCTATAGTTTGCGCATGCGTTTGGAAATAAATAAAGCTTACTTCCCCCGTTTTTTAAAATCACAGCTTCTAGAAGGTTTACATGATATCTTAAAAAACACGAGTTTTTAGAAACTGTGTTTTATTTCATAAATGGAATCAATAAAGTATGCACATTCTACGTCATAACAACTTTATATAGTTTGCGCATGCGTTCGGAAATAAGAAAAGCTTACTTCCACTGTTTTTTAAAATCACAGCTTCTAGAAGGTTTACAGGATTTCTTAAAAAACACGAGTTTTTAGAAAATTTGTTTTACTTCATAAATGGAATCAACAAAGTATGCACATTCTACATCATAACGACTTTCTATCGTTTGCGCATTCGTCCGAAAATAAGAAAAGCTTACATCCACCATTTTTTAAAATCACAGCTTCTAGAAGGTTTACATGATTTCGTAAAAAACACTAGTTTTTAGAAAATGTGTTTTATTTCATAAATGGAATCTACAAAGTATGCACATTCTACGTCATAACGACTTTCTATAGTTTGCGCATGCGTCCGAAAATAAGTAAAGCTTACTTCCACCGTTTTTTAAAATCACGGATTCTAGAAGGTTTACATGATTTCTTAAAAAAAATGAGTTTTTAGAAAATGTGTTTCATTTCATAAATGGAATCAACAAAGTATGCACATTCTACTTCATAACGACTTTCTATAGTTTGCGCATGCATTTCGAAATAAGAAAACCTTACTTACACCGTTTTTTAAAATCACAGCTTCTAGAAGGTTTACATGATTTCTTAAAAAACACGAGTTTTTAGAAAATGTGTTTTATTTCATAAATGGAATCAACAAAGTATGCACATTCTAAGTCATAACGACTTTCTATAGTTTGCGCATTCATCCGGAAATAAGAAAAGCTTGCTTCCACCGTTTTTTAAAATCAAAGCTTCTCGAAGGTTTACATGTTTTCGTAAAAAACACGAGTTTTTAGAAAATGTGTTTTATTTCATAAATGGAATCTACAAAGTATGCAAATTCTACGTCATAACGACTTTCTATAGTTTGCGCATGCGTTTGGAAATAAATAAAGCTTACTTCCCCCGTTTTTTAAAATCACAGCTTCTAGAAGGTTTACATGATTTCTTAAAAAACACGAGTTTTTAGAAACTATTTTTTATTTCATAAATGGAATCAACAAAGTATGCACATTCTACGTCATAACGACTTTCTATAGTTTGCGCATGCGTCCTGAAATAAGAAAAGCTTACTTCCACTGTTTTTTAAAATCACAGCTTCTAGAAGGTTTACAGGATTTCTTAAAAAACACGAGTTTTTAGAAAATGTGTTTTACTTCATAAATGGAATCAACAAAGTATGCACATTCTTCATCATAACGACTTTCTATAGTTTGCGCATTCGTCCGAAAATAAGAAAAGCTTACATCCACCATTTTTTAAAATCACAGCTTCTAGAAGGTTTACATGATTTCGTAAAAAACACGAGTTTTTAGAAAATGTGTTTTATTTCATAAATGGAATCTACAAAGTATGCACATTCTATGTCATAACGACTTTATATAGTTTGCGCATGCGTCCGGAAATAAGAAAAGATTACTTCCCCCATTTTTTAAAATCACAGCTTCTAGAAGGTTTACATGATTTCTTAAAAAACACGAGTTTTTAGAAAATTTGTTTTATTTCATAAATGGAATCAACAAAGTATGCACATTCTACGTCATAACGACTTTCTATAGTTTGCGCATGCGTTTGGATATAAGAAAAGCTTACTTCCCCCGTTTTTTAAAATCACAGCTTCTAGAAGGTTTACATGATTTGTTAAAAAACACGAGTTTTTAGAAAATGTGTTTTATTTCATAAATGGAATCAACAAAGTATGCACATTCTAGGTCATAACGACTTTCTATAGTTTGCGCATTCGTCCGGAAATAAGAAAAGCTTACTTCCCTCGTTTTTTAAAATCACAGCTTCTAGAAGGTTTACATGATTTGTTAAAAAACACGAGTTTTTAGAAAATGTGTTTTATTTCATAAATGGAATCTACAAAGTATGCACATTCTACGTCATAACGACTTTCTATAGTTTGCGCATGCGTTTGGAAATAAGAAAAGCTTACTTCCCCCGTTTTTTAAAATCACAGCTTCTAGAAGGTTTACATGATTTCTTAAAAAACACGAGTTTTTAGAAACTGTGTTTTATTTCATCAATGGAATCAACAAAGTAAGCACATTCTACGTCATAACGACTTTCTATAGTTTTCGTATGCGTCCGGAAATAAGAAAAGCTTACTTCCACCGTTTTTTAAAATCACAGCTTCTAGAAGGTTTACACGATTTCTTAAAAAACACGAGTTTTTAGAAAATTGTGTTTTACTTCATAAATGGAATCAACAAAGTATGTTCATTCTACATCATAACGACTTTCTATATTTTGCACATTCGTCCGGAAATAAGAAAATCTTACTTCCACCGTTTTTTAAAATCATAGCTTCTAGAAGGTTTACATGATTTCGTAAAAAACACGAGTTTTTAGAAAATGTGTTTTATTTCATAAATGGAATCAACAAAGTATGCACATTCTACGTCATAACGACTTTCTATAGTTTGCGCATGCGTCCGGAAATAAGAAAAGCTTACTTCCCCCATTTTTTAAAATCACAGCTTCTAGAAGGTTTACATGATTTCTGGAAAAACACGACTTTTTAGAAAATGTGTTTTATTTCATAAATGGAATAAACAAAGTATGCACATTCTACGTCATAACGACTTTCTATAGTTTGCGCATGCGTTTTGAAATAAGAAAAGCTTACTTCCCCCGTTTTTTAAAATCACAGCTTCTAGAAGGTTTACATGATTTCTTAAAAAACACGACTTTTTAGAAAACGTGTTTAATTTCATAAATAGAATCAACAAAGTTTGCACATTCTACGTCATAACGACTTTATATAGTTTGCACATGCGTCCGGAAATAAGAAAAGCTTACTTCCACCATTTTTTAAAATCACGGATTCTAGAAGGTTTACATGATTTCTTAAAAAACACGAGTTTTTAGAAAATGTGTTTTATTTCATAAATGGAATCAAAAAAGTATGCACATTCTACGTCATAACGACTTTCTATAGTTTGCGCATGCGTTTGGAAATAAGAAAATCTTAATTCCCCCGTTTTTTAAAATCACAGCTTCTACAAGGTTTACATGATTTCTTAAAAAACACGAGTTTTTAGAAAATGTGTTTTATTTCATAAATGGAATCTACAAAGTATGCACATTCTACTTCATAACGACTTTCTATAGTTTGCGCATTCGTCCGGAAATAAGAAAATCTTACTTAAACCGTTTTTTAAAATCACAGCTTCTAGAAGGTTTACATGATTTCTTAAAAAACACGAGTTTTTAGAAATTGTGTTTTATTTCATAAATGGAATCAACAAAGTATGCACATTCTACTTCATAACGACTTTCTATAGTTTGCGCATGCGTTTCGAAATAAGAAAAGCTTACTTCCCCCGTTTTTTAAAATCACAGCTTCTAGAAGGTTTACATGATTTCTTAAAAAACACGAGTTTTTAGAAAATGTGTTTCATTTCATAAATGGAATCAACAAAGTATGCACATTCTACTTCATAACGACTTTCTATGGTTTGCGCATGCGTTTCGAAATAAGAAAAGCTTACTTCCCCCGTTTTTTAAAATCACAGCTTCTAGAAGGTTTACATGATTTCTTAAAAAACACGCGTTTTTAGAAAATGTGTTTCATTTCATAAATGGAATCAACAAAATATGCACATTCTACGTCATAACGACTTTCTATAGTTTGCGCATGCGTTTGGAAATAAGAAAAGCTTACTTCCAACGTTTTTTAAAATCACAGCTTCTAGAAGGTTTACATGATTTCTTAAAAAACACAAGTTTTTAGAAAATGTGTTTTATTTCATAAATGGAATCAACAAAGTATGCACATTCTAAGTAATAACGACTTTCTATAGTTTGCGCATTCGTCCGGAAATAAGAAAAGCTTGCTTCCACCGTTTTTTAAAATCAAAGCTTCTGGAAGGTTTACATTATTTCGTAAAAAACACGAGTTTTTAGAAAATGTGTTTTATTTCATAAATGGAATCTACAAAGTATGCACATTCTATGTCGTAACGACTTTCTATAGTTTGCGCATGCGTTTGGAAATAAGAAAAGCTTACTTCCCCCGTTTTTTAAAATCACAGCTTCTAGAAGGTTTACATGATTTCTTAAAAAACACGAGTTTTTAGAAACTGTGTTTTATTTCATAAATGGAATCAACAAAGTATTCACATTCTACGTCATAACGACTTTCTATAGTTTGCGCATGCGTCCGGAAATAAGAAAAGCTTACTTCCACCTGTTTTTAAAATCACAGCTTCTAGAAGGTTTACACGATTTCTTAAAAAACACGAGTTTTTAGAAAATGTGTTTTACTTCATAAATGGAATCAACAAAGTATGCACATTCTACATCATAATGACTTTCTATAGTTTGCGCATACGTCCGAAAATAAGAAAAGCTTACATCCACCGTTTTTTAAAATCACAGCTTCTAGAAGGTTTACATGATTTCGGAAAAAAACGAGTTTTTAGAAAATGTGTTTTATTTCATAATTGGAATCTACAAAGTATGCACATTCTACGTCATAACGACTTTATATAGTTTGCGCATGCGTCCGGAAATAAGAAAATCTTACTTCCCCCATTTTTTGAAATCACAGCTTCTAGAAGGTTTACATGATTTCTTAAAAAACACGAGTTTTTCAGAAAATTTGTTTTATTTCATAAATGGAATCAACAAAGTATGCACATTCTACATCATAACGACTTTCTATAGTTTGCGCATGAGTTTGGATATAAGAAAAGCTTACTTCCCCCGTTTTTTAAAATCACAGCTTCTAGAAGGTTTACATGATTTTGTAAAAAACACGAGTTTTTAGAAAATGTGGTTTATTTCATAAATGGAATCAACAAAGTATGCACATTCTACGTCATAACGAATTTCTATAGTTTGTGCATGCGTCCAGAAATAAGAAAAGCTTACTTCCACTGTTTTTTAAAATCACAGCTTCTAGAAGGTTTACATGATTTCGTGAAAAACACGAGTTTTTAGAAAATGTGTTTTATTTCATAAATGGAATCTACAAGGTATGCACATTCTACGTCATAACGACTTTCTATAATTTGCGCATGCATCCGGAAAATAAGAAAAGCTTACTTCCACTGTTTTTTAAAATCACGGCTTCTAGAAGGTTTACATGATTTCGTAAAAAAAACGAGTTTTTAGAAAATGTGTTTTATTTCATAAATGGAATCTACAAAGTATGCACATTCTATGTCATAACGACTTTCTAAGGTTTGCGCATGCGTCCGAAAATACGAAAACTTACTTCCCCCGTTTTTTAAGATCACAGCTTCTAGAAGGTTTACATGATTTCTTAAAAAACACGAGTTTTTAGAAAATGTGTTTTATTTCATAAATGGAATCAACAAAGTATGCACATTCTACGTCATAACGACTTTCTATAGTTTGCGCATGCGTTTGGAAATAAGAAAAGCTTACTTCCCCCGTTTTTTAAAATCACAGCTTCTAGAAGGTTTACATGATTTCTTAAAAAACATGAGTTTTTAGAAAATGTGTTTTATTTCATAAATGGAATCTACAAAGTATGCACATTCTAAGTCATAACGACTTTCTATAGTTTGCGCATTCATCCGGAAATAAGAAAAGCTTGCTTCCACCGTTTTTTAAAATCAAAGCTTCTGGAAGGTTTACATGATTTCGTAAAAAACACGAGTTTTTAGAAAATGTGTTTTATTTCATAAATGGAATCTACAAAGTATGCACATTCTACGTCATAACGACTTTCTATAGTTTGCGCATGCGTTTGGAAATAAATAAAGCTTACTTCCCCCGTTTTTTAAAATCACAGCTTCTAGAAGGTTTACATGATATCTTAAAAAACACGAGTTTTTAGAAACTGTGTTTTATTTCATAAATGGAATCAATAAAGTATGCACATTCTACGTCATAACAACTTTATATAGTTTGCGCATGCGTTCGGAAATAAGAAAAGCTTACTTCCACTGTTTTTTAAAATCACAGCTTCTAGAAGGTTTACAGGATTTCTTAAAAAACACGAGTTTTTAGAAAATTTGTTTTACTTCATAAATGGAATCAACAAAGTATGCACATTCTACATCATAACGACTTTCTATCGTTTGCGCATTCGTCCGAAAATAAGAAAAGCTTACATCCACCATTTTTTAAAATCACAGCTTCTAGAAGGTTTACATGATTTCGTAAAAAACACTAGTTTTTAGAAAATGTGTTTTATTTCATAAATGGAATCTACAAAGTATGCACATTCTACGTCATAACGACTTTCTATAGTTTGCGCATGCGTCCGAAAATAAGTAAAGCTTACTTCCACCGTTTTTTAAAATCACGGATTCTAGAAGGTTTACATGATTTCTTAAAAAAAATGAGTTTTTAGAAAATGTGTTTCATTTCATAAATGGAATCAACAAAGTATGCACATTCTACTTCATAACGACTTTCTATAGTTTGCGCATGCATTTCGAAATAAGAAAACCTTACTTACACCGTTTTTTAAAATCACAGCTTCTAGAAGGTTTACATGATTTCTTAAAAAACACGAGTTTTTAGAAAATGTGTTTTATTTCATAAATGGAATCAACAAAGTATGCACATTCTAAGTCATAACGACTTTCTATAGTTTGCGCATTCATCCGGAAA
The DNA here is from genome assembly GCA_027924585.1 of Larix kaempferi. Taxonomy (NCBI): domain Eukaryota; kingdom Viridiplantae; phylum Streptophyta; class Pinopsida; order Pinales; family Pinaceae; genus Larix; species Larix kaempferi. Next base: position 703,226 of record BSBM01001572.1, read on the forward strand.
TAAGAAAAGCTTGCTTCCACCGTTTTTTAAAATCAAAGCTTCTCGAAGGTTTACATGTTTTCGTAAAAAACACGAGTTTTTAGAAAATGTGTTTTATTTCATAAATGGAATCTACAAAGTATGCAAATTCTACGTCATAACGACTTTCTATAGTTTGCGCATGCGTTTGGAAATAAATAAAGCTTACTTCCCCCGTTTTTTAAAATCACAGCTTCTAGAAGGTTTACATGATTTCTTAAAAAACACGAGTTTTTAGAAACTATTTTTTATTTCATAAATGGAATCAACAAAGTATGCACATTCTACGTCATAACGACTTTCTATAGTTTGCGCATGCGTCCTGAAATAAGAAAAGCTTACTTCCACTGTTTTTTAAAATCACAGCTTCTAGAAGGTTTACAGGATTTCTTAAAAAACACGAGTTTTTAGAAAATGTGTTTTACTTCATAAATGGAATCAACAAAGTATGCACATTCTTCATCATAACGACTTTCTATAGTTTGCGCATTCGTCCGAAAATAAGAAAAGCTTACATCCACCATTTTTTAAAATCACAGCTTCTAGAAGGTTTACATGATTTCGTAAAAAACACGAGTTTTTAGAAAATGTGTTTTATTTCATAAATGGAATCTACAAAGTATGCACATTCTATGTCATAACGACTTTATATAGTTTGCGCATGCGTCCGGAAATAAGAAAAGATTACTTCCCCCATTTTTTAAAATCACAGCTTCTAGAAGGTTTACATGATTTCTTAAAAAACACGAGTTTTTAGAAAATTTGTTTTATTTCATAAATGGAATCAACAAAGTATGCACATTCTACGTCATAACGACTTTCTATAGTTTGCGCATGCGTTTGGATATAAGAAAAGCTTACTTCCCCCGTTTTTTAAAATCACAGCTTCTAGAAGGTTTACATGATTTGTTAAAAAACACGAGTTTTTAGAAAATGTGTTTTATTTCATAAATGGAATCAACAAAGTATGCACATTCTAGGTCATAACGACTTTCTATAGTTTGCGCATTCGTCCGGAAATAAGAAAAGCTTACTTCCCTCGTTTTTTAAAATCACAGCTTCTAGAAGGTTTACATGATTTGTTAAAAAACACGAGTTTTTAGAAAATGTGTTTTATTTCATAAATGGAATCTACAAAGTATGCACATTCTACGTCATAACGACTTTCTATAGTTTGCGCATGCGTTTGGAAATAAGAAAAGCTTACTTCCCCCGTTTTTTAAAATCACAGCTTCTAGAAGGTTTACATGATTTCTTAAAAAACACGAGTTTTTAGAAACTGTGTTTTATTTCATCAATGGAATCAACAAAGTAAGCACATTCTACGTCATAACGACTTTCTATAGTTTTCGTATGCGTCCGGAAATAAGAAAAGCTTACTTCCACCGTTTTTTAAAATCACAGCTTCTAGAAGGTTTACACGATTTCTTAAAAAACACGAGTTTTTAGAAAATTGTGTTTTACTTCATAAATGGAATCAACAAAGTATGTTCATTCTACATCATAACGACTTTCTATATTTTGCACATTCGTCCGGAAATAAGAAAATCTTACTTCCACCGTTTTTTAAAATCATAGCTTCTAGAAGGTTTACATGATTTCGTAAAAAACACGAGTTTTTAGAAAATGTGTTTTATTTCATAAATGGAATCAACAAAGTATGCACATTCTACGTCATAACGACTTTCTATAGTTTGCGCATGCGTCCGGAAATAAGAAAAGCTTACTTCCCCCATTTTTTAAAATCACAGCTTCTAGAAGGTTTACATGATTTCTGGAAAAACACGACTTTTTAGAAAATGTGTTTTATTTCATAAATGGAATAAACAAAGTATGCACATTCTACGTCATAACGACTTTCTATAGTTTGCGCATGCGTTTTGAAATAAGAAAAGCTTACTTCCCCCGTTTTTTAAAATCACAGCTTCTAGAAGGTTTACATGATTTCTTAAAAAACACGACTTTTTAGAAAACGTGTTTAATTTCATAAATAGAATCAACAAAGTTTGCACATTCTACGTCATAACGACTTTATATAGTTTGCACATGCGTCCGGAAATAAGAAAAGCTTACTTCCACCATTTTTTAAAATCACGGATTCTAGAAGGTTTACATGATTTCTTAAAAAACACGAGTTTTTAGAAAATGTGTTTTATTTCATAAATGGAATCAACAAAGTATGCACATTCTACGTCATAACGACTTTCTATAGTTTGCGCATGCGTTTGGAAATAAGAAAATCTTAATTCCCCCGTTTTTTAAAATCACAGCTTCTACAAGGTTTACATGATTTCTTAAAAAACACGAGTTTTTAGAAAATGTGTTTTATTTCATAAATGGAATCTACAAAGTATGCACATTCTACTTCATAACGACTTTCTATAGTTTGCGCATTCGTCCGGAAATAAGAAAATCTTACTTAAACCGTTTTTTAAAATCACAGCTTCTAGAAGGTTTACATGATTTCTTAAAAAACACGAGTTTTTAGAAATTGTGTTTTATTTCATAAATGGAATCAACAAAGTATGCACATTCTACTTCATAACGACTTTCTATAGTTTGCGCATGCGTTTCGAAATAAGAAAAGCTTACTTCCCCCGTTTTTTAAAATCACAGCTTCTAGAAGGTTTACATGATTTCTTAAAAAACACGAGTTTTTAGAAAATGTGTTTCATTTCATAAATGGAATCAACAAAGTATGCACATTCTACTTCATAACGACTTTCTATGGTTTGCGCATGCGTTTCGAAATAAGAAAAGCTTACTTCCCCCATTTTTTAAAATCACAGCTTCTAGAAGGTTTACATGATTTCTTAAAAAACACGCGTTTTTAGAAAATGTGTTTCATTTCATAAATGGAATCAACAAAATATGCACATTCTACGTCATAACGACTTTCTATAGTTTGCGCATGCGTTTGGAAATAAGAAAAGCTTACTTCCAACGTTTTTTAAAATCACAGCTTCTAGAAGGTTTACATGATTTCTTAAAAAACACAAGTTTTTAGAAAATGTGTTTTATTTCATAAATGGAATCAACAAAGTATGCACATTCTAAGTAATAACGACTTTCTATAGTTTGCGCATTCGTCCGGAAATAAGAAAAGCTTGCTTCCACCGTTTTTTAAAATCAAAGCTTCTGGAAGGTTTACATTATTTCGTAAAAAACACGAGTTTTTAGAAAATGTGTTTTATTTCATAAATGGAATCTACAAAGTATGCACATTCTATGTCGTAACGACTTTCTATAGTTTGCGCATGCGTTTGGAAATAAGAAAAGCTTACTTCCCCCGTTTTTTAAAATCACAGCTTCTAGAAGGTTTACATGATTTCTTAAAAAACACGAGTTTTTAGAAACTGTGTTTTATTTCATAAATGGAATCAACAAAGTATTCACATTCTACGTCATAACGACTTTCTATAGTTTGCGCATGCGTCCGGAAATAAGAAAAGCTTACTTCCACCTGTTTTTAAAATCACAGCTTCTAGAAGGTTTACACGATTTCTTAAAAAACACGAGTTTTTAGAAAATGTGTTTTACTTCATAAATGGAATCAACAAAGTATGCACATTCTACATCATAATGACTTTCTATAGTTTGCGCATACGTCCGAAAATAAGAAAAGCTTACATCCACCGTTTTTTAAAATCACAGCTTCTAGAAGGTTTACATGATTTCGGAAAAAAACGAGTTTTTAGAAAATGTGTTTTATTTCATAATTGGAATCTACAAAGTATGCACATTCTACGTCATAACGACTTTATATAGTTTGCGCATGCGTCCGGAAATAAGAAAATCTTACTTCCCCCATTTTTTGAAATCACAGCTTCTAGAAGGTTTACATGATTTCTTAAAAAACACGAGTTTTTCAGAAAATTTGTTTTATTTCATAAATGGAATCAACAAAGTATGCACATTCTACATCATAACGACTTTCTATAGTTTGCGCATGAGTTTGGATATAAGAAAAGCTTACTTCCCCCGTTTTTTAAAATCACAGCTTCTAGAAGGTTTACATGATTTTGTAAAAAACACGAGTTTTTAGAAAATGTGGTTTATTTCATAAATGGAATCAACAAAGTATGCACATTCTACGTCATAACGAATTTCTATAGTTTGTGCATGCGTCCAGAAATAAGAAAAGCTTACTTCCACTGTTTTTTAAAATCACAGCTTCTAGAAGGTTTACATGATTTCGTGAAAAACACGAGTTTTTAGAAAATGTGTTTTATTTCATAAATGGAATCTACAAGGTATGCACATTCTACGTCATAACGACTTTCTATAATTTGCGCATGCGTCCGGAAAATAAGAAAAGCTTACTTCCACTGTTTTTTAAAATCACAGCTTCTAGAAGGTTTACATGATTTCGTAAAAAAAACGAGTTTTTAGAAAATGTGTTTTATTTCATAAATGGAATCTACAAAGTATGCACATTCTATGTCATAACGACTTTCTAAGGTTTGCGCATGCGTCCGAAAATACGAAAACTTACTTCCCCCGTTTTTTAAGATCACAGCTTCTAGAAGGTTTACATGATTTCTTAAAAAACACGAGTTTTTAGAAAATGTGTTTTATTTCATAAATGGAATCAACAAAGTATGCACATTCTACGTCATAACGACTTTCTATAGTTTGCGCATGCGTTTGGAAATAAGAAAAGCTTACTTCCCCCGTTTTTTAAAATCACAGCTTCTAGAAGGTTTACATGATTTCTTAAAAAACATGAGTTTTTAGAAAATGTGTTTTATTTCATAAATGGAATCTACAAAGTATGCACATTCTAAGTCATAACGACTTTCTATAGTTTGCGCATTCATCCGGAAATAAGAAAAGCTTGCTTCCACCGTTTTTTAAAATCAAAGCTTCTGGAAGGTTTACATGATTTCGTAAAAAACACGAGTTTTTAGAAAATGTGTTTTATTTCATAAATGGAATCTACAAAGTATGCACATTCTACGTCATAACGACTTTCTATAGTTTGCGCATGCGTTTGGAAATAAATAAAGCTTACTTCCCCCGTTTTTTAAAATCACAGCTTCTAGAAGGTTTACATGATATCTTAAAAAACACGAGTTTTTAGAAACTGTGTTTTATTTCATAAATGGAATCAATAAAGTATGCACATTCTACGTCATAACAACTTTATATAGTTTGCGCATGCGTTCGGAAATAAGAAAAGCTTACTTCCACTGTTTTTTAAAATCACAGCTTCTAGAAGGTTTACAGGATTTCTTAAAAAACACGAGTTTTTAGAAAATTTGTTTTACTTCATAAATGGAATCAACAAAGTATGCACATTCTACATCATAACGACTTTCTATCGTTTGCGCATTCGTCCGAAAATAAGAAAAGCTTACATCCACCATTTTTTAAAATCACAGCTTCTAGAAGGTTTACATGATTTCGTAAAAAACACTAGTTTTTAGAAAATGTGTTTTATTTCATAAATGGAATCTACAAAGTATGCACATTCTACGTCATAACGACTTTCTATAGTTTGCGCATGCGTCCGAAAATAAGTAAAGCTTACTTCCACCGTTTTTTAAAATCACGGATTCTAGAAGGTTTACATGATTTCTTAAAAAAAATGAGTTTTTAGAAAATGTGTTTTATTTCATAAATGGAATCAACAAAGTATGCACATTCTACTTCAGAACGACTTTCTATGGTTTGCGCATGCGTTTCGAAATAAGAAAAGCTTACTTCCCCCATTTTTTAAAATCACAGCTTCTAGAAGGTTTACATGATTTCTTAAAAAACACGAGTTTTTAGAAAATGTGTTTCATTTCATAAATGGAATCTACAAAGTATGCACATTCTATGTCGTAACGACTTTCTATAGTTTGCGCATGCGTTTGGAAATAAGAAAAGCTTACTTACCCCGTTTTTTAAAATCACAGCTTCTAGAAGGTTTACATGATTTCTTAAAAAACACGAGTTTTTAGAAAATGTGTTTTATTTCATAAATGGAATCAACAAAGTATGCACATTCTAAGTCATAACGACTTTCTATAGTTTGCGCATTCGTCCGGAAATAAGAAAAGCTTACTTCCACCGTTTTTTAAAATCACAGCTTCTAGAAGGTTTACATGATTTCTTAAAAAACACAACTTTTTAGAAAATGTGTTTTATTTCATAAATGGAATCAACAAAGTATGCACATTCTACATCATAACGACTTTCTATAGTTTGCGCATTCGTCCGGAAATAAGAAAAGCTTACTTCCACCGTTTTTTAAAATCACAGCTTCTAGAAGGTTTACATGATTTCGTAAAAAACACGAGTTTTTAGAAAATGTGTTTTATTAAATAAATGGAATCAACAAAGTATGCACATTCTAAGTCATAACGACTTTCTATAGTTTGCGCATGCGTTTGGAAATAAGAAAAGCTTACCCCCCCCCATTTTTTAAAATCACAGATTCTAGGAGTTTTGCATGATTTCTTAAAAAACACGAGTTTTTAGAAAATGTGTTTTATTAATTAAATTGAATCAATAAAGTATGCACATTCTACGTCATAGCGACTTTCTATAGTTTGCGCATGCGTTTGGAAATAAGAAAAGCTTAATTCAACCTTTTTTTAAAATCACAGCTTCTAGAAGGTTTACATGATTTCTTAAAAAACACGAGTTTTTAGAAAATGTGTTTTATTTCATAAATGGAATCAACCAAGTATTCACATTCTACGTCATAACGACTTTCTATAGTTTGCGCATGCGTCCGAAAATAAGAAAAGCTTACTTCCCCCGTTTTTTAAAATCACAGCTTCTAGAAGGTTTACATGATTTCTGAAAAAACACGAGTTTTTAGAAAATGTGTTTTATTTCATAAATGGAATCAACAAAGTATGCACATTCTATGTCATAACGACTTTCTATAGTTTGCGCATGCGTTTTGAAATAAGAAAAGCTTACTTCCCCCGTTTTTTCAAATCACAGCTTCTAGAAGGTTTACATGATTTCTTAAAAAACACGACTTTTTAGAAAATGTGTTTTTTTTCATAAATAGAATCAACAAAGTATGCACATTCTACGTCATAACGACTTTCTATAGTTTGCGCATGCGTCCGGAAATAAGAAAAGCTTACTTCCACCATTTTTTAAAATCACGGATTCTAGATGTTTTACATGATTTCTTAAAAAACACGAGTTTTTAGAAAAATGTGTTTTATTTCATAAATGGAATCAACAAAGTATGCACATTCTACATCATAACGACTTTCTATAGTTTGCGCATGCGTTTGGAAATAAGAAAAGCTTACTTCCCCCGTTTTTTAAAATCACAGCTTCTAGAAGGTTTACATGATTTCTTAAAAAACACGAGTTTTTAGAAAATGTGTTTTATTTCATAAATGGAATCTACAAAGTATGCACATTCTACTTCATAACGACTTTCTATAGTTCGCGCATTCGTCCGGAAATAAGAAAATCTTACTTACACCGTTTTTTAAAATCACAGCTTCAAGAAGGTTTACATGATTTCTTAAAAAACACGAGTTTTTAGAAAATTTGTTTTATTTCAAAAATGGAATAAACAAAGTATGCACATTATACTTCATAACGACTTTCTATAGTTTGTGCATGCGTTTCGAAATAAGAAAAGCTTACTTCCCCCATCTTTTAAAATCACAGCTTCTAGAAGGTTTACATGATTTCTTAAAAAACACGAGTTTTTAGAAAATGTGTTTCATTTCAGAAATTGAATCAACAAAGTATGCACATTCTACTTCATAACGACTTTCTATAGTTTGCGCATGCATTTCGAAATAAGAAAAGCTTACTTCCCCCGTTTTTTAAAGTCACAGCTTCTACAAGGTTTACATGATTTCTTAAAAAACACGAGTTTTTAGAAAATGTGTTTCATTTCATAAATCGAATCAACAAAGTATGCAAACTCTACGTCATAACGACTTTCTATAGTTTGCGCATGCGTTTGGAAATAAGAAAAGCTTACTTCCACCGTTTTTTAAAATCACAGCTTCTAGAAGGTTTACATGATTTATTAACAAACACGAGTATTTAGAAAATGTATTTTATTTCATAAATGGAATCAACAAAGTATGCACATTCTAAGTCATAACGACTTTCTATAGTTTGCGCATTCATCCGGAAATAAGAAAAGCTTGCTTTACTCGTTTTTTAAAATCAAAGCTTCTGGAAGGTTTACATGATTTCGTAAAAAACACGAGTTTTTAGAAAATGTGTTTTATTTCATAAATGGAATCTACAAAGTATGCACATTCTACGTCATAACGACTTTCTATACTTTGCGCATGCGTTTGGAAATAAGAAAAGCTTACTTCCCCCGTTTTTAAAAATCACAACTTCTAGAAGGTTTACATGATTTCTTAAAAAACACGAGTTTTTAGAAACTGTGTTTTATTTCATAAATGGAATCAACAAAGTATGCACATTCTACGTCATAACGAATTTCTATAGTTTGCGCATGCGTCTGGAAATAAGAAAAGCTTACTTCCACCGTTTTTTAAAATCACAGCTTCTGGAAGGTTTACACGATTTCTTAAAAAACACGAGTTTTTAGAAAATGTGTTTTACTTCATAAATGGAAAGAAAAAAGTATGCACATTCTACATCATAACGACTTTCTATAGTTTGCGCATTCGTCCGAAAATAAGAAAAGCTTACATCCACCATTTTTTAAAATCACAGCTTCTAGAAGGTTTACATGATTTCGTAAAAAACACGAGTTTTTAGAAAATGTGTTTTATTTCATAAATGGAATCTACAAATTATGCACATTCTACGTCATAACGACTTTATATAGTTTGCGCATGCGTCCGGAAATAAGAAAAGCTTACTTCCCCCATTTTTTAAAATCACAGCTTCTAGAAGGTTTACATGATTTCTTAAAAAACACGAGTTTTTAGAAAATTTGTTTTATTTCATAAATGGAATCAACAAAGTATGCACATTCTACGTCATAACGACTTTCTATAGTTTGCGCATGCGTCCGGAAATAAGAAAAGCTTACTTCCACCGTTTTTTAAAATCACAGCTTCTAGAAGGTTTACATGATTTCTTAAAAAACACGAGTTTTTAGAAAATGTGTTTTATTTCATAAATGGAATCAACAAAGTATGCACATTCTAAGTCATAACGACTTTCTATATTTTGCGCATTCGTCCGGAAATAAGAAAAGCTTGCTTCCACCGTTTTTTAAAATCAAAGCTTCTAGAAGGTTTACATGATTTCGTAAAAAACACGAGTTTTTAGAAAATGTGTTTTATTTCATAAATGGAATCTACAAAGTATGCGCATTCTACGTCATAACGACTTTCTATAGTTTGCGCATGCGTTTGGAAATAAGAAAAGCTTACTTCCCCCGTTTTTTAAAATCACAGCTTCTAGAAGGTTTACATGATTTCTTAAAAAACACGAGTTTTTAGAAACTGTGTTTTATTTCATAAATGGAATCAACAAAGTATGCACATTCTACGTCATAACGACTTTCTATAGTTTGCGCATGCGTCCGAAAATAAGAAAAGCTTACTTCCACCGTTTTTTAAAATCACGGATTCTAGAAGGTTTACATGATTTGTTAAAAAAAATGAGTTTTTAGAAAATGTGTCTTATTTCATAAATGGAATCAACAAAGTATGCACATTCTACATCATAACGACTTTCTATAGTTTGCACATGCGTTTGGATATAAGAAAAGCTTACTTCCCCCGTTTTTTAAAATCACAGCTTCTAGAAGGTTTACATGATTTTGTAAAAAACACGAGTTTTTAGAAAATGTGGTTTATTTCATAAATGGAATCAACAAAGTATGCACATTCTACTTCAGAACGACTTTCTATGGTTTGCGCATGCGTTTCGAAATAAGAAAAGCTTACTTCCCCCGTTTTTTAAAATCACAGCTTCTAGAAGGTTTACATGATTTCTTAAAAAACACGAGTTTTTAGAAAATGTGTTTCATTTCATAAATGGAATCTACAAAGTATGCACATTCTATGTCGTAACGACTTTCTATAGTTTGCGCATGCGTTTGGAAATAAGAAAAGCTTACTTCCCCCGTTTTTTAAAATCACAGCTTCTAGAAGGTTTACATGATTTCTTAAAAAACACGAGTTTTTAGAAAATGTGTTTTATTTCATAAATGGAATCAACAAAGTATGCACATTCTAAGTCATAACGACTTTCTATAGTTTGCGCATTCGTCCGGAAATAAGAAAAGCTTACTTCCACCGTTTTTTAAAATCACAGCTTCTAGAAGGTTTACATGATTTCTTAAAAAACACAACTTTTTAGAAAATGTGTTTTATTTCATAAATGGAATCAACAAAGTATGCACATTCTACATCATAACGACTTTCTATAGTTTGCGCATTCGTCCGGAAATAAGAAAAGCTTACTTCCACCGTTTTTTAAAATCACAGCTTCTAGAAGGTTTACATGATTTCGTAAAAAACACGAGTTTTTAGAAAATGTGTTTTATTAAATAAATGGAATCAACAAAGTATGCACATTCTAAGTCATAACGACTTTCTATAGTTTGCGCATGCGTTTGGAAATAAGAAAAGCTTACCCCCCCCCCCATTTTTTAAAATCACAGATTCTAGGAGTTTTGCATGATTTCTTAAAAAACACGAGTTTTTAGAAAATGTGTTTTATTAATTAAATTGAATCAATAAAGTATGCACATTCTACGTCATAGCGACTTTCTATAGTTTGCGCATGCGTTTGGAAATAAGAAAAGCTTAATTCCCCCTTTTTTTAAAATCACAGCTTCTAGAAGGTTTACATGATTTCTTAAAAAACACGAGTTTTTAGAAAATGTGTTTTATTTCATAAATGGAATCAACAAAGTATTCACATTCTACGTCATAACGACTTTCTATAGTTTGCGCATGCGTCCGAAAATAAGAAAAGCTTACTTCCCCCGTTTTTTAAAATCACAGCTTCTAGAAGGTTTACATGATTTCTGAAAAAACACGAGTTTTTAGAAAATGTGTTTTATTTCATAAATGGAATCAACAAAGTATGCACATTCTATGTCATAACGACTTTCTATAGTTTGCGCATGCGTTTTGAAATAAGAAAAGCTTACTTCCCCCGTTTTTTCAAATCACAGCTTCTAGAAGGTTTACATGATTTCTTAAAAAACACGACTTTTTAGAAAATGTGTTTTTTTTCATAAATAGAATCAACAAAGTATGCACATTCTACGTCATAACGACTTTCTATAGTTTGCGCATGCGTCCGGAAATAAGAAAAGCTTACTTCCACCATTTTTTAAAATCACGGATTCTAGAAGGTTTACATGATTTCTTAAAAAACACGAGTTTTTAGAAAAATGTGTTTTATTTCATAAATGGAATCAACAAAGTATGCACATTCTACATCATAACGACTTTCTATAGTTTGCGCATGCGTTTGGAAATAAGAAAAGCTTACTTCCCCCGTTTTTTAAAATCACAGCTTCTAGAAGGTTTACATGATTTCTTAAAAAACACGAGTTTTTAGAAAATGTGTTTTATTTCATAAATGGAATCTACAAAGTATGCACATTCTACTTCATAACGACTTTCTATAGTTCGCGCATTCGTCCGGAAATAAGAAAATCTTACTTACACCGTTTTTTAAAATCACAGCTTCAAGAAGGTTTACATGATTTCTTAAAAAACACGAGTTTTTAGAAAATTTGTTTTATTTCAAAAATGGAATAAACAAAGTATGCACATTATACTTCATAACGACTTTCTATAGTTTGTGCATGCGTTTCGAAATAAGAAAAGCTTACTTCCCCCATCTTTTAAAATCACAGCTTCTAGAAGGTTTACATGATTTCTTAAAAAACACGAGTTTTTAGAAAATGTGTTTCATTTCAGAAATTGAATCAACAAAGTATGCACATTCTACTTCATTACGACTTTCTATAGTTTGCGCATGCATTTCGAAATAAGAAAAGCTTACTTCCCCCGTTTTTTAAAGTCACAGCTTCTAGAAGGTTTACATGATTTCTTAAAAAACACGAGTTTTTAGAAAATGCGTTTCATTTCATAAATCGAATCAACAAAGTATGCAAACTCTACGTCATAACGACTTTCTATAGTTTGCGCATGCGTTTGGAAATAAGAAAAGCTTACTTCCACCGTTTTTTAAAATCACAGCTTCTAGAAGGTTTACATGATTTCTTAACAAACACGAGTATTTAGAAAATGTATTTTATTTCATAAATGGAATCAACAAAGTATGCACATTCTAAGTCATAACGACTTTCTATAGTTTGCGCATTCATCCGGAAATAAGAAAAGCTTGCTTTACTCGTTTTTTAAAATCAAAGCTTCTCGAAGGTTTACATGATTTCGTAAAAAACACGAGTTTTTAGAAAATGTGTTTTATTTCATAAATGGAATCTACAAAGTATGCACATTCTACGTCATAACGACTTTCTATAGTTTGCGCATGCGTTTGGAAATAAGAAAAGCTTACTTCCCCCGTTTTTAAAAATCACAACTTCTAGAAGGTTTACATGATTTCTTAAAAAACACGAGTTTTTAGAAAATGTGTTTCATTTCATAAATCGAATCAACAAAGTATGCAAACTCTACGTCATAACGACTTTCTATAGTTTGCGCATGCGTTTGGAAATAAGAAAAGCTTACTTCCACCGTTTTTTAAAATCACAGCTTCTAGAAGGTTTACATGATTTCTTAACAAACACGAGTATTTAGAAAATGTATTTTATTTCATAAATGGAATCAACAAAGTATGCACATTCTAAGTCATAACGACTTTCTATAGTTTGCGCATTCATCCGGAAATAAGAAAAGCTTGCTTTACTCGTTTTTTAAAATCAAAGCTTCTCGAAGGTTTACATGATTTCGTAAAAAACACGAGTTTTTAGAAAATGTGTTTTATTTCATAAATGGAATCTACAAAGTATGCACATTCTACGTCATAACGACTTTCTATAGTTTGCGCATGCGTTTGGAAATAAGAAAAGCTTACTTCCCCCGTTTTTAAAAATCACAACTTCTAGAAGGTTTACATGATTTCTTAAAAAACACGAGTTTTTAGAAAATGTGTTTCATTTCATAAATCGAATCAACAAAGTATGCAAACTCTACGTCATAACGACTTTCTATAGTTTGCGCATGCGTTTGGAAATAAGAAAAGCTTACTTCCACCGTTTTTTAAAATCACAGCTTCTAGAAGGTTTACATGATTTCTTAACAAACACGAGTATTTAGAAAATGTATTTTATTTCATAAATGGAATCAACAAAGTATGCACATTCTAAGTCATAACGACTTTCTATAGTTTGCGCATTCATCCGGAAATAAGAAAAGCTTGCTTTACTCGTTTTTTAAAATCAAAGCTTCTCGAAGGTTTACATGATTTCGTAAAAAACACGAGTTTTTAGAAAATGTGTTTTATTTCATAAATGGAATCTACAAAGTATGCACATTCTACGTCATAACGACTTTCTATAGTTTGCGCATGCGTTTGGAAATAAGAAAAGCTTACTTCCCCCGTTTTTAAAAATCACAACTTCTAGAAGGTTTACATGATTTCTTAAAAAACACGAGTTTTTAGAAACTGTGTTTTATTTCATAAATGGAATCAACAAAGTATGCACATTCTACGTCATAACGAATTTCTATAGTTTGCGCATGCGTCTGGAAATAAGAAAAGCTTACTTCCACCGTTTTTTTAAATCACAGCTTCTGGAAGGTTTACACGATTTCTTAAAAAACACGAGTTTTTAGAAAATGTGTTTTACTTCATAAATGGAAACAAAAAAGTATGCACATTCTACATCATAACGACTTTCTATAGTTTGCGCATTCGTCCGAAAATAAGAAAAGCTTACATCCACCATTTTTTAAAATCACAGCTTCTAGAAGGTTTACATGATTTCGTAAAAAACACGAGTTTTTAGAAAATGTGTTTTATTTCATAAATGGAATCTACAAATTATGCACATTCTACGTCATAACGACTTTATATAGTTTGCGCATGCGTCCGGAAATAAGAAAAGCTTACTTCCCCCATTTTTTAAAATCACAGCTTCTAGAAGGTTTACATGATTTCTTAAAAAACACGAGTTTTTAGAAAATTTGTTTTATTTCATAAATGGAATCAACAAAGTATGCACATTCTACGTCATAACGAATTTCTATAGTTTGCGCATGCGTCCGGAAATAAGAAAAGCTTACTTCCACCGTTTTTTAAAATCACAGCTTCTAGAAGGTTTACATGATTTCTTAAAAAACACGAGTTTTTAGAAAATGTGTTTTATTTCATAAATGGAATCAACAAAGTATGCACATTCTAAGTCATAACGACTTTCTATATTTTGCGCATTCGTCCGGAAATAAGAAAAGCTTGCTTCCACCGTTTTTTAAAATCAAAGCTTCTAGAAGGTTTACATGATTTCGTAAAAAACACGAGTTTTTAGAAAATGTGTTTTATTTCATAAATGGAATCTACAAAGTATGCGCATTCTACGTCATAACGACTTTCTATAGTTTGCGCATGCGTTTGGAAATAAGAAAAGCTTACTTCCCCCGTTTTTTAAAATCACAGCTTCTAGAAGGTTTACATGATTTCTTAAAAAACACGAGTTTTTAGAAACTGTGTTTTATTTCATAAATGGAATCAACAAAGTATGCACATTCTACGTCATAACGACTTTCTATAGTTTGCACATGCGTCCGGAAATAAGAAAAGCTTACTTCCACCGTTTTTTAAAATCACAGCTTCTGGAAGGTTTACACGATTTCTTAAAAAACACGAGTTTTTAGAAAATGTGTTTTACTTCATAAATGGAATCAACAAAGTATGCTCATTCTACATCATAACGACCTTCTATAGTTTGCGCATTCGTCCGGAAATAAGAAAATCTTACTTCCACCGTTTTTTAAAATCATAGCTTCTAGAAGGTTTACATGATTTCGTAAAAAACATGAGTTTTTAGAAAATGTGTTTTATTTCATAAATGGAATCAACAAAGTATGCACATTCTACGTCATAACGATTTTCTATAGTTTGTGCATGCATCCGGAAATAAGAAAAGCTTACCCCCCCCCGTTTTTTAAAATCACAGATTCTAGGAGTTTTGCATGATTTCTTAAAAAACACGAGTTTTTAGAAAATGTGTTTTATTAAATAAATGGAATCAACAAAGTATGCACATTCTACGTCATAACGAATTTCTATAGTTTGCGCA
Organism: Larix kaempferi; assembly: GCA_027924585.1. Classification (NCBI taxonomy): domain Eukaryota; kingdom Viridiplantae; phylum Streptophyta; class Pinopsida; order Pinales; family Pinaceae; genus Larix; species Larix kaempferi. The sequence continues at coordinate 718,446 of BSBM01001572.1, forward strand.
TGCATTTGGAAATAAGAAAAGCTTACCTCCCCCTTATTTTAAAATCACAGCTTCTAGAAGGTTTACATGATTTCTTAAGAAACACGAGTTTTTAGAAAATGTGTTTTATTTCATAAATGGAATCAACAAAGTATGCACATTCTATGTCATAGCGACTTTCTATAGTTTGCGCATGCGTTTGGAAATAAGAAAAGCTTACTTCCACCGTTTTTTAAAATCACAGCTTCTAGAAGGTTTACATGATTTCTTAAAAAACACGAGTTTTTAGAAAATGTGTTTTATTTCATAAATGGAATCAACAAAGTATTCACATTCTACGTCATAACGACTTTCTATAGTTTGCGCATGCGTCCGAAAATAAGAAAAGCTTACTTCCCCCGTTTTTTAAAATCACACCTTCTAGAAGGTTTACATGATTTCTGAAAAAACACGAGTTTTTAGAAAATGTGTTTTATTTCATAAATGGAATCAACAAAGTATGCACATTCTATGTCATAACGACTTTCTATAGTTTGCGCATGCGTTTTGAAATACGAAAAGCTTACTTCCCCCGTTTTTTCAAATCACAGCTTCTAGAAGGTTTACATGATTTCTTAAAAAACACGACTTTTTAGAAAATGTGTTTTTTTTCATAAATAGAATCAACAAAGTATGCACATTCTACGTCATAACGACTTTCTATAGTTTGCGCATGCGTCCGGAAATAAGAAAAGCTTACTTCCACCATTTTTTAAAATCACGGATTCTAGAAGGTTTACATGATTTCTTAAAAAACACGAGTTTTTAGAAAAATGTGTTTTTTTTCATAAATGGAATCAACAAAGTATGCACATTCTACATCATAACGACTTTCTATAGTTTGCGCATGCGTTTGGAAATAAGAAAAGCTTACTTCCCCCGTTTTTTAAAATCACAGCTTCTAGAAGGTTTACATGATTTCTTAAAAAACACGAGTTTTTAGAAAATGTGTTTTATTTCATAAATGGAATCTACAAAGTATGCACATTCTACTTCATAACGACTTTCTATAGTTCGCGCATTCGTCCGGAAATAAGAAAATCTTACTTACACCATTTTTTAAAATCACAGCTTCAAGAAGGTTTACATGATTTCTTAAAAAACACGAGTTTTTAGAAAATTTGTTTTATTTCAAAAATGGAATCAACAAAGTATGCACATTATACTTCATAACGACTTTCTATAGTTTGTGCATGCGTTTCGAAATAAGAAAAGCTTACTTCCCCCATCTTTTAAAATCACAGCTTCTAGAAGGTTTACATGATTTCTTAAAAAACACGAGTTTTTAGAAAATGTGTTTCATTTCATAAATTGAATCAACAAAGTATGCACATTCTACTTCATAACGACTTTCTATAGTTTGCGCATGCATTTCGAAATAAGAAAAGCTTACTTCCCCCGTTTTTTAAAGTCACAGCTTCTAGAAGGTTTACATGATTTCTTAAAAAACACGAGTTTTTAGAAAATGTGTTTCATTTCATAAATCGAATCAAAAAAGTATGCAAACTCTACGTCATAACGACTTTCTATAGTTTGCGCATGCGTTTGGAAATAAGAAAAGCTTACTTCCACCGTTTTTTAAAATCACAGCTTCTAGAAGGTTTACATGATTTCTTAACAAACACGAGTATTTAGAAAATGTATTTTATTTCATAAATGGAATCAACAAAGTATGCACATTCTAAGTCATAACGACTTTCTATAGTTTGCGCATTCATCCGGAAATAAGAAAAGCTTGCTTTACTCGTTTTTTAAAATCAAAGCTTCTGGAAGGTTTACATGATTTCGTAAAAAACACGAGTTTTTAGAAAATGTGTTTTATTTCATAAATGGAATCTACAAAGTATGCACATTCTACGTCATAACGACTTTCTATAGTTTGCGCATGCGTTTGGAAATAAGAAAAGCTTACTTCCCCCGTTTTTAAAAATCACAACTTCTAGAAGGTTTACATGATTTCTTAAAAAACACGAGTTTTTAGAAACTGTGTTTTATTTCATAAATGGAATCAACAAAGTATGCACATTCTACGTCATAACGAATTTCTATAGTTTGCGCATGCGTCTGGAAATAAGAAAAGCTTACTTCCACCGTTTTTTAAAATCACAGCTTCTAGAAGGTTTACACGATTTCTTAAAAAACACGAGTTTTTAGAAAATGTGTTTTACTTCATAAATGGAAACAAAAAAGTATACACATTCTACATCATAACTACTTTCTATAGTTTGCGCATTCGTCCGAAAATAAGAAAAGCTTACATCCACCATTTTTTAAAATCACAGCTTCTAGAAGGTTTACATGATTTCGTAAAAAACACGAGTTTTTAGAAAATGTGTTTTATTTCATAAATGGAATCTACAAATTATGCACATTCTACGTCATAACGACTTTATATAGTTTGCGCATGCGTCCGGAAATAAGAAAAGCTTACTTCCCCCATTTTTTAAAATCACAGCTTCTAGAAGGTTTACATGATTTCTTAAAAAAAACGAGTTTTTAGAAAATTTGTTTTATTTCATAAATGGAATCAACAAAGTATGCACATTCTACGTCATAACGACTTTCTATAGTTTGCGCATGCGTCCGGAAATAAGAAAAGCTTACTTCCACCGTTTTTTAAAATCACAGCTTCTAGAAGGTTTACACGATTTCTTTAAAAACACGAGTTTTTAGAAAATGTGTTTTATTTCATAAATGGAATCAACAAAGTATGCACATTCTAAGTCATAACGACTTTCTATATTTTGCGCATTCGTCCGGAAATAAGAAAAGCTTGCTTCCACCGTTTTTTAAAATCAAAGCTTCTAGAAGGTTTACATGATTTCATAAAAAACACGAGTTTTTAGAAAATGTGTTTTATTTCATAAATGGAATCTACAAAGTATGCGCATTCTACGTCATAACGACTTTCTATAGTTTGCGCATGCATTTGGAAATAAGAAAAGCTTACTTCCCCCGTTTTTTAAAATGACAGCTTCTAGAAGGTTTACATGATTTCTTAAAAAACACGAGTTTTTAGAAACTGTGTTTTATTTCATAAATGGAATCAACAAAGTATGCACATTCTACGTCATAACGACTTTCTATAGTTTGCGCATGCGTCCGGAAATAAGAAAAGCTTACTTCCACCGTTTTTTAAAATCACAGTTTCTGGAAGGTTTACACGATTTCTTAAAAAACACGAGTTTTTAGAAAATGTGTTTTACTTCATAAATGGAATCAACAAAGTATGCTCATTCTACATCATAACGACTTTCTATAGTTTGCGCATTCGTCCGGAAATAAGAAAATCTTACTTCCACCGTTTTTTAAAATCATAGCTTCTAGAAGGTTTACATGATTTCGTAAAAAACACGAGTTTTTAGAAAATGTGTTTTATTTCATAAATGGAATCAACAAAGTATGCACATTCTACGTCATAACGACTTTCTATAGTTTGCGCATGCGTCCGGAAATAAGAAAAGCTTACTTCCCCCATTTTTTAAAATCACAGCTTCTAGAAGGTTTACATGATTTCTGGAAAAACACGACTTTTTAGAAAATGTGTTTTATTTCATAAATGGAATAAACAAAGTATGCACATTCTACGTCATAACGACTTTCTATAGTTTGCGCATGCGTTTTGAAATAAGAAAAGCTTACTTCCCCCGTTTTTTAAAATCACAGCTTCTAGAAGGTTTACATGATTTCTTAAAAAAACACGACTTTTTAGAAAACGTGTTTAATTTCATAAATAGAATCAACAAAGTTTGCACATTCTACGTCATAACGACTTTATATAGTTTGCACATGCGTCCGGAAATAAGAAAAGCTTACTTCCACCATTTTTTAAAATCACGGATTCTAGAAGGTTTACATGATTTCTTAAAAAACACGAGTTTTTAGAAAATGTGTTTTATTTCATAAATGGAATCAACAAAGTATGCACATTCTACGTCATAACGACTTTCTATAGTTTGCGCATGCGTTTGGAAATAAGAAAATCTTAATTCCCCCGTTTTTTAAAATCACAGCTTCTACAAGGTTTACATGATTTCTTAAAAAACACGAGTTTTTAGAAAATGTGTTTTATTTCATAAATGGAATCTACAAAGTATGCACATTCTACTTCATAACGACTTTCTATAGTTTGCGCATTCGTCCGGAAATAAGAAAATCTTACTTAAACCGTTTTTTAAAATCACAGCTTCTAGAAGGTTTACATGATTTCTTAAAAAACACGAGTTTTTAGAAATTGTGTTTTATTTCATAAATGGAATCAACAAAGTATGCACATTCTACTTCATAACGACTTTCTATAGTTTGCGCATGCGTTTCGAAATAAGAAAAGCTTACTTCCCCCGTTTTTTAAAATCACAGCTTCTAGAAGGTTTACATGATTTCTTAAAAAACACGAGTTTTTAGAAAATGTGTTTCATTTCATAAATGGAATCAACAAAGTATGCACATTCTACTTCATAACGACTTTCTATGGTTTGCGCATGCGTTTCGAAATAAGAAAAGCTTACTTCCCCCGTTTTTTAAAATCACAGCTTCTAGAAGGTTTACATGATTTCTTAAAAAACACGCGTTTTTAGAAAATGTGTTTCATTTCATAAATGGAATCAACAAAATATGCACATTCTACGTCATAACGACTTTCTATAGTTTGCGCATGCGTTTGGAAATAAGAAAAGCTTACTTCCAACGTTTTTTAAAATCACAGCTTCTAGAAGGTTTACATGATTTCTTAAAAAACACAAGTTTTTAGAAAATGTGTTTTATTTCATAAATGGAATCAACAAAGTATGCACATTCTAAGTCATAACGACTTTCTATAGTTTGCGCATTCGTCCGGAAATAAGAAAAGCTTGCTTCCACCGTTTTTTAAAATCAAAGCTTCTGGAAGGTTTACATTATTTCGTAAAAAACACGAGTTTTTAGAAAATGTGTTTTATTTCATAAATGGAATCTACAAAGTATTCACATTCTATGTCGTAACGACTTTCTATAGTTTGCGCATCCGTTTGGAAATAAGAAAAGCTTACTTCCCCCGTTTTTTAAAATCACAGCTTCTAGAAGGTTTACATGATTTCTTAAAAAACACGAGTTTTTAGAAACTGTGTTTTATTTCATAAATGGAATCAACAAAGTATGCACATTCTACATCATAACGACTTTCTATAATTTGCGCATGCGTCCGGAAATAAGAAAAGCTTACTTCCACCTGTTTTTAAAATCACAGCTTCTAGAAGGTTTACACGATTTCTTAAAAAACACGAGTTTTTAGAAAATGTGTTTTACTTCATAAATGGAATCAACAAAGTATGCACATTCTACATCATAATGACTTTCTATAGTTTGCGCATACGTCCGAAAATAAGAAACGCTTACATCCATCGGTTTTTAAAATCACAGCTTCTAGAAGGTTTACATGATTTCGGAAAAAAACGAGTTTTTAGAAAATGTGTTTTATTTCATAAATGGAATCTACAAAGTATGCACATTCTACGTCATAACGACTTTATATAGTTTGCGCATGCGTCCGGAAATAAGAAAAGCTTACTTCCCCCATTTTTTGAAATCACAGCTTCTAGAAGGTTTACATGATTTCTTAAAAAACACGAGTTTTTTAGAAAATTTGTTTTATTTCATAAATGGAATCAACAAAGTATGCACATTCTACATCATAACGACTTTCTATAGTTTGCGCATGAGTTTGGATATAAGAAAAGCTTACTTCCCCCGTTTTTTAAAATCACAGCTTCTAGAAGGTTTACATGATTTTGTAAAAAACACGAGTTTTTAGAAAATGTGGTTTATTTCATAAATGGAATCAACAAAGTATGCACATTCTACGTCATAACGAATTTCTATAGTTTGTGCATGCGTCCAGAAATAAGAAAAGCTTACTTCCACTGTTTTTTAAAATCACAGCTTCTAGAAGGTTTACATGATTTCGTGAAAAACACGAGTTTTTAGAAAATGTGTTTTATTTCATAAATGGAATCTACAAAGTATGCACATTCTACGTCATAACGACTTTCTATAATTTGCGCATGCGTCCGGAAATAAGAAAAGCTTACTTCCACTGTTTTTTAAAATCACAGCTTCTAGAAGGTTTACATGATTTCGTAAAAAAAACGAGTTTTTAGAAAATGTGTTTTATTTCATAAATGGAATCTACAAAGTATGCACATTCTATGTCATAACGACTTTCTAAGGTTTGCGCATGCGTCCGAAAATACGAAAAGCTTACTTCCCCCGTTTTTTAAGATCACAGCTTCTAGAAGGTTTACATGATTTCTTAAAAAACACGAGTTTTTAGAAAATGTGTTTTATTTCATAAATGGAATCAACAAAGTATGCACATTCTACGTCATAACGACTTTCTATAGTTTGCGCATGCGTTTGGAAATAAGAAAAGCTTACTTCCCCCGTTTTTTAAAATCACAGCTTCTAGAAGGTTTACATGATTTCTTAAAAAACACGAGTTTTTAGAAAATGTGTTTTATTTCATAAATGGAATCAACAAAGTATGCACATTCTAAGTCATAACGACTTTCTATAGTTTGCGCATTCATCCGGAAATAAGAAAAGCTTGCTTCCACCGTTTTTTAAAATCAAAGCTTCTGGAAGGTTTACATGATTTCGTAAAAAACACGAGTTTTTAGAAAATGTGTTTTATTTCATAAATGGAATCTACAAAGTATGCACATTCTACGTCATAACGACTTTCTATAGTTTGCGCATGCGTTTGGAAATAAATAAAGCTTACTTCCCCCGTTTTTTAAAATCACAGCTTCTAGAAGGTTTACATGATATCTTAAAAAACACGATTTTTTAGAAACTGTGTTTTATTTCAGAAATGGAATCAATAAAGTATGCACATTCTACGTCATAACAACTTTATATAGTTTGCGCATGCGTTCGGAAATAAGAAAAGCTTACTTCCACTGTTTTTTAAAATCACAGCTTCTAGAAGGTTTACAGGATTTCTTAAAAAACACGAGTTTTTAGAAAATTTGTTTTACTTCATAAATGGAATCAACAAAGTATGCACATTCTACATCATAACGACTTTCTATAGTTTGCGCATTCGTCCGAAAATAAGAAAAGCTTACATCCACCATTTTTTAAAATCACAGCTTCTAGAAGGTTTACATGATTTCGTAAAAAACACTAGTTTTTAGAAAATGTGTTTTATTTCATAAATGGAATCTACAAAGTATGCACATTCTACGTCATAACGACTTTATATAGTTTGCGCATACGTCCGGAAATAAGAAAAGCTTACTTCCCCCATTTTTTAAAATCACAGCTTCTAGAAGGTTTACATGATTTCTTAAAAAACACGAGTTTTTAGAAAATTTGTTTTATTTCATAAATGGAATCAACAAAGTATGCACATTCTACGTCATAACGACTTTCTATAGTTTGCGCATGCGTTTTGAAATAACAAAAGCTTACTTCCCCCGTTTTTTAAAATCACAGCTTCTAGAAGGTTTACATGATTTCTTAAAAAACACGAGTTTTTAGAAAATGTGTTTTATTTCATAAATGGAATCAACAAAGTATGCACATTCTACGTCATAACGACTTTCTATAGTTTGCGCACGAGTTTGGAAATAAGAAAATCTTACTTCCCCCATTTTTTAAAATCACAGCTTCGACAAGGTTTACACGATTTCTTAAAAAACACGAGTTTTTAGAAAATTGTGTTTTACTTCATAAATGGAATCAACAAAGTATGTTCATTCTACATCATAACGACTTTCTATATTTTGCACATTCGTCCGGAAATAAGAAAATCTTACTTCCACCGTTTTTTAAAATCATAGCTTCTAGAAGGTTTACATGATTTCGTAAAAAACACGAGTTTTTAGAAAATGTGTTTTATTTCATAAATGGTATCAACAAAGTATGCACATTCTACGTCATAACGACTTTATATAGTTTGCGCATACGTCCGGAAATAAGAAAAGCTTACTTCCCCCGTTTTTTAAAATCACAGCTTGTAGAAGGTTTACATGATTTCTCAAAAAACACGAGTTTTTAGAAAATGTGTTTTATTTCATAAATGGAATAAACAAAGTATGCACATTCTACGTCATAACGACTTTCTATAGTTTGCGCATGCGTTTTGAAATAAGAAAAGCTTACTTCCCCCGTTTTTTAAAATCACAGCTTCTAGAAGGTTTACATGATTTCTTAAAAAACACGACTTTTTAGAAAATGTGTTTAATTTCATAAATAGAATCAACAAAGTTTGCACATTCTACGTCATAACGACTTTATATAGTTTGCACATGCGTCCGGAAATAAGAAAAGCTTACTTCCACCATTTTTTAAAATCACGGATTCTAGAAGGTTTACATGATTTCTTAAAAAAAATGAGTTTTTAGAAAATGTGTTTTATTTCATAAATGGAATCAACAAAGTATGCACATTCTACGTAATAACGACTTTCTATAGTTTGCGCATGCGTTTGGAAATAGGAAAATCTTACTTCCCCCGTTTTTTAAAATCACAGCTTCTACAAGGTTTACATGATTTCTTAAAAAACACGAGTTTTTAGAAAATGTGTTTTATTTCATAAATGGAATCTACAAAGTATGCACATTCTACTTCATAACGACTTTCTATAGTTTGCGCATTCGTCCGGAAATAAGAAAATCTTACTTAAACCGTTTTATAAAATCACAGCTTCTAGAAGGTTTACATGATTTCTTAAAAAACACGAGTTTTTAGAAATTGTGTTTTATTTCATAAATGGAATCAACAAAGTATGCACATTCTACTTCATAACGACTTTCTATAGTTTGCGCATGCGTTTCGAAATAAGAAAAGCTTACTTCCCCCGTTTTTTAAAATCACAGCTTCTAGAAGGTTTACATGATTTCTTAAAAAACACGAGTTTTTAGAAAATGTGTTTCATTTCATAAATGGAATCAACAAAGTATGCACATTCTACTTCATAACGACTTTCTATGGTTTGCGCATGCGTTTCGAAATAAGAAAAGCTTACTTCCCCCGTTTTTTAAAATCACAGCTTCTAGAAGGTTTACATGATTTCTTAAAAAACACGCGTTTTTAGAAAATGTGTTTCATTTCATAAATGGAATCAACAAAATATGCACATTCTACGTCATAACGACTTTCTATAGTTTGCCCATGCGTTTGGAAATAAGAAAAGCTTACTTCCACCGTTTTTTAAAATCACAGCTTCTAGAAGGTTTACATGATTTCTTAAAAAACACGAGTTTTTAGAAAATGTGTTTTATTTCATAAATGGAATCAACAAAGTATGCACATTCTAAGTCATAACGACTTTCTATAGTTTGCGCATTCGTCCGGAAATAAGAAAAGCTTGCTTCCACCGTTTTTTAAAATCAAAGCTTCTGGAAGGTTTACATTATTTCGTAAAAAACACGAGTTTTTAGAAAATGTGTTTTATTTCATAAATGGAATCTACAAAGTATGCACATTCTATGTCGTAACGACTTTCTATAGTTTGCGCATGCGTTTGGAAATAAGAAAAGCTTACTTCCCCCGTTTTTTAAAATCACAGCTTCTAGAAGGTTTACATGATTTCTTAAAAAACACGAGTTTTTAGAAACTGTGTTTTATTTCATAAATGGAATCAACAAAGTATGCACATTCTACGTCATAACGACTTTCTATAGTTTGCGCATGCGTCCGGAAATAAGAAAAGCTTACTTCCACCTGTTTTTAAAATCACAGCTTCTACAAGGTTTACACGATTTCTTAAAAAACACGAGTTTTTAGAAAATGTGTTTTACTTCATAAATGGAATCAACAAAGTATGCACATTATACATCATAATGACTTTCTATATTTTGCGCATATGTCCGAAAATAAGAAAAGCTTACATCCACCGTTTTTTAAAATCACAGCTTCTAGAAGGTTTACATGATTTCGGAAAAAAAACGAGTTTTTAGAAAATGTGTTTTATTTCATAAATGGAATCTACAAAGTATGCACATTCTACGTCATAACGACTTTATATAGTTTGCGCATGCGTCCGGAAATAAGAAAAGCTTACTTCCCCCATTTTTTAAAATCACAGCTTCTAGAAGGTTTACATGATTTCTTAAAAAACGCGAGTTTTTAGAAAATGTGTTTTATTTCATAAATGAAATCAACAAAGTATGCACATTCTAGGTCATAACGACTTTCTATAGTTTGCGCATGCGTCCGAAAATAAGAAAAGCTTACTTCCACCGTTTTTTAAAATCACGGATTCTAGAAGGTTTACATGATTTCTTAAAAAAAATGAGTTTTTAGAAAATGTGTTTTATTTCATAAATGGAATCAACAAAGTATGCACATTCTACATCATAACGACTTTCTATAGTTTGCGCATGCGTTTGGATATAAGAAAAGCTTACTTCCCCCGTTTTTTAAAATCACAGCTTCTAGAAGGTTTACATGATTTTGTAAAAAACACGAGTTTTTAGAAAATGTGGTTTATTTCATAAATGGAATCAACAAAGTATGCACATTCTACTTCAGAACGACTTTCTATGGTTTGCGCATGCGTTTCGAAATAAGAAAAGCTTACTTCCCCCGTTTTTTAAAATCACAGCTTCTAGAAGGTTTACATGATTTCTTAAAAAACACGAGTTTTTAGAAAATGTGTTTCATTTCATAAATGGAATCTACAAAGTATGCACATTCTATGTCGTAACGAGTTTCTATAGTTTGCACATGCGTTTGGAAATAAGAAAAGCTTACTTCCCCCGTTTTTTAAAATCACAGCTTCTAGAAGGTTTACATGATTTCTTAAAAAACACGAGTTTTTAGAAAATGTGTTTTATTTCATAAATGGAATCAACAAAGTATGCACATTCTAAGTCATAACGACTTTCTATAGTTTGCGCATTCGTCCGGAAATAAGAAAAGCTTACTTCCACCGTTTTTTAAAATCACAGCTTCTAGAAGGTTTACATGATTTCTTAAAAAACAAAACTTTTTAGAAAATGTGTTTTATTTCATAAATGGAATCAACAAAGTATGCACATTCTACATCATAAAGACTTTCTATAGTTTGCGCATTCGTCCGGAAATAAGAAAAGCTTACTTCCACCGTTTTTTAAAATCACAGCTTCTAGAAGGTTTACATGATTTCGTAAAAAACACGAGTTTTTAGAAAATGTGTTTTATTAAATAAATGGAATCAACAAAGTATGCACATTCTAAGTCATAACGACTTTCTATAGTTTGCGCATGCGTTTGGAAATAAGAAAAGCTTACCCCCCCCCATTTTTTAAAATCACAGATTCTAGGAGTTTTGCATGATTTCTTAAAAAACACGAGTTTTTAGAAAATGTGTTTTATTAATTAAATTGAATCAATAAAGTATGCACATTCTACGTCATAGCGACTTTCTATAGTTTGCGCATGCGTTTGGAAATAAGAAAAGCTTAATTCCCCCTTTTTTTAAAATCACAGCTTCTAGAAGGTTTACATGATTTCTTAAAAAACACGAGTTTTTAGAAAATGTGTTTTATTTCATAAATGGAATCAACAAAGTATTCACATTCTACGTCATAACGACTTTCTATAGTTTGCGCATGCGTCCGAAAATAAGAAAAGCTTACTTCCCCCGTTTTTTAAAATCACAGCTTCTAGAAGGTTTACATGATTTCTGAAAAAACACGAGTTTTTAGAAAATGTGTTTTATTTCATAAATGGAATCAACAAAGTATGCACATTCTATGTCATAACGACTTTCTATAGTTTGCGCATGCGTTTTGAAATAAGAAAAGCTTACTTCCCCCGTTTTTTCAAATCACAGCTTCTAGAAGGTTTACATGATTTCTTAAAAAAAACGACTTTTTAGAAAATGTGTTTTTTTTCATAAATAGAATCAACAAAGTATGCACATTCTACGTCATAACGACTTTCTATAGTTTGCGCATGCGTCCGGAAATAAGAAAAGCTTACTTCCACCATTTTTTAAAATCACGGATTCTAGAAGGTTTACATGATTTCTTAAAAAACACGAGTTTTTAGAAAAATGTGTTTTATTTCATAAATGGAATCAACAAAGTATGCACATTCTACATCATAACGACTTTCTATAGTTTGCACATGCGTTTGGAAATAAGAAAAGCTTACTTCCCCCGTTTTTTAAAATCACAGCTTCTAGAAGGTTTACATGATTTCTTAAAAAACATGAGTTTTTAGAAAATGTGTTTTATTTCATAAATGGAATCTACAAAGTATGCACATTCTACTTCATAACGACTTTCTATAGTTCGCGCATTCGTCCGGAAATAAGAAAATCTTACTTACACCATTTTTTAAAATCACAGCTTCAAGAAGGTTTACATGATTTCTTAAAAAACACGAGTTTTTAGAAAATTTGTTTTATTTCAAAAATGGAATCAACAAAGTATGCACATTATACTTCATAACGACTTTCTATAGTTTGTGCATGCGTTTCGAAATAAGAAAAGCTTACTTCCCCCATCTTTTAAAATCACAGCTTCTAGAAGGTTTACATGATTTCTTAAAAAACACGAGTTTTTAGAAAATGTGTTTCATTTCAGAAATTGAATCAACAAAGTATGCACATTCTACTTCATAACGACTTTCTATAGTTTGCGCATGCATTTCGAAATAAGAAAAGCTTACTTCCCCCGTTTTTTAAAGTCACAGCTTCTAGAAGGTTTACATGATTTCTTAAAAAACACGAGTTTTTAGAAAATGTGTTTCATTTCATAAATCGAATCAACAAAGTATGCAAACTCTACGTCATAACGACTTTCTATAGTTTGCGCATGCGTTTGGAAATAAGAAATCCTTACTTCCACCGTTTTTTAAAATCACAGCTTCTAGAAGGTTTACATGATTTCTTAACAAACACGAGTATTTAGAAAATGTATTTTATTTCATAAATGGAATCAACAAAGTATGCACATTCTAAGTCATAACGACTTTCTATATTTTGCGCATTCGTCCGGAAATAAGAAAAGCTTGCTTCCACCGTTTTTTAAAATCAAAGCTTCTAGAAGGTTTACATGATTTCGTAAAAAACACGAGTTTTTAGAAAATGTGTTTTATTTCATAAATGGAATCTAGAAAGTATGCGCATTCTACGTCATAACGACTTTCTATAGTTTGCGCATGCGTTTGGAAATAAGAAAAGCTTACTTCCCCCGTTTTTTAAAATCACAGCTTCTAGAAGGTTTACATGATTTCTTAAAAAACACGAGTTTTTAGAAACTGTGTTTTATTTCATAAATGGAATCAACAAAGTATGCACATTCTACGTCATAACGACTTTCTATAGTTTGCGCATGCGTCCGGAAATAAGAAAAGCTTACTTCCACCGTTTTTTAAAATCACAGCTTCTGGAAGGTTTACACGATTTCTTAAAAAACACGAGTTTTTAGAAAATGTGTTTTACTTCATAAATGGAATCAACAAAGTATGCTCATTCTACATCATAACGACTTTCTATAGTTTGCGCATTCGTCCGGAAATAAGAAAATCTTACTTCCACCGTTTTTTAAAATCATAGCTTCTAGAAGGTTTACATGATTTCGTAAAACACATGAGTTTTTAGAAAATGTGTTTTATTTCATAAATGGAATCAACAAAGTATGCACATTCTACGTCATAACGATTTTCTATAGTTTGTGCATGCATCCGGAAATAAGAAAAGCTTACCCCCCCCCGTTTTTTAAAATCACAGATTCTAGGAGTTTTGCATGATTTCTTAAAAAACACGAGTTTTTAGAAAATGTGTTTTATTAAATAAATGGAATCAACAAAGTATGCACATTCTACGTCATAACGAATTGCTATAGTTTGCGCATGCGTTTGGAAATAAGAAAAGCTTACTTCCCCCTTATTTTAAAATCACAGCTTCTAGAAGGTTTACATGATTTCTTAAGAAACACGAGTTTTTAGAAAATGTGTTTTATTTCATAAATGGAATCAACAAAGTATGCACATTCTATGTCATAGTGACTTTCTATAGTTTGCGCATGCGTTTGGAAATAAGAAAAGCTTACTTCCACCGTTTTTTAAAATCACAGCTTCTAGAAGGTTTACATGATTTCTTAAAAAACACGAGTTTTTAGAAAATGTGTTTTATTTCATAAATGGAATCAACAAAGTATGCACATTCTACGTCATAACGACTTTCTATAGTTTGCGCATGCGTCCGGAAATAAGAAAAGCTTACTTCCCCCATTTTTTAAAATCACAGCTTCTAGAAGGTTTACATGATTTCTGAAAAAACACGAGTTTTTAGAAAATGTGTTTTATTTCATAAATGGAATCAACAAAGTATGCACATTCTACGTGATAACGAATTTCTATAGTTTGCACATGCGTTTTGAAATAAGAAAAGCTTACTTCCCCCGTTTTTTAAAATCACAGCTTCTAGAAGGTTTACATGATTTCTTAAAAAACACGACTTTTTAGAAAATGTGTTTTATTTCATAAATAGAATCAACAAAGTATGCACATTCTACGTCATAACGACTTTCTATAGTTTGCGCATGCGTCCGGAAATAAGAAAAGCTTACTTCCACCGTTTTTTAAAATCACAGCTTCTAGAAGGTTTACATGATTTCTTAAAAAACACGAGTTTTTAGAAAATGTGTTTTATTTCATAAATGGAATCAACAAAGTATGCACATTCTAAGTCATAACGACTTTCTATATTTTGCGCATTCGTCCGGAAATAAGAAAAGCTTGCTTCCACCGTTTTTTAAAATCAAAGCTTCTAGAAGGTTTACATGATTTCGTAAAAAACACGAGTTTTTAGAAAATGTGTTTTATTTCATAAATGGAATCTAGAAAGTATGCGCATTCTACGTCATAACGACTTTCTATAGTTTGCGCATGCGTTTGGAAATAAGAAAAGCTTACTTCCCCCGTTTTTTAAAATCACAGCTTCTAGAAGGTTTACATGATTTCTTAAAAAACACGAGTTTTTAGAAACTGTGTTTTATTTCATAAATGGAATCAACAAAGTATGCACATTCTACGTCATAACGACTTTCTATAGTTTGCGCATGCGTCCGGAAATAAGAAAAGCTTACTTCCACCGTTTTTTAAAATCACAGCTTCTGGAAGGTTTACACGATTTCTTAAAAAACACGAGTTTTTAGAAAATGTGTTTTACTTCATAAATGGAATCAACAAAGTATGCTCATTCTACATCATAACGACTTTCTATAGTTTGCGCATTCGTCCGGAAATAAGAAAATCTTACTTCCACCGTTTTTTAAAATCATAGCTTCTAGAAGGTTTACATGATTTCGTAAAAAACATGAGTTTTTAGAAAATGTGTTTTATTTCATAAATGGAATCAACAAAGTATGCACATTCTACGTCATAACGATTTTCTATAGTTTGTGCATGCATCCGGAAATAAGAAAAGCTTACCCCCCCCCGTTTTTTAAAATCACAGATTCTAGGAGTTTTGCATGATTTCTTAAAAAACACGAGTTTTTAGAAAATGTGTTTTATTAAATAAATGGAATCAACAAAGTATGCACATTCTACGTCATAACGAATTGCTATAGTTTGCGCATGCATTTGGAAATAAGAAAAGCTTACTTCCCCCTTATTTTAAAATCACAGCTTCTAGAAGGTTTACATGATTTCTTAAGAAACACGAGTTTTTAGAAAATGTGTTTTATTTCATAAATGGAATCAACAAAGTATGCACATTCTATGTCATAGTGACTTTCTATAGTTTGCGCATGCGTTTGGAAATAAGAAAAGCTTACTTCCACCGTTTTTTAAAATCACAGCTTCTAGAAGGTTTACATGATTTCTTAAAAAACACGAGTTTTTAGAAAATGTGTTTTATTTCATAAATGGAATCAACAAAGTATGCACATTCTACGTCATAACGACTTTCTATAGTTTGCGCATGCGTCCGGAAATAAGAAAAGCTTACTTCCCCCATTTTTTAAAATCACAGCTTCTAGAAGGTTTACATGATTTCTGAAAAAACACGAGTTTTTAGAAAATGTGTTTTATTTCATAAATGGAATCAACAAAGTATGCACATTCTATGTCATAGTGACTTTCTATAGTTTGCACATGCGTTTTGAAATAAGAAAAGCTTACTTCCCCCGTTTTTTAAAATCACAGCTTCTAGAAGGTTTACATGATTTCTTAAAAAACACGACTTTTTAGAAAATGTGTTTTATTTCATAAATAGAATCAACAAAGTATGCACATTCTACGTCATAACGACTTTCTATAGTTTGCGCATGCGTCTGGAAATAAGAAAAGCTTACTTCCACCATTTTTTAAAATCACGGATTCTAGAAGGTTTACATGATTTCTTAAAGAACACGAGTTTTTAGAAAATGTGTTTTTTTTCATAAATAGAATCAACAAAGTATGCACATTATACGTCATAACGACTTTCTATAGTTTGCGCATGCGTCCGGAAATAAGAAAAGCTTACTTCCACCATTTTTTAAAATCACGGATTCTAGAAGGTTTACATGATTTCTTAAAAAACACGAGTTTTTAGAAAAATGTGTTTTATTTCATAAATGGAATCAACAAAGTATGCACATTCTACATCATAACGACTTTCTATAGTTTGCGCATGCGTTTGGAAATAAGAAAAGCTTACTTCCCCCGTTTTTTAAAATCACAGCTTCTAGAAGGTTTACATGATTTCTTAAAAAACATGAGTTTTTAGAAAATGTGTTTTATTTCATAAATGGAATCTACAAAGTATGCACATTCTACTTCATAACGACTTTCTATAGTTCGCGCATTCGTCCGGAAATAAGAAAATCTTACTTACACCGTTTTTTAAAATCACAGCTTCAAGAAGGTTTACATGATTTCTTAAAAAACACGAGTTTTTAGAAAATTTGTTTTATTTCAAAAATGGAATCAACAAAGTATGCACATTATACTTCATAACGAATTTCTATAGTTTGTGCATGCGTTGCGAAATAAGAAAAGCTTACTTCCCCCATCTTTTAAAATCACAGCTTCTAGAAGGTTTACATGATTTCTTAAAAAACACGAGTTTTTAGAAAATGTGTTTCATTTCAGAAATTGAATCAACAAAGTATGCACATTCTACTTCATAACGACTTTCTATAGTTTGCGCATGCATTTCGAAATAAGAAAAGCTTACTTCCCCCGTTTTTTAAAGTCACAGCTTCTAGAAGGTTTACATGATTTCTTAAAAAACACGAGTTTTTAGAAAATGTGTTTCATTTCATAAATCGAATCAACAAAGTATGCAAACTCTACGTCATAACGACTTTCTATAGTTTGCGCATGCGTTTGGAAATAAGAAATCCTTACTTCCACCGTTTTTTAAAATCACAGCTTCTAGAAGGTTTACATGATTTCTTAACAAACACGAGTATTTAGAAAATGTATTTTATTTCATAAATGGAATCAACAAAGTATGCACATTCTAAGTCATAACGACTTTCTATAGTTTGCGCATTCATCCGGAAATAAGAAAAGCTTGCTTTACTCGTTTTTTAAAATCAAAGCTTCTGGAAGGTTTACATGATTTCGTAAAAAACACGAGTTTTTAGAAAATGTGTTTTATTTCATAAATGGAATCTACAAAGTATGCACATTCTACGTCATAACGACTTTCTATAGTTTGCGCATGCGTTTGGAAATAAGAAAAGCTTACTTCCCCCGTTTTTAAAAATCACAACTTCTAGAAGGTTTACATGATTTCTTAAAAAACACGAGTTTTTAGAAACTGTGTTTTATTTCATAAATGGAATCAACAAAGTATACACATTCTACGTCATAACGAATTTCTATAGTTTGCGCATGCGTCTGGAAATAAGAAAAGCTTACTTCCACCGTTTTTTAAAATCACAGCTTCTGGAAGGTTTACACGATTTCTTAAAAAACACGAGTTTTTAGAAAATGTGTTTTACTTCATAAATGGAAACAAAAAAGTATGCACATTCTACATCATAACGACTTTCTATAGTTTGCGCATTCGTCCGAAAATAAGAAAAGCTTACATCCACCATTTTTTAAAATCACAGCTTCTAGAAGGTTTACATGATTTCGAAAAAAACACGAGTTTTTAGAAAATGTGTTTTATTTCATAAATGGAATCTACAAATTATGCACATTCTACGTCATAACGACTTTATATAGTTTGCGCATGCGTCCGGAAATAAGAAAAGCTTACTTCCCCCATTTTTTAAAATCACAGCTTCTAGAAGGTTTACATGATTTCTTAAAAAACACGAGTTTTTAGAAAATTTGTTTTATTTCATAAATGGAATCAACAAAGTATGCACATTCTACGTCATAACGACTTTCTATAGTTTGCGCATGCGTCCGGAAATAAGAAAAGCTTACTTCCACCGTTTTTTAAAATCACAGCTTCTAGAAGGTTTACATGATTTCTTAAAAAACACGAGTTTTTAGAAAATGTGTTTTATTTCATAAATGGAATCAACAAAGTATGCACATTCTAAGTCATAACGACTTTCTATATTTTGCGCATTCGTCCGGAAATAAGAAAAGCTTGCTTCCACCGTTTTTTAAAATCAAAGCTTCTAGAAGGTTTACATGATTTCGTAAAAAACACGAGTTTTTAGAAAATGTGTTTTATTTCATAAATGGAATCTACAAAGTATGCGCATTCTACGTCATAACGACTTTCTATAGTTTGCGCATGCGTTTGGAAATAAGAAAAGCTTACTTCCCCCGTTTTTTAAAATCACAGCTTCTAGAAGGTTTACATGATTTCTTAAAAAACACGAGTTTTTAGAAACTGTGTTTTATTTCATAAATGGAATCAACAAAGTATGCACATTCTACGTCATAACGACTTTCTATAGTTTGCGCATGCGTCCGGAAATAAGAAAAGCTTACTTCCATCGTTTTTTAAAATCACAGCTTCTGGAAGGTTTACACGATTTCTTAAAAAACACGAGTTTTTAGAAAATGTGTTTTACTTCATAAATGGAATCAACAAAGTATGCTCATTCTACATCATAACGACTTTCTATAGTTTGCGCATTCGTCCGGAAATAAGAAAATCTTACTTCCACCGTTTTTTAAAATCATAGCTTCTAGAAGGTTTACATGATTTCGTAAAAAACATGAGTTTTTAGAAAATGTGTTTTATTTCATAAATGGAATCAACAAAGTATGCACATTCTACGTCATAACGATTTTCTATAGTTTGTGCATGCATCCGGAAATAAGAAAAGCTTACCCCCCCCCGTTTTTTAAAATCACAGATTCTAGGAGTTTTGCATGATTTCTTAAAAAACACGAGTTTTTAGAAAATGTGTTTTATTAAATAAATGGAATCAACAAAGTATGCACATTCTACGTCATAACGAATTGCTATAGTTTGCGCATGCGTTTGGAAATAAGAAAAGCTTACTTCCCCCTTATTTTAAAATCACAGCTTCTAGAAGGTTTACATGATTTCTTAAGAAACACGAGTTTTTAGAAAATGTGTTTTATTTCATAAATGGAATCAACAAAGTATGCACATTCTATGTCATAGTGACTTTCTATAGTTTGCGCATGCGTTTGGAAATAAGAAAAGCTTACTTCCACCGTTTTTTAAAATCACAGCTTCTAGAAGGTTTACATGATTTCTTAAAAAACACGAGTTTTTAGAAAATGTGTTTTATTTCATAAATGGAATCAACAAAGTATGCACATTCTACGTCATAACGACTTTCTATAGTTTGCGCATGCGTCCGGAAATAAGAAAAGCTTACTTCCCCCATTTTTTAAAATCACAGCTTCAAGAAGGTTTACATGATTTCTGAAAAAACACGAGTTTTTAGAAAATGTGTTTTATTTCATAAATGGAATCAACAAAGTATGCACATTCTACGTGATAACGAATTTCTATAGTTTGCACATGCGTTTTGAAATAAGAAAAGCTTACTTCCCCCGTTTTTTAAAATCACAGCTTCTAGAAGGTTTACATGATTTCTTAAAAAACACGACTTTTTAGAAAATGTGTTTTATTTCATAAATAGAATCAACAAAGTATGCACATTCTACGTCATAACGACTTTCTATAGTTTGCGCATGCGTCTGGAAATAAGAAAAGCTTACTTCCACCATTTTTTAAAATCACGGATTCTAGAAGGTTTACATGATTTCTTAAAGAACACGAGTTTTTAGAAAATGTGTTTTATTTCATAAATGGAATCAACAAAGTATGCACATTCTACGTCATAACGACTTTCTATAGTTTGCGCATGGATTTGGAAATAAGAAAAGCTTACTTCCCCCGTTTTTTAAAATCACAGCTTCTAGAAGGTTTACATGATTTCTTAAAAAACACGAGTTTTTAGAAAATGTGTTTTATTTCATAAATGGAATCTACAAAGTATGCACATTCTACTTCATAACGACTTTCTATAGTTTGCGCATTCGTCCGGAAATAAGAAAATCTTACTTACACCGTTTTTTAAAATCACAGCTTCTAGAAGTTTTACATGATTTCTTAAAAAACACGAGTTTTTAGAAAATGTGTTTTATTTCATAAATGGAATCAACAAAGTATGCACATTCTACTTCATAACGACTTTCTATAGTTTGCGCATGCGTTTCGAAATAGGAAAAGCTTACTTCCCCCATTTTTTAAAATCACAGCTTCTAGAAGGTTTACATGATTTCTTAAAAAACACGAGTTTTTAGAAAATGTGTTTCATTTCATAAATGGAATCAACAAAGTATGCACATTCTACGTCATAACGACTTTCTATAGTTTGCGCATGCGTCCGGAAATAAGAAAAGCTTACTTCCCCCATTTTTTAAAATCACAGCTTCTAGAAGGTTTACATGATTTCTGAAAAAACATGAGTTTTTAGAAAATGTGTTTTATTTCATAAATGGAATCAACAAAGTATGCACATTCTACGTGATAACGACTTTCTATAGTTTGCGCATGCGTTTTGAAATAAGAAAAGCTTACTTCCCCCGTTTTTTAAAATCACAGCTTCTAGAAGGTTTACATGATTTCTTAAAAAACACGACTTTTTAGAAAATGTGTTTTATTTCATAAATAGAATCAACAAAGTATGCACATTCTACGTCATAACGACTTTCTATAGTTTGCGCATGCGTCCGGAAATAAGAAAAGCTTACTTCCACCATTTTTTAAAATCACGGATTCTAGAAGGTTTACATGATTTCTTAAAAAACACGAGTTTTTAGAAAATGTGTTTTATTTCATAAATGGAATCAACAAAGTATGCACATTCTAAGTCATAACGACTTTCTATAGTTTGCGCATTCATCCGGAAATAAGAAAAGCTTGCTTTACTCGTTTTTTAAAATCAAAGCTTCTGGAAGGTTTACATGATTTCGTAAAAAACACGAGTTTTTAGAAAATGTGTTTTATTTCATAAATGGAATCTACAAAGTATGCACATTCTACGTCATAACGACTTTCTATAGTTTGCGCATGCGTTTGGAAATAAGAAAAGCTTACTTCCCCCGTTTTTAAAAATCACAACTTCTAGAAGGTTTACATGATTTCTTAAAAAACACGAGTTTTTAGAAACTGTGTTTTATTTCATAAATGGAATCAACAAAGTATGCACATTCTACGTCATAACGAATTTCTATAGTTTGCGCATGCGTCTGGAAATAAAAAAAGCTTACTTCCAACGTTTTTTAAAATCACAGCTTCTAGAAGGTTTACACGATTTCTTAAAAAACACGAGTTTTTAGAAAATGTGTTTTACTTCATAAATGGAAACAAAAAAGTATGCACATTCTACATCATAACGACTTTCTATAGTTTGCGCATTCGTCCGAAAATAAGAAAAGCTTACATCCACCATTTTTTAAAATCACAGCTTCTAGAAGGTTTACATGATTTCGTAAAAAACACGAGTTTTTAGAAAATGTGTTTTATTTCATAAATGGAATCTACAAATTATGCACATTCTACGTCATAACGACTTTATATAGTTTGCGCATGCGTCCGGAAATAAGAAAAGCTTACTTCCCCCATTTTTTAAAATCACAGCTTCTAGAAGGTTTACATGATTTCTTAAAAAACACGAGTTTTTAGAAAATTTGTTTTATTTCATAAATGGAATCAACAAAGTATGCACATTCTACATCATAACGACTTTCTATAGTTTGTGCATGCGTCCGGAAATAAGAAAAGCTTACTTCCACCGTTTTTTAAAATCACAGCTTCTAGAAGGTTTACATGATTTCTTAAAAAACACGAGTTTTTAGAAAATGTGTTTTATTTCATAAATGGAATCAACAAAGTATGCACATTCTAAGTCATAACGACTTTCTATATTTTGCGCATTCGTCCGGAAATAAGAAAAGCTTGCTTCCACCTTTTTTTAAAATCAAAGCTTCTAGAAGGTTTACATGATTTCCTAAAAAACACGAGTTTTTAGAAAATGTGTTTTATTTCATAAATGGAATCTACAAAGTATGCGCATTCTACGTCATAACGACTTTCTATAGTTTGCGCATGCGTTTGGAAATAAGAAAAGCTTACTTCCCCCGTTTTTTAAAATCACAGCTTCTAGAAGGTTTACATGATTTCTTAAAAAACACGAGTTCTTAGAAACTGTGTTTTATTTCATAAATGGAATCAACAAAGTATGCACATTCTATGTCATAACGACTTTCTATAGTTTGCGCATGCGTCCGGAAATAAGAAAAGCTTACTTCCACCGTTTTTTAAAATCACAGCTTCTGGAAGGTTTACACGATTTCTTAAAAAACACGAGTTTTTAGAAAATGTGTTTTACTTCATAAATAGAATCAACAAAGTATGCTCATTCTACATCATAACGACTTTCTATAGTTTGCGCATTCGTCCGGAAATAAGAAAATCTTACTTCCACCGTTTTTTAAAATCATAGCTTCTAGAAGGTTTACATGATTTCGTAAAAAACATGAGTTTTTAGAAAATGTGTTTTATTTCATAAATGGAATCAACAAAGTATGCACATTCTACGTCATAACGATTTTCTATAGTTTGTGCATGCATCCGGAAATAAGAAAAGCTTACCCCCACCCGTTTTTTAAAATCACAGATTCTAGGAGTTTTGCATGATTTCTTAAAAAACACGAGTTTTTAGAAAATGTGTTTTATTAAATAAATGGAATCAACAAAGTATGCACATTCTACGTCATAACGAATTTCTATAGTTTGCGCATGCGTTTGGAAATAAGAAAAGCTTACTTCCCCCTTATTTTAAAATCACAGCTTCTAGAAGGTTTACATGATTTCTTAAGAAACACGAGTTTTTAGAAAATGTGTTTTATTTCATAAATGGAATCAACAAAGTATGCACATTCTATGTCATAGCGACTTTCTATAGTTTGCGCATGCGTTTGGAAATAAGAAAAGCTTACTTCCACCGTTTTTTAAAATCACAGCTTCTAGAAGGTTTACATGATTTCTTAAAAAACACGAGTTTTTAGAAAATGTGTTTTATTTCATAAATGGAATCAACAAAGTATTCACATTCTACGTCATAACGACTTTCTATAGTTTGCGCATGCGTCCGAAAATAAGAAAAGCTTACTTCCCCCGTTTTTTAAAATCACACCTTCTAGAAGATTTACATGATTTCTGAAAAAACACGAGTTTTTAGAAAATGTGTTTTATTTCATAAATGGAATCAACAAAGTATGCACATTCTATGTCATAACGACTTTCTATAGTTTGCGCATGCGTTTTGAAATAAGAAAAGCTTACTTCCCCCGTTTTTTCAAATCACAGCTTCTAGAAGGTTTACATGATTTCTTAAAAAACACGACTTTTTAGAAAATGTGTTTTTTTTCATAAATAGAATCAACAAAGTATGCACATTCTACGTCATAACGACTTTCTATAGTTTGCACATGCGTCCGGAAATAAGAAAAGCTTACTTCCACCATTTTTTAAAATCACGGATTCTAGAAGGTTTACATGATTTCTTAAAAAACACGAGTTTTTAGAAAATGTGTTTTATTTCATAAATGGAATCAACAAAGTATGCACATTCTATGTCATAGTGACTTTCTATAGTTTGCGCATGCGTTTGGAAATAAGAAAAGCTTACTTCCACCGTTTTTTAAAATCACAGCTTCTAGAAGGTTTACATGATTTCTTAAAAAACACGAGTTTTTAGAAAATGTGTTTTATTTCATAAATGGAATCAACAAAGTATGCACATTCTACGTCATAACGACTTTCTATAGTTAGCGCATGCGTCCGGAAATAAGAAAAGCTTACTTCCCCCATTTTTTAAAATCACAGCTTCTAGAAGGTTTACATGATTTCTGAAAAAACACGAGTTTTTAGAAAATGTGTTTTATTTCATAAATGGAATCAACAAAGTATGCACATTCTACGTGATAACGAATTTCTATAGTTTGCGCATGCGTTTTGAAATAAGAAAAGCTTACTTCCCCCGTTTTTTAAAATCACAGCTTCTAGAAGGTTTACATGATTTCTTAAAAAACACGACTTTTTAGAAAATGTGTTTTATTTCATAAATAGAATCAACAAAGTATGCACATTCTACGTCATAACGACTTTCTATAGTTTGCGCATGCGTCTGGAAATAAGAAAAGCTTACTTCCACCATTTTTTAAAATCACGGATTCTAGAAGGTTTACATGATTTCTTAAAGAACACGAGTTTTTAGAAAATGTGTTTTATTTCATAAATGGAATCAACAAAGTATGCACATTCTACGTCATAACGACTTTCTATAGTTTGCGCATGCATTTGGAAATAAGAAAAGCTTACTTCCCCCGTTTTTTAAAATCACAGCTTCTAGAAGGTTTACATGATTTCTTAAAAAACACGAGTTTTTAGAAAATGTGTTTTATTTCATAAATGGAATCTACAAAGTATGCACATTCTACTTCATAACGACTTTCTATAGTTTGCGCATTCGTCCGGAAATAAGAAAATCTTACTTACACCGTTTTTTAAAATCACAGCTTCTAGAAGATTTACATGATTTCTTAAAAAACACGAGTTTTTAGAAAATGTGTTTTATTTCATCAATGGAATCTACAAAGTATGCACATTCTACTTCATAACGACTTACTATAGTTTGCGCATTCGTCCGGAAATAAGAAAATCTTACTTACACCGTTTTTTAAAATCACAGCTTCTATAAGGTTTACATGATTTCTTAAAAAACACGAGTTTTTAGAAAATGTGTTTTATTTCATCAATGGAATCAACAAAGTATGCACATTCTACTTCATAACGACTTTCTATAGTTTGCGCATGCGTTTCGAAATAGGAAAAGCTTACTTCCCCCATTTTTTAAAATCACAGCTTCTAGAAGGTTTACATGATTTCTTAAAAAACACGAGTTTTTAGAAAATGTGTTTCATTTCATAAATGGAATCAACAAAGTATGCACATTCTACTTCATAACGACTTTCTATAGTTTGCGCATGCATTTCGATATAAGAAAAGCTTACTTCCCCCATTTTTTAAAATCACAGCTTCTAGAAGGTTTACATGATTTCTTAAAAAACACGAGTTTTTAGAAAATGTGTTTCATTTCATAAATCGAATCAACAAAGTATGCAAATTCTACGTCATAACGACTTTCTATAGTTTGTGCATGCGTTTGGAAATAAGAAAACCTTACTTCCACCGTTTTTTAAAATCACAGCTTCTAGAAGGTTTACATGATTTCTTAAAAAACACGAGTTTTTAGAAAATGTGTTTTATTTCATAAATGGAATCAACAAAGTATGCACATTCTAAGTCATAACGAATTGCTATAGTTTGCGCATTCGTCCGGAAATAAGAAAAGCTTGCTTCCACCGTTTTTTAAAATCAAAGCTTCTGGAAGGTTTACATTATTTCGTAAAAAACACGAGTTTTTAGAAAATGTGTTTTATTTCATAAATGGAATCTACAAAGTATGCACATTCTATGTCATAACGACTTTCTATAGTTTGCGCATGCGTTTGGAAATAAGAAAAGCTTACTTCCCCCGTTTTTTAAAATCACAGCTTCTAGAAGGTTTACATGATTTCTTAAAAAACACGAGTTTTTAGAAACTGTGTTTTATTTCATAAATGGAATCAACAAAGAATGCAAATTCGACGTCATAACGACTTTCTATAGTTTGCGCATGCGTTTGGAAATAAGAAAACCTTACTTCCACCGTTTTTTAAAATCACAGCTTCTAGAAGGTTTACATGATTTCTTAAAAAACATGAGTTTTTAGAAAATGTGTTTTATTTCATAAATGGAATCAACAAAGTATGCACATTCTAAGTCATAACGACTTTCTATAGTTTGCGCATTCATCCAGAAATAAGAAAAGCTTGCCTCCACCGTTTTTTAAAATCAAAGCTTCTGGAAGGTTTACATGATTTCGTAAAAAACACGAGTTTTTAGAAAATGTGTTTTATTTCATAAATGGAATCTACAAAGTATGCACATTCTACGTCATAACGACTTTCTATAGTTTGCGCATGCGTTTGGAAATAAATAAAGCTTACTTCCCCCGTTTTTTAAAATCACAGCTTCTAGAAGGTTTACATGATTTCTTAAAAAACACGAGTTTTTAGAAAATGTGTTTCATTTCATAAATTGAATCAACAAAGTATGCAAATTCTACGTCATAACGACTTTCTATAGTTTGCGCATGCGTTTGGAAATAAGAAAACCTTACTTCCACCGTTTTTTAAAATCACAGCTTCTAGAAGGTTTACATGATTTCTTAAAAAACACGAGTTTTTAGAAAATGTGTTTTATTTCATAAATGGAATCAACAAAGTATGCACATTCTAAGTCATAACGACTTTCTATAGTTTGCGCATTCATCCGGAAATAAGAAAAGCTTGCTTCCACCGTTTTTTAAAATCAAAGCTTCTGGAAAGTTTACATGATTTCGTAAAAAACACGAGTTTTTAGAAAATGTGTTTTATTTCATAAATGGAATCTACAAAGTATGCACATTCTACGTCATAACGACTTTCTATATTTTGCGCATGCGTTTGGAAATAAATAAAGCTTACTTCCCTCGTTTTTTAAAATCACAGCTTCTAGAAGGTTTACATGATTTCTTAAAAAACACGAGTTTTTAGAAACTGTGTTTTATTTCATAAATGGAATCAACAAAGTATGCACATTCTACATCATAACGACTTTCTATAGTTTGCGCATGCGTCCTGAAATAAGAAAAGCTTACTTCCACTGTTTTTTAAAATAACAGCTTCTAGAAGGTTTACAGGATTTCTTAAAAAACACGAGTTTTTAGAAAATGTGTTTTACTTCATAAATGGAATCAACAAAGTATGCACATTCTACATCATAACGACTTTCTATAGTTTGCGCATTCGTCCGAAAATAAGAAAAGCTTACATCCACCATTTTTTAAAATCACAGCTTCTAGAAGGTTTACATGATTTCGTAAAAAACACGAGTTTTTAGAAAATGTGTTTTATTTCATAAATGGAATCTACAAAGTATGCACATTCTACGTCATAACGACTTTATATAGTTTGCGCATGCGTCCGGAAATAAGAAAAGCTTACTTCCCCCATTTTTTAAAATCACAGCTTCTAGAAGGTTTACATGATTTCTTAAAAAACATGAGTTTTTAGAAAATTTGTTTTATTTCATAAATGGAATCAACAAAGTATGCACATTCTACGTCATAACGACTTTCTATAGTTTGCGCATGCGTTTGGATATAAGAAAAGCTTACTTCCCCCGTTTTTTAAAATCACAGCTTCTAGAAGGTTTACATGATTTGTTAAAAAACACGAGTTTTTAGAAAATGTGTTTTATTTCATAAATGGAATCAACAAAGTATGCACATTCTAGGTCATAACGACTTTCTATAGTTTGCGCATGCGTCCGAAAATAAGAAAAGCTTACTTCCACCGTTTTTTAAAATCATAGCTTCTAGAAGGTTTACATGATTTCTTAAAAAACACGAGTTTTTAGAAAATGTGTTTTATTTCATAAATGGAATCAACAAAGTATGCACATTCTATGTCATAGCGACTTTCTATAGTTTGCGCATGCGTTTGGAAATAAGAAAAGCTTACTTCCACCGTTTTTTAAAATCACAGCTTCTAGAAGGTTTACATGATTTCTTAAAAAACACGAGTTTTTAGAAAATGTGTTTTATTTCATAAATGGAATCAACAAAGTATGCACATTCTACGTCATAACGACTTTCTATAGTTTGCGCATGCGTCCGGAAATAAGAAAAGCTTACTTCCCCCATTTTTTAAAATCACAGCTTCTAGAAGGTTTACATGATTTCTGAAAAAACACGAGTTTTTAGAAAATGTGTTTTATTTCATAAATGGAATCAACAAAGTATGCATATTCTACGTGATAACGACTTTCTATAGTTTGCGCATGCGTTTTGAAATAAGAAAAGCTTACTTCCCCCGTTTTTTAAAATCACAGCTTCTAGAAGGTTTACATGATTTCTTAAAAAACACGACTTTTTAGAAAATGTGTTTTATTTCATAAATAGAATCAACAAAGTATGCACATTCTACGTCATAACGACTTTCTATAGTTTGCGCATGCGTCTGGAAATAAGAAAAGCTTACTTCCACCATTTTTTAAAATCACGGATTCTAGAAGGTTTACATGATTTCTTAAAAAACACGAGTTTTTAGAAAATGTGTTTTATTTCATAAATGGAATCAACAAAGTATGCACATTCTACGTCATAACGACTTTCTATAGTTTGCGCATGCATTTGGAAATAAGAAAAGCTTACTTCCCCCATTTTTTTAAATCACAGCTTCTAGAAGGTTTACATGATTTCTTAAAAAACACGAGTTTTTAGAAAATGTGTTTTATTTCATAAATGGAATCTACAAAGTATGCACATTCTACTTCATAACGACTTACTATAGTTTGCGCATTCGTCCGGAAATAAGAAAATCTTACTTACACCGTTTTTTAAAATCACAGCTTCTATAAGGTTTACATGATTTCTTAAAAAACACGAGTTTTTAGAAAATGTGTTTTATTTCATCAATGGAATCAACAAAGTATGCACATTCTACTTCATAACGACTTTCTATAGTTTGCGCATGCGTTTCGAAATAGGAAAAGCTTACTTCCCCCATTTTTTAAAATCACAGCTTCTAGAAGGTTTACATGATTTCTTAAAAAACACGAGTTTTTAGAAAATGTGTTTCATTTCATAAATGGAATCAACAAAGTATGCACATTCTACTTCATAACGACTTTCTATAGTTTGCGCATGCATTTCGATATAAGAAAAGCTTACTTCCCCCATTTTTTAAAATCACAGCTTCTAGAAGGTTTACATGATTTCTTAAAAAACACGAGTTTTTAGAAAATGTGTTTCATTTCATAAATTGAATCAACAAAGTATGCAAATTCTACGTCATAACGACTTTCTATAGTTTGCGCATGCGTTTGGAAATAAGAAAACCTTACTTCCACCGTTTTTTAAAATCACAGCTTCTAGAAGGTTTACATGATTTCTTAAAAAACACGAGTTTTTAGAAAATGTGTTTTATTTCATAAATGGAATCAACAAAGTATGCACATTCTAAGTCATAACGAATTGCTATAGTTTGCGCATTCGTCCGGAAATAAGAAAAGCTTGCTTCCACCGTTTTTTAAAATCAAAGCTTCTGGAAGGTTTACATTATTTCGTAAAAAACACGAGTTTTTAGAAAATGTGTTTTATTTCATAAATGGAATCTACAAAGTATGCACATTCTATGTCATAACGACTTTCTATAGTTTGCGCATGCGTTTGGAAATAAGAAAAGCTTACTTCCCCCGTTTTTTAAAATCACAGCTTCTAGAAGTTTTACATGATTTCTTAAAAAACACGAGTTTTTAGAAACTGTGTTTTATTTCATAAATGGAATCAACAAAGAATGCAAATTCGACGTCATAACGACTTTCTATAGTTTGCGCATGCGTTTGGAAATAAGAAAACCTTACTTCCACCGTTTTTTAAAATCACAGCTTCTAGAAGGTTTACATGATTTCTTAAAAAACATGAGTTTTTAGAAAATGTGTTTTATTTCATAAATGGAATCAACAAAGTATGCACATTCTAAGTCATAACGACTTTCTATAGTTTGCGCATTCATCCAGAAATAAGAAAAGCTTGCCTCCACCGTTTTTTAAAATCAAAGCTTCTGGAAGGTTTACATGATTTCGTAAAAAACACGAGTTTTTAGAAAATGTGTTTTATTTCATAAATGGAATCTACAAAGTATGCACATTCTACGTCATAACGACTTTCTATAGTTTGCGCATGCGTTTGGAAATAAATAAAGCTTACTTCCCCCGTTTTTTAAAATCACAGCTTCTAGAAGGTTTACATGATTTCTTAAAAAACACGAGTTTTTAGAAACTGTGTTTTATTTCATAAATGGAATCAACAAAGTATGCACATTCTACATCATAACGACTTTCTATAGTTTGCGCATGCGTCCTGAAATAAGAAAAGCTTACTTCCACTGTTTTTTAAAATCACAGCTTCTAGAAGGTTTACAGGATTTCTTAAAAAACACGAGTTTTTAGAAAATGTGTTTTACTTCATAAATGGAATCAACAAAGTATGCACATTCTACATCATAACGACTTTCTATAGTTTGCGCATTCGTCCGAAAATAAGAAAAGCTTACATCCACCATTTTTTAAAATCACAGCTTCTAGAAGGTTTACATGATTTCGTAAAAAACACGAGTTTTTAGAAAATGTGTTTTATTTCATAAATGGAATCTACAAAGTATGCAGATTCTACGTCATAACGACTTTATATAGTTTGCGCATGCGTCCGGAAATAAGAAAAGCTTACTTCCCCCATTTTTTAAAATCACAGCTTCTAGAAGGTTTACATGATTTCTTAAAAAACACGAGTTTTTAGAAAATTTGTTTTATTTCATAAATGGAATCAACAAATTATGCACATTCTACGTCATAACGACTTTCTATAGTTTGCGCATGCGTTTGGATATAAGAAAAGCTTACTTCCCCCGTTTTTTAAAATCACAGCTTCTAGAAGTTTTACATGATTTGTTAAAAAACACGAGTTTTTAGAAAATGTGTTTTATTTCATAAATGGAATCAACAAAGTATGCACATTCTAGGTCATAACGACTTTCTATAGTTTGCGCATGCGTCCGAAAATAAGAAAAGCTTACTTCCACCGTTTTTTAAAATCACAGCTTCTAGAAGGTTTACATGATTTCTTAAAAAACACGAGTTTTTAGAAAATGTGTTTTATTTCATAAATGGAATCAACAAAGTATGCACATTCTAAGTCATAACGACTTTCTATAGTTTGCGCATTCGTCCGGAAATAAGAAAAGCTTGCTTCCACCGTTTTTTAAAATCAAAGCTTCTAGAAGGTTTACATGATTTCGTAAAAAACACGAGTTTTTAGAAAATGTGTTTTATTTCATAAATGGAATCTACAAAGTATGCACATTCTACGTCATAACGACTTTCTATAGTTTGCGCATGCGTTTGGAAATAAGAAAAGCTTACTTCCCCCGTTTTTTAAAATCACAGCTTCTAGAAGGTTTACATGATTTCTTAAAAAACACGAGTTTTTAGAAACTGTGTTTTATTTCATCAATGGAATCAACAAAGTATGCACATTCTACGTCATAACGAATTTCTATAGTTTTCGCATGTGTCCGGAAATAAGAAAAGCTTACTTCCACCGTTTTTTAAAATCACAGCTTCTAGAAGGTTTACACGATTTCTTAAAAAACACGAGTTTTTAGAAAATGTGTTTTACTTCATAAATGGAATCAAAAAAGTATGCTCATTCTACATCATAACGACTTTCTATATTTTGCACATTCGTCCGGAAATAAGAAAATCTTACTTCCACCGTTTTTTAAAATCATAGCTTCTAGAAGGTTTACATGATTTCGTAAAAAACACGAGTTTTTAGAAAATGTGTTTTATTTCATAAATGGAATCAACAAAGTATGCACATTCTACGTCATAACAACTTTCTATAGTTTCCGCATGCGTTTGGAAATAATAAAAGCTTACTTCCCCCTTATTTTAAAATCACAGCTTCTAGAAGGTTTACATGATTTCTTAAAAAACACGAGTTTTTAGAAAATGTGTTTTATTTCATCAATGGAATCAACAAAGTATGCACATTCTATGTCATAGCGACTTTCTATAGTTTGCGCATGCGTTTGGAAATAAGAAAAGCTTACTTCCACCGTTTTTTAAAATCACAGCTTCTAGAAGGTTTACATGATTTCTTAAAAAACACTTTTTAGAAAATGTGTTTTATTTCATAAATGGAATCAACAAAGTATGCAAATTCTACGTCATAACG
Organism: Larix kaempferi; assembly: GCA_027924585.1. Classification (NCBI taxonomy): domain Eukaryota; kingdom Viridiplantae; phylum Streptophyta; class Pinopsida; order Pinales; family Pinaceae; genus Larix; species Larix kaempferi. Next base: position 750,785 of record BSBM01001572.1, read on the forward strand.
ACCTTCTATAGTTTGCGCATGCGTCCGGAAATAAGAAAAGCTTACTTCCCCTATTTTTTAAAATCACAGCTTCTAGAAGGTTTACATGATTTCTTAAAAAACACGAGTTTTTAGAAAATGTGTTTTATTTCATAAATGGAATAAACAAAGTATGCACATTCTACGTCATAACGACTTTCTATAGTTTGCGCATGCGTTTTGAAATAAGAAAAGCTTACTTCCCCCGTTTTTTAAAATCACAGCTTCTACAAGGTTTACATGATTTCTTAAAAAACACGAGTTTTTAGAAAATGTGTTTTATTTCATAAATGGAATCTACAAAGTATGCACATTCTACTTCAGAACGACTTTCTATAGTTTGCGCATTCGTCCGGAAATAAGAAAATCTTACTTAAACCGTTTTTTAAAATCACAGCTTATAGAAGGTTTACATGATTTCTTAAAAAACACGAGTTTTTAGAAATTGTGTTTTATTTCATAAATGGAATCAACAAAGTATGCACATTCTACTTCATAACGACTTTCTATAGTTTGCGCATGCGTTTCGAAATAAGAAAAGCTTACTTCCCCCGTTTTTTAAAATCACAGCTTCTAGAAGGTTTACATGATTTCTTAAAAAACATAGGTTTTTAGAAAATGTGTTTCATTTCATAAATGGAATCAACAAAGTATGCACATTCTACTTCATAACGACTTTCTATGGTTTGCGCATGCGTTTCGAAATAAGAAAAGCTTACTTCCCCCGTTTTTTAAAATCACAGCTTCTAGAAGGTTTACATGATTTGTTAAAAAACACGAGTTTTTAGAAAATGTGTTACATTTCATAAATGGAATCAACAAAATATGCACATTCTACGTCATAACGACTTTCTATAGTTTGCGCATGCGTTTGTAAATAAGAAAAGCTTACTTCCACCGTTTTTTAAAATCACAGCTTCTAGAAGGTTTACATGATTTCTTAAAAAACACGAGTTTTTAGAAAATGTGTTTTATTTCATAAATGGAATCAACAAAGCATGCACATTCTAAGTCATAACGAATTGCTATAGTTTGCGCATTCGTCCGGAAATAAGAAAAGCTTGTTTCCACCGTTTTTTAAAATCAAAGCTTCTGGAAGGTTTACATTATTTCGTAAAAAACAAGAGTTTTTAGAAAATGTGTTTTATTTCATAAATGGAATCTACAAAGTATGCACATTCTATGTCATAACGACTTTCTATAGTTTGCGCATGCGTTTGGAAATAAGAAAAGCTTACTTCCCCCGTTTTTTAAAATCACAGCTTCTAGAAGGTTTACATGATTTCTTAAAAAACACGAGTTTTTAGAAACTGTGTTTTATTTCATAAATGGAATCAACAAAGTATGCACATTCTACGTCATAACGACTTTCTATAGTTTGTGCATGCGTCCGTAAATAAGAAAAGCTTACTTCCACCTGTTTTTAAAATCACAGCTTCTAGAAGGTTTACACGATTTCTTAAAAAACACGAGTTTTTAGAAAATGTGTTTTACTTCATAAATGGAATCAACAAAGTATGCACATTCTACATCATAATGACTTTCTATAGTTTGCGCATACGTCCGAAAATAAGAAAAGCTTACATCCACCGTTTTTTAAAATCACAGCTTCTAGAAGGTTTACATGATTTCGGAAAGAAACGAGTTTTTAGAAAATGTGTTTTATTTCATAAATGGAATCTACAAAGTATGCACATTCTACGTCATAACGACTTTATATAGTTTGCGCATGCGTCCGGAAATAAGAAAAGCTTACTTCCCCCGTTTTTTAAAATCACAGCTTCTAGAAGGTTTACATGATTTCTTAAAAAACACGAGTTTTTAGAAAATTTGTTTTATTTCATAAATGGAATCAACAAAGTATGCACATTCTACATCATAACGACTTTCTATAGTTTGCGCATGCGTTTGGATATAAGAAAAGCTTACTTCCCCCGTTTTTTAAAATCACAGCTTCTAGAAGGTTTACATGATTTGTTAAAAAACACGAGTTTTTAGAAAATGTGGTTTATTTCATAAATGGAATCAACAAAGTATGCACATTCTACGTCATAACGAATTTCTATAGTTTGTGCATGCGTCCAGAAATAAGAAAAGCTTACTTCCACTGTTTTTTAAAATCACAGCTTCTAGAAGGTTTACATGATTTCGTGAAAAACACGAGTTTTTAGAAAATGTGTTTTATTTCATAAATGGAATCTACAAAGTATGCACATTCTACGTCATAACGACTTTCTATAATTTGCGCATGTATCCGGAAATAAGAAAAGCTTACTTCCACTGTTTTTTAAAATCACAGCTTCTAGAAGGTTTACATGATTTCGTAAATACACGAGTTTTTAGAAAATGTGTTTTATTTCATAAATGGAATCTACAAAGTATGCACATTCTATGTCATAACGACTTTCTATAGTTTGCGCATGCGTCCGAAAATACGAAAAGCTTACTTCCCCCGTTTTTTAAAATCACAGCTTCTAGAAGGCTTACATGATTTCTTAAAAAACACGAGTTTTTAGAAAATGTGTTTTATTTCATAAATGGAATCAACAAAGTATGCACATTCTACGTCATAACGACTTTCTATAGTTTGCGCATGCGTTTGGAAATAAGAAAAGCTTACTTCCCCCGTTTTTTAAAATCACAGCTTCTAGAAGGTTTACATGATTTCTTAAAAAACACGAGTTTTTAGAAAATGTGTTTTATTTCATAAACGGAATCAACAAAGTATGCACATTCTACGTCATAACGACTTTCTATAGTTTGCGAATGCGTTTGGAAATAAGAAAAGCTTACTTCCCTCGTTTTTTAAAATCACAGCTTCTAGAAGGTTTACATGATTTCTTAAAAAACACGAGTTTTTAGAAAATGTGTTTTATTTCATAAATGGAATAAACAAAGTATGCACATTCTACCTCATAACGACTTTCTATAGTTTGCGCATGCGTCCGGAAATAAGAAAAGCTTACTTCCACCATTTTTTAAAATCACAGCTTCTAGAAGGTTTACATGATTTCTTAAAAAACAAGAGTTTTTAGAACATGTTGTTTATTTCATAAATGGAATCAACAAAGTATGCACATTCTATGTCATAACGACTTTGTATAGTTTGCGCATGTGTCCGGAAATAAGAAAAGCTTACTTCCACCATTTTTTAAAATCACAGCTTCTAGAAGGTTTACATGATTTCTTAAAAAACACGAGTTTTTAAAACATGTGTTTTATCTCATAAATGGAATCAACAAAGTATGCACATTCTAGGTCATAACGACTTTCTATAGTTTGCGCATGCTTCCGGAAATAAGAAAAGATTACTTCCACCATTTTTTAAAATCACAGCTTCTAGAAGGTTTACATGATTCCGTGAAAAACACGAGTTTTTAGAAAATGTGTTTTATTTCATAAATGGAATCTACAAAGTATGCACATTCTACGTCATAACGACTTTCTATAGTTTGCGCATGCATCCTGAAATAAGAAAAGCTTACTTCCACTGTTTTTTAAAATCACAGCTTCTAGAAGGTTTAAATGATTTCGTAAAAAACACGAGTTCTTAGAAAATGTGTTTTATTTCATAAATGGAATCTACAAAGTATGCACATTCTACGTCATAACGACTTTCTATAGTTTGCGCAAGTGTCCAAAACTAAGAAAAGCTTACTTCCCCCGTTTTTTAAAATCACAGCTTCTAGAAGGTTTACATGATTTCTTAAAAAACACGTGTTTTTAGAAAATGTGTTTTATTTCATAAATGGAATCAACAAAGTATGCACATTCTACATCATAACGACTTTCTATAGTTTGCGCATGCATCCGGAAATAAGAAAAGCTTACTTCCACCATTTTTTAAAATCACAGCTTCTAGAAGGTTTACACGATTTCTTAAAAAACACGAGTTTTTAGAAAATTTGTTTTATTTCATAAATGGAATAAACAAATTATGCACGTTCTACGTCATAACGACTTTCTATAGTTTGCGCATGCGTTTTGAAATAAGAAAAGCTTACTTCCCCCGTTTTTTAAAATCACAGCTTCTAGAAGGTTTACATGATTTCTTAAAAAGCACGACTTTTTAGAAAATGTGTTTTATTTCATAAATAGAATCAACAAAGTATGCACATTCTACGTCATAACGACTTTCTATAGTTTGCGCATGCGTCCGGAAATAAGAAAAGCTTACTTCCACCATTTTTTCAAATCACGGATTCTAGAAGGTTTACATGATTTCTTAAAAAACACGAGTTTTTAGAAAATGTGTTTTATTTCATAAATGGAATAAACAAAGTATGCACATTCTACGTCACAACGACTTTCTATAGTTTGCGCATGCGTTTGGAAATAGGAAAAGCTTACTTCCCCCATTTTTTAAAATCACAGCTTCTAGAAGGTTTACATGATTTCTTAAAAAACACGAGTTTTTAGAAAATGTGTTTTATTTCATAAATGGAATCTACAAAGTATGCACATTCTACTTCATAACGACTTTCTATAGTTTGCGTATTCGTCCGGAAATAAGAAAATCTTACTTAAACCGTTTTTTAAAATCACAGCTTCTAGAAGATTTACATGATTTCTTAAAAAACACGAGTTTTTAGAAAATGTGTTTTATTTCATAAATGGAATCAACAAAGTATGCACATTCTAAGTCATAACGACTTTCTATAGTTTGCGCATTCGTCCGGAAATAAGAAAATCTTGCTTCCACCGTTTTTTTAAATCAAAGCTTCTGGAAGGTTTACATGATTTCGTAAAAAACACGAGTTTTTAGAAAATGTGTTTTATTTCATAAATGGAATCTACAAAGTATGCACATTCTACGTCATAACGACTTTCTATAGTTTGCGCATGCGTTTGGAAATAAGAAAAGCTTACTTCCCCCGTTTTTTAAAATTACAGCTTCTAGAAGGTTTACATGATTTCTTAAAAAACATGAGTTTTTAGAAAATGTGTTTTATTTCATAAATGGAATCAACAAAGTAAGCACATTCTACGTCATAACGACTTTCTATAGTTTGCGCATGCGTCCGGAAATAAGAAAAGCTTACTTCCACCGTTTTTTAAAATCACAGCTTCTAGAAGGTTTACACGATTTCTTAAAAAACACGAGTTTTTAGAAAATGTGTTTTACTTCATAAATGGAATCAACAAAGTATGCACATTCTACATCATAACGACTTTCTATAGTTTGCGCATGCGTTTGGATATAAGAAAAGCTTACTTCCCCCGTTTTTTAAAATCACAGCTTCTAGAAGGTTTACATGATTTCGTGAAAAACACGAGTTTTTAGAAAATGTGTTTTATTTCATAAATGGAATCTACAAAGTATGCACATTCTACGTCATAACGACTTTCTATAATTTGCGCATGCATCCGGAAATAAGAAAAGCTTACTTCCACAGTTTTTTAAAATCACAGCTTTTAGAAGGTTTACATGATTTCGTAAAAAACACGAGTTTTTAGAAAATGTGTTTTATTTCATAAATGGAATCTACAAAGTATGCACATTCTATGTCATAACGACTTTCTATAGTTTGCGCATGCGTCCGAAAATCCGAAAAGCTTACTTCCCCCGTTTTTTAAAATCACAGCTTCTAGAAGGTTTACATGATTTCTTAAAAAACACGACTTTTTAGAAAATGTGTTTTATTTCATAAATGGAATCAACAAAGTATGCACATTCTACGTCATAACGACTTTCTATAGTTTGGGCATGCGTTTGGAAATAAGAAAAGCTTACTTCCCCCGTTTTTTAAAATCACAGCTTCTAGAAGGTTTACATGATTTCTTAAAAAACACGAGTTTTTAGAAAATGTGTTTTATTTCATAAACGGAATCAACAAAGTATTCACATTCTACGTCATAACGACTTTCTATAGTTTGCGCATGCGTTTGGAAATAAGAAAAGCTAACTTCCCTCGTTTTTTAAAATCACAGCTTCTAGAAGGTTTACATGATTTCTTAAAAAACACGAGTTTTTAGAAAATGTGTTTTATTTCATAAAGGGAATCAACAAAATATGCACATTCTACCTCATAACGACTTTCTATAGTTTGTGCATGCGTCCGGAAATAAGAAAAGCTTACTTCCACCAATTTTTAAAATCACAGCTTCTAGAAGGTTTACATGATTTCTTAAAAAACACGTGTTTTTAGAACATGTGTTTTATTTCATAAATGGAATCAACAAAGTATGCATATTCTATGTCATAACGACTTTGTATAGTTTGCGCATGTGTCCGGAAATAAGAAAAGCTTACTTCCACCGTTTTTTAAAATCACAGCTTCTAGAAGGTTTACATGATTTCGTGAAAAACACGAGTTTTTAGAAAATGTGTTTTATTTCATAAATGGAATCTACAAAGTATGCACATTGTACGTCATAACGACTTTCTATAGTTTGCGCATGCATCCTGAAATAAGAAAAGCTTACTTCCACTGTTTTTTAAAATCACAGCTTCTAGAAGGTTTACATGATTTCGTAAAAAACACGAGTTTTTAGAAAATGTGTTTTATTTCATAAATGGAATCTACAAATTTTGCACATTCTACGTCATAACGACTTTCTATAGTTTGCGCATGCGTCCAAAAATAAGAAAAGCTTACTTCCCCTGTTTTTTAAAATCACAGCTTCTTGAAGGTTTACATGATTTCTTAAAAAACACGAGTTTTTAGAAAATGTGTTTTATTTCATAAATGGAATCTACAAAGTATGCACATTCTACGTCATAACGACTTTATATAGTTTGCGCATGCGTCCGGAAATAAGAAGAGCTTACTTCCCCCGTTTTTTAAAATCACAGCTTCTAGAAGGTTTACATGATTTCTTAAAAAACATGAGTTTTTAGAAAATGTGTTTTATTTCATAAATGGAATCAACAAAGTATGCACATTCTACATCATTATGACTTTCTATAGTTTGCGCATTCGTTTGGAAATAAGAAAAGCTTATTTCCACCGTTTTTTAAAATCACAGCTTCTAGAAGGTTTACATGATTTCGTAAAAAAAACGAGTTTTTAGAAAATGTGTTTTATTTCATAAATGGAATCAACAAAGTATGCACATTCTAAGTCATAACGACTTTCTATAGTTTGCACATGCGTCCGGAAATAAGAAAAGCTTACTTCCACCGTTTTTTAAAATCACAGCTTCTAGAAGGTTTATGTAGTGCCCTTATCAGGCACTGGGTCTCTATTTATCCATTTATGTGTAAATACCAAATTTTTCCTTCGTTTGCTTTCTAAAAGAAGAGAATCAACAGTCTATGTTTCAGGTTTCTAAAAGTTCATAAGTCTGTGCAAATTAAATAAACATAAACTTAAAGATTTTCATTATAACCCTGTTCTTATTTCATGCATAATCTGAAAATAAAGGGGAAATACAATTTCATTTAAGCTAGCTGAGTAAAATACCTGGGCCCATAGATTTTGTAGGAAGATCAGAAGACTTACGTGGTGAATTCTGTATGGTACCTTAGCAACCCAAAATGATGTGTCCACCCTGCCGATCAGCTATTATCGTGCTGACCCTAGGAAATCAACGGATTTCCTAGCCCCCGAGCCCACAGACCGATAATCCCGACAGCAACTTTCCATCGAACCTTTCCATGGTAATCATTTGCTGAGTTAACCCCCTCCTCAGTCTTTTCATTTGAGTTTCCCACCTCCTCAAAGCTTCGAGTTAACCCCCTCCTCGGCATTTCCTCCTTTTTCACAAAATAATCCTCACAGTTCTCCCACAATAATCCCCCTTACTACTTTGTTAACTCTCCCCTTTATAGGAATCCACCTCCTTCCAAAGTCAAACCTCCTTATCACTCCACCGCCCTAGCTGTCACCTTTTAAAGTACAAATTATTAATGCATCCCCCTTTTTAAGGCATAAAGGTGGATTATATATTATTTTTAAAGCATCCAATTTTTCTCGAGCCGTGGAATAATTTATCCAAACAAATCTTTTAATTTATTTGGAATGATTTTGTTAATTAATCACATGAATAATTTATTTAATTAATTATTCAACCCACTATGCTTTATATAAATATTATCATCATTATAATCATTAATTAATTAATAACAATAATAACATAATAATTAATAATAATAGAAATTAAGTTAATTGTGAATAGAATTTAGAAATATTCATTTGGTTAATGGATAAGGGTCACATAGTACCTCTATGTATAAATAATGAAATATACTTTAATGGTTTATTTAATCGTGATCAACAATTATATAGCACACTTTTCTAGTATTAATGTTTAACTATTATACTTCATATAGGAGTCACCTTCACCTGAGGATGCTTACAATTAATGACACTCATTTTAATCGTTCATTACCATGTCTTCATACAAGACTAATTAACTTATTTTACACATTAAGACTTGATGATCTTTTACTGATTAAGTCATTCATTGAATACTTAATTGAGTTACCTATGATACTTATAACATTGTTAAATCTTGATAAGTATGTTGTAAACCAATACTATTGCGCATGTGCATAATGTGCATGCGTGGCCAGCGTATGCACAAGACAGACATGTACTACAAACATATGTCATATATATATCCTATGCATATCAGCTAACTAATATTCATAATACTTTATGCGTACCGAACAAGTACTCATTCATCGTAATATTACTAAAACATCATCGTTTATTTTATCAATTAACCTTTAGGATTCCATTTCATTGCTTTTATGCTTACGTTTGTTCAATCAATCAGGTACAAGGAAGGCTACCTACTACCACTAACTCCAGGTCAATGAATGCCCAACCCTCAACAGTACTAACTATCATATCCTCCCATCGTTAACCTACTGCCACAACCTCCCTATCCTTCCTCTGCTAGTACAAAAGTGGCTGTCGGACTCAACGACCTGACCACATAGAACCTGAGAGCGATAGCGTCGGCTGAACAGAAAGCGGACCTATCCTCTCCTAGCAGGCATCCGACCATCGTCATCACACATACATGGGGAGCGTGTCTCAGCACGGCCCTCCCACGATCTCGGGTATCATAGGAACATAGGGTGGGCAACACATCCATCCCTCTCAACATACTGGGCCTACGCCCTCATCAAATCATACTCTGCTGCTCTCGAGATTATCGGTCCATGTCATCGTATCATCAGTTTCGGTTGCTAAGGTTTACTGCATGGATAGGTTCTTCTCCATATATCAGATCAAGTATCCGGCTATCCCATAGCCCTCATGTCCTGTAGGTTAGTATTCCACAGAATACACATTTTATAACAAGCATTTCCATTCGATCACCAATTGATCCATATCATCAACATCATTTTATTTCACATCAAAATTTTATCACATCACAGGTATGCATAGAATATAATAGTTCTATCAATTTCATCACATAAAATCATCAAATCGATCACAGCATAATGACCACATCATATATATATCACATTTCCTCCAGGACGATTATCAAGCATACACTGTCATTATGAAATAAAAGAATCTCATGATAATCATAACTTAATAACTGCATGAATATAGTAACATCATTAACACAGTAGCAACATATCGTCACGTCTATCATGCCGAAAATATAGTTCACGCTGTCTAGCTGAGTCAAGCAGATAACAAGCCATAAAGTGAGAGGTGTCTAACTCATGAACATGCCTAGTCAAAATATGGGGCGTTACAGTTTACATGATTTCGTAAAAGACACGAGTTTTTAGAAAATGTGTTTTATTTCATAAATGGAATCTACAAAGTATGCACCTTCTACGTCATAACGACTTTCTATAGTTTGCGCATGCGTTTGGAAATAAGAAAAGCTTACTTCCCCCGTTTTTTAAAATCACAGCTTCTAGAAGGTTTACATGATTTCTTAAAAAACACGAGTTTTTAGAAAATGTGTTTTATTTCATAAATGGAATCTACAAAGTATGCAAATTCTACGTCATAACGAATTTCTATAATTTGCGCATGCGTCCGGAAATAAGAAAAGCTTACTTCCACTGTTTTTTAAAATCACAGCTTCTAGAAGGTTTACATGATTTCGTAAAAAACACGAGTTTTTAGAAAATGTGTTTTATTTCATAAATGGAATCTACAAAGTATGCACATTCTACGTCATAACGACTTTCTATAGTTTGCGCATGCGTCCGAAAATACGAAAAGCTTACTTCCCCCGTTTTTTAAAATCACAGCTTCTAGAAAGTTTACAAGATTTCTTAAAAAACACGAGTTTTTAGAAAATGTGTTTTATTTCATAAATGGAATCTACAAAGTATGCACATTCTACGTCATAACGACTTTCTATAGTTTGCGCATGCGTTTGGAAATCAGAAAAGCTTACTTCCCCCGTTTTTTTAAAATCACAGCTTCTAGAAGGTTTACATGATTTCTTAAAAAACACGAGTTTTTAGAAAATGTGTTTTATTTCATAAACATAATCAACAAAGTATGCACATTCTACGTCATAACGACTTTCTATAGTTTGCGCATGCGTTTGGAAATAAGAAAAGCTTACTTCCCTCGTTTTTTAAAATCACAGCTTCTAGAAGGTTTACATGATTTCTTAAAAAATACGAGTCTTTAGAAAATGTGTTTTATTTCATAAATGGAATCAACAAAGTATGCAAATTCTACCTCATAACGACTTTCTATAGTTTGCGCATGCGTCCGGAAATAAGAAAAGCTTACTTCCACCATTTTTTAAAATCATAGCTTCTAGAAGGTTTACATGATTTCTTAAAAAACACGAGTTTTTAGAACATGTGTTTTATTTCATAAATGGAATCAACAAAGTATGCACATTCTATGTCATAACGACTTTATATAGTTTGCGCATGCGTCCGGAAATAAGAAAAGGTTACTTCCACCATTTTTTAAAATCACAGCTTCTAGAAGGTTTACATGATTTCTTAAAAAACACGAGTTTTTAGAACATGTGTTTTATCTCATAAATGGAATCAACAAAGTATGCACATTCTATGTCATAACGACTTTCTATAGTTTGCGGATGCGTCCGGAAATAAGAAAAGCTTACTTCCCCCGTTTTTTAAAATCACAGCTTCTAGAAGGTTTACATGATTTGTTAAAAAACACGAGTTTTTAGAAAATGTGTTTTATTTCATAAATGGAATCAACAAAGTATGCACATTCTACGTCATAACGACTTTCTATAGTTTGCGCATACGTCCGGAAATAAGAAAAGCTTACTTCCACCGTTTTTTAAAATCACAGCTTCTAGAAGGTTTACATGATTTCGTGAAAAACACGAGTTTTTAGAAAATGTGTTTTATTTCATAAATGGAATCTACAAAGTATGCACATTCTACGTCATAACGACTTTCTATAGTTTGCGCATGCATCCTGAAATAAGAAAAGCTTACTTCCACTGTTTTTTAAAATCACAGCTTCTAGAAGATTTACATGATTTCGAAAAAAACACGAGTTTTTAGAAAATGTGTTTTATTTCATAAATGGAATCTACAAAGTATGCACATTCTACGTCATAACGACTTTCTATAGTTTGCACATGCGTCCAAAAATAAGAAAAGCTTACTTTCCCCGTTTTTTAAAATCACAGCTTCTAGAAGGTTTACATGATTTCTTAAAAAACACGTGTTTTTAGAAAATGTGTTTTATCTCATAAATGGAACCAACAAAGTATGCACATTCTACGTCATAACGACTTTCTATAGTTTGCGCATGCGTCCGGAAATAAGAAAAGCTTACTTCCACCATTTTTTAAAATCACAGCTTCTAGAAGGTTTACACGATTTCTTAAAAAACACGAGTTTTTAGAAAATGTGTTTTATTTCATAAATGGAATCAACAAAGTATGCATATTCTATGTCATAACGACTTTCTATAGTTTGCGCATTCGTCCGGAAATAAGAAAAGCTTACTTCCCCCGTTTTTTAAAATCACAGCTTCTAGAAGGTTTACATGATTTCTTAAAAAACATGAGTTTTTAGAAAATGTGTTTTATTTCATAAATGGAATCAACAAAGTATGCACATTCTACGTCATAAGGACTTTCTATAGTTTGCGCATGCGTCCGGAAATAAGAAAAGCTTACTTGCACTGTTTTTTAAAATCACAGCTTCTAGAAGGTTTACATGATTTCGTAAAAAACACGAGTTTTTAGAAAATGTGTTTTATTTCATAAATGGAATCTACAAAGTATGCACATTCTACGTCATAACGACTTTCTATATTTTGCGCATGCGTCCGGAAATAAGAAAAGCTTACTTCCACCGTTTTTTAAAATCACAGCTTCTAGAAGGTTTACATGATTTCTCAAAAAACACGAGTTTTTAGAAAATGTGTTTTATTTCATAAATGGAATCAACAAAGTATGCACATTCTACGTCATAACGAATTTCTATAGTTTGCGCATGCGTCCGGAAATAAGAAAAGCTTACTTCCACTGTTTTTTAAAATCACAGCTTCTAGAAGGTTTACATGATTTCGTAAAAAACACGAGTTTTTAGAAAATGTGTTTTATTTCATAAATGGAATCTATAAAGTATGCACATTCTACGTCATAACGACTTTCTATAATTTGCGCATGCGTCCGGAAATAAGAAAAGCTTACTTCCCCCGTTTTTTAAAATCACAGCTTCTAGAAGGTTTACATGATTTCTTAAAAAACACGAGTTTTTAGAAAATGTGTTTTATTTCATAAATGGAATCAACAAAGTATGCACATTCTAAGTCATAATGACTTTCTATAGTTTGCGCATTCGTCCGGAAATAAGAAAAGCTTGCTACCACTGTTTTTTAAAATCAAAACTTCTAGAAGGTTTACATGATTTCGTAAAAAACACAAGTTTTTAGAGAATGTATTTTATTTCATAAATGGAATCTACAAAGTATGCACATTCTACGTCATAACAACTGTCTATAATTTGCGCATGCGTTTGGAAATAAGAAAAGCTTACTTCCCCCGTTTTTTAAAATCACAGCTTCTAGAAGGTTTACATGATTTGTTAAAAAACACGAGTTTTTGGAAACTGTGTTTTATTTCATAAATGGAATCAACAAAGTATGCAAATTCTACGTCATAACGACTTTCTATAGTTTGCGCATGCGTCCGGAAATAAGAAAAGCTTACTTCCACCGTTTTTTAAAATCACAGCTTCTAGAAGGTTTACACGATTTCTTAAAAAACACGAGTTTTTAGAAAATTTGCTTTTATTTCATAAATGGAATCAACAAAGTATGCACATTATACATCATAACGAATTTCTATAGTTTGCGCATTCGTTCGGAAATAAGAAAAGCTTACTTCCACCGTTTTTCAAAACCACAGCTTCTAGAAGGTTTACATGATTTCGTAAAAAACACGAGTTTTTAGAAAATGTGTTTTATTTCATAAATGGAATCTACAGAGTATGTACATTCTACGTCATAATGACTTTATATATTTTACGCATGCGTCCGGAAATAAGAAAAGCTTACTTCCCCCGTTTTTTAAAATCACAGCTTCTAGAAGGTTTACATGATTTCTCAAAAAACACGAGTTTTTAGAAAATGTGTTTTATTTCATAAATGGAATTAACAAAGTATGCACATTCTACGTCATTACAACTTTCTATAGTTTGCGCATGCGTCCGGAAATAAGAAAAGCTTCCTTCCACCGTTTTTTTAAATCACAGCTTCTAGAAGGTTTACATGATTTCGTAAAAAACACGAGTTTTCAGAAAATGTGTTTTATTTCATAAATGGAATCAACAAAGTATGCACATTCTACGTCATAACGAATTTCTATAGTTTGCGCATGCGTCCGGAAATAAGAAAAGCTTACTTCCACCGTTTTTTAAAATCACAGCTTCTAGAAGGTTTACATGATTTCTTAAAAAACACGAGTTTTTAGAAAATGTGTTTTATTTCATAAATGGAATCAACAAAGTATGCACATTCTACATCATAAAGACTTTCTATAGTTTGCGCATTCGTCCGGAAATAAGAAAAGCTTACTTCCCTCGTTTTTTAAAATCACAGCTTCTAGAAGGTTTACATGATTTCTTAAAAAACACGAGTTTTTAGAAACTGTGTTTTATTTCATAAATGGAATCAACAAAGTACGCGTATTCTACGTCCTAACGACTTTCTTTAGTTTGCGCATGCGTCCGGAAATAAGAAAAGCTTACTTCCCCCGTTTTTTAAAATCACAGCTTCTAGAAGGTTTACATGATTTCTTAAAAAACACGAGTTTTTAGAAACTGTGTTTTATTTCATAAATGGAATCAACAAAGTATGCACATTCTACGTCATAACGACTTTCTATAGTTTGCGCATGCGTCCGGAAATAAGAAAAGCTTACTTCCACTGTTTTTTAAAATCACAGCTTCTAGAAGGTTTACATGATTTCGTAAAAACACGAGTTTTTAGAAAATGTGTTTTATTTCATAAATGGAATCTACAAAGTATGCACATTCTACGTCATAACGACTTTCTATAGTTTGCGCATGCGTCTGGAAATAAGAAAAGCTTACCTCCCCCGTTTTTTAAAATCACAGCTTCTACAAGGTTTACATTATTTGTTAAAAAACACGAGTCTTTAGAAACTATGTTTTATTTCATAAATGGAATCAACAAAGTATGCACATTCTACGTCATAACGACCTTCTATAGTTTGCGCATGCGTCCGGAAATAAGAAAAGCTTACTTCCACCGTTTTTTAAAATCACAGCTTCTAGAAGGTTTACACGATTTCTTAAAAAACACGAGTTTTTAGAAAATGTGTTTTATTTCATAAATGGAATCAACAAAGTATGCACATTCTATGTCATAACGACTTTCTATAGTTTGCGCAAGCGTCCGGACATAATAAAAGCTTACTTCCCCCGTTTTTTAAAATCACAGCTTCTAGAAAATTTACATGATTTCGTAAAAATCACGAGTTTTTAGAAAATGTGTTTTATTTCATAAATGGAATCTACAAAGTATGCACATTCTACGTCATAACGACTTTCTATAGTTTGCGCATGCGTCCAGAAATAAGAAAAGCTTACTTGCACTGTTTTTTAAAATCACAGCTTCTAGAAGGTTTACATGATTTCTCAAAAAACACGAGTTTTTAGAAAATGTGTTTTATTTCATAAATGGAATCAACAAAGTATGCACATTCCAAGTCATAACGACTTTCTATAGTTTGCGCATTCGTCCGGAAATAAGAAAAGCTTGCTTCCACCGTTTTTTAAAATCAAAGCTTCTAGAAGGTTTGCATGATTTCGTAAAAAGCACGAGTTTTTAGAAAATGTATTTTATTTCATAAATGGAATCTACAAAGTATGCACATTCTACGTCATAACGACTCTCTATAATTTGCGCATGCGTTTGGAAATAAGAAAAGCTTACTTCCCCCGTTTTTTAAAATCACAGCTTCTAGAAGGTTTACATGATTTGTTGAAAAACACGAGTTTTTGGAAACTGTGTTTTATTTCATAAATGGAATCAACAAAGTATGCAAATTCTACGTCATAACGACTTTCTATAGTTTGTGCATGCGTCTGGAAATAAGAAAAGCTTACTTCCACCGTTTTTTAAAATCACAGCTTCTAGAAGGTTTACACGATTTCCTAAAAAACACGAGTTTTTAGAAAATGTGTTTTATTTCATAAATGGAATCAACAAAGTATGCACATTCTACATCATAACGAATTTCTATAGTTTGCGCATTCGTCCGGAAATAAGAAAAGCTTACTTCCCTCGTTTTTTAAAATCACAGCTTCTAGAAGGTTTACATGATTTCTTAAAAAACACGAGTTTTTAGAAAATGTGTTTTATTTCATAAATGGAATCAACAAAGTATGCATATTCTACGTCCTAACGACTTTCTATAGTTTGCGCATGCGTCCGGAAATAAGAAAAGCTTACTTCCCCCGTTTTTTAAAATGACAGCTTCTAGAAGGTTTACATGATTTCTTAAAAAACACGAGTTTTTAGAAACTGTGTTTTGTTTCATAAATGGAATCAACAAAGTATGCATATTCTACGTCATAACGACTTTCTATAGTTTGCGCATGCGTCCGGAAATAACAAAAGCTTACTTCCACTGTTTTTTAAAATCACAGCTTCTAGAAGGTTTACGTGATTTCGTAAAAAACACGAGTTTTTAGAAAATGTGTTTTGTTTCATAAATGGAATCTACAAAGTATGCACATTCTACGTCATAATGACTTTCTATAGTTTGCGCATTCGTCCGGAAATAAGAAAAGCTTACTTCCCCCGTTTTTTAAAATCACAGCTTCTAGAAGGTTTACATGATTTGTTAAAAAACACGAGTTTTTAGAAACTGTGTTTTATTTCATAAATGGAATCAACAAAGTATGCACATTCTACGTCATAACGACTTTCTATAGTTTGCGTATGCGTCCGGAAATAAGAAAAGCTTACTTCCCCCGTTTTTTAAAATCACAGCTTCTAGAAGGTTTACATGATTTCTCAAAAAACACGAGTTTTTAGAAAATGTGTTTTATTTCATAAATGGAATCAACAAAGTATGCACATTCTACGTCATAACGACTTTCTATAGTTTGCGCATGCGTCCGGAAATAAGAAAAGCTTACTTCAACAGTTTTTTAAAATCACAGCATCTAGAAGGTTTACATGATTTCTTAAAAAACACGAGTTTTTAGAAAATGTGTTTTATTTCATAAATGGAATCTACAAAGTATGCACATTCTACGTCATAACGACTTTCTATAGTTTGCGTATGCGTCCGGAAATAAGAAAAGCTTACTTCCACC
The DNA here is from genome assembly GCA_027924585.1 of Larix kaempferi. Taxonomy (NCBI): domain Eukaryota; kingdom Viridiplantae; phylum Streptophyta; class Pinopsida; order Pinales; family Pinaceae; genus Larix; species Larix kaempferi. The sequence continues at coordinate 767,535 of BSBM01001572.1, forward strand.
GTTTTTTAAAATCACAGCTTCTAGAAGGTTTACATGATTTCGTAAAAAACACGAGTTTTTAGAAAATGTGTTTTATTTCATAAATGGAATCTACAAAGTATGCACATTCTACGTCATAACGAATTTCTATAGTTTGCGCATGCGTACGGAAATAAGAAAAGCTTACTTCCCCCGTTTTTTAAAATCACAGCTTCTAGAAGGTTTACATGATTTCTTAAAAAACACGAGTTTTTAGAAAATGTGTTTTATTTCATAAATGGAATCAACAAAGTATGCACATTCTACGTCATAAAGACTTTCTATAGTTTGTGCATGCGTCCGGAAGTAAGAAAAGCTTACTTCCCCAGTTTTTTAAAATCACAGCTTCTAGAAGGTTTACATGATTTCTTAAAAAACATGAGTTTTTAGAAACTGTGTTTTATTTCATAAATGGAATCAACAAAGTATGCACATTCTACGTCAGAACGACTTTCTATAGTTTCCGCATGCCTCCGGAAATAAGAAAAGCTTACTTCCCCCGTTTTTTAAAATCACAGCTTCTAGAAGGTTTACATGATTTCTTAAAAAACACGAGTTTTTAGAAACTGTGTTTTATTTCATAAATCGAATCAACAAAGTATCCACATTCTACGTCATAACGACTTTCTATAGTTTGCGCATGCATTCGGAAATAAGAAAAGCTTACTTCCACTATTTTTTAAAATCACAGCTTCTAGAAGGTTTACATGATTTCGTAAAAAACACGAGTTTTTAGAAAATGTGTTTTATTTCATAAATGGAATCTACAAAGTATGCACATTCTACGTCATAACGACTTTCTATAGTTTGCGCATGCGTCCAGAAATAAGAAAAACTTACTTCCCCCGTTTTTTAAAATCACAGCTTCTAGAAGGTTTACATGATTTGTTAAAAAACACGAGTTTTTAGAAACTGTGTTTTATTTCATAAATGGAATCAACAAAGTATGCACATTCTACGTCATAACGACTTTCTATAGTTTGCGCATGCGTCCGGAAATAAGAAAAGCTTAATTCCACCGTTTTTTAAAATCACAGCTTCTAGAAGGTTTACATGATTTCTTAAAAAACACGAGTTTTTAGAAAATTTGTTTTATTTCATAAATGGAATCAACAAAGTACGCACATTCTACGTCATAACGACTTTATATAGTTTGCGTATGTGTCCGGAAATAAGAAAAGCTTACTTCCCCCGTTTTTTAAAATCACAGCTTCTAGAAGGTTTACATGATTTCTTAAAAAACATGAGTTTTTAGAAAATGTGTTTTATTTCATAAATGGAATCAACAAAGTATGCACATTCTACGTCATAACGAATTTCTATAGTTTGCGCATGCGTCCGGAAATAAGAAAAGCTTACTTCCACTGTTTTTTAAAATCACAGCTTCTTGAAGGTTTACATGATTTCGTGAAAAACACGAGTTTTTAGAAAATGTGTTTTATTTCATAAATGGAATCAACAAAGTATGCACATTCTACGTCATAACGACTTTCTATAGTTTGCGCATGCATCTAGAAATAAGAAAAGCTTACTTCCACTGTTTTTTAAAATCACAGCTTCTAGAAGGTTTACATGATTTCGTAAAAAACATGAGTTTTTAGAAAATGTGTTTTATTTCATAAATGGAATCTACAAAGTATGCACATTCTACGTCATAACGACATTCTATAGTTTGCGCATGCGTCTGAAAATACGAAAAGCTTACTTCCCCCGTTTTTTAAAATCACAGCTTCTAGAAGGTTTACATGATTTCTTAAAAAACACGAGTTTTTAGAAAATGTATTTTATTTCATAAATGGAATCAACAAAGTATGCACATTCTACGTCATAACGACTTTCTATAGTTTGCGCATGCGTTTGGAAATAAGAAAAGCTTACTTCCCCCGTTTTTTAAAATCACAGCTTCTAGAAGGTTTACATGATTTCTTAAAAAACACGAGTTTTTAGAAAATTTGTTTTATTTCATAAATGGAATCAACAAAGTATGCACATTCTATGTCTTAACGACTTTCTATAGTTTGCGCATTCGTCCGGAAATAAGAAAAGCTTACTTCCACCGTTTTTTAAAATCACAGCTTCTAGAAGGTTTACATGATTTCGTAAAAAACACAAGTTTTTGGAAAATGTGTTTTATTTCAAAAATGGAATCTACAAAGTATGCACATTCTACGTCATAACGACTTTATATAGTTTGCGCATGCGTCAGGAAATAAGAAAATCTTACTTCCCCCGTTTTTTAAAATCACAGCTTCTAGAAGGTTTACATGATTTCTTAAAAAACATGAGTTTTTAGAAAATGTGTTTTATTTCATAAATGGAATCAACAAAGTATGCACATTCTACGTCATAACGACTTTCTATAGTTTGCGCATGCGTCTGGAAATAAGAAAAGGCTTACTTCCACCGTTTTTTAAAATCACAGCATCTAGAAGGTTTACATGATTTCTTAAAAAACACGAGTTTTTAGAAACTGTGTTTTATTTCATAACTGGAATCAACAAAGTATGCACATTCTACGTCATAACGACTTTCTATAGTTTGCGCATGCGTCCGGAAATAAGAAAAGCTTACTTCCACGGTTTTTTAAAATCATAGCTTCTAGAAGATTTACATGATTTCGTAAAAAACACAAGCTTTTAGAAAATGTGTTTTATTTCAAAAATGGAATCCACAAAGTATGCACATTCTACGTCATAACGACTTTATATAGTTTGCGCATACGTCCGGAAATAATAAAAGCTTACTTCCCCCGTTTTTTAAAATCACAGCTTCCAGAAGGTTTACATGATTTCTCAAAAAACACGAGTTTTTAGAAAATGTGTTTTATTTCATAAATGGAATCAACAAAGTATGCACATTCTACGTCATAACGACTTTCTATAGTTTCCGCATGCGTCCGGAAATAAGAAAAGCTTACTTCCACTGTTTTTTTAAATCACAGCTTCTAGAAGGTTTACATGATTTCGTAAAAAACACGAGTTTTTAGAAAATGTGTTTTATTTCATAAATGGAATCTACAAAGTATGCACATTCTACGTCATAACGACTTTCTAAAGTTTGCGCATGCGTCCGGAAATAAGAAAAGCTTACTTCCCCCGTTTTTTAAAATCACATCTTCTAGAAGGTTTACATGATTTCTTAAAAAACACGAGTTTTTAGGAATTGTGTTTTATTTCATAAATGGAATCAACAAAGTATGCACATTCTACCTCCTAACGACTTTCTATAGTTTGCGCATGCGTTTGGAAATAAGAAAAGCTTACTTCCGCCGTTTTTTAAAATCACAGCTTCTAGAAGGTTTACATGATTTGTTAAAAAACACGAGTTTTTAGAAACTGTGTTTTATTTCATAAATGGATTCAACAAAGTATGCACATTCTACGTCATAACGACTTTCTATAGTTTGCGTATGCGTCCGGAAATAAGAAAAGCTTACTTCCCCCGTTTTTTAAAATCACAGCTTCTAGAAGGTTTACATGATTTCTCAAAAAACACGAGTTTTTAGAAAATGTGTTTTATTTCATAAATGGAATCTACAAAGTATGTACATTCTACGTCATAATGACTTTATATAGTTTGCGCTTGCGTCCGGAAATAAGAAAAGCTTACTTCCCCCGTTTTTTAAAATCACAGCTTCTAGAAGGTTTACATGATTTCTCAAAAAACACGAGTTTTTAGAAAATGTGTTTTATTTCATAAATGGAATCAACAAAGTATGCACATTCTATGTCATAACGACTTTCTATAGTTTGCGCATGCGTTTGGAAATAAGAGAAGCTTACTTCCCCCGTTTTTTAAAATCACAGCTTCTAGAAGGTTTACATGATTTGTTAAAAAACACGAGTTTTTAGAAAATGTGTTTTATTTCATAAATTGAATCAACAAAGTATGCACATTCTACGTCATAACGAATTTATATAGTTTGCGCATGCGTCCGGAAATAAGAAAAGCTTACTTCCACCGTTTTTTTAAATCACAGCTTCTAGAAGGTTTACATGATTTCGTAAAAAACACGAGGTTTTAGAAAATGTGTTTTATTTCATAAATGGAATCAACAAAGTATGCACATTCTACGTCATAACGACTTTCTATAGTTTGCACATGCGTCTGGAAATAAGAAAAGCTTACTTCCACCGTTTTTTAAAGTCACAGCTTCTAGAAGGTTTACACGATTTCTTAAAAAACACGAGTTTTTAGAAAATGTGTTTTATTTCATAAATGGAATCAACAAAGTATGCACATTCTACATCATAACGACTTTCTATAGTTTGCGCATTCGTACGGAAATAAGAAAAGCTTACTTCCCTCGTTTTTTAAAATCACAGCTTCTAGAAGGTTTACATGATTTCTTAAAAAACACGAGTTTTTAGGAATTGTGTTTTATTTCATAAATGGAATCAACAAAGTATGCACATTCTACGTCCTAACGACTTTCTATAGTTTGCGCATGCGTCCGGAAATAAGAAAAGCTTACTTCCGCCGTTTTTTAAAATCACAGCTTCTAGAAGGTTTACATGATTTCGTAAAAAACACGAGTTTTTAGAAAATGTGTTTTATTTCATAAATGGAATCTACAAAGTATGCACATTCTACGTCATAACGACTTTCTATAGTTTGCGCATGCGTCCGGAAATAAGAAAAGCTTACTTCCCCCGTTTTTTAAAATCACAGCTTCTAGAAGGTTTACATGATTTGTTAAAAAACACGAGTTTTTGAAATTGTCTTTTATTTCATAAATGGAATCAACAAAGTATGCACATTCTACGTCATAACGACTTTCTATAGTTTGCGCATGCGTCCGGAAATAAGAAAAGCTTACTTCCACCGTTTTTTAAAATCACAGCTTCTAGAAGGTTTACACGATTTCTTAAAAAACACGAGTTTTTAGAAAACATGTTTTCTTTCATAAATGGAATCAACAAAGTATGCACATTCTACATCATAACGACTTTTTATAGTTTGCACATTCGTCCGGAAATAAGAAAAGCTTACTTCCCCCGTTTTTTAAAATCACAGCTTCTAGAAGGTTTACATGATTTCGTAAAAAACACGACTTTTTAGAAAATGTGTTTTATTTCATAAATGGAATCTACAAAGTATGCACATTCTACGTCATAACGACTTTATATAGTTTGCGTATGCGTCCGGAAATAAGAAAAGCTTACTTCCCCCGTTTTTTAAAATCACAGCTTGTAGAAGGTTTACATGATTTCTCAAAAAACACGAGTTTTTAGAAAATGTGTTTTATTTCATAAATGGAATCAACAAAGTATGCACATTCTACGTCATAACGACTTTCTATAGTTTGCGCATGCGTCCGGAAATAAGAAAAGCTTGCTTCCACCATTTTTTAAATTCACAGCTTCTAGAAGATTTACATGATTTCTTAAAAGACACGAGTTTTTAGAAAATGTATTTTATTTCATAAAAGGAATCAACAAAGTATGCACATTCTACGTCATAACGACTTTCTATAATTTGCGCATGCGTTTGGAAAAAAGAAAAGCTTACTTCCCCCGTTTTTTAAAATCACAGCTTCTAGAAGGTTTACATGATTTCTTAAAAAACACGAGTTTTTAGAAACTGTGTTTTATTTCATAAATGGAATCAACAAAGTATGCACATTCTACGTCATAACGACTTTCTATAGCTTGCGCAAGCGTCTGGAAATAAGAAAAGCTTACTTCCCCCGTTTTTTAAAATCACAACTTCTAGAAGGTTTACAGGATTTCTTAAAAAACACGAGTTTTTAGAAAATGTGTTTTATTTCATAAATGGAATCAACAAAGTATGCACATTCTATGTCATAACGACTTTCTATAGTTTGCGCATGCGTCCGGAAATAAGAAAAGCTTACTTCCACCGTTTTTTAAAATCACAGCCTCTAGAAGGTTTACATGATTTCTTAAAAAACATGAGTTTTTAGAAAATGTGTTTTATTTCATAAATGGAATCAACAAAGTATGCACATTCTATGTCATAACAACTTTCTATAGTTTGCGCATTCGTCCGGAAATAAGAAAAGCTTACTTCCACCGTTTTTTAAAATCACAGCTTCTGGAAGGTTTACATGATTTCTTAAAAAACACGAGTTTTTAGAAAATGTGTTTTATTTCATAAATGGAATCTACAAAGTATGCACATTCTACGTCATAACGACTTTATATAGTTTGCGCATGCGTCAGGAAATAAGAAAATCTTACTTCCCCCGTTTTTTAAAATCACAGCTTCTAGAAGGTTTACATGATTTCTTAAAAAACATGAGTTTTTAGAAAATGTGTTTTATTTCATAAATGGAATCAACAAAGTATGCACATTCTACGTCATAACGACTTTCTATAGTTTGCGCATGCGTCTGGAAATAAGAAAACGCTTACTTCCATCGTTTTTTAAAATCACAGCTTCTAGAAGGTTTACATGATTTCTTAAAAAACACGAGTTTTTAGAAACTGTGTTTTATTTCATAACTGGAATCAACAAAGTATGCACATTCTACGTCATAACGACTTTCTATAGTTTGCGCATGCGTCCGGAAATAAGAAAAGCTTACTTCCACGGTTTTTTAAAATCATAGCTTCTAGAAGATTTACATGATTTCGTAAAAAACACAAGCTTTTAGAAAATGTGTTTTATTTCAAAAATGGAATCCACAAAGTATGCACATTCTACGTCATAACGACTTTATATAGTTTGCGCATACGTCCGGAAATAATAAAAGCTTACTTCCCCCGTTTTTTAAAATCACAGCTTCTAGAAGGTTTACATGATTTCTCAAAAAACACGAGTTTTTAGAAAATGTGTTTTATTTCATAAATGGAATCAACAAAGTATGCACATTCTACGTCATAACGACTTTCTATAGTTTCCGCATGCGTCCGGAAATAAGAAAAGCTTACTTCCACTGTTTTTTTAAATCACAGCTTCTAGAAGGTTTACATGATTTCGTAAAAAACACGAGTTTTTAGAAAATGTGTTTTATTTCATAAATGGAATCTACAAAGTATGCACATTCTACGTCATAACGACTTTCTAAAGTTTGCGCATGCGTCCGGAAATAAGAAAAGCTTACTTCCCCCGTTTTTTAAAATCACAGCTTCTAGAAGGTTTACATGATTTCTTAAAAAACACGAGTTTTTAGAAAATGTGTTTTATTTCATAAATGGAATCAACAAAGTATGCACATTCTACCTCATAACGATTTTCTATAATTTGCGCATGCGTTTGGAAATAAGAAAAGCTTACTTCCCCCGTTTTTTAAAATCACAGCTTCTAGAAGGTTTACATGATTTGTTAAAAAACACGAGTTTTTAGAAACTGTGTTTTATTTCATAAATGGATTCAACAAAGTATGCACATTCTACGTCATAACGACTTTCTATAGTTTGTGCATGCGTCCGGAAATAATAAAACCTTACTTCCACCGTTTTTTAAAATCACAGCTTCTAGAAGGTTTACACGATTTCTTAAAAAACACGAGTTTTTAGAAAATGTGTTTTATTTCATAAATGGAATCAACAAAGTATGCACATTCTACGCAATAACGACTTTCTATAGTTTACGCATGCGTCTGGAAATAAGAAAAGCTTACTTCCACAGTTTTTTAAAATCACAGCTTCTAGAAGGTTTACATGATTTCGTAAAAAACACGAATTTTAGAAAATGTGTTTTATTTCATAAATGGAATCTACAAAGTATGCACATTCTAAGACATAACGAATTTCTATAGTTTGCGCATGCGTCCGGAAATAAGAAAAGCTTACTTCCCCCGTTTTTTAAAATCACATCTTCTAGAAGGTTTACATGATTTCTTAAAAAACACGAGTTTTTAGAAAATGTGTTTTATTTCATAAATGGAATCAACAAAGTATGCACATTCTATGTCATAAAGATTTTCTATAGTTTGCGCATGCGTTTGGAAATAAGAAAAGCTTACTTCCCCCGTTTTTTAAAATCACAGCTTCTAGAAGGTTTACATGATTTCTTAAAAAACACGAGTTTTTAGAAAATGTGTTTCATTTCATAAATGGAATCAACAAAGTATGCACATTCTACTTCATAACGACTTTCTATAGTTTGCGCATGCATTTCGAAATAAGAAAAGCTTACTTCCCCCGTTTTTTAAAATCACAGCTTCTAGAAGGTTTACATGATTTCTTAAAAAACACGAGTTTTTAGAAAATGTGTTTTATTTCATAAATGGAATCAACAAAATATGCACATTCTACGTCATAACGACTTTCTATAGTTTGCGCATGCGTCCGGAAATAAGAAAAGCTTACTTCCCCCGTTTTTTAAAATCACAGCTTCTAGAAGGTTTACATGATTTCTTAAAAAACACGAGTTTTTAGAAACTGTGTTTTCTTTCATAAATGGAATCAACAAAGTATGCACATTCTACGTCATAACGACTTTCTATAGTTTGCGAATGCGTCCGGAAATAATAAAAGCTTACTTCCCCCGTTTTTTAAAATCACAGCTTCTAGAAGGTTTACATGATTTCTCAAAAAACACGAGTTTTTAGAAAATGTGTTTTATTTCATAAATGGAATCAACAAAGTATGCACATTCTACGTCATAACGACTTTCTATAGTTTCCGCATGCGTCCGGAAATAAGAAAAGCTTACTTCCACTGTTTTTTAAAATCACAGCTTCTAGAAGGTTTACATGATTTCGTAAAAAACACGAGTTTTTAGAAAATGTGTTTTATTTCATAAATGGAATCTACAAAGTATGCACATTCTACGTCATAACGACTTTCTAAAGTTTGCGCATGCGTCCGGAAATAAGAAAAGCTTACTTCCCCCGTTTTTTAAAATCACAGCTTCTAGAAGGTTTACATGATTTCTTAAAAAACACGAGTTTTTAGAAAATGTGTTTTATTTCATAAATGGAATCAACAAAGTATGCACATTCTACCTCATAACGACTTTCTATAATTTGCGCATGCGTTTGGAAATAAGAAAAGCTTACTTCCCCCGTTTTTTAAAATCACAGCTTCTAGAAGGTTTACATGATTTGTTAAAAAACACGAGTTTTTAGAAACTGTGTTTTATTTCATAAATGGAATCAACAAAGTATGCACATTCTACGTCATAACGACTTTCTATAGTTTGTGCATGCGTCCGGAAATAAGAAAAGCTTACTTCCACCGTTTTTTAAAATCACAGCTTCTAGAAGGTTTACACGATTTCTTAAAAAACACGAGTTTTTAGAAAATGTGTTTTATTTCATAAATGGAATCAACAAAGTATGCACATTCTACGTCATAACGACTTTCTATAGTTTGCGCATGCGTCTGGAAATAAGAAAAGCTTACTTCCACAGTGTTTTAAAATCACAGCTTCTAGAAGGTTTACATGATTTCGTAAAAAACACAAATTTTAGAAAATGTGTTTTATTTCATAAATGGAATCTACAAAGTATGCACATTCTAAGACATAACGAATTTCTATAGTTTGCGCATGCGTCCGGAAATAAGAAAAGCTTACTTCCCCCGTTTTTTAAAATCACAGCTTCTAGAAGGTTTACATGATTTCTTAAAAAACACGAGTTTTTAGAAACTGTGTTTTATTTCATAAATGGAATCAACAAAGTATGCACATTCTACGTCATAACGACTTTCAATAGTTTGCGCATGCGTCCGGAAATAAGAAAAGCTTACTTCCACGGTTTTTTAAAATCATAGCTTCTAGAAGATTTACATGATTTCGTAAAAAACACAAGTTTTTAGAAAATGTGTTTTATTTAAAAAATGGAATCCACAAAGTATGCACATTCTACGTCATAACGACTTTATATAGTTTGCGCATACGTCCGGAAATAATAAAAGCTTACTTCCCCCGTTTTTTAAAATCACAGCTTCTAGAAGGTTTACATGATTTCTCAAAAAACACGAGTTTTTTGAAAATGTGTTTTATTTCATAAATGGAATAAACAAAGTATGCACATTCTACGTCATAACGACTTTCTATAGTTTCCGCATGCGTCCGGAAATAAGAAAAGCTTACTTCCACTGTTTTTTAAAATCACAGCTTCTAGAAGGTTTACATGATTTCGTAAAAAACACGAGTTTTTAGAAAATGTGTTTTATTTCATAAATGGAATCTACAAAGTATGCACATTCTACGTCATAACGACTTTCTAAAGTTTGCGCATGCGTCCGGAAATAAGAAAAGCTTACTTCCCCCGTTTTTTAAAATCACAGCTTCTAGAAGGTTTACATGATTTCTTAAAAAACACGAGTTTTTAGAAAATGTGTTTTATTTCATAAATGGAATCAACAAAGTATGCACATTCTACCTCATAACGACTTTCTGTAATTTGCGCATGCTTTTGGAAATAAGAAAAGCTTACTTCCCCCGTTTTTTAAAATCACAGCTTCTAGAAGGTTTACATGATTTCTTAAAAAACACGAGTTTTTAGAAACAGTGTTTTATTTCATAAATGGAATCAACAAAGTATGCACATTCTACGTCATAACGACTTTCTATAGCTTGCGCATGCGTCCGGAAATAAGAAAAGCTTACTTCCCCCGTTTTTTAAAATCACAACTTCTAGAAGGTTTACAGGATTTCTTAAAAAACACGAGTTTTTAGAAAATGTTTTTTATTTCATAAATGGAATCAACAAAGTATGCACATTCTACGTCATAACGACTTTCTATAGTTTGCGCATGCGTCCGGAAATAAGAAAAGCTTACTTCCACCGTTTTTTAAAAGCACAGCTTCTAGAAGGTTTACATGATTTCTTAAAAAACACGAGTTTTTAGAAAATGTGTTTTATTTCATAAATGGAATCAACAAAGTATGCACATTCTATGTCATAACGACTTTCTATAGTTTGCGCATTCGTCCGGAAATAAGAAAAGCTTACTTCCACCGTTTTTTAAAATCACAGCTTCTGGAAGGTTTACATGATTTCTTAAAAAACACGAGTTTTTAGAAAATGTGTTTTATTTCATAAATGGAATCTAAAAAGTATGCAAATTCTACGTCATAACGACTTTATATAGTTTGCGCACGCGTCCGGAAATAAGAAAAGCTTACCTCCCCCGTTTTTTAAAATCACAGCTTCTAGAAGGTTTACATGATTTCTTAAAAAACATGAGTTTTTAGAAACTGTGTTTTCTTTCATAAATTGAATCAACAAAGTATGCACATTCTACGTCATAACGACTTTCTATAGTTTGCGCATGCGTCCGGAAATACGAAAAGCTTACTTCCCCCGTTTTTTAAAATCACAAATTCTAGAAGGTTTACAGGATTTCTTAAAAAACACGAGTTTTTAGAAAATGTGTTTTATTTCATAAATGGAATCAACAAAGTATGCACATTCTACGTCATAACGACTTTCTATAGTTTGTGCATGCGTCCGGAAATAAGAAAAGCTTACTTCCACCGTTTTTTAAAATCACAGTTTCTAGAAGGTTTACACGATTTCTTAAAAAACACGAGTTTTTAGAAAATGTGTTTTATTTCATAAATGGAATCAACAAAGTATGCACATTCTACGTCATAACGACTTTCTATAGTTTGCGCATTCGTCCGGAAATAAGAAAAGCTTACTTCCACCGTTTTTTAAAATCACAGCTTCTAGAAGGTTTACATGATTTCTTAAAAAACACGAGTTTTTAGAAAATGTGTTTTATTTCATAAATGGAATCTACAAAGTATGCACATTCTACGTCATAACGACTTTATATAGTTTGCGCATGCGTCAGGAAATAAGAAAATCTTACTTCCCCCGTTTTTTAAAATCACAGCTTCTAGAAGGTTTACATGATTTCTTAAAAAACATGAGTTTTTAGAAAATGTGTTTTATTTCATAAATGGAATCAACAAAGTATGCACATTCTACGTCATAACGAATTTCTATAGTTTGCGCATGCGTCCGGAAATAAGAAAAGGCTTACTTCCACCGTTTTTTAAAATCACAGCTTCTAGAAGGTCTACATGATTTCTTAAAAAACACGAGTTTTTAGAAAATGTGTTTTATTTCATAAATGGAATCAACAAAGTATGCACATTCTACGTCATAACGACTTTCTATAGTTTGCGCATTCGTCCGGAAATAAGAAAAGCTTACTTCCACCGTTTTTTAAAATCACATCTTCTAGAAGGTTTACACGATTTCTTAAAAAACACGAGTTTTTAGAAAATGTGTTTTATTTCATAAATGGAATCAACAAAGTATGCACATTCTACATCATAACGACTTTCTATAGTTTCGCATTCGTTCGGAAATAAGAAAAGCTTACTTCCACTGTTTTTTAAAATCACAGCTTCTAGAAGGTTTACATGATTTCCTAAAAAACACGAGTTTTTAGAAAATGTGTTTTATTTCATAAATGGAATCTACAAAGTATGCACATTCTACTTCATAAGAACTTTCTATAGTTTGGGCATGCGTCCAGAAATAAGAAAAGCTTACTTCCCCCGTTTTTTAAAATCACAGCTTCTAGAAGGTTTACATGATTTCTTAAAAAACACGAGTTTTTAGAAAATGTGTTTTATTTCATAAATGGAATCAACAAAGTATGCACATTCTACGTCATAACGACTTTCTATAGTTTGCGCAAGCGTCCGGAAATAAGAAAAGCTTACTTCCGCTGTTTTTAAAAATCACAGCTTCTAGAAGGTTTACATGATTTCGTAAAAAACATGAGTTTTTAGAAAATGTGTTTTATTTCATAAATGGAATCTACAAAGTATGCACATTCTACGTCATAACGACTTTGTATAGTTTGCGCATGCGTCCGGAAATAAGAAAAGCTTGCTTCCCCCGTTTTTTAAAATCACAGCTTCTAGAAGGTTTACATGATTTCTCAAAAAACACGAGTTTTTAGAAAATGTGTTTTATTTCATAAATGGAATCAACAAAGTATGCACATTCCAAGTCATAACGACTTTCTATAGTTTGCGCATTCGTCCGGAAATAAGAAAAGCTTGCTTCCACCGTTTTTTAAAATCAAAGCTTCTAGAAGGTTTGCATGATTTCGTAAAAAACACGAGTTTTTAGAAAATGTGTTTTATTTCATAAATGGAATCTACAAAGTATGCACATTCTACGTCATAACGACTCTCTATAATTTGCGCATGCGTTTGGAAATAAGAAAAGCTTACTTCCCCCGTTTTTGAAAATCACAGCTTCTAGAAAGTTTACACGATTTCTTAAAAAACACGAGTTTTTAGAAAATGTGTTTTATTTCATAAATGGAATCAACAAAGTATGCACATTCTACATCATAACGACTTTCTATAGTTTGCGCATTCGTCCGGAAATAAGAAAAGCTTACTTCCACCGTTTTTTAAAATCACAGCTTCTAGAAGGTTTACACGATTTCTTAAAAAACACGAGTTTTTAGAAAATGTGTTTTATTTCATAAATGGAATCAACAAAGAATGCAAATTCTACATCATAACGACTTTCTATAGTTTCGCATTCGTTCGGAAATAAGAAAAGCTTACTTCCACTGTTTTTTAAAATCACAGCTTCTAGAAGGTTTACATGATTTCCTAAAAAACACGAGTTTTTAGAAAATGTGTTTTATTTCATAAATGGAATCTACAAAGTATGCACATTCTACGTCATAAGGACTTTCTATAGTTTGCGCATGCGTCCAGAAATAAGAAAAGCTTACTTCCCCCGTTTTTTAAAATCACAGCTTCTAGAAGGTTTACATGATTTGTTAAAAAACACGAGTTTTTAGAAAATGTGTTTTATTTCATAAATGGAATCAACAAAGTATGCAAATTCTACGTCATAACGACTTTCTATATTTTGTACATGCGTCCGGAAATAAGAAAAGCTTACTTCCACCGTTTTTTAAATCACAGCTTCTAGAAGGTTTACACGATTTCTTAAAAAACACGAGTTTTTAGAAAATGTGTTTTATTTCATAAATGGAATCTACAAAGTATGCACATTCTACGTCATAATGACTTTATATAGTTTGCGCATGCGTCCGGAAATAAGAAAAGCTTACTTCCACCGTTTTTTAAATCACAGCTTCTAGAAGGTTTACACGATTTCTTAAAAAACACGAGTTTTTAGAAAATGTGTTTTATTTCATAAATGGAATCTACAAAGTATGCACATTCTACGTCATAATGACTTTATATAGTTTGCGCATGCGTCCGGAAATAAGAAAAGCTTACTTCCACCGTTTTTTAAAATCACAGCTTCTAGAAGGTTTACATGATTTCTTAAAAAACACGAGTTTTTAGAAAATGTGTTTTATTTCATAAATGGAATCAACAAAGTATGCACATTCTACGTCATAACGACTTTCTATAGTTTGCGCATGCGTTCGGAAATAAGAAAAGCTTACTTCCACTGTTTTTTAAAATCACAGCTTCTAGAAGGTTTACATGCTTTCGTAAAAAACACGAGTTTTTAGAAAATGTGTTTTATTTCATAAATGGAATCTAAAAAGTATGCACATTCTACGTCATAACGACTTTCTATAGTTTGCGCATGTGTCCGGAAATAAGAAAAGCTTAATTCCCCCGTTTTTTAAAATCACAGCTTCTAGAAGGTTTACATGATTTCTTAAAAAACACGAGTTTTTAGAAACTGTGTTTTATTTAATAAATGGAATCAACAAAGTATGCACATTCTACGTCATAACGACTTTCTATAGTTTGCGCATGCGTCCGGAAATAAGAAAAGCTTACTTCCACCGTTTTTTAAAATCACAGCTTCTAGAAGGTTTACATGATTTCTTAAAAAACACGAGTTTTTAGAAACTGTGTTTTATTTCATAAATGGAATCAATAAAGTATGCACATTCTACGTCATAACGACTTTCTATAGTTTGCGCATGCGTCCTGAAATAAGAAAAGCTTACTTCCACGGTTTTTTAAAATCACAGCTTCTAGAAGGTTTACATGATTTCGTAAAAAACACCAGTTTTTAAAAAATGTGTTTTATTTCAAAAATGGAATCTACAAAGTATGCACATTCTACGTCATAACGACTTTATATACTTTGCGCATACGTCCGGAAATAATAAAAGCTTACTTCCCCCATTTTTTAAAATCACAGCTTCTAGAAGGTTTACATGATTTCTCAAAAAACACGAGTTTTTAGAAAATGTGTTTTATTTCATAAATGGAATCAACAAAGTATGCACATTCTACGTCATAACGACATTCTATAGTTTGCGCATGCGTCCGGAAATAAGAAAAGCTTACTTCCACCGTCTTTTAAAGTCACAGTTTCTAGAAGGTTTACACGATTTCTTAAAAAACACGAGTTTTTAGAAAATGTGTTTTATGTCATAAATGGAATCAAAAAAGTATGCACATTCTACATCATAACGACTTTCTATAGTTTGCGCATTCGTACGGAAATAAGAAAAGCTTACTTCCCTCGTTTTTTAAAATCACAGCTTCTAGAAGGTTTACATGATTTCTTAAAAAACCCGAGTTTTTAGAAACTGTGTTTTATTTCATAAATGGAATCAACAAAGTCTGCACATTCCACCTCATAACGACTTTCTATAATTTGCGCATGCGTTTGGAAATAAGACAAGCTTACTTCCCCCGTTTTTTAAAATCACAGCTTCTAGAAGGTTTACATGATTTGTTAAAAAACAGGAGTTTTTAGAAAATGTGTTTTATTTCATAAATGGAATCAACAAAGTATGCACATTCTACATCATAACGACTTTCTATAGTTTGCGCATTCGTACGGAAATAAGAAAAGCTTACTTCCACCGTTTTTTAAAATCACAGCTTCTAGAAGGTTTACACGATTTCTTAAAAAACACGAGTTTTTAGAAAATGTGTTTTATTTCATAAATGGAATCAACAAAGTATGCACATTCTATGTCATAAATACTTTCTATAGTTTGCGCATGCGTTTGGAAATAAGAAATGCTTACTTCCCCTGTTTTTTAAAATCACAGCTTCTAGAAGGTTTACATGATTTCTTAAAAAACACGAGTTTTTAGAAACTGTGTTTTATTTCATAAATGGAATCAACAAAGTATGCACATTCTACGTCATAACGACTTTCTATAGTTTGCGCATGCGTCAGGAAATAAGAAAAGCTTACTTCCCCCGTTTTTTAAAATCACAGCTTCTAGAAGGTTTACATGATTTCTTAAAAAACACGAGTTTTTAGAAACTGTGTTTTATTTCATAAATGGAATCAACAAAGTATTCACATTCTACGTCATAACGACTTTCTATAGTTTGCGCATGCGTCCGGGAATAATAAAAGCTTACTTCCACTGTTTTTTTAATTCACAGCTTCTAGAAGGTTTACATGATTTCTTAAAAAACACGAGTTTTCAGAAACTGTGTTTTATATCATAAATTGAATCAAGAAAGTATGCACATTCTACGTCATAACGACTTTCTATAGTTTGCGCATGCGTCCGGAAATAAGAAAAGCTTACTTCCACGGTTTTTTAAAATCACAGCTTCTAGAAGGTTTACATGATTTCGTAAAAAACACCAGTTTTTAGAAAATGTGTTTGATTTCAAAAATGGAATCTACAAAGTATGCACATTCTACGTCATAACAACTTTATATACTTTACGCATACGTCCTGAAATAATAAAAGCTTACTTCCCCAGTTTTTTAAAATCACAGCTTCTAGAAGGTTTACATGATTTCCCAAAAAATACGAGTTTTTAGAAAATGTGTTTTATTTCATAAATGGAATCAACAAAGTATGCACATTCTACGTCATAACGACTTTCTATAGTTTGCGCATGCGTCCGGAAATAAGAAAAACTTACTTCCACCGTTTTTTAAAGTCACAGCTTCTAGAAGGTTTACACGATTTCTTAAAAAACACGAGTTTTTAGAAAATGTGTTTTATGTCATAAATGGAATCAACAAAGTATGCACATTCTACATCATAACGAATTTCTATAGTTTGCGCATTCGTACGGAAATAAGAAAAGCTTACTTCCCTCATTTTTTAAAATCACAGCTTCTAGAAGGTTTACATGATTTCTTAAAAAACACGAGTTTTTAGAAACTGTGTTTTATTTCATAAATGGAATCAACAAAGTATGCACATTCTACGTCCTAACGACTTTCTATAGTTTGCGCATGCGTCCGAAAATAAGAAAAGCTTGCTTCCACCATTTTTTAAAATCACAGCTTCTAGAAGGTTTACATGATTTCTTAAAAAACACGAGTTTTTAGAAAATGTGTTTATTTCATAAATGGAATCAACAAAGTATGCACATTCTACATCATAACGACTTTCTATAGTTTGCACATTCATCCGGAAATAAGAAAAGCTTACCTCCCTCGTTTTTTAAAATCACAGCTTCTAGAAGGTTTACATGATTTCTCAAAAAACACGAGTTTTTAGAAAATGTGTTTTATTTCATAAATGGAATCAACAAAGTATGCACATTCTACGTCATAACGACTTTCTATAGTTTGCACATTCATCCGGAAATAAGAAAAGCTTACCTCCCTTGTTTTTTAAAATCACAGCTTCTAGAAGGTTTACATGATTTCTCAAAAAACACGAGTTTTTAGAAAATGTGTTTTATTTCATAAATGGAATCAACAAAGTATGCACATTCTACGTCATAACGACTTTCTATAGTTTGCGCAAGCGTCCGGAAATAAGAAAAGCTTACTTCCACTGTTTTTTAAAATCACAGCTTCTAGAAGGTTTACATGATTTCGTAAAAAACACGAGTTTTTAGAAAATGTATTTTATTTCATAAATGGAATCTACAAAGTATGCACATTCTACGTCATAACGACTTTCTATAGTTTGCGCATGCGTCCGGAAATAAGAAAAGCTTACTTCCCCCGTTTTTTAAAATCACAGCTTCTAGAAGGTTTACATGATTTCTTAAAAAACACGAGTTTTTAGAAAATGTGTTTTATATTATAAATGGAATCAACAAAGTATGCACATTCTACGTCATAACGACTTTCTATAGTTTGCGCAAGCGTCCGGAAATAAGAAAAGCTTACTTCCACTGTTTTTTAAAATCACAGCTTCTAGAAGGTTTACATGATTTCGTAAAAAACACGAGTTTTTAGAAAATGTGTTTTATTTCATAAATGGAATCTACAAAGTATGCACATTCTACGTCATAACGACTTTCTATAGTTTGCGCATGCGTCTGGAAATAAGAAAAGCTTACTTCCCCCGTTTTTTAAAATCACAGCTTCTAGAAGGTTTACATGATTTCTCAAAAAACACGAGTTTTTAGAAAATGTGTTTTATTTCATAAATGGAATCAACAAAGTATGCACATTCCAAGTCATAACGACTTTCTATAGTTTGCGCATTCGTCCGGAAATAAGAAAAGCTTGCTTCCACCGTTTTTTAAAATCAACGCTTCTAGAAGGTTTGCATGATTTCGTAAAAAACACGAGTTTTTAGAAAATGTGTTTTATTTCATAAATGGAATCTACAAAGTATTCACATTCTACGTCATAACGACTTTATATAGTTTGCGTATGCGTCTGGAAATAAGAAAAGCTTACTTCCCCCGTTTTTTAAAATCACAGCTTGTAGAAGGTTTACATGATTTCTCAAAAAACATGAGTTTTTAGAAAATGTGTTTTATTTCATAAATGGAATCAACAAAGTATGCACATTCTATGTCATAACGACTTTCTATAGTTTGCGCATGCGTCCGGAAATAAGAAAAGCTTGCTTCCACCGTTTTTTAAAATCACAGCTTCTAGAAGGTTTACATGATTTCTTAAAAAACACGAGTTTTTAGAAACTGTGTTTTATTTCATAAATGGAATCAACAAAGTATGCACATTCTACGTCATAACGACTTTCTATAGCTTGCGCATGCGTCCGGAAATAAGAAAAGCTTACTTCCCCCGTTTTTTAAAATCACAACTTCTAGAAGGTTTACAGGATTTCAGAAAAAACACGAGTTTTTATAAAATGTGTTTTATTTCATAAATGGAATCAACAAAGTATGCACATTCTACGTCATAACCACTTTCTATAGTTTGCGCATGCGTCCGGAAATAAGAAAAGCTTACTTCCACCGTTTTTTAAAATCACAGCTTCTAGAAGGTTTACATGGTTACTTAAAAAACACGAGTTTTTAGAAAATGTGTTTTATTTCATAAATGGAATCAACAAAGTATGCACATTCTATGTCATAACGACTTTCTACAGTTTGCGCATTCGTCCGGAAATAAGAAAAGCTTACTTCCACCGTTTTTTAAAATCACAGCTTCTGGAAGGTTTACATGATTTCTTAAAAAACACGAGTTTTTAGAAAATGTGTTTTATTTCATAAATGGAATCTACAAAGTATGCACATTCTACGTCATAACGACTTTATATAGTTTGCGCATTCGTCAGGAAATAAGAAAATCTTATTTCCCCCGTTTTTTAAAATCACAGCTTCTAGAAGGTTTACATGATTTCTTAAAAAACATGAGTTTTTAGAAAATGTGTTTTATTTCATAAATGGAATCAACAAAGTATGCACATTCTACGTCATAAAGACTTTCTATAGTTTGCGCATGCGTTTGGAAATAAGAAAAGCTTACTTCCCCCGTTTTTTAAAATCACAGCTTCTATAAGGTTTACATGATTTGTTAAAAAACACGAGTTTTTAGAAAATGTGTTTTATTTCATAAATGGAATCAACAAGGTATGCACATTCTACGTCATAACGAATTTCTATAGTTTGCGCATGCGTCCGGAAATAAGAAAAGCTTACTTCCACTGTTTTTTAAAATCACAACTTCTTGAAGGTTTACATGATTTCGTGAAAAACACGAGTTTTTAGAAAATGTGTTTTATTTCAGAAATGGAATCAACAAAGTATGCACATTCTACGTCATAACGACTTTCTATAGTTTGCGAATGCGTCTGGAAATAAAAAAAGCTTACTTCCACTGTTTTTTAAAATCACAGCTTCTAAAAGGTTTACATGATTTCGTAAAAAACATGAGTTTTTAGAAAATGTGTTTTATTTCATAAATGGAATCTACAAAGTATGCACATTCTACGTCATAACGACTTTCGATAGTTTGCGCATGCGTCCGAAAATACGAAAAGCTTACTTCCCCCGTTTTTTAAAATCACAGCTTCTAGAAGGTTTACATGATTTCTTAAAAAACACGAGTTTTTAGAAAATGTGTTTTATTTCATAAATAGAATCAACAAAGTATGCACATTCTACGTCATAACGACTTTCTATAGTTTGCGCATGCGTTTGGAAATAAGAAAACCTTACTTCCCCCGTTTTTTAAAATCACAGCTTCTAGAAGGTTTACATTATTTCTTAAAAAACACGAGTTTTTAGAAAATGTGTTTTATTTCATAAACGCAATCAACAAAGTATGCACATTCTACGTCATAAGGACTTTCTATAGTTTGCGCATGCGTTTGGAAATAAGAAAAGCTTACTTCACTCGTTTTTTAAATTCACAGCTTCTAGAAGGTTTACATGATTTCTTAAAAAACACGAGTTTTTAGAAAATATGTTTTATTTCATAAATGGAATCAACAAAGTATGCACATTCTATGTCATAACGACTTTCTACAGTTTGCGCTTGCATCCGAAAATAAGAAAAGCTTACTTCCCCCGTTTTTTAAAATCACAGCTTCTAGAAGGTTTACATGATTTCTCAAAAAACACGAGTTTTTAGAAAATATGTTTTATTTCATAAATGGAATCAACAAAGTATGCACATTCTACGTCATAACGACTTTCTATAGTTTCCGCATGCGTCCGGAAATAAGAAAAGTTTACTTCCACTGTTTTTTAAAATCACAGCTTCTAGAAGGTTTACATGATTTCGTAAAAAACACGAGTTTTTAGAAAATGTGTTTATTTCATAAATGGAATCTACAAAGTATGCACATTCTACGTCATAACGACTTTCTAAAGTTTGCGCATTCGTCCGGAAATAAGAAAAGCTTACTTCCACTGTTTTTTAAAATCACAGCTTCTAGAAGGTTTACATGATTTCGTAAAAAACATGAGTTTTTAGAAAATGTGTTTTATTTCATAAATGGAATCTACAAAGTATGCACATTCTACGTCATAACGACTTTCTATAGTTTGCGCATGCGTCCGGAAATAAGAAAAGCTTACTTCCCCCGTTTTTTAAAATCACAGCTTCTAGAAGGTTTACATGATTTCTTAAAAAACACGAGTTTTTAGAAACTGTGTTTTATTTCATAAATGGAATCAACAAAGTATGCACATTCTACGTCATAACGACTTTCTATAGTTTGCGCATGCGTCCGGAAATAAGAAAAGCTTACTTCCACCGTTTTTTAAAATCACAGCTTCTAGAAGGTTTGCATGATTTCTTAAAAAACACGAGTTTTTAGAAACTGTGTTTTATTTCATAAATGGAATCAACAAAGTATGCACATTCTACGTCATAACGACTTTCTATAGTTTGCGCATGCGTCCGGAAATAAGAAAAGCTTACTTCCCCCGTTTTTTAAAATCACAGCTTCTAGAAGGTTTACATGATTTCTCAAAAAACATGAGTTTTTAGAAAATGTGTTTTATTTCATAAATGGAATCAACAAAGTATGCACATTCTACGTCATAACGACTTTCTATAGTTTGCGCATGCGTCCGGAAATAAGAAAAGCTTGCTTCCACCATTTTTTAAAATCACAGCTTCTAGAAGGTTTACATGATTTCTTAAAAAACACGAGTTTTTAGAAAATGTGTTTTATTTCATAAACGGAATCAACCAAGTATGCACATTCTACGTCATAACGACTTTCTATAATTTGCGCATGCGTTCGGAAAAAAGAAAAGCTTACTTCCCCCGTTTCTTAAAATCACAGCTTCTAGAAGGTTTACATGATTTCTTAAAAAACATGAGTTTTTAGAAACTGTGTTTTATTTCATAAATCGAATCAACAAAGTATGCACATTCCACGTCATAACGACTTTCTATAACTTGCGCATGCGTCCGGAAATAAGAAAAGCTTACTTCCCCCGTTTTTTAAAATCACAACTTCTAGAAGGTTTACAGGATTTCTTAAAAAACACGAGTTTTTAGAAAATGTGTTTTATTTCATAAATAGAATCAACAAAGTATGCACATTCTACGTCATAACGACTTTCTATAGTTTGCGCATGCGTCCGGAAATAAGAAAAGCTTACTTCCACGGTTTTTTAAAATCACAGCTTCTAGAAGGTTTACATGATTTCGTAAAAAACACCAGTTTTTAAAAAATGTGTTTTATTTCAAAAATGGAATCTACAAAGTATGCACATTCTACGTCATAACGACTTTATATACTTTGCGCATACGTCCGGAAATAATAAAAGCTTACTTCCCCCATTTTTTAAAATCACAGCTTCTAGAAGGTTTACATGATTTCTCAAAAAACACGAGTTTTTAGAAAATGTGTTTTATTTCATAAATGGAATCAACAAAGTATGCACATTCTACGTCATAACGACTTTCTATAGTTTGCGCATGCGTCCGGAAATAAGAAAAGCTTACTTCCATCGTCTTTTAAAGTCACAGTTTCTAGAAGGTTTACACGATTTCTTAAAAAACACGAGTTTTTAGAAAATGTGTTTTATGTCATAAATGGAATCTAAAAAGTATGCACATTCTACATCATAACGACTTTCTATAGTTTGCGCATTCGTACGGAAATAAGAAAAGCTTACTTCCCTCGTTTTTTAAAATCACAGCTTCTAGAAGGTTTACATGATTTCTTAAAAAACCCGAGTTTTTAGAAACTGTGTTTTATTTCATAAATGGAATCAACAAAGTATGCACATTCCACCTCATAACGACTTTCTATAATTTGCGCATGCGTTTGGAAATAAGACAAGCTTACTTCCCCCGCTTTTTAAAATCACAGCTTCTAGAAGGTTTACATGATTTGTTAAAAAACAGGAGTTTTTAGAAAATGTGTTTTATTTCATAAATGGAATCAACAAAGTATGCACATTCTACATCATAACGACTTTCTATAGTTTGCGCATTCGTACGGAAATAAGAAAAGCTTACTTCCACCGTTTTTTAAAATCACAGCTTCTAGAAGGTTTACACGATTTCTTAAAAAACACGAGTTTTTAGAAAATGTGTTTTATTTCATAAATGGAATCAACAAAGTATGCACATTCTACGTCATAACGACTTTCTATAGTTTGCGCATGCGTCCGGAAATAAGAAAAGCTTACTTCCACTGTTTTTTAAAATCACAGCTTCTAGAAGGTTTACATGATTTCGTAAAAAACACGAGTTTTTAGAAAATGTGTTTTATTTCATAAATGGAATCTACAAAGTATGCACATTCTACGTCATAATGACTTTATAAAGTTTGCGCATGCGTCAGAAAATAAGAAAATCTTACTTCCCCCGCTTTTTAAAATCACAGCTTCTAGAAGGTTTACATGATTTCTTAAAAAACATGAGTTTTTAGAAAATGTGTTTTATTTCATAAATGGAATCTACAAAGTATGCACATTCTACGTCATAACGAATTTCTATAGTTTGCGCATGAGTCCGGAAATAAGAAAAGCTTACTTCCCCCGTTTTTTAAAATCACAGCTTCTAGAAAGTTTACATGATTTCTTAAAAAACACGAGTTTTTAGAAACTGTGTTTTATTTCATAAATGGAATCAACAAAGTATGCACATTCTACGTCATAACGACTTTCTATAGTTTGCGCATGCGTCCGGAAATAAGTAAAGCTTACTTCCACCGTTTTTTAAAATCACAGCTTCTAGAAGGTTTACATGATTTCTTAAAAAACACGAGTTTTTAGAAACTGTGTTTTATTTCATAAATGGAATCAACAAAGTATGCACATTCTACGTCATAACGACTTTCTATAGTTTGCGCATGCGTCCGGAAATAAGAAAAGCTTACTTCCACGGTTTTTTAAAATCACAGCTTCTAGAAGGTTTACATGATTTCGTAAAAAACACCAGTTTTTAAAAAATGTGTTTTATTTCAAAAATGGAATCTACAAAGTATGCACATTCTACGTCATAACGACTTTATATACTTTGCGCATACGTCCGGAAATAATAAAAGCTTACTTCCCCCATTTTTTAAAATCACAGCTTCTAGAAGGTTTACATGATTTCTCAAAAAACACGAGTTTTTAGAAAATGTGTTTTATTTCATAAATGGAATCAACAAAGTATGCACATTCTACGTCATAACGACTTTCTATAGTTTGCGCATGCGTCCGGAAATAAGAAAAGCTTACTTCCACCGTTTTTTAAAGTCACATCTTCTAGAAGGTTTACACGATCTCTTAAAAAACACGAGTTTTTAGAAAATGTGTTTTATGTCATAAAAGGAATCAAAAAAGTATGCACATTCTACATCATAACGACTTTCTATAGTTTGCACATTCGTCCGGAAATAAGAAAAGCTTACTACCCTCGTTTTTTAAAATCACAGCTTCTAGAAGGTTTACATGATTTCTTAAAAAACACGAGTTTTTAGAAACTGTGTTTTATTTCATAAATGGAATCAACAAAGTATGCACATTCTACCTCATAACGACTTTCTATAATTTGCACATGCGTTTGGAAATAAGAAAAGCTTACTTCCCCTGTTTTTTAAAATCACAGCTTCTAGAAGGTTTACATGATTTGTTAAAAAACACGAGTTTTTAGAAAATGTGTTTTATTTCATAAATGGAATCAACAAAGTATGCACATTCTATGTCATAACGACTTTCTATAGTTTGCGCATGCGTCCGGAAATAAGAAAAGCTTACTTCCACCGTTTCTTAAAGTCACAGCATCTAGAAGGTTTACACGATTTCTTAAAAAACACGAGTTTTTAGAAAATGTGTTTTATGTCATAAATGGAATAAAAAAAGTATGCACATTCTACATCATAACGACTTTCTATAGTTTGCGCATTCGTACGGAAATAAGAAAAGCTTACTTCCACCGTTTTTTAAAATCACAGCTTCTAGAAGGTTTACACGATTTCTTAAAAAACACGAGTTTTTAGAAAATGTGTTGTATTTCATAAATGGAATCAACAAAGTATGCACATTCTACGTCATAACGACTTTCTATAGTTTGCGCATGCGTCTGGAAATAAGAAAAGCTTACTTCCACTGTTTTTTAAAATCACAGCTTCTAGAAGGTTTACATGATTTCGTAAAAAACACGAGTTTTTAGAAAATGTGTTTTATTTCATAAATGGAATCTACAAATTATGTACATTCTACGTCATAACGAATTTCTATAGTTTGCGCATCCGTCCGGAAATAAGAAAAGCTTACTTCCCCCTCTTTTTAAAATCACAGCTTCTAGAAGGTTTACATGATTTGTTAAAAAACACGAGTTTTTAGAAAATGTGTTTTATTTCATAAATGGAATCAACAAAGTATGCACATTCTATGTCATAAAGACTTTATATAGTTTGCGCATGCGTTTGGAAATAAGAAATGCTTACTTCCCCTGTTTTTTAAAATCACAGCTTCTAGAAGGTTTACATGATTTCTTAAAAAACACGAGTTTTTAGAAACTGTGTTTTATTTCAAAAATGGAATCAACAAAGTATGCACATTCTACGTCAAAACGACTTTCTATAGTTTACGCATGCGTGCGGAAATAAGAAAAGCTTACTTCCCCCGTTTTTTAAAATCACAGCTTCTAGAAGGTTTACATGATTTCTTAAAAAACACGAGTTTTTAGAAAATGTGTTTTATTTCATAAATGGAATCAACAAAGTATTCACATTCTACGTCATAACGACTTTCTATAGTTTGCGCATGCGTCCGGGAATAAGAAAAGCTTACTTCCACCGTTTTTTAAAATCACAGCTTCTAGAAGGTTTACATGATTTCTTAAAAAACACGAGTTTTTAGAAACTGTGTTTTATTTCATAAATTGAATCAAGAAAGTATGCACATTCTACGTCATAACGACTTTCTATAGTTTGCGCATGCGTTTTGAAATAAGAAAAGCTTACTTCCACGGTTTTTTAAAATCACAGCTTCTAGAAGGTTTACATGATTTCGTAAAAAACACCAGTTTTTAGAACATGTGTTTTATTTCAAAAATGGAATCTACAAAGTATGCACATTCTACGTCATAATGACTTTATATACTTTGCGCATGCGTCCGGAAATAAGAAAAGCTTACTTCCCCAGTTTTTTAAAATCACAGCTTCTAGAAGGTTTACATGATTTCGTAAAAAACACGAGTTTTTAGAAAATGTGTTTTATTTCATAAATGGAATCTACAAAGTATGCACATTCTACGTCATAATGACTTTCTATAGTTTGCGCATTCGTCCAAAAATAAGAAAAGCTTACTTCCCCGTTTTTTAAAATCACAGCTTCTAGAAGGTTTACATGATTTCTTAAAAAACACGTGTTTTTAGAAAATGTGTTTTATTTCATAAATGGAATCAACAAAGTATGCACATTCTACGTCATAACGACTTTCTATAGTTTGCGCATGCGTCCGGAAATAAGAAAAGCTTACTTCCACCATTTTTTAAAATCACAGCTTCTAGAAGGTTTACACGATTTCTTAAAAAACACAAGTTTTTAGAAAATGTATTTTATTTCATAAATGGAATCAACAAAGTATGCATATTCTATGTCATAACGGCTTTCTATAGTTTGCGCATTCGTCCGGAAATAAGAAAAGCTTACTTCCACCGTTTTTTAAAATCACAGCTTCTTGAAGGTTTACATGATTTCTTAAAAAACACGAGTTTTTACAAAATGTGTTTTATTTCATAAATGGAATCTACAAAGTATGCACATTCTACGTCATAACGACTTTATATAGTTTGCGCATGCGTCCGGAAATAAGAATAGCTTACCTCCCCCGTTTTTTAAAATCATAGCTTCTAGAAGGTTTACATGATTTCTTAAAAAACACGAGTTTTTAGAAACTGTGTTTTATTTCATAAATGGAATGAACAAAGTATGCACATTCTACGTCATAACGACTTTCTATAGTTTGCGCATGCGTCCGGAAATAAGAAAAGCTTACTTCCACAGTTTTTTAAAATCACAGCTTCTAGAAGGTTTACATGATTTCGTAAAAAACACAAGTTTTTAGAAAATGTGTTTTATTTCAAAAATGGAATCTACAAAGTATGCACATTCCACGTCATAACGACTTTATATAGTTTGCGCATACGTCCGGAAATAATAAAAGCTTACTTCCCCCGTTTTTTAAAATCACAGCTTCTAGAAGGTTTACATGATTTCTCAAAAAACACGAGTTTTTAGAAAATGTGTTTTATTTCATAAATGGAATCAACAAAGTATGCACATTCTACGTCATAACGACTTTCTATAGTTTGCGCAAGCGTCCGGAAATAAGAAAAGCTTACTTCCACTGTTTTTTAAAATCACAGCTTCTAGAAGGTTTACATGATTTCGTAAAAAACACGAGTTTTTAGAAAATGTGTTTTATTTCATAAATGGAATCTACAAAGTATGCACATTCTACGTCATAACGACTTTCTATAGTTTGCGCATGCGTCCGTAAATAAGAAAAGCTTACTTCCCCCATTTTTTAAAATCACAGCTTCTAGAAGGTTTACATGATTTCTTAAAAAACACGAGTTTTTAGAAAATCTGTTTTATTTCATAAATGGAATCAACAAAGTATGCACATTCTACGTCATAACGACTTTCTATAGTTTGCGCCAGCGTCCGGAAATAAGAAAAGCTTACTTCCGCTGTTTTTTAAAATCACAGCTTCTAGAAGGTTTACATGATTTCTTAAAAAACATGAGTTTTTAGAAAATGTGTTTTATTTCATAAATGGAATCAACAAAGTATGCACATTCTACGTCATAACGACTTTCTATAGTTTGCGCATGCGTTCGGAAATAAGAAAAGCTTACTTCCCCCGTTTTTTAAAATCACAGCTTCTAGAAGGTTTTGCATGATTTCTTAAAAAACACGAGTTTTTAGAAACTGTGTTTTATTTCATAAATGGAATCAACAAAGTATGCACATTCTACGTCATAACGACTTTCTATAGTTTGCGCATGCGTTTGGGAATAATAAAAGCTTATTTCCACCGTTTTTTAAAATCACAGCTTCTAGAAGGTTTACATGATTTCTTAAAAAACACGAGTTTTTAGAAACTGTGTTTTATTTCATAAATTGAATCAAGAAAGTATGCACATTCTACGTCATAACGACTTTCTATAGTTTGCGCATGCGTCCGGAAATAAGAAAAGCTTACTTCCACGGTTTTTTAAAATCACATCTTCTAGAAGGTTTACATGATTTCGTAAAAAACACCAGTTTTTAGAAAATGTGTTTTATTTCAAAAATGGAATCTACAAAGTATGCACATTCTACGTCATAACGACTTTATATACTTTGCGCATACGTCCGGAAATAATAAAAGCTTACTTCCCCAGTTTTTTAAAATCACAGCTTCTAGAAGGTTTACATGATTTCTCAAAAAACACAAGTTTTTAGAAAATGTGTTTTATTTCATAAATGAAATCAACAAAGTATGCACATTCTACGTCATAACGACTTTCTATAGTTTGCGCATGCGTCCGGAAATAAGAAAAACTTACTTCCACCGTTTTTTAAAGTCACAGCTTCTAGAAGGTTTACACGATTTCTTAAAAAACACGAGTTTTTAGAAAATGTGTTTTATGTCATAAATGGAATCAGCAAAGTATGCACATTCTACATCATAACGACTTTCTATAGTTTGTGCATTCGTACGGAAATAAGAAAAGCTTACTTCCCTCATTTTTTAAAATCACAGCTTCTAGAAGGTTTACATGATTTCTTAAAAAACACGAGTTTTTAGAAACTGTGTTTTATTTCATAAATGGAATCAACAAAGTATGCACATTCTACGTCCTAACGACTTTCTATAGTTTGCGCATGCATCCGGAAATAAGAAAAGCTTACTTCCACCGTTTTTTAAAATCACAGCTTCTAGAAGGTTTACACGATTTCTTAAAAAACACGAGTTTTTAGAAAATGTGTTTTATTTCATAAATGTAATCAACAAAGTATGCACATTCTACCTCATAACGACTTTCTATAGTTTGCACATTCGTCCGGAAATAAGAAAAGCTTACTTCCCCCTTTTTTTAAAATCACAGCTTCTAGAAGGTTTACACGATTTCTTAAAAAACACGAGTTTTTAGAAAATGTGTTTTATTTCATAAATGGAATCAACAAAGTATGCACATTCTATGTCATAACGACTTTCTATAGCTTGCGCATGCGTCCGGAAATAAGAAAAGCTTACTTCCCCCGTTTTTTAAAATCACAGCTTCTAGAAGGTTTACATGATTTCGTAAAAAACACGAGTTTTTAGAAAATGTGCTTTATTTCATAAATGGAATCTACAAAGTATGCACATTCTACGTCATAACGACTTTCTATAGTTTGCGCATGCATCCGGAAAAAAGAAAAGCTTACTTCCACCATTTTTTAAAATCACAGCTTCTAGAAGGTTTACATGATTTCGTAAAAAACACGAGTTTTTAGAAAATGTGTTTTATTCCATAAATGGAATCAACAAAGTATGCACATTCTACGTCATAACGACTTTCTATAGTTTGCGCATACGTTTGGAAATAAGAAAAGCTTACTTCCCCCGTTTTTTAAAATCACAGCTTCTAGAAGGTTTACATGATTTCTTAAAAAAAATGAGTTTTTAGAAAATGTGTTTTATTTCATAAATGGAATCTACAAAGTATGCACATTCTACGTCATAATGACTTTCTATAGTTTGCGCATTCGTCCGGAAATAAGAAATGCTTATTTCCTCCATTTTTTAAAATCACAGCTTCTAGAAGGTTTACATGATTTCTTAAAAAACATGAGTTTTTAGAAAATGTGTTTTATTTCTTAAATGGAATCAACAAAGTATGCAAATTCTACGTCATAAAGACTTTCTATAGTTTGCGCATTCGTACGGAAATAAGAAAAGCTTACTTACCCCGTTTTTTAAAATCACAGCTTCTATAACGTTTACATGATTTGTTAAAAAACACGAGTTTTTAGAAAATGTGTTTTATTTCATAAATGGAATCAACAAAGTATGCACATTCTACGTCATAACGACTTTCTATAGTTTGCGCATGCGTCTGGAAATAAGAAAAGCTTACTTCCACTGTTTTTTAAAATCACAGCTTCTAGAAGGTTTACATGATTTCGTAAAAAACATGAGTTTTTAGAAAATGTGTTTTATTTCATAAATGGAATCTACAAAGTATGCACATTCTACGTCATAACGACTTTCTATAGTTTGCGCATGCGTCCGATAATACGAAAAGCTTACTTCCCCCGTTTTTTAAAATCACAGCTTCTAGAAGGTTTACATGATTTCTTAAAAAACACGAGTTTTTAGAAAATGTCTTTTATTTCATAAATGGAATCAACAAAGTATGCACATTCTACGTCATAACGACTTTCTATAGTTTGCGCATGCGTTTGGAAATAAGAAAAGCTTACTTCCCCCGTTTTTTAAAATCACAGCTTCTAGAAGGTTTACATGATTTCTTAAAAAACACGAGTTTTTAGAAAATGTGTTTTATTTCATAAACGGAATCAACAAAGTATGCACATTCTACGTCATAACGACTTTCTATAGTTTGCGCATGCGTTTGGAAATAAGAAAAGCTTACTTCACTCGTTTTTTAAATTCACAGCTTCTAGAAGGTTTACATGATTTCTTAAAAAACACGAGTTTTTAGAACATGTGTTTTATTTCATAAATGGAATCTACAAAGTATGCACATTCTACGTCATAACGACTTTCTATAGTTTGCGCATGCATCCTGAAATAAGAAAAACTTACTTCCACTGTTTTTTAAAATCACAGCTTCTAGAAGGTTTACATGATTTCGTAAAAAACACGAGTTTTTAGAAAATGTGTTTTATTTTATAAATGGAATCTACAAAGTATGCACATTCTACGTCATAACGACTTTCTATAGTTTGCGCATGCGTCCAAAAATAAGAAAAGCTTACTTCCCCGTTTTTTAAAATCACAGCTTCTAGAAGGTTTACATGATTTCTTAAAAAACACGTGTTTTTAGAAAATGTGTTTTATTTCATAAATGGAATCAACAAAGTATGCACATTGTACGTCATAACGACTTTCTATAGTTTGCGCATGCGTCCGGAAATAAGAAAAGCTTACTTCCACCATTTTTTAAAATCACGGCTTCTATAAGGTTTACACGATTTCTTAAAAAACACGAGTTTTTAGAAAATGTGTTTTATTTCATAAATGGAATCAACAAAGTATGCACATTCTATGTCATAACGGCTTTCTATAGTTTGCGCATTCGTCCGGAAATAAGAAAAGCTAACTTCCACCGTTTTTTAAAATCACAGCTTCTTGAAGGTTTACATGATTTCTTAAAAAACACGAGTTTTTACAAAATGTGTTTTATTTCATAAATGGAATCTACAAAGTATGCACATTCTACGTCATAACGACTTTATATAGTTTGCGCATGCGTCCGGAAATAAGAAAAGCTTACCTCCCCCGTTTTTTAAAATCATAGCTTCTAGAAGGTTTACATGATTTCTTAAAAAACACGAGTTTTTAGAAACTGTGTTTTATTTCATAAATGGAATGAACAAAGTATGCACATTCTACGTCATAACGACTTTCTATAGTTTGCGCATGCGTCCGGAAATAAGAAAAGCTTACTTCCACAGTTTTTTAAAATCACAGCTTCTAGAAGGTTTACATGATTTCGTAAAAAACACAAGTTTTTAGAAAATGTGTTTTATTTCAAAAATGGAATCTACAAAGTATGCACATTCTACGTCATAACGACTTTATATAGTTTGCGCATACGTCCGGAAATAATAAAAGCTTACTTCCCCCGTTTTTTAAAATCACAGCTTCTAGAAGGTTTACATGATTTTTCAAAAAACACGAGTTTTTAGAAAATGTGTTTTATTTCATAAATGGAATCAACAAAGTATGCACATTCTACGTCATAACGACTTTCTATAGTTTGCGCATGCGTTTGGAAATAAGAAAAGCTTACTTCCACTGTTTTTTAAAATCACAGCTTCTAGAAGGTTTACATGATTTCGTAAAAAACACGAGTTTTTAGAAAATGTGTTTTATTTCATAAATGGAATCTACAAAGTATGCACATTCTACGTCATAACGACTTTCTATAGTTTGTGCATGCGTCCGTAAATAAGAAAAGCTTACTTCCCCCGTTTTTTAAAATCACAGCTTCTAGAAGGTTTACATGATTTCTTAAAAAACATGAGTTTTTAGAAAATGTGTTTTATTTCATAAATGGAATCAACAAAGTATGCACATTCTACGTCATAACGACTTTCTATAGTTTGCGCAAGCGTCCGGAAATAAGAAAAGCTTACTTCCGCTGTTTTTTAAAATCACAGCTTCTAGAAGGTTTACATGATTTTGTAAAAAACATGAGTTTTTAGAAAATGTGTTTTATTTCATAAATGGAATCAACAAAGTATGCACATTCTACGTCATAACGACTTTCTATAGTTTGCGCATGCGTTCGGAAATAAGAAAAGCTTACTTCCCCCATTTTTTAAAATCACAGCTTCTAGAAGGTTTTGCATGATTTCTTAAAAAACACGAGTTTTTAGAAACTGTGTTTTATTTCATAAATGGAATCAACAAAGTATGCACATTCTACGTCATAACGACTTTCTATAGTTTGCGCATGCGTCCGGGAATAATAAAAGCTTACTTCCACCGTTTTTTAAAATCACAGCTTCTAGAAGGTTTACATGATTTCTTAAAAAACACGAGTTTTTAGAAACTGTGTTTTATTTCATAAATTGAATCAAGAAAGTATGCACATTCTACGTCATAACGACTTTCTATAGTTTGCGCATGCGTCCGGAAATAAGAAAAGCTTACTTCCACGGTTTTTTAAAATCACATCTTCTAGAAGGTTTACATGATTTCGTAAAAAACACCAGTTTTTAGAAAATGTGTTTTATTTCAAAAATGGAATCTACAAAGTATGCACATTCTACGTCATAACGACTTTATATACTTTGCGCATACGTCCGGAAATAATAAAAGCTTACTTCCCCAGTTTTTTAAAATCACAGCTTCTAGAAGGTTTACATGATTTCTCAAAAAACACAAGTTTTTAGAAAATGTGTTTTATTTCATAAATGAAATCAACAAAGTATGCACATTCTACGTGATAACGACTTTCTATAGTTTGCGCATGCGTCCGGAAATAAGAAAAACTTACTTCCACCGTTTTTTAAAGTCACAGCTTCTAGAAGGTTTACACGATTTCTTAAAAAACATGAGTTTTTAGAAAATGTGTTTTATGTCATAAATGGAATCAACAAAGTATGCACATTCTACATCATAACGACTTTCTATAGTTTGCGCATTCGTACGGAAATAAGAAAAGCTTACTTCCCTCATTTTTTAAAATCACAGCTTCTAGAAGGTTTACATGATTTCTTAAAAAACACGAGTTTTTAGAAACTGTGTTTTATTTCATAAATGGAATCAACAAAGTATGCACATTCTACGTCCTAACGACTTTCTATAGTTTGCGCATGCATCCGGAAATAAGAAAAGCTTACTTCCACCGTTTTTTAAAATCACAGCTTCTAGAAGGTTTACACGATTTCTTAAAAAACACGAGTTTTTAGAAAATGTGTTTTATTTCATAAATGGAATCAACAAAGTATGCACATTCTACATCATAACGACTTTCTATAGTTTGCACATTCGTCCGGAAATAAGAAAAGCTTACTTCCCCCGTTTTTTAAAATCACAGCTTCTAGAAGGTTTACACGATTTCTTAAAAAACACGAGTTTTTAGAAAATGTGTTTTATTTCATAAATGGAATCAACAAAGTATGCACATTCTATGTCATAATGACTTTCTATAGTTTGCGCATTCGTCCGGAAATAAGAAAAGCTTACTTCCAACGTTTTTTAAAATCACAGCTTCTAGAAGGTTTACATGATTTCGTAAAAAACATGAGTTTTTAGAAAATGTGCTTTATTTCATAAATGGAATCTACAAAGTATGCACATTCTACGTCATAACGACTTTCTATAGTTTGCGCATGCGTCTGGAAAAAAGAAAAGCTTACTTCCACCATTTTTTAAAATCACAGCTTCTAGAAGGTTTACATGATTTCGTAAAAAACACGAGTTTTTAGAAAATATGTTTTATTCCATAAATGGAATCAACAAAGTATGCACATTCTACGTCATAACGACTTTCTATAGTTTGCGCATACGTTTGGAAATAAGAAAAGCTTACTTCCCCCGTTTTTTAAAATCACAGCTTCTAGAAGGTTTACATGATTTCTTAAAAAAAATGAGTTTTTAGAAAATGTGTTTTATTTCATAAATGGAATCAACAAAGTATGCACATTCTACGTCATAACGACTTTCTATAGTTTGCGCATGCGTCCGGAAATAAGAAATGCTTACTTCCACCGTTTTTTAAAATCACAGCTTCTAGAAGGTTTACATGATTTCTTAAAAAATACGAGTTTTTAGAAAATGTGTTTTATTTCATAAATGGAATCAACAAAGTATGCACATTCTACGTCATAATGACTTTCTATAGTTTGAGCATTCGTACGGAAATAAGAAAAGCTTACTTCCACCGTTTTTTATGTTGAATTTAAACCAAATAGACAAGCAAGATCTCTGAAAGTAACACAATCACAAGATAAACACACTATATATCCTGGGAAACCCTCATGGGGTAGAAAACCCAGTAAAGCTTTCCTCAATAAGATGATCAACCAAAATACAAGATGTGCTCCTTCCTCCTAAGTCTCCTTAGCAGATCTCCTCAACTAGTGCGCACTCTTCCACAAGTGAGTGAGTGATCTAATGAGGAGTTCACCTCCTCTATTTATACTTGAATCTCAACTGACTAATAGACCTGTTGGGGCCGACCTCACCTGGAGAAGTCTAATAACCCCTAAAATACAACTACAGGGCCGACCCACACATGGTGGGTCTAATAACCCTAGTTAATACTAACCCTCGGAGGAATAAACATCTCCGGATACATAATAGGGTTACCTCGGAGGGATGAAACATCTCCGGAATAATAAAGTACAAATATAATATTCTTTGAAGTTACAATATTTAACACTCCCCCTTAACGAGAAGGATATTATAACAGCATCTGCAGGAGCATGGAGTCACTACACATGATACATCTATAAATCATTGGAAGCTTTCTTCAATTTGACTTCATTAGTAACTCAAGCAGTTACTAGTACATTAAACATCAACATCACGATCATCAGCATCGTCATCACATGATTAGCATCATCGTCAACGTACGATCAGCAGCATCGTCATCACACGATCAGCAGCGTCGTCATCATATGATCAGCAGCATCGTCATCACACGATCAGCAGCATCGTCATCACACGATCAGCAGCATCGTCATCACATGATCAGTAGCATCGTCATCACACGATCAGCAGCATCGTCATCACACGATCAGTAGTATCGTCATCACACGATCAGCAGCATCGTCATCACACGATCAGCAGCACACGATCAGCAGCATCATCATCACACAATCATATTTAAGACTATCCCTTCTGGATTTGCTGTCTAAGGATGATTAGTCCAACCACAATCATATTTAAGACTATCCCTCCTGGATTTGCTGTCTAAGGATGATTAGTCCAATCACAATCATATTTAAGACTATCCCTCCTGGATTTGCTGTCTAAGGATGATTAGTCCAACAATTCATTTAGGACGATCCTTCCTTTCGGAATTACTGGATTTACTGTCCAAGGATGATTTAATCCCACAATTCATTTAGGACGATCCTTCCTTTCGGAATTACTGGATTTACTGTCCAAGGATGATTTAATCCCACCACAATTCATTTAGGACGATCCTTCCTTTCGGAATTACTGGATTTACTGTCCAAGGATGATTTAATCCCACCACAATTCATTTAGGACGATCCTTCCTTTCGGAATTACTGGATTTACTGTCCAAGGATGATTTAATCCCACCACAATTCATTTAGGACGATCCTTCCTTTCGGAATTACTGGATTTACTGTCCAAGGATGATTTAATCCCACCACAATTCATTTAGGACGATCCTTCCTTTCGGAATTACTGGATTTACTGTCCAAGGATGATTTAATCCCACCACAATTCATTTAGGACTATCCTTCCTTTCGGAATTACTGGATTTACTGTCCAAGGATGATTTAATCCCACCACAATTCATTTAGGACGATCCTTCCTTTCGGAATTACTGGATTTACTGTCCAAGGATGATTTAATCCACTCAATTCATTCTCGAAGACCTTACGTCTACGGTTCTCTTTAGGACTGAAAGCCCAGGGATGATCCAATCCCCTCAACTGTCCACTAAGGACTTCATTCTCGGAGACCTTACGTCTACGGTTCGTACGGAAATAAGAAAAGCTTACTTCCCTCGTTTTTTAAAATCACAGCTTCTAGAAGGTTTACATGATTTCTTAAAAAACCCGAGTTTTTAGAAACTGTGTTTTATTTCATAAATGGAATCAACAAAGTATGCACATTCCACCTCATAACGACTTTCTATAATTTGCGCATGCGTTTGGAAATAAGACAAGCTTACTTCCCCCGCTTTTTAAAATCACAGCTTCTAGAAGGTTTACATGATTTGTTAAAAAACAGGAGTTTTTAGAAAATGTGTTTTATTTCATAAATGGAATCAACAAAGTATGCACATTCTACATCATAACGACTTTCTATAGTTTGCGCATTCGTACGGAAATAAGAAAAGCTTACTTCCACCGTTTTTTAAAATCACAGCTTCTAGAAGGTTTACACGATTTCTTAAAAAACACGAGTTTTTAGAAAATGTGTTTTATTTCATAAATGGAATCAACAAAGTATGCACATTCTACGTCATAACGACTTTCTATAGTTTGCGCATGCGTCCGGAAATAAGAAAAGCTTACTTCCACTGTTTTTTAAAATCACAGCTTCTAGAAGGTTTACATGATTTCGTAAAAAACACGAGTTTTTAGAAAATGTGTTTTATTTCATAAATGGAATCTACAAAGTATGCACATTCTACGTCATAATGACTTTATAAAGTTTGCGCATGCGTCAGAAAATAAGAAAATCTTACTTCCCCCGCTTTTTAAAATCACAGCTTCTAGAAGGTTTACATGATTTCTTAAAAAACATGAGTTTTTAGAAAATGTGTTTTATTTCATAAATGGAATCTACAAAGTATGCACATTCTACGTCATAACGAATTTCTATAGTTTGCACATGAGTCCGGAAATAAGAAAAGCTTACTTCCCCCGTTTTTTAAAATCACAGCTTCTAGAAAGTTTACATGATTTCTTAAAAAACACGAGTTTTTAGAAACTGTGTTTTATTTCATAAATGGAATCAACAAAGTATGCACATTCTACGTCATAACGACTTTCTATAGTTTGCGCATGCGTCCGGAAATAAGTAAAGCTTACTTCCACCGTTTTTTAAAATCACAGCTTCTAGAAGGTTTACATGATTTCTTAAAAAACACGAGTTTTTAGAAACTGTGTTTTATTTCATAAATGGAATCAACAAAGTATGCACATTCTACGTCATAACGACTTTCTATAGTTTGCGCATGCGTCCGGAAATAAGAAAAGCTTACTTCCACGGTTTTTTAAAATCACAGCTTCTAGAAGGTTTACATGATTTCGTAAAAAACACCAGTTTTTAAAAAATGTGTTTTATTTCAAAAATGGAATCTACAAAGTATGCACATTCTACGTCATAACGACTTTATATACTTTGCGCATACGTCCGGAAATAATAAAAGCTTACTTCCCCCATTTTTTAAAATCACAGCTTCTAGAAGGTTTACATGATTTCTCAAAAAACACGAGTTTTTAGAAAATGTGTTTTATTTCATAAATGGAATCAACAAAGTATGCACATTCTACGTCATAACGACTTTCTATAGTTTGCGCATGCGTCCGGAAATAAGAAAAGCTTACTTCCACCGTTTTTTAAAGTCACATCTTCTAGAAGGTTTACACGATCTCTTAAAAAACACGAGTTTTTAGAAAATGTGTTTTATGTCATAAAAGGAATCAAAAAAGTATGCACATTCTACATCATAACGACTTTCTATAGTTTGCACATTCGTCCGGAAATAAGAAAAGCTTACTACCCTCGTTTTTTAAAATCACAGCTTCTAGAAGGTTTACATGATTTCTTAAAAAACACGAGTTTTTAGAAACTGTGTTTTATTTCATAAATGGAATCAACAAAGTATGCACATTCTACCTCATAACGACTTTCTATAATTTGCACATGCGTTTGGAAATAAGAAAAGCTTACTTCCCCTGTTTTTTAAAATCACAGCTTCTAGAAGGTTTACATGATTTGTTAAAAAACACGAGTTTTTAGAAAATGTGTTTTATTTCATAAATGGAATCAACAAAGTATGCACATTCTATGTCATAACGACTTTCTATAGTTTGCGCATGCGTCCGGAAATAAGAAAAGCTTACTTCCACCGTTTCTTAAAGTCACAGCATCTAGAAGGTTTACACGATTTCTTAAAAAACACGAGTTTTTAGAAAATGTGTTTTATGTCATAAATGGAATAAAAAAAGTATGCACATTCTACATCATAACGACTTTCTATAGTTTGCGCATTCGTACGGAAATAAGAAAAGCTTACTTCCACCGTTTTTTAAAATCACAGCTTCTAGAAGGTTTACACGATTTCTTAAAAAACACGAGTTTTTAGAAAATGTGTTGTATTTCATAAATGGAATCAACAAAGTATGCACATTCTACGTCATAACGACTTTCTATAGTTTGCGCATGCGTCTGGAAATAAGAAAAGCTTACTTCCACTGTTTTTTAAAATCACAGCTTCTAGAAGGTTTACATGATTTCGTAAAAAACACGAGTTTTTAGAAAATGTGTTTTATTTCATAAATGGAATCTACAAATTATGTACATTCTACGTCATAACGAATTTCTATAGTTTGCGCATCCGTCCGGAAATAAGAAAAGCTTACTTCCCCCTCTTTTTAAAATCACAGCTTCTAGAAGGTTTACATGATTTGTTAAAAAACACGAGTTTTTAGAAAATGTGTTTTATTTCATAAATGGAATCAACAAAGTATGCACATTCTATGTCATAAAGACTTTATATAGTTTGCGCATGCGTTTGGAAATAAGAAATGCTTACTTCCCCTGTTTTTTAAAATCACAGCTTCTAGAAGGTTTACATGATTTCTTAAAAAACACGAGTTTTTAGAAACTGTGTTTTATTTCAAAAATGGAATCAACAAAGTATGCACATTCTACGTCAAAACGACTTTCTATAGTTTACGCATGCGTGCGGAAATAAGAAAAGCTTACTTCCCCCGTTTTTTAAAATCACAGCTTCTAGAAGGTTTACATGATTTCTTAAAAAACACGAGTTTTTAGAAAATGTGTTTTATTTCATAAATGGAATCAACAAAGTATTCACATTCTACGTCATAACGACTTTCTATAGTTTGCGCATGCGTCCGGGAATAAGAAAAGCTTACTTCCACCGTTTTTTAAAATCACAGCTTCTAGAAGGTTTACATGATTTCTTAAAAAACACGAGTTTTTAGAAACTGTGTTTTATTTCATAAATTGAATCAAGAAAGTATGCACATTCTACGTCATAACGACTTTCTATAGTTTGCGCATGCGTTTTGAAATAAGAAAAGCTTACTTCCACGGTTTTTTAAAATCACAGCTTCTAGAAGGTTTACATGATTTCGTAAAAAACACCAGTTTTTAGAACATGTGTTTTATTTCAAAAATGGAATCTACAAAGTATGCACATTCTACGTCATAATGACTTTATATACTTTGCGCATGCGTCCGGAAATAAGAAAAGCTTACTTCCCCAGTTTTTTAAAATCACAGCTTCTAGAAGGTTTACATGATTTCGTAAAAAACACGAGTTTTTAGAAAATGTGTTTTATTTCATAAATGGAATCTACAAAGTATGCACATTCTACGTCATAATGACTTTCTATAGTTTGCGCATTCGTCCAAAAATAAGAAAAGCTTACTTCCCCGTTTTTTAAAATCACAGCTTCTAGAAGGTTTACATGATTTCTTAAAAAACACGTGTTTTTAGAAAATGTGTTTTATTTCATAAATGGAATCAACAAAGTATGCACATTCTACGTCATAACGACTTTCTATAGTTTGCGCATGCGTCCGGAAATAAGAAAAGCTTACTTCCACCATTTTTTAAAATCACAGCTTCTAGAAGGTTTACACGATTTCTTAAAAAACACAAGTTTTTAGAAAATGTATTTTATTTCATAAATGGAATCAACAAAGTATGCATATTCTATGTCATAACGGCTTTCTATAGTTTGCGCATTCGTCCGGAAATAAGAAAAGCTTACTTCCACCGTTTTTTAAAATCACAGCTTCTTGAAGGTTTACATGATTTCTTAAAAAACACGAGTTTTTACAAAATGTGTTTTATTTCATAAATGGAATCTACAAAGTATGCACATTCTACGTCATAACGACTTTATATAGTTTGCGCATGCGTCCGGAAATAAGAATAGCTTACCTCCCCCGTTTTTTAAAATCATAGCTTCTAGAAGGTTTACATGATTTCTTAAAAAACACGAGTTTTTAGAAACTGTGTTTTATTTCATAAATGGAATGAACAAAGTATGCACATTCTACGTCATAACGACTTTCTATAGTTTGCGCATGCGTCCGGAAATAAGAAAAGCTTACTTCCACAGTTTTTTAAAATCACAGCTTCTAGAAGGTTTACATGATTTCGTAAAAAACACAAGTTTTTAGAAAATGTGTTTTATTTCAAAAATGGAATCTACAAAGTATGCACATTCCACGTCATAACGACTTTATATAGTTTGCGCATACGTCCGGAAATAATAAAAGCTTACTTCCCCCGTTTTTTAAAATCACAGCTTCTAGAAGGTTTACATGATTTCTCAAAAAACACGAGTTTTTAGA
The DNA here is from genome assembly GCA_027924585.1 of Larix kaempferi. NCBI lineage: Eukaryota > Viridiplantae > Streptophyta > Pinopsida > Pinales > Pinaceae > Larix > Larix kaempferi. The sequence goes on from BSBM01001572.1 coordinate 808,513, forward strand.
AAATGTGTTTTATTTCATAAATGGAATCAACAAAGTATGCACATTCTACGTCATAACGACTTTCTATAGTTTGCGCAAGCGTCCGGAAATAAGAAAAGCTTACTTCCACTGTTTTTTAAAATCACAGCTTCTAGAAGGTTTACATGATTTCGTAAAAAACACGAGTTTTTAGAAAATGTGTTTTATTTCATAAATGGAATCTACAAAGTATGCACATTCTACGTCATAACGACTTTCTATAGTTTGCGCATGCGTCCGTAAATAAGAAAAGCTTACTTCCCCCATTTTTTAAAATCACAGCTTCTAGAAGGTTTACATGATTTCTTAAAAAACACGAGTTTTTAGAAAATCTGTTTTATTTCATAAATGGAATCAACAAAGTATGCACATTCTACGTCATAACGACTTTCTATAGTTTGCGCAAGCGTCCGGAAATAAGAAAAGCTTACTTCCGCTGTTTTTTAAAATCACAGCTTCTAGAAGGTTTACATGATTTCTTAAAAAACATGAGTTTTTAGAAAATGTGTTTTATTTCATAAATGGAATCAACAAAGTATGCACATTCTACGTCATAACGACTTTCTATAGTTTGCGCATGCGTTCGGAAATAAGAAAAGCTTACTTCCCCCGTTTTTTAAAATCACAGCTTCTAGAAGGTTTTGCATGATTTCTTAAAAAACACGAGTTTTTAGAAACTGTGTTTTATTTCATAAATGGAATCAACAAAGTATGCACATTCTACGTCATAACGACTTTCTATAGTTTGCGCATGCGTTTGGGAATAATAAAAGCTTATTTCCACCGTTTTTTAAAATCACAGCTTCTAGAAGGTTTACATGATTTCTTAAAAAACACGAGTTTTTAGAAACTGTGTTTTATTTCATAAATTGAATCAAGAAAGTATGCACATTCTACGTCATAACGACTTTCTATAGTTTGCGCATGCGTCCGGAAATAAGAAAAGCTTACTTCCACGGTTTTTTAAAATCACATCTTCTAGAAGGTTTACATGATTTCGTAAAAAACACCAGTTTTTAGAAAATGTGTTTTATTTCAAAAATGGAATCTACAAAGTATGCACATTCTACGTCATAACGACTTTATATACTTTGCGCATACGTCCGGAAATAATAAAAGCTTACTTCCCCAGTTTTTTAAAATCACAGCTTCTAGAAGGTTTACATGATTTCTCAAAAAACACAAGTTTTTAGAAAATGTGTTTTATTTCATAAATGAAATCAACAAAGTATGCACATTCTACGTCATAACGACTTTCTATAGTTTGCGCATGCGTCCGGAAATAAGAAAAACTTACTTCCACCGTTTTTTAAAGTCACAGCTTCTAGAAGGTTTACACGATTTCTTAAAAAACACGAGTTTTTAGAAAATGTGTTTTATGTCATAAATGGAATCAGCAAAGTATGCACATTCTACATCATAACGACTTTCTATAGTTTGTGCATTCGTACGGAAATAAGAAAAGCTTACTTCCCTCATTTTTTAAAATCACAGCTTCTAGAAGGTTTACATGATTTCTTAAAAAACACGAGTTTTTAGAAACTGTGTTTTATTTCATAAATGGAATCAACAAAGTATGCACATTCTACGTCCTAACGACTTTCTATAGTTTGCGCATGCATCCGGAAATAAGAAAAGCTTACTTCCACCGTTTTTTAAAATCACAGCTTCTAGAAGGTTTACACGATTTCTTAAAAAACACGAGTTTTTAGAAAATGTGTTTTATTTCATAAATGTAATCAACAAAGTATGCACATTCTACCTCATAACGACTTTCTATAGTTTGCACATTCGTCCGGAAATAAGAAAAGCTTACTTCCCCCTTTTTTTAAAATCACAGCTTCTAGAAGGTTTACACGATTTCTTAAAAAACACGAGTTTTTAGAAAATGTGTTTTATTTCATAAATGGAATCAACAAAGTATGCACATTCTATGTCATAACGACTTTCTATAGCTTGCGCATGCGTCCGGAAATAAGAAAAGCTTACTTCCCCCGTTTTTTAAAATCACAGCTTCTAGAAGGTTTACATGATTTCGTAAAAAACACGAGTTTTTAGAAAATGTGCTTTATTTCATAAATGGAATCTACAAAGTATGCACATTCTACGTCATAACGACTTTCTATAGTTTGCGCATGCATCCGGAAAAAAGAAAAGCTTACTTCCACCATTTTTTAAAATCACAGCTTCTAGAAGGTTTACATGATTTCGTAAAAAACACGAGTTTTTAGAAAATGTGTTTTATTCCATAAATGGAATCAACAAAGTATGCACATTCTACGTCATAACGACTTTCTATAGTTTGCGCATACGTTTGGAAATAAGAAAAGCTTACTTCCCCCGTTTTTTAAAATCACAGCTTCTAGAAGGTTTACATGATTTCTTAAAAAAAATGAGTTTTTAGAAAATGTGTTTTATTTCATAAATGGAATCTACAAAGTATGCACATTCTACGTCATAATGACTTTCTATAGTTTGCGCATTCGTCCGGAAATAAGAAATGCTTATTTCCTCCATTTTTTAAAATCACAGCTTCTAGAAGGTTTACATGATTTCTTAAAAAACATGAGTTTTTAGAAAATGTGTTTTATTTCTTAAATGGAATCAACAAAGTATGCAAATTCTACGTCATAAAGACTTTCTATAGTTTGCGCATTCGTACGGAAATAAGAAAAGCTTACTTACCCCGTTTTTTAAAATCACAGCTTCTATAACGTTTACATGATTTGTTAAAAAACACGAGTTTTTAGAAAATGTGTTTTATTTCATAAATGGAATCAACAAAGTATGCACATTCTACGTCATAACGACTTTCTATAGTTTGCGCATGCGTCTGGAAATAAGAAAAGCTTACTTCCACTGTTTTTTAAAATCACAGCTTCTAGAAGGTTTACATGATTTCGTAAAAAACATGAGTTTTTAGAAAATGTGTTTTATTTCATAAATGGAATCTACAAAGTATGCACATTCTACGTCATAACGACTTTCTATAGTTTGCGCATGCGTCCGATAATACGAAAAGCTTACTTCCCCCGTTTTTTAAAATCACAGCTTCTAGAAGGTTTACATGATTTCTTAAAAAACACGAGTTTTTAGAAAATGTCTTTTATTTCATAAATGGAATCAACAAAGTATGCACATTCTACGTCATAACGACTTTCTATAGTTTGCGCATGCGTTTGGAAATAAGAAAAGCTTACTTCCCCCGTTTTTTAAAATCACAGCTTCTAGAAGGTTTACATGATTTCTTAAAAAACACGAGTTTTTAGAAAATGTGTTTTATTTCATAAACGGAATCAACAAAGTATGCACATTCTACGTCATAACGACTTTCTATAGTTTGCGCATGCGTTTGGAAATAAGAAAAGCTTACTTCACTCGTTTTTTAAATTCACAGCTTCTAGAAGGTTTACATGATTTCTTAAAAAACACGAGTTTTTAGAACATGTGTTTTATTTCATAAATGGAATCTACAAAGTATGCACATTCTACGTCATAACGACTTTCTATAGTTTGCGCATGCATCCTGAAATAAGAAAAACTTACTTCCACTGTTTTTTAAAATCACAGCTTCTAGAAGGTTTACATGATTTCGTAAAAAACACGAGTTTTTAGAAAATGTGTTTTATTTTATAAATGGAATCTACAAAGTATGCACATTCTACGTCATAACGACTTTCTATAGTTTGCGCATGCGTCCAAAAATAAGAAAAGCTTACTTCCCCGTTTTTTAAAATCACAGCTTCTAGAAGGTTTACATGATTTCTTAAAAAACACGTGTTTTTAGAAAATGTGTTTTATTTCATAAATGGAATCAACAAAGTATGCACATTGTACGTCATAACGACTTTCTATAGTTTGCGCATGCGTCCGGAAATAAGAAAAGCTTACTTCCACCATTTTTTAAAATCACGGCTTCTATAAGGTTTACACGATTTCTTAAAAAACACGAGTTTTTAGAAAATGTGTTTTATTTCATAAATGGAATCAACAAAGTATGCACATTCTATGTCATAACGGCTTTCTATAGTTTGCGCATTCGTCCGGAAATAAGAAAAGCTAACTTCCACCGTTTTTTAAAATCACAGCTTCTTGAAGGTTTACATGATTTCTTAAAAAACACGAGTTTTTACAAAATGTGTTTTATTTCATAAATGGAATCTACAAAGTATGCACATTCTACGTCATAACGACTTTATATAGTTTGCGCATGCGTCCGGAAATAAGAAAAGCTTACCTCCCCCGTTTTTTAAAATCATAGCTTCTAGAAGGTTTACATGATTTCTTAAAAAACACGAGTTTTTAGAAACTGTGTTTTATTTCATAAATGGAATGAACAAAGTATGCACATTCTACGTCATAACGACTTTCTATAGTTTGCGCATGCGTCCGGAAATAAGAAAAGCTTACTTCCACAGTTTTTTAAAATCACAGCTTCTAGAAGGTTTACATGATTTCGTAAAAAACACAAGTTTTTAGAAAATGTGTTTTATTTCAAAAATGGAATCTACAAAGTATGCACATTCTACGTCATAACGACTTTATATAGTTTGCGCATACGTCCGGAAATAATAAAAGCTTACTTCCCCCGTTTTTTAAAATCACAGCTTCTAGAAGGTTTACATGATTTTTCAAAAAACACGAGTTTTTAGAAAATGTGTTTTATTTCATAAATGGAATCAACAAAGTATGCACATTCTACGTCATAACGACTTTCTATAGTTTGCGCATGCGTTTGGAAATAAGAAAAGCTTACTTCCACTGTTTTTTAAAATCACAGCTTCTAGAAGGTTTACATGATTTCGTAAAAAACACGAGTTTTTAGAAAATGTGTTTTATTTCATAAATGGAATCTACAAAGTATGCACATTCTACGTCATAACGACTTTCTATAGTTTGTGCATGCGTCCGTAAATAAGAAAAGCTTACTTCCCCCGTTTTTTAAAATCACAGCTTCTAGAAGGTTTACATGATTTCTTAAAAAACATGAGTTTTTAGAAAATGTGTTTTATTTCATAAATGGAATCAACAAAGTATGCACATTCTACGTCATAACGACTTTCTATAGTTTGCGCAAGCGTCCGGAAATAAGAAAAGCTTACTTCCGCTGTTTTTTAAAATCACAGCTTCTAGAAGGTTTACATGATTTTGTAAAAAACATGAGTTTTTAGAAAATGTGTTTTATTTCATAAATGGAATCAACAAAGTATGCACATTCTACGTCATAACGACTTTCTATAGTTTGCGCATGCGTTCGGAAATAAGAAAAGCTTACTTCCCCCGTTTTTTAAAATCACAGCTTCTAGAAGGTTTTGCATGATTTCTTAAAAAACACGAGTTTTTAGAAACTGTGTTTTATTTCATAAATGGAATCAACAAAGTATGCACATTCTACGTCATAACGACTTTCTATAGTTTGCGCATGCGTCCGGGAATAATAAAAGCTTACTTCCACCGTTTTTTAAAATCACAGCTTCTAGAAGGTTTACATGATTTCTTAAAAAACACGAGTTTTTAGAAACTGTGTTTTATTTCATAAATTGAATCAAGAAAGTATGCACATTCTACGTCATAACGACTTTCTATAGTTTGCGCATGCGTCCGGAAATAAGAAAAGCTTACTTCCACGGTTTTTTAAAATCACATCTTCTAGAAGGTTTACATGATTTCGTAAAAAACACCAGTTTTTAGAAAATGTGTTTTATTTCAAAAATGGAATCTACAAAGTATGCACATTCTACGTCATAACGACTTTATATACTTTGCGCATACGTCCGGAAATAATAAAAGCTTACTTCCCCAGTTTTTTAAAATCACAGCTTCTAGAAGGTTTACATGATTTCTCAAAAAACACAAGTTTTTAGAAAATGTGTTTTATTTCATAAATGAAATCAACAAAGTATGCACATTCTACGTGATAACGACTTTCTATAGTTTGCGCATGCGTCCGGAAATAAGAAAAACTTACTTCCACCGTTTTTTAAAGTCACAGCTTCTAGAAGGTTTACACGATTTCTTAAAAAACATGAGTTTTTAGAAAATGTGTTTTATGTCATAAATGGAATCAACAAAGTATGCACATTCTACATCATAACGACTTTCTATAGTTTGCGCATTCGTACGGAAATAAGAAAAGCTTACTTCCCTCATTTTTTAAAATCACAGCTTCTAGAAGGTTTACATGATTTCTTAAAAAACACGAGTTTTTAGAAACTGTGTTTTATTTCATAAATGGAATCAACAAAGTATGCACATTCTACGTCCTAACGACTTTCTATAGTTTGCGCATGCATCCGGAAATAAGAAAAGCTTACTTCCACCGTTTTTTAAAATCACAGCTTCTAGAAGGTTTACACGATTTCTTAAAAAACACGAGTTTTTAGAAAATGTGTTTTATTTCATAAATGGAATCAACAAAGTATGCACATTCTACATCATAACGACTTTCTATAGTTTGCACATTCGTCCGGAAATAAGAAAAGCTTACTTCCCCCGTTTTTTAAAATCACAGCTTCTAGAAGGTTTACACGATTTCTTAAAAAACACGAGTTTTTAGAAAATGTGTTTTATTTCATAAATGGAATCAACAAAGTATGCACATTCTATGTCATAACGACTTTCTATAGTTTGCGCATTCGTCCGGAAATAAGAAAAGCTTACTTCCAACGTTTTTTAAAATCACAGCTTCTAGAAGGTTTACATGATTTCGTAAAAAACATGAGTTTTTAGAAAATGTGCTTTATTTCATAAATGGAATCTACAAAGTATGCACATTCTACGTCATAACGACTTTCTATAGTTTGCGCATGCGTCTGGAAAAAAGAAAAGCTTACTTCCACCATTTTTTAAAATCACAGCTTCTAGAAGGTTTACATGATTTCGTAAAAAACACGAGTTTTTAGAAAATATGTTTTATTCCATAAATGGAATCAACAAAGTATGCACATTCTACGTCATAACGACTTTCTATAGTTTGCGCATACGTTTGGAAATAAGAAAAGCTTACTTCCCCCGTTTTTTAAAATCACAGCTTCTAGAAGGTTTACATGATTTCTTAAAAAAAATGAGTTTTTAGAAAATGTGTTTTATTTCATAAATGGAATCAACAAAGTATGCACATTCTACGTCATAACGACTTTCTATAGTTTGCGCATGCGTCCGGAAATAAGAAATGCTTACTTCCACCGTTTTTTAAAATCACAGCTTCTAGAAGGTTTACATGATTTCTTAAAAAATACGAGTTTTTAGAAAATGTGTTTTATTTCATAAATGGAATCAACAAAGTATGCACATTCTACGTCATAATGACTTTCTATAGTTTGAGCATTCGTACGGAAATAAGAAAAGCTTACTTCCACCGTTTTTTATGTTGAATTTAAACCAAATAGACAAGCAAGATCTCTGAAAGTAACACAATCACAAGATAAACACACTATATATCCTGGGAAACCCTCATGGGGTAGAAAACCCAGTAAAGCTTTCCTCAATAAGATGATCAACCAAAATACAAGATGTGCTCCTTCCTCCTAAGTCTCCTTAGCAGATCTCCTCAACTAGTGCGCACTCTTCCACAAGTGAGTGAGTGATCTAATGAGGAGTTCACCTCCTCTATTTATACTTGAATCTCAACTGACTAATAGACCTGTTGGGGCCGACCTCACCTGGAGAAGTCTAATAACCCCTAAAATACAACTACAGGGCCGACCCACACATGGTGGGTCTAATAACCCTAGTTAATACTAACCCTCGGAGGAATAAACATCTCCGGATACATAATAGGGTTACCTCGGAGGGATGAAACATCTCCGGAATAATAAAGTACAAATATAATATTCTTTGAAGTTACAATATTTAACACTCCCCCTTAACGAGAAGGATATTATAACAGCATCTGCAGGAGCATGGAGTCACTACACATGATACATCTATAAATCATTGGAAGCTTTCTTCAATTTGACTTCATTAGTAACTCAAGCAGTTACTAGTACATTAAACATCAACATCACGATCATCAGCATCGTCATCACATGATTAGCATCATCGTCAACGTACGATCAGCAGCATCGTCATCACACGATCAGCAGCGTCGTCATCATATGATCAGCAGCATCGTCATCACACGATCAGCAGCATCGTCATCACACGATCAGCAGCATCGTCATCACATGATCAGTAGCATCGTCATCACACGATCAGCAGCATCGTCATCACACGATCAGTAGTATCGTCATCACACGATCAGCAGCATCGTCATCACACGATCAGCAGCACACGATCAGCAGCATCATCATCACACAATCATATTTAAGACTATCCCTTCTGGATTTGCTGTCTAAGGATGATTAGTCCAACCACAATCATATTTAAGACTATCCCTCCTGGATTTGCTGTCTAAGGATTATTAGTCCAATCACAATCATATTTAAGACTATCCCTCCTGGATTTGCTGTCTAAGGATGATTAGTCCAACAATTCATTTAGGACGATCCTTCCTTTCGGAATTACTGGATTTACTGTCCAAGGATGATTTAATCCCACAATTCATTTAGGACGATCCTTCCTTTCGGAATTACTGGATTTACTGTCCAAGGATGATTTAATCCCACCACAATTCATTTAGGACGATCCTTCCTTTCGGAATTACTGGATTTACTGTCCAAGGATGATTTAATCCCACCACAATTCATTTAGGACGATCCTTCCTTTCGGAATTACTGGATTTACTGTCCAAGGATGATTTAATCCCACCACAATTCATTTAGGACGATCCTTCCTTTCGGAATTACTGGATTTACTGTCCAAGGATGATTTAATCCCACCACAATTCATTTAGGACGATCCTTCCTTTCGGAATTACTGGATTTACTGTCCAAGGATGATTTAATCCCACCACAATTCATTTAGGACTATCCTTCCTTTCGGAATTACTGGATTTACTGTCCAAGGATGATTTAATCCCACCACAATTCATTTAGGACGATCCTTCCTTTCGGAATTACTGGATTTACTGTCCAAGGATGATTTAATCCACTCAATTCATTCTCGAAGACCTTACGTCTACGGTTCTCTTTAGGACTGAAAGCCCAGGGATGATCCAATCCCCTCAACTGTCCACTAAGGACTTCATTCTCGGAGACCTTACGTCTACGGTTCTCTTTAGGACTGAAAGCCCAGGGATGATCCAATCCCCTCAACTGTCCACTAAGGATTTCATTCTCGGAGACCTTACGTCTACGGTTCTCTTTAGGACTGAAAGCCCAGGGATGATCCAATCCCCTCAACTGTCCACTAAGGACTTCATTCTCGGAGACCTTACGTCTACGGTTCTCTTTAGGGCTGAAAGCCCAGGGATGATCCAATCCCCTCAACTGTCCACTAAGGACTTCATTCTCGGAGACCTTACGTCTACGGTTCTCTTTAGGGCTGAAAGCCCAGGGATGATCCAATCCCCTCAACTGTCCACTAAGGACTTCATTCTCGGAGACCTTACGTCTACGGTTCTCTTTAGGGCTGAAAGCCCAGGGATGATCCAATCCCCTCAACTGTATTCTTATCCATACAGGTACAATCATGTATCACATCAAACCATGTATACATCTCATCAAAACATGTACATATCACATCGAAACATATGTTCATCAAAACATGTATACATCACTAATCAAAACATGTACACATCACATCAAAACATGTGTACATCAAAACATGTATACATCACTAATCACATCAAAACATATGTGCATCAAAACATGTATACATTACTAATCAAATCATGTACACAAAACATGTGTACATCAAAACATGTATACATCACTAATCAAAACGTGTATACATCACATCAAAACATATGTGCATCAAAACATGTATACATCACTAATCAAATCATGTACACATCACATCAAACATGTGTACATCAAAATATGTATACATCACTAATCAAATCATGTACACATCACATCAAACATGTGTATATCAAAACATGTATACATCACTAATCAAAACATGTATACATCACATCAAAACATGTGTACATCTAGCATAAATGATATATAAGAGTTCTAAATCTAAATAAGTGTCGGTAGCTAACAAAACAGAAAGTAAATGAAAGTAATACTATGCTACTCCCCCTTTCGAGGAAGGTCCTTCTGAACTAAACCAAGCTTGTCTCGAAAGTACTCAAACTTCACTCGAGAAAGAGGTTTAGTTAAGATATCAGCAACCTGCTCCTCGGTGCTTATGTACTCGAGCTTGATGGCTCCTCTCTGCACCATGTCTCGTATATAGAAGTAACGGATCTCAATGTGTTTTGACTTATCATGGAACACAGGATTTTCAGTCATCTTAATGCAGCTTTGATTATCACACATAATCACAGTGGGATCCATTTCTAAGTCAAAGATTCCAGATAAGAGTTTCCGAAGCCACACTGCTTCACAGCTGGCAGAGCAAGCAGCTATATATTCTGCTTCAGCGATACTGAGGGCCACACTAGATTGCTTCTTGCTGAACCAGGAGACCATGGCAGATCCAAGACCATAACATCCACCTGAAGTACTTTTTCTGTCTGAGACACTACCTGCCCAATCAGAATCTGAGAAACCATGCAACTTGAGTTCATTGTCTCCAAGATAGTAAAGGCCAAAGTCCACTGTGCCTTTTAGGTACCTCATGATATGCTTTGCAGCTATAAGGTGAACCTTTCTAGGTTCTACTTGAAACTGACTGAGAGTATTTACAGCAAAGCATATATCAGGCCTAGTATTTGTCAAGTACATCAATGATCCAATGATTTGTCTATACAGGGTTATATCCACTTTTTCTGATGAATCATTAGCTAACAGTTTTAAGTTGGAGTCCATGGGAGTGGCCATAACCTTACACTCCAACATATCAAATCTTTTGAGGATCTCCACAGTATACTTACCTTGATTTAGAAAGATCCCTTTTGGCTCTTGCCACACTTCTAGGCCTAAGAAGTAGTGCATTAGTCCGAGATCTTTCATCTCGAATTCTGAAGAAAGCTTCTTCTTGCTTTCAATGATTTGCTTCTCATTTCCTGTTAGAAATAGATCATCTACATATAATAGCAATATAACAGGTTCATCATTCATTACTTTAAGATAGAGGTTTGGGTCAGCTTTACTTTTGGTAAAGCCCATGCTTAAAAGGAAACTGTCAATTCTTCCATACCAAGCTCTGGGAGCTTGCTTCAAGCCATATAATGCCTTTTTCAGTTTGCATACATGGGTCCTTCCGTCTTTGACCTCAAAACCTTGAGGTTGTTCTATATATACTTCTTCTTCAATTACACCATTCAGAAAAGCTGTCTTAACATCCATTTGGTGTAATTTCCATTTCATCATGGATGCAAGTGCCATGATAGTTCTAATTGAAGTATACCTAGCAACAGGTGCAAAAGTTTCTTCATAGTTGATTCCCTCCTTCTGAGAGAATCCTCTGGCTACAAATCTTGCCTTGTACTTTTCTATGCTACCATCTGCAGCATGCTTTATCTTAAAAATCCATTTGGAGGAAACCACACTTTTATCTTTTGGTTTGGGAACTATATCCCAAACATCATTCTTCATTATTGACTGATATTCTTCTGTCATTGCTTCTACCCATTCTTTCTTTTGAGCTGCCTCTTCATAGCTGGTAGGTAGTTGATCCACAAGATCACACATCAAAGCCATATAGTTGGTTACTAATTTTGGTTTCTTCCTTTCTCTAGTGGAACCTTCGGGAGCACCATATCTTTCAGCTCCTTGAATGATATCTCTAGCCCATGCTGGTCTTCTCTTCCTAGATAAATCTGCTACAGGAGGTTCTTGTGGTTCCAGCATGTCATGACCCTCTGGTGTAACTTCTTCAGGGACATGAACAGTCTCTGAGACTCTGGGAGAAGAATCTTCTTCATAAACTTCTTCAAGTTGACACTTCCTGGATTTCTTGAGGGCTGCTTCCTCATCAAAGGTTACATCTCTGCTTATTTCTATATGATGAAAACCTGGTATGTAGATTCTGAAGGCTTTGGAAGTTTCACAATAACCAACAAACATTCCCTTCTTTCCCGAGGGATCCAACTTGGTTCTCTTTTCTTTTGGAATGTGGATGTACACAGGACACCCAAATATTTTGAGATGACTTACCTCAGGCTTCTTACCTGTAAACACTTCTTCTGGAGTTTTGAATTCAAGAGCACTGTGATATAATCTATTCTGCACGTAGACTGCTGTCTTGGCTGCTTCAGCCCATAGATACATGGGAAGATCCTGGTCATGTATCATAGTCTTCACAGCTTCCATGATGGTTCTATTTTTCCTTTCTGCAACCCCATTTTGTTGGGGATTGTAGGGAGTGGTTAGTTCTCTCTTGATTCCAGCTTCTCTACAAAATTCTTCAAACTCTTTTGAAGTATATTCTCCACCATTATCTGTTCTGAGAATCTTGATTTTCTTCTCTGTGAGATTCTCTATTTGAGCCTTGAATTCTTTGAACTTTCCAAAGACTTCATTCTTTCCTTTTAGAAAGTAAATCCAAGTTTTCCTTGAATGATCATCAATGAAAGAAAGGTAGTATTCAAAACCACTTAAAGAGGTGGTGGGCATTGGACCACATACATCTGAGTGTATTAACTCCAAGATACTCTTAGTTTTTGTTTCACTCTTTGGAAAGGGGTTCTTGACATTCTTCCCTTTCTTACATCTTTTACAAGAGCCATTATGATCCACTTTCAGGTCTGGTAGTCCTATGACTACCTTGCTTACATAGGGTAAGGCTTTGTAGTTAATGTGAGCCAGTCTTCTATGCCATAGCTCACTGGTACTAGAGGTTTCATGAACAAGGGCAGCTTCTGGATGACCCTTGAGTTTATACAAGCCTCCTTCTTCTTCACCAATGACAATTGCATCCTTAATGGATTTGCCTTTGGACCACATTAACACTTGTCCATCAATGAATGCAACTCTATAGCCTTTCTTGTCCAAAGCTGATATTGAAAGTAAATTCTTCTTCAATCCTGGAACATACAAAACTTCTTTCATTTTCATGGGGGTTCCAGAATCAAGTTTGTAGTTTGCTTCTCCAACTCCCTTAATGGGATACTGATAGTTATCTCCAAGAGATACCTTTAGTGGAGAGGTCTTTTCTTCAAGACTTGATAAAGTCTTCTTTTGTCCTGTCATGTGCTTTGAGGCACCACTATCAATTACCCATGTATCTTCTCCTGGTGTTATAGATCCAGAGAGTGCGGAGAAAAGAACATATTCTTCTGCATCTTCTTCTTCATCTCTTCTAGATCTTCTTTTGAAGAAAGTCCTTTCTTCATCTTCTTCTTCTTTTCTAGATCTTTTCTTGAGAGGCCTTTCTTCTTCAACTTCCTCTTCACTCTCATCTTCTGCAAGATGTGCATGATGTCTTCTGTGTTGAGTACCCTTAATCTTTTTGCTAGGACAGTCTTTGGCAATGTGTCCCAATTTGTGACAAATGAAACATTGGTAAGAGGAGTAGTCTCTTCCTTGGAAGGGTCCTCTTTTCTTTTGAAATCTCTGTGGAGGATGAGACTCCTTTTGACTATCCTTCTTAAAGTAGGATCGATTCTTTCTTCTCTTGGTATGGGTGGCCAAAGCTTGATCATCTTCCTTGAGCAATGCCTCTCTGTTGGCAACCCTAGCCTCTTCTTGAACACAATCCTCCCATACTACATCAAACTTCATGCTTTCTTTTCTGGCACACATGGTTTGGATGAAGGATTCCCATGATCTAGTGAGACCATTTAGAGCCGTCATCACAAGTTCATCTTCATCAAGAGTATCACCAATGGCATCTAGTTGCTCTTTGATTAGAGAGACTCTTGAGAAGTAGTCTTGAATGGATTCTCCTTTGTGCATCTTGGTACTCTTCAACTGAGTCCTTAGATTCATCTTTCTGTTGATGTTCTTCCCTTCATACATTCTTCCTAGGGCATCATACATTTCCTTTGGAGTCTTCTTGGAAGACACTTGGGGAATCAAGTGGTCTTTAATTGAATCAGCTATGATTCTCTTTGCCCTAATCATATCTTTCCTGTGTTTTTCCTTGGCCTCATCTTCTTCTGGTTCTGCAACCTCCTCCTTGATATAATGAGCAAGATCATTCTCTTCAAGAATGAGACCAATTCTGTATTTCCATGCCCGGAAATTCTCTAAGCCTTCTAGCTTGTCTTCAAGCTTAGTATTTGGAGCCATCTTCTCTTGGGGGAGTCCAAGAGACAGAGTAGACTTACTTGGAAAGTTACTTTTTACTTTTCCGGAAACTGAAACAGAATTTTATCGCACTTTTGGTAGAATTAGGGTTTGCAATTCCCGGAGTTCTACTTAACCAAAAAGTTCGATCTATAGCTTAAAAGAATGCTCTTGATCAGGGCTATCCAACCATGCAATCAGAAATAAAAAATTCCAACTTTTTTCTGAAACCAAAATCTGACGTATCGCACTTTTGGTAGAATTAGGGTTTGCAATTCCCGGAGTTCTACCCAACCAAAAAGTTCGATCTAGAGCTTAAAAGAAAGGTATTGAGGAGGGCTATCCATCCATGCAACCAAAAATCAATAATACCAAATTTGGGCTGAAAACCCTAACTTCACCAAAAAGATAGAGAGAGAGAATCTTACCTTGTGAAAGATGTCCTATTCAGTCTAGCTCTGATACCATGTTGAATTTAAACCAAATAGACAAGCAAGATCTCTGAAAGTAACACAATCACAAGATAAACACACTATATATCTTGGGAAACCCTCATGGGGTAGAAAACCCAGTAAAGCTTTCCTCAATAAGATGATCAACCAAAATACAAGATGTGCTCCTTCCTCCTAAGTCTCCTTAGCAGATCTCCTCAACTAGTGCGCACTCTTCCACAAGTGAGTGAGTGATCTAATGAGGAGTTCACCTCCTCTATTTATACTTGAATCTCAACTGACTAATAGACCTGTTGGGGCCGACCTCACCTGGAGAAGTCTAATAACCCCTAAAATACAACTACAGGGCCGACCCACACATGGTGGGTCTAATAACCCTAGTTAATACTAACCCTCGGAGGAATAAACATCTCCGGATACATAATAGGGTTACCTCGGAGGGATGAAACATCTCCGGAATAATAAAGTACAAATATAATATTCTTTGAAGTTACAATATTTAACATTTTAAAATCACAGCTTCTAGAAGGTTTACATGATTTCGTAAAAAACACGAGTTTTTAGAAAATGTGTTTTATTTCATAAATGGAATCTACAAAGTATGCACATTCTACGTCATAACGACTTTCTATAGTTTGCGCATGCGTCCGGAAATAAGAAAAGCTTACTTCCCCCGTTTTTTAAAATCACAGCTTCTAGAAGGTTTACATGATTTCTTAAAAAACACGAGTTTTTAGAAAATGTGTTTTATTTCATAAATGGAAACAACAAAGTATGCACATTCTACGTCATAACGACTTTCTATAGTTTGCGCATGCATTTGGAAATAAGAAAAGCTTACTTCCCTCGTTTTTTAAAATCACAGCTTCTAGAAGGTTTACATGATTTGTTAAAAAACACGAGTTTTTAGAAAATGTGTTTTATTTCATAAATGGAAACAACAAATTATGCACATTCTACGTCATAACGACTTTCTATAGTTTGCGCATGCGTCCGGAAATAAGAAAAGCTTACTTCCACCGTTTTTTAAAATCACAGCTCCTAGAAGGTTTACATGATTTCGTAAAAAACACGAGTTTTTAGAAAATGTGTTTTATTTCATAAATTGAATCTACAAAGTATGCACATTCTACGTCATAACGACTTTCTATAGTTTGCGCATGCGTCCGGAAATAAGAAAAGCTTACTTCCCCCGTTTTTCAAAATCACAGCTACTAGAAGGTTTACATGATTTCTTAAAAAACACGAGTTTTTAGAAAATATGTTTTATTTCATAAATGGAATCAACAAAGTATGCACATTCTACGTCATAACGACTTTCTACAGTTTGCGTATAAGTTTGGAAATAAGAAAACCTTACTTCCCCCGTTTTTTAAAATCACAGCTTCTAGAAGGTTTACATTATTTCGTAAAAAACACGAGTTTTTAGAAAATGTGTTTTATTTCATAAATGGAATCAACAAAGTATGCACATTCTACGTCATAACGACTTTCTATAGTTTGCGCATTCGTCCGGAAATAAGAAAAGCTTACTTCCACCGTTTTTTAAAATCACAGCTTCTAGAAGGTTTACATGATTTCGTAAAAAACACGAGTTATTAGAAAATGTGTTTTATTTCATAAATGGAATCAACAAAGTATGCGCATTCTACGTCATAACGACTTTCTATAGTTTGCGCATGCCTTTTGAAATAAGAAAAGCTTACTTCCCCCGTTTTTTAAAATCATAGCTTCTAGAAGGTTTACATGATTTCGTAAAAAACACGAGCTTTTAGAAAATGTGTTTTATTTCATAAATGGAATCTACAAAGTATGCACATTCTACGTCATAACGACTTTCTATAGTTTGCGCATGCATTTGGAAATAAGAAAAGCTTACTTCCCCCGTTTTTTAAAATCACAGCTTCTAGAAGGTTTACATGATTTCTTAAAAAACACGAGTTTTTAGAAAATGTGTTTTATTTCATAAATGGAATCAACAAAGTATGCACATTCTACGTCATAACGACTTTCTATAGTTTGCGCATGCATTTGGAAATAAGAAAAGCTTACTTCCCCCGTTTTTTAAAATCACAGCTTCTAGAAGGTTTACAGGATTTGTTAAAAAACACGAGTTTTTAGAAAATGTGTTTTATTTCATAAATGGAATCAACAAAGTATGCACATTCTACGTCATAACGACTTTTATATTTTGCGCATGCGTCCGGAAATAAGAAAAGCTTACTTCCACCGTTTTTTAAAATCATAGCTTCTAGAAGGTTTACATGATTTCGTAAAAAACACGAGTTTTTAAAAAATGTGTTTTATTTCATAAATGGAATCTACAAAGTATGCACATTCTGCGTCATAACGACTTTCTATAGTTTGCACATGGGTTCAGAAATAAGAAAAGCTTACTTCCCCCATTTTTTAAAATCATAGCTTCTAGAAGGTTTACATGATTTCGTAAAAAACACGATTTTTTAGAAAATGTGTTTTATTTCATAAATGGAATCTTCAAGGTATGCACATTCTACGTCATAACGACTTTCTATAGTTTGCGCATGCGTCCAGAAATAAGAAAAGCTTACTTCCCCCGTTTTTTAGAATCACAGCTTCTAGAAGGTTTACATGATTTCTTAAAAAACACGAGTTTTTAGAAAATATGTTTTATTTCATAAATTGAATCTACAAAGTATGCACATTCTATGTCATAACGACTTTCTATAGTTTGCGCATGCGTCCGGAAATAAGAAAAGCTTACTTCCCCCATTTTTTAAAATCACAGCTTCTAGAAGGATTACATGATTTCGTAAAAAACACGAGTTTTAAGAAAATGTGCTTTATTTCATAACTGGAATCTACAAAGTATGCACATTCTACGTCATAACGACTTTCTATAGTTTGCGCATGCGTCCTGAAATAAGAAAAGCTTACTTCCACCATTTTTGAAAATCACAGCTTCTAGAAGGCTTACATGATATCCTAAAAAACACAAGTTTTTAGAAAATGTGTTTTATTTCATAAATGGAATCAACAAAGTATGCACATTCTACGTCATAACGACGTTCTATAGTTTGCGCATGCGTTTGGAAATAAGAAAAGCTTACTTCCCCCGTTTTTTTAAATCACAGCTTCTAGAAGGTTTACATAATTTCTTAAAAAACACGAGTTTTTAGAAAATGTGTTTTATTTCATAAATAGAATCAACGAAGTATGCACATTCTACGTCATAACAACTTTCTATAGTTTGCTTATGCGTCCGGAAATAAAAAAAGCTTACTTCCCTCGTTTTTTAAAATCACAGCTTCTAGAAGGTTTACATGATTTCGTAAAAAACACGAGTTTTTAGAAAATGTGTTTTATTTCATAAATGGAATCAACAAAGTATGCACATTCTACGTCATAACGACTTTCTATAGTTTGCGCATGCATTTGGAAATAAGAAAAGCTTACTTCCCCCGTTTTTTAAAATCACAGCTTCTACAAGGTTTACATGATTTCTTAAAAAACACGAGTTTTTAGAAAATGTGTTTTATTTCATAAATGGAATCAACAAAGTATGCACATTCTACATCATAACGAATTTTATATTTTGCGCATGCGTCCGGAAATAAGAAAAGCTTATTCCAGCGTTTTTTAAAATCACAGCTTCTAGAAGGTTTACATGATTTCGTAAAAAACACGAGTTTTTAAAAAATGTGTTTTATTTCATAAATGGAATCTACAAAGTATGCACATTCTACGTCATAACGACTTTCTATAGTTTGCGTATGCGTCCGGAAATAAGAAAACCTTATTTCCCCCGTTTTTTAAAATCACAGCTTCTAGAAGGTTTACATGATTTCGTAAAAAACACGAGTTTTTAGAAAATGTGTTTTATTTCATAAATGGAATCTCCAAAGTATGCACATTCTACGTCATAACGACTTTCTATAGTTTGCGCATGCGTCCGGAAATAAGAAAAGCTTACTTCCCCCGTTTTTTTAAATCACAGCTTCTAGAAGGTTTACATGATTTCTTAAAAAACACGAGTTTTTAGAAAATGTGTTTTATTTCATAAATGAAATCTACAAAGTATGCACATTCTACGTCATAACGAGTTTCTATAGTTTGCGCATGCGTCCGGAAATAAGAAAAGCTTACTTCCCCCTTTTTTTAAAATCACAGCTTTTAGAAGGTTTACATGATTTCTTAAAAAACACGAGTTTTTAGAAAATGTGTTTTATTTCATAAATGGAATCAACAAAGTATGCACATTCTACGTCATAACGACTTTCTATAGTTTGCGCATTCGTCCGGAAATAAGAAAAGCTTACTTCCACCATTTTTTAAAATCACAGCTTCTAGAAGGTTTACATGATTTCTTAAAAAACACGAGTTTTTAGAAAATGTGTTTTATTTCATAAATGGAATCAACAAAGTATGCGCATTCTACGTCATAACGAATTTCTATAGTTTGCGCATGCCTTTTGAAATAAGCAAAGCTTACTTCCCCCGTTTTTTAAAATCACAGCTTCTAGAAGGTTTACATGATTTCTTAAAAAACACGAGTTTTTAGAAAATGTGTTTTATTTCATAAATGGAATCAACAAAGTATGCACATTCTACGTCATAACGACTTTCTATAGTTTGCGTATTCGTCCGGAAATAAGAAAAGCTTACTTCCAACGTTTTTTTAAATCACAGTTTCTAGAAGGTTTACACGATTTCGTAAAAAACACGAGTTTTTAGAAAATGTGTTTTATTTCATAAATGGAATCTACAAAGTATGCACATTCTACGTCATAATGACTTTCTATAGTTTGCGCATGCGTTTGGAAATAAGAAATGCTTACTTCCCCCGTTTTTTAAAATCACAGCTTCTAGAAGGTTTACATGATTTCTCAAAAAACACGAGTTTTTTGAAAATGTGTTTTATTTCATAAATGGAATAAACAAAGTATGCACATTCTACGTCATAACGACTTTCTATAGTTTCCGCATGCGTCCGGAAATAAGAAAAGCTTACTTCCACTGTTTTTTAAAATCACAGCTTCTAGAAGGTTTACATGATTTCGTAAAAAACACGAGTTTTTAGAAAATGTGTTTTATTTCATAAATGGAATCTACAAAGTATGCACATTCTACGTCATAACGACTTTCTAAAGTTTGCGCATGCGTCCGGAAATAAGAAAAGCTTACTTCCCCCGTTTTTTAAAATCACAGCTTCTAGAAGGTTTACATGATTTCTTAAAAAACACGAGTTTTTAGAAAATGTGTTTTATTTCATAAATGGAATCAACAAAGTATGCACATTCTACCTCATAACGACTTTCTATAGTTTGCGCATGCTTTTGGAAATAAGAAAAGCTTACTTCCCCCGTTTTTTAAAATCACAGCTTCTAGAAGGTTTACATGATTTCTTAAAAAACACGAGTTTTTAGAAACAGTGTTTTATTTCATAAATGGAATCAACAAAGTATGCACATTCTACGTCATAACGACTTTCTATAGCTTGCGCATGCGTCCGGAAATAAGAAAAGCTTACTTCCCCCGTTTTTTAAAATCACAACTTCTAGAAGGTTTACAGGATTTCTTAAAAAACACGAGTTTTTAGAAAATGTTTTTTATTTCATAAATGGAATCAACAAAGTATGCACATTCTACGTCATAACGACTTTCTATAGTTTGCGCATGCGTCCGGAAATAAGAAAAGCTTACTTCCACCGTTTTTTAAAAGCACAGCTTCTAGAAGGTTTACATGATTTCTTAAAAAACACGAGTTTTTAGAAAATGTGTTTTATTTCATAAATGGAATCAACAAAGTATGCACATTCTATGTCATAACGACTTTCTATAGTTTGCGCATTCGTCCGGAAATAAGAAAAGCTTACTTCCACCGTTTTTTAAAATCACAGCTTCTGGAAGGTTTACATGATTTCTTAAAAAACACGAGTTTTTAGAAAATGTGTTTTATTTCATAAATGGAATCTACAAAGTATGCAAATTCTACGTCATAACGACTTTATATAGTTTGCGCACGCGTCCGGAAATAAGAAAAGCTTACCTCCCCCGTTTTTTAAAATCACAGCTTCTAGAAGGTTTACATGATTTCTTAAAAAACATGAGTTTTTAGAAACTGTGTTTTCTTTCATAAATTGAATCAACAAAGTATGCACATTCTACGTCATAACGACTTTCTATAGTTTGCGCATGCGTCTGGAAATACGAAAAGCTTACTTCCCCCGTTTTTTAAAATCACAAATTCTAGAAGGTTTACAGGATTTCTTAAAAAACACGAGTTTTTAGAAAATGTGTTTTATTTCATAAATGGAATCAACAAAGTATGCACATTCTACGTCATAACGACTTTCTATAGTTTGTGCATGCGTCCGGAAATAAGAAAAGCTTACTTCCACCGTTTTTTAAAATCACAGCTTCTAGAAGGTTTACACGATTTCTTAAAAAACACGAGTTTTTAGAAAATGTGTTTTATTTCATAAATGGAATCAACAAAGTATGCACATTCTACGTCATAACGACTTTCTATAGTTTGCGCATTCGTCCGGAAATAAGAAAAGCTTACTTCCACCGTTTTTTAAAATCACAGCTTCTAGAAGGTTTACATGATTTCTTAAAAAACACGAGTTTTTAGAAAATGTGTTTTATTTCATAAATGGAATCTACAAAGTATGCACATTCTACGTCATAACGACTTTATATAGTTTGCGCATGCGTCAGGAAATAAGAAAATCTTACTTCCCCCGTTTTTTAAAATCACAGCTTCTAGAAGGTTTACATGATTTCTTAAAAAACATGAGTTTTTAGAAAATGTGTTTTATTTCATAAATGGAATCAACAAAGTATGCACATTCTACATCATAACGAATTTCTATAGTTTGCGCATGCGTCCGGAAATAAGAAAAGGCTTACTTCCACCGTTTTTTAAAATCACAGCTTCTAGAAGGTTTACATGATTTCTTAAAAAACACGAGTTTTTAGAAAATGTGTTTTATTTCATAAATGGAATCAACAAAGTATGCACATTCTACGTCATAACGACTTTCTATAGTTTGCGCATTCGTCCGGAAATAAGAAAAGCTTACTTCCACCGTTTTTTAAAATCACATCTTCTAGAAGGTTTACACGATTTCTTAAAAAACACGAGTTTTTAGAAAATGTGTTTTATTTCATAAATGGAATCAACAAAGTATGCACATTCTACATCATAACGACTTTCTATAGTTTCGCATTCGTTCGGAAATAAGAAAAGCTTACTTCCACTGTTTTTTAAAATCACAGCTTCTAGAAGGTTTACATGATTTCCTAAAAAACACGAGTTTTTAGAAAATGTGTTTTATTTCATAAATGGAATCTATAAAGTATGCACATTCTACTTCATAAGAACTTTCTATAGTTTGGGCATGCGTCCAGAAATAAGAAAAGCTTACTTCCCCCGTTTTTTAAAATCACAGCTTCTAGAAGGTTTACATGATTTCTTAAAAAACAAGAGTTTTTAGAAAATGTGTTTTATTTCATAAATGGAATCAACAAAGTATGCACATTCTACGTCATAACGACTTTCTATAGTTTGCGCAAGCGTCCGGAAATAAGAAAAGCTTACTTCCGCTGTTTTTAAAAATCACAGCTTCTAGAAGGTTTACATGATTTCGTAAAAAACATGAGTTTTTAGAAAATGTGTTTTATTTCATAAATGGAATCTACAAAGTATGCACATTCTACGTCATAACGACTTTGTATAGTTTGCGCATGCGTCCCGAAATAAGAAAAGCTTGCTTCCCCCGTTTTTTAAAATCACAGCTTCTAGAAGGTTTACATGATTTCTCAAAAAACACGAGTTTTTAGAAAATGTGTTTTATTTCATAAATGGAATCAACAAAGTATGCACATTCCAAGTCATAACGACTTTCTATAGTTTGCGCATTCGTCCGGAAATAAGAAAAGCTTGCTTCCACCGTTTTTTAAAATCAAAGCTTCTAGAAGGTTTGCATGATTTCGTAAAAAACACGAGTTTTTAGAAAATGTGTTTTATTTCATAAATGGAATCTACAAAGTATGCACATTCTACGTCATAACGACTCTCTATAATTTGCGCATGCGTTTGGAAATAAGAAAAGCTTACTTCCCCCGTTTTTGAAAATCACAGCTTCTAGAAGGTTTACACGATTTCTTAAAAAACACGAGTTTTTAGAAAATGTGTTTTATTTCATAAATGGAATCAACAAAGTATGCACATTCTACATCATAACGACTTTCTATAGTTTGCGCATTCGTCCGGAAATAAGAAAAGCTTACTTCCACCGTTTTTTAAAATCACAGCTTCTAGAAGGTTTACACGATTTCTTAAAAAACACGAGTTTTTAGAAAATGTGTTTTATTTCATAAATGGAATCAACAAAGAATGCAAATTCTACATCATAACGACTTTCTATAGTTTCGCATTCGTTCGGAAATAAGAAAAGCTTACTTCCACTGTTTTTTAAAATCACAGCTTCTAGAAGGTTTACATGATTTCCTAAAAAACACGAGTTTTTAGAAAATGTGTTTTATTTCATAAATGGAATCTACAAAGTATGCACATTCTACGTCATAAGGACTTTCTATAGTTTGCGCATGCGTCCAGAAATAAGAAAAGCTTACTTCCCCCATTTTTTAAAATCACAGCTTCTAGAAGGTTTACATGATTTGTTAAAAAACACGAGTTTTTAGAAAATGTGTTTTATTTCATAAATGGAATCAACAAAGTATGCAAATTCTACGTCATAACGACTTTCTATATTTTGTACATGCGTCCGGAAATAAGAAAAGCTTACTTCCACCGTTTTTTAAATCACAGCTTCTAGAAGGTTTACACGATTTCTTAAAAAACACGAGTTTTTAGAAAATGTGTTTTATTTCATAAATGGAATCTACAAAGTATGCACATTCTACGTCATAATGACTTTATATAGTTTGCGCATGCGTCCGGAAATAAGAAAAGCTTACTTCCACCGTTTTTTAAAATCACAGCTTCTAGAAGGTTTACACGATTTCTTAAAAAACACGAGTTTTTAGAAAATGTGTTTTATTTCATAAATGGAATCAACAAAGTATGCACATTCTACATCATAACGACTTTCTATAGTTTGCGCATTCGTCCGGAAATAAGAAAAGCTTACTTCCCTCGTTTTTTAAAATCACAGCTTCTAGAAGGTTTACATGATTTCTTAAAAAACACGAGTTTTTAGAAACTGTGTTTTATTTCATAAATGGAATCAACAAAGTATGCATATTCTACGTCCTAACGACTTTATATAGTTTGCGCATGCGTCCGGAAATAAGAAAAGCTTACTTCCCCCGTTTTTTAAAATCACAGCTTCTAGAAGGTTTACATGATTTCTTAAAAAACACGAGTTTTTAGAAACTGTGTTTTGTTTCATTAATGGAATCAACAAAGTATGCACATTCTACGTCATAACGACTTTCTATAGTTTGCGCATGCGTCCGGAAATAAGAAAAGCTTACTTCCACTGTTTTTTAAAATCACAGCTTCTAGAAGGTTTACATGATTTCGTAAAAAACACGAGTTTTTAGAAAATGTGTTTTATTTCATAAATGGAATCAACAAAGTATGCACATTCTACGTCATAACGACTTTCTATAGTTTGCGCATGCGTTCGGAAATAAGAAAATCTTACTTCCACTGTTTTTTAAAATCACAGCTTCTAGAAGGTTTACATGCTTTCGTAAAAAACACGAGTTTTTAGAAAATGTGTTTTATTTCATAAATGGAATCTAAAAAGTATGCACATTCTACGTCATAACGACTTTCTATAGTTTGCGCATGTGTCCGGAAATAAGAAAAGCTTAATTCCCCCGTTTTTTAAAATCACAGCTTCTAGAAGGTTTACATGATTTCTTAAAAAACACGAGTTTTTAGAAACTGTGTTTTATTTAATAAATGGAATCAACAAAGTATGCACATTCTACGTCATAACGACTTTCTATAGTTTGCGCATGCGTCCGGAAATAAGAAAAGCTTACTTCCACCGTTTTTTAAAATCACAGCTTCTAGAAGGTTTACATGATTTCTTAAAAAACACGAGTTTTTAGAAACTGTGTTTTATTTCATAAATGGAATCAATAAAGTATGCACATTCTACGTCATAACGACTTTCTATAGTTTGCGCATGCGTCCGGAAATAAGAAAAGCTTACTTCCACGGTTTTTTAAAATCACAGCTTCTAGAAGGTTTACATGATTTCGTAAAAAACACCAGTTTTTAAAAAATGTGTTTTATTTCAAAAATGGAATCTACAAAGTATGCACATTCTACGTCATAACGACTTTATATACTTTGCGCATACGTCCGGAAATAATAAAAGCTTACTTCCCCCATTTTTTAAAATCACAGCTTCTAGAAGGTTTACATGATTTCTCAAAAAACACGAGTTTTTAGAAAATGTGTTTTATTTCATAAATGGAATCAACAAAGTATGCACATTCTACGTCATAACGACTTTCTATAGTTTGCGCATGCGTCCGGAAATAAGAAAAGCTTACTTCCACCGTCTTTTAAAGTCACAGTTTCTAGAAGGTTTACACGATTTCTTAAAAAACACGAGTTTTTAGAAAATGTGTTTTATGTCATAAATGGAATCAAAAAAGTATGCACATTCTACATCATAACGACTTTCTATAGTTTGCGCATTCGTACGGAAATAAGAAAAGCTTACTTCCCTCGTTTTTTAAAATCACAGCTTCTAGAAGGTTTACATGATTTCTTAAAAAACCCGAGTTTTTAGAAACTGTGTTTTATTTCATAAATGGAATCAAAAAAGTATGCACATTCCACCTCATAACGAATTTCTATAATTTGCGCATGCGTTTGGAAATAAGACAAGCTTACTTCCCCCGTTTTTTAAAATCACAGCTTCTAGAAGGTTTACATGATTTGTTAAAAAACAGGAGTTTTTAGAAAATGTGTTTTATTTCATAAATAGAATCAACAAAGTATGCACATTCTACATCATAACGACTTTCTATAGTTTGCGCATTCGTACGGAAATAAGAAAAGCTTACTTCCACCGTTTTTTAAAATCACAGCTTCTAGAAGGTTTACACGATTTCTTAAAAAACACGAGTTTTTAGAAAATGTGTTTTATTTCATAAATGGAATCAACAAAGTATGCACATTCTATGTCATAAATACTTTCTATAGTTTGCGCATGCGTTTGGAAATAAGAAATGCTTACTTCCCCTGTTTTTTAAAATCACAGCTTCTAGAAGGTTTACATGATTTCTTAAAAAACACGAGTTTTTAGAAACTGTGTTTTATTTCATAAATGGAATCAACAAAGTATGCACATTCTACGTCATAACGACTTTCTATAGTTTGCGCATGCGTCCGGAAATAAGAAAAGCTTACTTCCCCCGTTTTTTAAAATCACAGCTTCTAGAAGGTTTACATGATTTCTTAAAAAACACGAGTTTTTAGAAACTGTGTTTTATTTCATAAATGGAATCAACAAAGTATTCACATTCTACGTCATAACGACTTTCTATAGTTTGCGCATGCGTCCGGGAATAATAAAAGCTTACTTCCACTGTTTTTTAAAATCACAGCTTCTAGAAGGTTTACATGATTTCTTAAAAAACACGAGTTTTCAGAAACTGTGTTTTATATCATAAATTGAATCAAGAAAGTATGCACATTCTACGTCATAACGACTTTCTATAGTTTGCGCATGCGTCCGGAAATAAGAAAAGCTTACTTCCACGGTTTTTTAAAATCACAGCTTCTAGAAGGTTTACATGATTTCGTAAAAAACACCAGTTTTTAGAAAATGTGTTTGATTTCAAAAATGGAATCTACAAAGTATGCACATTCTACGTCATAACAACTTTATATACTTTACGCATACGTCCTGAAATAATAAAAGCTTACTTCCCCAGTTTTTTAAAATCACAGCTTCTAGAAGGTTTACATGATTTCCCAAAAAATACGAGTTTTTAGAAAATGTGTTTTATTTCATAAATGGAATCAACAAAGTATGCACATTCTACGTCATAACGACTTTCTATAGTTTGCGCATGCGTCCGGAAATAAGAGAAACTTACTTCCACCGTTTTTTAAAGTCACAGCTTCTAGAAGGTTTACACGATTTCTTAAAAAACACGAGTTTTTAGAAAATGTGTTTTATGTCATAAATGGAATCAACAAAGTATGCACATTCTACATCATAACGAATTTCTATAGTTTGCGCATTCGTACGGAAATAAGAAAAGCTTACTTCCCTCATTTTTTAAAATCACAGCTTCTAGAAGGTTTACATGATTTCTTAAAAAACACGAGTTTTTAGAAACTGTGTTTTATTTCATAAATGGAATCAACAAAGTATGCACATTCTACGTCCTAACGACTTTCTATAGTTTGCGCATGCGTCCGAAAATAAGAAAAGCTTGCTTCCACTATTTTTTAAAATCACAGCTTCTAGAAGGTTTACATGATTTCTTAAAAAACACGAGTTTTTAGAAAATGTGTTTTATTTCATAAATGGAATCAACAAAGTATGCACATTCTACGTCATAACGACTTTCTATAGTTTGCACATTCATCCGGAAATAAGAAAAGCTTACCTCCCTTGTTTTTTAAAATCACAGCTTCTAGAAGGTTTACATGATTTCTCAAAAAACACGAGTTTTTAGAAAATGTGTTTTATTTCATAAATGGAATCAACAAAGTATGCACATTCTACGTCATAACGACTTTCTATAGTTTGCGCAAGCGTCCGGAAATAAGAAAAGCTTACTTCCACTGTTTTTTAAAATCACAGCTTCTAGAAGGTTTACATGATTTCGTAAAAAACACGAGTTTTTAGAAAATGTATTTTATTTCATAAATGGAATCTACAAAGTATGCACATTCTACGTCATAACAACTTTCTATAGTTTGCGCATGCGTCCGGAAATAAGAAAAGCTTACTTCCCCCGTTTTTTAAAATCACAGCTTCTAGAAGGTTTACATGATTTCTTAAAAAACACGAGTTTTTAGAAAATGTGTTTTATATTATAAATGGAATCAACAAAGTATGCACATTCTACGTCATAACGACTTTCTATAGTTTGCGCAAGCGTCCGGAAATAAGAAAAGCTTACTTCCACTGTTTTTTAAAATCACAGCTTCTAGAAGGTTTACATGATTTCGTAAAAAACACGAGTTTTTAGAAAATGTGTTTTATTTCATAAATGGAATCTACAAAGTATGCACATTCTACGTCATAACGACTTTCTATAGTTTGCGCATGCGTCCGGAAATAAGAAAAGCTTACTTCCCCCGTTTTTTAAAATCACAGCTTCTAGAAGGTTTACATGATTTCTCAAAAAACACGAGTTTTTAGAAAATGTGTTTTATTTCATAAATGGAATCAACAAAGTATGCACATTCCAAGTCATAACGACTTTCTATAGTTTGCGCATTCGTCCGGAAATAAGAAAAGCTTGCTTCCACCGTTTTTTAAAATCAACGCTTCTAGAAGGTTTGCATGATTTCGTAAAAAACACGAGTTTTTAGAAAATGTGTTTTATTTCATAAATGGAATCTACAAAGTATTCACATTCTACGTCATAACGACTTTATATAGTTTGCGTATGCGTCCGGAAATAAGAAAAGCTTACTTCCCCCGTTTTTTAAAATCACAGCTTGTAGAAGGTTTACATGATTTCTCAAAAAACATGAGTTTTTAGAAAATGTGTTTTATTTCATAAATGGAATCAACAAAGTATGCACATTCTATGTCATAACGACTTTCTATAGTTTGCGCATGCGTCCGGAAATAAGAAAAGCTTGCTTCCACCATTTTTTAAAATCACAGCTTCTAGAAGGTTTACATGATTTCTTAAAAAACACGAGTTTTTAGAAACTGTGTTTTATTTCATAAATGGAATCAACAAAGTATGCACATTCTACGTCATAACGACTTTCTATAGCTTGCGCATGCGTCCGGAAATAAGAAAAGCTTACTTCCCCCGTTTTTTAAAATCACAACTTCTAGAAGGTTTACAGGATTTCAGAAAAAACACGAGTTTTTAGAAAATGTGTTTTATTTCATAAATGGAATCAACAAAGTATGCACATTCTACATCATAACGACTTTCTATAGTTTGCGCATGCGTCCGGAAATAAGAAAAGCTTACTTCCACCGTTTTTTAAAATGACAGCTTCTAGAAGGTTTACATGGTTACTTAAAAAACACGAGTTTTTAGAAAATGTGTTTTATTTCATAAATGGAATCAACAAAGTATGCACATTCTATGTCATAACGACTTTCTATAGTTTGTGCATTCGTCCGGAAATAAGAAAAGCTTACTTCCACCGTTTTTTAAAATCACAGCTTCTGGAAGGTTTACATGATTTCTTAAAAAACACGAGTTTTTAGAAAATGTGTTTTATTTCATAAATGGAATCTACAAAGTATGCACATTCTACGTCATAACGACTTTATATAGTTTGCGCATTCGTCAGGAAATAAGAAAATCTTATTTCCCCCGTTTTTTAAAATCACAGCTTCTAGAAGGTTTACATGATTTCTTAAAAAACATGAGTTTTTAGAAAATGTGTTTTATTTCATAAATGGAATCAACAAAGTATGCACATTCTACGTCATAAAGACTTTCTATAGTTTGCGCATGCGTTTGGAAATAAGAAAAGCTTACTTCCCCCGTTTTTTAAAATCACAGCTTCTATAAGGTTTACATGATTTGTTAAAAAACACGAGTTTTTAGAAAATGTGTTTTATTTCATAAATGGAATCAACAAGGTATGCACATTCTACGTCATAACGAATTTCTATAGTTTGCGCATGCGTCCGGAAATAAGAAAAGCTTACTTCCACTGTTTTTTAAAATCACAACTTCTTGAAGGTTTACATGATTTCGTGAAAAACACGAGTTTTTAGAAAATGTGTTTTATTTCAGAAATGGAATCAACAAAGTATGCACATTCTACGTCATAACGACTTTCTATAGTTTGCGAATGCGTCTGGAAATAAAAAAAGCTTACTTCCACTGTTTTTTAAAATCACAGCTTCTAGAAGGTTTACATGATTTCGTAAAAAACATGAGTTTTTAGAAAATGTGTTTTATTTCATAAATGGAATCTACAAAGTATGCACATTCTACGTCATAACGACTTTCTATAGTTTGCGCATGCGTCCGAAAATACGAAAAGCTTACTTCCCCCGTTTTTTAAAATCACAGCTTCTACAAGGTTTACATGATTTCTTAAAAAACACGAGTTTTTAGAAAATGTGTTTTATTTCATAAATAGAATCAACAAAGTATGCACATTCTACGTCATAACGACTTTCTATAGTTTGCGCATGCGTTTGGAAATAAGAAAACCTTACTTCCCCCGTTTTTTAAAATCACAGCTTCTAGAAGGTTTACATGATTTCTTAAAAAACACGAGTTTTTAGAAAATGTGTTTTATTTCATAAACGCAATCAACAAAGTATGCACATTCTACGTCATAAGGACTTTCTATAGTTTGCGCATGCGTTTGGAAATAAGAAAAGCTTACTTCACTCGTTTTTTAAATTCACAGCTTCTAGAAGGTTTACATGATTTCTTAAAAAACACGAGTTTTTAGAAAATATGTTTTATTTCATAAATGGAATCAACAAAGTATGCACATTCTACGTCATAACGACTTTCTATAGTTTGCGCTTGCATCCGAAAATAAGAAAAGCTTACTTCCCCCGTTTTTTAAAATCACAGCTTCTAGAAGGTTTACATGATTTCTCAAAAAACACGAGTTTTTAGAAAATATGTTTTATTTCATAAATGGAATCAACAAAGTATGCACATTCTACGTCATAACGACTTTCTATAGTTTCCGCATGCGTCCGGAAATAAGAAAAGCTTACTTCCACTGTTTTTTAAAATCACAGCTTCTAGAAGGTTTACATGATTTCGTAAAAAACACGAGTTTTTAGAAAATGTGTTTATTTCATAAATGGAATCTACAAAGTATGCACATTCTACGTCATAACGACTTTCTAAAGTTTGCGCATTCGTCCGGAAATAAGAAAAGCTTACTTCCACTGTTTTTTAAAATCACAGCTTCTAGAAGGTTTACATGATTTCGTAAAAAACATGAGTTTTTAGAAAATGTGTTTTATTTCATAAATGGAATCTACAAAGTATGCACATTCTACGTCATAACGACTTTCTATAGTTTGCGCATGCGTCCGGAAATAAGAAAAGCTTACTTCCCCCGTTTTTTAAAATCACAGCTTCTAGAAGGTTTACATGATTTCTTAAAAAACACGAGTTTTTAGAAACTGTGTTTTATTTCATAAATGGAATCAACAAAGTATGCACATTCTACGTCATAACGACTTTCTATAGTTTGCGCATGCGTCCGGAAATAAGAAAAGCTTACTTCCACCGTTTTTTAAAATCACAGCTTCTAGAAGGTTTGCATGATTTCTTAAAAAACACGAGTTTTTAGAAACTGTGTTTTATTTCATAAATGGAATCAACAAAGTATGCACATTCTACGTCATAACGACTTTCTATAGTTTGCGCATGCGTCCGGAAATAAGAAAAGCTTACTTCCCCCGTTTTTTAAAATCACAGCTTGTAGAAGGTTTACATGATTTCTCAAAAAACATGAGTTTTTAGAAAATGTGTTTTATTTCATAAATGGAATCAACAAAGTATGCACATTCTACGTCATAACGACTTTCTATAGTTTGCGCATGCGTCCGGAAATAAGAAAAGCTTGCTTCCACCATTTTTTAAAATCACAGCTTCTAGAAGGTTTACATGATTTCTTAAAAAACACGAGTTTTTAGAAAATGTGTTTTATTTCATAAACGGAATCAACCAAGTATGCACATTCTACGTCATAACGACTTTCTATAATTTGCGCATGCGTTTGGAAAAAAGAAAAGCTTACTTCCCCCGTTTCTTAAAATCACAGCTTCTAGAAGGTTTACATGATTTCTTAAAAAACATGAGTTTTTAGAAACTGTGTTTTATTTCATAAATCGAATCAACAAAGTATGCACATTCCACGTCATAACGACTTTCTATAACTTGCGCATGCGTCCGGAAATAAGAAAAGCTTACTTCCCCCATTTTTTAAAATCACAACTTCTAGAAGGTTTACAGGATTTCTTAAAAAACACGAGTTTTTAGAAAATGTGTTTTATTTCATAAATAGAATCAACAAAGTATGCACATTCTACGTCATAACGACTTTCTATAGTTTGCGCATGCGTCCGGAAATAAGAAAAGCTTACTTCCACGGTTTTTTAAAATCACAGCTTCTAGAAGGTTTACATGATTTCGTAAAAAACACCAGTTTTTAAAAAATGTGTTTTATTTCAAAAATGGAATCTACAAAGTATGCACGTTCTACGTCATAACGACTTTATATACTTTGCGCATACGTCCAGAAATAATAAAAGCTTACTTCCCCCATTTTTTAAAATCACAGCTTCTAGAAGGTTTACATGATTTCTCAAAAAACACGAGTTTTTAGAAAATGTGTTTTATTTCATAAATGGAATCAACAAAGTATGCACATTCTACGTCATAACGACTTTCTATAGTTTGCGCATGCGTCCGGAAATAAGAAAAGCTTACTTCCATCGTCTTTTAAAGTCACAGTTTCTAGAAGGTTTACACGATTTCTTAAAAAACACGAGTTTTTAGAAAATGTGTTTTATGTCATAAATGGAATCAAAAAAGTATGCACATTCTACATCATAACGACTTTCTATAGTTTGCGCATTCGTACGGAAATAAGAAAAGCTTACTTCCCTCGTTTTTTAAAATCACAGCTTCTAGAAGGTTTACATGATTTCTTAAAAAACCCGAGTTTTTAGAAACTGTGTTTTATTTCATAAATGGAATCAACAAAGTATGCACATTCCACCTCATAACGACTTTCTATAATTTGCGCATGCGTTTGGAAATAAGACAAGCTTACTTCCCCCGTTTTTTAAAATCACAGCTTCTAGAAGGTTTACATGATTTGTTAAAAAACAGGAGTTTTTAGAAAATGTGTTTTATTTCATAAATGGAATCAACAAAGTATGCACATTCTACATCATAACGACTTTCTATAGTTTGCGCATTCGTACGGAAATAAGAAAAGCTTACTTCCACCGTTTTTTAAAATCACAGCTTCTAGAAGGTTTACACGATTTCTTAAAAAACACGAGTTTTTAGAAAATGTGTTTTATTTCATAAATGGAATCAACAAAGTATGCACATTCTACGTCATAACCACTTTCTATAGTTTGCGCATGCGTCCGGAAATAAGAAAAGCTTACTTCCACTGTTTTTTAAAATCACAGCTTCTAGAAGGTTTACATGATTTCGTAAAAAACACGAGTTTTTAGAAAATGTGTTTTATTTCATAAATGGAATCTACAAAGTATGCACATTCTACGTCATAATGACTTTATAAAGTTTGCGCATGCGTCAGGAAATAAGAAAATTTTACTTCCCCCGCTTTTTAAAATCACAGCTTCTAGAAGGTTTACATGATTTCTTAAAAAACATGAGTTTTTAGAAAATGTGTTTTATTTCATAAATGGAATCTACAAAGTATGCACATTCTACGTCATAACGAATTTCTATAGTTTGCGCATGAGTCCGGAAATAAGAAAAGCTTACTTCCCCCGTTTTTTAAAATCACAGCTTCTAGAAAGTTTACATGATTTCTTAAAAAACACGAGTTTTTAGAAACTGTGTTTTATTTCATAAATGGAATCAACAAAGTATGCACATTCTATGTCATAACGACTTTCTATAGTTTGCGCATGCGTCCGGAAATAAGAAAAGCTTACTTCCACCGTTTTTTAAAATCACAGCTTCTAGAAGGTTTACATGATTTTTTAAAAAACACGAGTTTTTAGAAACTGTGTTTTATTTCATAAATGGAATCAACAAAGTATGCACATTCTACGTCATAACGACTTTCTATAGTTTGCGCATGCGTCCGGAAATAAGAAAAGCTTACTTCCACGGTTTTTTAAAATCACAGCTTCTAGAAGGTTTACATGATTTCGTAAAAAACACCAGTTTTTAAAAAATGTGTTTTATTTCAAAAATGGAATCTACAAAGTATGCACATTCTACGTCTTAACGACTTTATATACTTTGCGCATACGTCCGGAAATAATAAAAGCTTACTTCCCCCATTTTTTAAAATCACAGCTTCTAGAAGGTTTACATGATTTCTCAAAAAACACGAGTTTTTAGAAAATGTGTTTTATTTCATAAATGGAATCAACAAAGTATGCACATTCTACGTCATAACGACTTTCTATAGTTTGCGCATGCGTCCGGAAATAAGAAAAGCTTACTTCCACCGTTTTTTAAAGTCACATCTTCTAGAAGGTTTACACGATTTCTTAAAAAACACGAGTTTTTAGAAAATGTGTTTTATGTCATAAAAGGAATCAAAAAAGTATGCACATTCTAAATCATAACGACTTTCTATAGTTTGCACATTCGTCCGGAAATAAGAAAAGCTTACTACCCTCGTTTTTTAAAATCACAGCTTCTAGAAGGTTTACATGATTTCTTAAAAAACACGAGTTTTTAGAAACTGTGTTTTATTTCATAAATGGAATCAACAAAGTATGCACATTCTACCTCATAATGACTTTCTATAATTTGCGCATGCGTTTGGAAATAAGAAAAGCTTACTTCCCTTGTTTTTTAAAATCACAGCTTCTAGAAGGTTTACATGATTTGTTAAAAAACACGAGTTTTTAGAAAATGTGTTTTATTTCATAAATGGAATCAACAAAGTATGCACATTCTATGTCATAACGACTTTCTATAGTTTGCGCATGCGTCCGGAAATAAGAAAAGCTTACTTCCACCGTTTCTTAAAGTCACAGCATCTAGAAGGTTTACACGATTTCTTAAAAAACACGAGTTTTTAGAAAATGTGTTTTATGTCATAAATGGAATAAAAAAAGTATGCACATTCTACATCATAACGACTTTCTATAGTTTGCGCATTCGTACGGAAATAAGAAAAGCTTACTTCCACCGTTTTTTAAAATCACAGCTTCTAGAAGGTTTACACGATTTCTTAAAAAACACGAGTTTTTAGAAAATGTGTTGTATTTCATAAATGGAATCAACAAAGTATGCACATTCTACGTCATAACGACTTTCTATAGTTTGCGCATGCGTCTGGAAATAAGAAAAGCTTACTTCCACTGTTTTTTAAAATCACAGCTTCTAGAAGGTTTACATGATTTCGTAAAAAACACGAGTTTTTAGAAAATGTGTTTTATTTCATAAATGGAATCTACAAATTATGTACATTCTACGTCATAACGAATTTCTATAGTTTGCGCATCCGTCCGGAAATAAGAAAAGCTTACTTCCCCCTCTTTTTAAAATCACAGCTTCTAGAAGGTTTACATGATTTGTTAAAAAACACGAGTTTTTAGAAAATGTGTTTTATTTCATAAATGGAATCAACAAAGTATGCACATTCTATGTCATAAAGACTTTATATAGTTTGCGCATGCGTTTGGAAATAAGAAATGCTTACTTCCCCTGTTTTTTAAAATCACAGCTTCTAGAAGGTTTACATGATTTCTTAAAAAACACGAGTTTTTAGAAACTGTGTTTTATTTCAAAAATGGAATCAACAAAGTATGCACATTCTACGTCAAAACGACTTTCTATAGTTTGCGCATGCGTGCGGAAATAAGAAAAGCTTACTTCCCCCGTTTTTTAAAATCACAGCTTCTAGAAGGTTTACATGATTTCTTAAAAAACACGAGTTTTTAGAAAATGTGTTTTATTTCATAAATGGAATCAACAAAGTATTCACATTCTACGTCATAACGACTTTCTATAGTTTGCGCATGCGTCCGGGAATAAGAAAAGCTTACTTCCACCGTTTTTTAAAATCACAGCTTCTAGAAGGTTTACATGATTTCTTAAAAAACACGAGTTTTTAGAAACTGTGTTTTATTTCATAAATTGAATCAAGAAAGTATGCACATTCTACGTCATAACGACTTTCTATAGTTTGCGCATGCGTTTGGAAATAAGAAAAGCTTACTTCCACGGTTTTTTAAAATCACAGCTTCTAGAAGGTTTACATGATTTCGTAAAAAACACCAGTTTTTAGAACATGTGTTTTATTTCAAAAATGGAATCTACAAAGTATGCACATTCTACATCATAACGACTTTCTATAGTTTGCGCATTCGTACGGAAATAAGAAAAGCTTACTTCCACCGTTTTTTAAAATCACAGCTTCTAGAAGGTTTACACGATTTCTTAAAAAACACGAGTTTTTAGAAAATGTGTTTTATTTCATAAATGGAATCAACAAAGTATGCACATTCTACGTCATAACGACTTTCTATAGTTTGCGCATGCGTCCGGAAATAAGAAAAACTTACTTCCACCATTTTTTAAAATCACAGCTTCTACAAGGTTTACACGATTTCTTAAAAAACACAAGTTTTTAGAAAATGTGTTTTATTTCATAAATGGAATCAACAAAGTATGCACATTCTATGTCATAACGGCTTTCTATAGTTTGCGCATTCGTCCGGAAATAAGAAAAGCTTACTTCCACCGTTTTTTAAAATCACAGCTTCTTGAAGGTTTACATGATTTCTTAAAAAACACGAGTTTTTACAAAATGTGTTTTATTTCATAAATGGAATCTACAAAGTATGCACATTCTACGTCATAACGACTTTATATAGTTTGCGCATGCATCCGGAAATAAGAAAAGCTTACCTCCCCCGTTTTTTAAAATCATAGCTTCTAGAAGGTTTACATGATTTCTTAAAAAACACGAGTTTTTAGAAACTGTGTTTTATTTCATAAATGGAATGAACAAAGTATGCACATTCTACGTCATAACGACTTTCTATAGTTTGCGCATGCGTCCGGAAATAAGAAAAGCTTACTTCCACAGTTTTTTAAAATCACAGCTTCTAGAAGGTTTACATGATTTCGTAAAAAACACAAGTTTTTAGAAAATGTGTTTTATTTCAAAAATGGAATCTACAAAGTATGCACATTCTACGTCATAATGACTTTATATAGTTTGCGCATACGTCCGGAAATAATAAAAGCTTACTTCCCCCGTTTTTTAAAATCACAGCTTCTAGAAGGTTTACATGATTTCTCAAAAAACACGAGTTTTTAGAAAATGTGTTTTATTTCATAAATAGAATCAACAAAGTATGCACATTCTACGTCATAACGACTTTCTATAGTTTGCGCAAGCGTCCGGAAATAAGAAAAGCTTACTTCCACTGTTTTTTAAAATCACAGCTTCTAGAAGGTTTACATGATTTCGTAAAAAACACGAGTTTTTAGAAAATGTGTTTTATTTCATAAATGGAATCTACAAAGTATGCACATTCTACGTCATAACGACTTTCTATAGTTTGCGCATGCGTCCGTAAATAAGAAAAGCTTACTTCCCCCATTTTTTAAAATCACAGCTTCTAGAAGGTTTACATGATTTCTTAAAAAACACGAGTTTTTAGAAAATGTGTTTTATTTCATAAATGGAATCAACAAAGTATGCACATTCTACGTCATAACGACTTTCTATAGTTTGCGCAAGCGTCCGGAAATAAGAAAAGCTTACTTCCGCTGTTTTTTAAAATCACAGCTTCTAGAAGGTTTACATGATTTCTTAAAAAACATGAGTTTTTAGAAAATGTGTTTTATTTCATAAATGGAATCAACAAAGTATGCACATTCTACGTCATAACGACTTTCTATAGTTTGCGCATGCGTTCGGAAATAAGAAAAGCTTACTTCCCCCGTTTTTTAAAATCACAGCTTCTAGAAGGTTTTGCATGATTTCTTAAAAAACACGAGTTTTTAGAAACTGTGTTTTATTTCATAAATGGAATCAACAAAGTATGCACATTCTACGTCATAACGACTTTCTATAGTTTGCGCATGCGTCTGGGAATAATAAAAGCTTATTTCCACCGTTTTTTAAAATCACAGCTTCTAGAAGGTTTACATGATTTCTTAAAAAACACGAGTTTTTAGAAACTGTGTTTTATTTCATAAATTGAATCAAGAAAGTATGCACATTCTACGTCATAACGACTTTCTATAGTTTGCGCATGCGTCCGGAAATAAGAAAAGCTTACTTCCACGGTTTTTTAAAATCACATCTTCTAGAAGGTTTACATGATTTCGTAAAAAACACCAGTTTTTAGAAAATGTGTTTTATTTCAAAAATGGAATCTACAAAGTATGCACATTCTACGTCATAACGACTTTATATACTTTGCGCATACGTCCGGAAATAATAAAAGCTTACTTCCCCAGTTTTTTAAAATCACAGCTTCTAGAAGGTTTACATGATTTCTCAAAAAACACAAGTTTTTAGAAAATGTGTTTTATTTCATAAATGAAATCAACAAAGTATGCACATTCTACGTCATAACGACTTTCTATAGTTTTCGCATGCGTCCGGAAATAAGAAAAACTTACTTCCACCGTTTTTTAAAGTCACAGCTTCTAGAAGGTTTACACGATTTCTTAAAAAACACGAGTTTTTAGAAAATGTGTTTTATGTCATAAATGGAATTAGCAAAGTATGCACATTCTACATCATAACGACTTTCTATAGTTTGCGCATTCGTACGGAAATAAGAAAAGCTTACTTCCCTCATTTTTTAAAATCACAGCTTCTAGAAGGTTTACATGATTTCTTAAAAAACACGAGTTTTTAGAAACTGTGTTTTATTTCATAAATGGAATCAACAAAGTATGCACATTCTACGTCCTAACGACTTTCTATAGTTTGCGCATGCATCCGGAAATAAGAAAAGCTTACTTCCACCGTTTTTTAAAATCACAGCTTCTAGAAGGTTTACACGATTTCTTAAAAAACACGAGTTTTTAGAAAATGTGTTTTATTTCATAAATGGAATCAACAAAGTATGCACATTCTACCTCATAACGACTTTCTATAGTTTGCACATTCGTCCGGAAATAAGAAAAGCTTACTTCCCCCTTTTTTTAAAATCACAGCTTCTAGAAGGTTTACACGATTTCTTAAAAAACACGAGTTTTTAGAAAATGTGTTTTATTTCATAAATGGAATCAACAAAGTATGCACATTCTATGTCATAACGACTTTCTATAGCTTGCGCATGCGTCCGGAAATAAGAAAAGCTTACTTCCCCCGTTTTTTAAAATCACAGCTTCTAGAAGGTTTACATGATTTCGTAAAAAACACGAGTTTTTAGAAAATGTGCTTTATTTCATAAATGGAATCTACAAAGTATGCACATTCTACGTCATAACGACTTTCTATAGTTTGCGCATGCATCCGGAAAAAAGAAAAGCTTACTTCCACCATTTTTTAAAATCACAGCTTCTAGAAGGTTTACATGATTTCGTAAAAAACACGAGTTTTTAGAAAATGTGTTTTATTCCATAAATGGAATCAACAAAGTATGCACATTCTACGTCATAACGACTTTCTATAGTTTGCGCATACGTTTGGAAATAAGAAAAGCTTACTTCCCCCGTTTTTTAAAATCACAGCTTCTAGAAGGTTTACATGATTTCTTAAAAAAAATGAGTTTTTAGAAAATGTGTTTTATTTCATAAATGGAATCTACAAAGTATGCACATTCTACGTCATAATGACTTTCTATAGTTTGCGCATTCGTCCGGAAATAAGAAATGCATATTTCCTCCGTTTTTTAAAATCACAGCTTCTAGAAGGTTTACATGATTTCTTAAAAAACATGAGTTTTTAGAAAATGTGTTTTATTTCTTAAATGGAATCAACAAAGTATGCAAATTCTACGTCATAAAGACTTTCTATAGTTTGCGCATTCGTACGGAAATAAGAAAAGCTTACTTACCCCGTTTTTTAAAATCACAGCTTCTATAACGTTTACATGATTTGTTAAAAAACACGAGTTTTTAGAAAATGTGTTTTATTTCATAAATGGAATCAACAAAGTATGCACATTCTACGTCATAACGACTTTCTATAGTTTGCGCATGCGTCTGGAAATAAGAAAAGCTTACTTCCACTGTTTTTTAAAATCATAGCTTCTAGAAGGTTTACATGATTTCGTAAAAAACATGAGTTTTTAGAAAATGTGTTTTATTTCATAAATGGAATCTACAAAGTATGCACATTCTACGTCATAACGACTTTCTATAGTTTGCGCATGCGTCCGATAATACGAAAAGCTTACTTCCCCCGTTTTTTAAAATCACAGCTTCTAGAAGGTTTACATGATTTCTTAAAAAACACGAGTTTTTAGAAAATGTCTTTTATTTCATAAATGGAATCAACAAAGTATGCACATTCTACGTCATAACGACTTTCTATAGTTTGCGCATGCGTTTGGAAATAAGAAAAGCTTACTTCCCCCGTTTTTTAAAATCACAGCTTCTAGAAGGTTTACATGATTTCTTAAAAAACACGAGTTTTTAGAAAATGTGTTTTATTTCATAAACGGAATCAACAAAGTATGCACATTCTACGTCATAACGACTTTCTATAGTTTGCGCATGCGTTTGGAAATAAGAAAAGCTTACTTCACTCGTTTTTTAAATTCACAGCTTCTAGAAGGTTTACATGATTTCTTAAAAAACACGAGTTTTTAGAACATGTGTTTTATTTCATAAATGGAATCTACAAAGTATGCACATTCTACGTCATAACGACTTTCTATAGTTTGCGCATGCATCCTGAAATAAGAAAAGCTTACTTCCACTGTTTTTTAAAATCACAGCTTCTAGAAGGTTTACATGATTTCGTAAAAAACACGAGTTTTTAGAAAATGTGTTTTATTTTATAAATGGAATCTACAAAGTATGCACATTCTACGTCATAACGACTTTCTATAGTTTGCGCATGCGTCCAAAAATAAGAAAAGCTTACTTCCCCGTTTTTTAAAATCACAGCTTCTAGAAGGTTTACATGATTTCTTAAAAAACACGTGTTTTTAGAAAATGTGTTTTATTTCATAAATGGAATCAACAAAGTATGCACATTGTACGTCATAACGACTTTCTATAGTTTGCGCATGCGTCCGGAAATAAGAAAAGCTTACTTCCACCATTTTTTAAAATCACGGCTTCTATAAGGTTTACACGATTTCTTAAAAAACACGAGTTTTTAGAAAATGTGTTTTATTTCATAAATGGAATCATCAAAGTATGCACATTCTATGTCATAACGGCTTTCTATAGTTTGCGCATTCGTCCGGAAATAAGAAAAGCTTACTTCCACCGTTTTTTAAAATCACAGCTTCTTGAAGGTTTACATGATTTCTTAAAAAACACGAGTTTTTACAAAATGTGTTTTATTTCATAAATGGAATCTACAAAGTATGCACATTCTACGTCATAACGACTTTATATAGTTTGCGCATGCGTCCGGAAATAAGAAAAGCTTACCTCCCCCGTTTTTTAAAATCATAGCTTCTAGAAGGTTTACATGATTTCTTAAAAAACACGAGTTTTTAGAAACTGTGTTTTATTTCATAAATGGAATGAACAAAATATGCACATTCTACGTCATAACGACTTTCTATAGTTTGCGCATGTGTCCGGAAATAAGAAAAGCTTACTTCCACAGTTTTTTAAAATCACAGCTTCTAGAAGGTTTACATGATTTCGTAAAAAACACAAGTTTTTAGAAAATGTGTTTTATTTCAAAAATGGAATCTACAAAGTATGCACATTCTACGTCATAACGACTTTATATAGTTTGCGCATACGTCCGGAAATAATAAAAGCTTACTTCCCCCGTTTTTTAAAATCACAGCTTCTAGAAGGTTTACATGATTTCTCAAAAAACACGAGTTTTTAGAAAATGTGTTTTATTTCATAAATGGAATCAACAAAGTATGCACATTCTACGTCATAACGACTTTCTATAGTTTGCGCATGCGTTTGGAAATAAGAAAAGCTTACTTCCACTGTTTTTTAAAATCACAGCTTCTAGAAGGTTTACATGATTTCGTAAAAAACACGAGTTTTTAGAAAATGTGTTTTATTTCATAAATGGAATCTACAAAGTATGCACATTCTACGTCATAACGACTTTCTATAGTTTGCGCATGCGTCCGTAAATAAGAAAAGCTTACTTCCCCCGTTTTTTAAAATCACAGCTTCTAGAAGGTTTACATGATTTCTTAAAAAACATGAGTTTTTAGAAAATGTGTTTTATTTCATAAATGGAATCAACAAAGTATGCACATTCTACGTCATAACGACTTTCTATATTTTGCGCAAGCGTCCGGAAATAAGAAAAGCTTACTTCCGCTGTTTTTTAAAATCACAGCTTCTAGAAGGTTTACATGATTTCGTAAAAAACATGAGTTTTTAGAAAATGTGTTTTATTTCATAAATGGAATCAACAAAGTATGCACATTCTACGTCATAACGACTTTCTATAGTTTGCGCATGCGTTCGGAAATAAGAAAAGCTTACTTCCCCCGTTTTTTAAAATCACAGCTTCTAGAAGGTTTTGCATGATTTCTTAAAAAACACGAGTTTTTAGAAACTGTGTTTTATTTCATAAATGGAATCAACAAAGTATGCACATTCTACGTCATAACGACTTTCTATAGTTTGCGCATGCGTCCGGGAATAATAAAAGCTTACTTCCACCGTTTTTTAAAATCACAGCTTCTAGAAGGTTTACATGATTTCTTAAAAAACACGAGTTTTTAGAAACTGTGTTTTATTTCATAAATTGAATCAAGAAAGTATGCACATTCTACGTCATAACGACTTTCTATAGTTTGCGCATGCGTCCGGAAATAAGAAAAGCTTACTTCCACGGTTTTTTAAAATCAC
This sequence comes from Larix kaempferi, assembly GCA_027924585.1. Taxonomy (NCBI): domain Eukaryota; kingdom Viridiplantae; phylum Streptophyta; class Pinopsida; order Pinales; family Pinaceae; genus Larix; species Larix kaempferi. The sequence goes on from BSBM01001572.1 coordinate 851,051, forward strand.
ATCTTCTAGAAGGTTTACATGATTTCGTAAAAAACACCAGTTTTTAGAAAATGTGTTTTATTTCAAAAATGGAATCTACAAAGTATGCACATTCTACGTCATAACGACTTTATATACTTTGCGCATACGTCCGGAAATAATAAAAGCTTACTTCCCCAGTTTTTTAAAATCATAGCTTCTAGAAGGTTTACATGATTTCTCAAAAAACACAAGTTTTTAGAAAATGTGTTTTATTTCATAAATGAAATCAACAAAGTATGCACATTCTACGTCATAACGACTTTCTATAGTTTGCGCATGCGTCCGGAAATAAGAAAAACTTACTTCCACCGTTTTTTAAAGTCACAGCTTCTAGAAGGTTTACACGATTTCTTAAAAAACACGAGTTTTTAGAAAATGTGTTTTATGTCATAAATGGAATCAACAAAGTATGCACATTCTACATCATAACGACTTTCTATAGTTTGCGCATTCGTACGGAAATAAGAAAAGCTTACTTCCCTCATTTTTTAAAATCACAGCTTCTAGAAGGTTTACATGATTTCTTAAAAAACACGAGTTTTTAGAAACTGTGTTTTATTTCATAAATGGAATCAACAAAGTATGCACATTCTACGTCCTAACGACTTTCTATAGTTTGCGCATGCATCCGGAAATAAGAAAAGCTTACTTCCACCGTTTTTTAAAATCACAGCTTCTAGAAGGTTTACACGATTTCTTAAAAAACACGAGTTTTTAGAAAATGTGTTTTATTTCATAAATGGAATCAACAAAGTATGCACATTCTACATCATAACGACTTTCTATAGTTTGCACATTCGTCCGGAAATAAGAAAAGCTTACTTCCCCCGTTTTTTAAAATCACAGCTTCTAGAAGGTTTACACGATTTCTTAAAAAACACGAGTTTTTAGAAAATGTGTTTTATTTCATAAATGGAATCAACAAAGTATGCACATTCTATGTCATAACGACTTTCTATAGTTTGCGCATTCGTCCGGAAATAAGAAAAGCTTACTTCCAACGTTTTTTAAAATCACAGCTTCTAGAAGTTTTACATGATTTCGTAAAAAACATGAGTTTTTAGAAAATGTGCTTTATTTCATAAATGGAATCTACAAAGTATGCACATTCTACGTCATAACGACTTTCTATAGTTTGCGCATGCGTCTGGAAAAAAGAAAAGCTTACTTCCACCATTTTTTAAAATCACAGCTTCTAGAAGGTTTACATGATTTCGTAAAAAACACGAGTTTTTTGAAAATATGTTTTATTCCATAAATGGAATCAACAAAGTATGCACATTCTACGTCATAACGACTTTCTATAGTTTGCGCATACGTTTGGAAATAAGAAAAGCTTACTTCCCCCGTTTTTTAAAATCACAGCTTCTAGAAGGTTTACATGATTTCTTAAAAAAAATGAGTTTTTAGAAAATGTGTTTTATTTCATAAATGGAATCAACAAAGTATGCACATTCTACGTCATAACGACTTTCTATAGTTTGCGCATGCGTCCGGAAATAAGAAATGCTTACTTCCACCGTTTTTTAAAATCACAGCTTCTAGAAGGTTTACATGATTTCTTAAAAAATACGAGTTTTTAGAAAATGTGTTTTATTTCATAAATGGAATCAACAAAGTATGCACATTCTACGTCATAATGACTTTCTATAGTTTGCGCATTCGTACGGAAATAAGAAAAGCTTACTTCCACCGTTTTTTATGTTGAATTTAAACCAAATAGACAAGCAAGATCTCTGAAAGTAACACAATCACAAGATAAACACACTATATATCCTGGGAAACCCTCATGGGGTAGAAAACCCAGTAAAGCTTTCCTCAATAAGATGATCAACCAAAATACAAGATGTGCTCCTTCCTCCTAAGTCTCCTTAGCAGATCTCCTCAACTAGTGCGCACTCTTCCACAAGTGAGTGAGTGATCTAATGAGGAGTTCACCTCCTCTATTTATACTTGAATCTCAACTGACTAATAGACCTGTTGGGGCCGACCTCACCTGGAGAAGTCTAATAACCCCTAAAATACAACTACAGGGCCGACCCACACATGGTGGGTCTAATAACCCTAGTTAATACTAACCCTCGGAGGAATAAACATCTCCGGATACATAATAGGGTTACCTCGGAGGGATGAAACATCTCCGGAATAATAAAGTACAAATATAATATTCTTTGAAGTTACAATATTTAACACTCCCCCTTAACGAGAAGGATATTATAACAGCATCTGCAGGAGCATGGAGTCAGTACACATGATACATCTATAAATCATTGGAAGCTTTCTTCAATTTGACTTCATTAGTAACTCAAGCAGTTACTAGTACATTAAACATCAACATCACGATCATCAGCATCGTCATCACATGATTAGCATCATCGTCAACGTACGATCAGCAGCATCGTCATCACACGATCAGCAGCGTCGTCATCATATGATCAGCAGCATCGTCATCACACGATCAGCAGCATCGTCATCACACGATCAGCAGCATCGTCATCACATGATCAGTAGCATCGTCATCACACGATCAGCAGCATCGTCATCACACGATCAGTAGTATCGTCATCACACGATCAGCAGCATCGTCATCACACGATCAGCAGCACACGATCAGCAGCATCATCATCACACAATCATATTTAAGACTATCCCTTCTGGATTTGCTGTCTAAGGATGATTAGTCCAACCACAATCATATTTAAGACTATCCCTCCTGGATTTGCTGTCTAAGGATGATTAGTCCAATCACAATCATATTTAAGACTATCCCTCCTGGATTTGCTGTCTAAGGATGATTAGTCCAACAATTCATTTAGGACGATCCTTCCTTTCGGAATTACTGGATTTACTGTCCAAGGATGATTTAATCCCACAATTCATTTAGGACGATCCTTCCTTTCGGAATTACTGGATTTACTGTCCAAGGATGATTTAATCCCACCACAATTCATTTAGGACGATCCTTCCTTTCGGAATTACTGGATTTACTGTCCAAGGATGATTTAATCCCACCACAATTCATTTAGGACGATCCTTCCTTTCGGAATTACTGGATTTACTGTCCAAGGATGATTTAATCCCACCACAATTCATTTAGGACGATCCTTCCTTTCGGAATTACTGGATTTACTGTCCAAGGATGATTTAATCCCACCACAATTCATTTAGGACGATCCTTCCTTTCGGAATTACTGGATTTACTGTCCAAGGATGATTTAATCCCACCACAATTCATTTAGGACTATCCTTCCTTTCGGAATTACTGGATTTACTGTCCAAGGATGATTTAATCCCACCACAATTCATTTAGGACGATCCTTCCTTTCGGAATTACTGGATTTACTGTCCAAGGATGATTTAATCCACTCAATTCATTCTCGAAGACCTTACGTCTACGGTTCTCTTTAGGACTGAAAGCCCAGGGATGATCCAATCCCCTCAACTGTCCACTAAGGACTTCATTCTCGGAGACCTTACGTCTACGGTTCTCTTTAGGACTGAAAGCCCAGGGATGATCCAATCCCCTCAACTGTCCACTAAGGATTTCATTCTCGGAGACCTTACGTCTACGGTTCTCTTTAGGACTGAAAGCCCAGGGATGATCCAATCCCCTCAACTGTCCACTAAGGACTTCATTCTCGGAGACCTTACGTCTACAGTTCTCTTTAGGGCTGAAAGCCCAGGGATGATCCAATCCCCTCAACTGTCCACTAAGGACTTCATTCTCGGAGACCTTACGTCTACGGTTCTCTTTAGGGCTGAAAGCCCAGGGATGATCCAATCCCCTCAACTGTCCACTAAGGACTTCATTCTCGGAGACCTTACGTCTACGGTTCTCTTTAGGGCTGAAAGCCCAGGGATGATCCAATCCCCTCAACTGTATTCTTATCCATACAGGTACAATCATGTATCACATCAAACCATGTATACATCTCATCAAAACATGTACATATCACATCGAAACATATGTTCATCAAAACATGTATACATCACTAATCAAAACATGTACACATCACATCAAAACATGTGTACATCAAAACATGTATACATCACTAATCACATCAAAACATATGTGCATCAAAACATGTATACATTACTAATCAAATCATGTACACAAAACATGTGTACATCAAAACATGTATACATCACTAATCAAAACGTGTATACATCACATCAAAACATATGTGCATCAAAACATGTATACATCACTAATCAAATCATGTACACATCACATCAAACATGTGTACATCAAAATATGTATACATCACTAATCAAATCATGTACACATCACATCAAACATGTGTATATCAAAACATGTATACATCACTAATCAAAACATGTATACATCACATCAAAACATGTGTACATCTAGCATAAATGATATATAAGAGTTCTAAATCTAAATAAGTGTCGGTAGCTAACAAAACAGAAAGTAAATGAAAGTAATACTATGCTACTCCCCCTTTCGAGGAAGGTCCTTCTGAACTAAACCAAGCTTGTCTCGAAAGTACTCAAACTTCACTCGAGAAAGAGGTTTAGTTAAGATATCAGCAACCTGCTCCTCGGTGCTTATGTACTCGAGCTTGATGGCTCCTCTCTGCACCATGTCTCGTATATAGAAGTAACGGATCTCAATGTGTTTTGACTTATCATGGAACACAGGATTTTCAGTCATCTTAATGCAGCTTTGATTATCACACATAATCACAGTGGGATCCATTTCTAAGTCAAAGATTCCAGATAAGAGTTTCCGAAGCCACACTGCTTCACAGCTGGCAGAGCAAGCAGCTATATATTCTGCTTCAGCGATACTGAGGGCCACACTAGATTGCTTCTTGCTGAACCAGGAGACCATGGCAGATCCAAGACCATAACATCCACCTGAAGTACTTTTTCTGTCTGAGACACTACCTGCCCAATCAGAATCTGAGAAACCATGCAACTTGAGTTCATTGTCTCCAAGATAGTAAAGGCCAAAGTCCACTGTGCCTTTTAGGTACCTCATGATATGCTTTGCAGCTATAAGGTGAACCTTTCTAGGTTCTACTTGAAACTGACTGAGAGTATTTACAGCAAAGCATATATCAGGCCTAGTATTTGTCAAGTACATCAATGATCCAATGATTTGTCTATACAGGGTTATATCCACTTTTTCTGATGAATCATTAGCTAACAGTTTTAAGTTGGAGTCCATGGGAGTGGCCATAACCTTACACTCCAACATATCAAATCTTTTGAGGATCTCCACAGTATACTTACCTTGATTTAGAAAGATCCCTTTTGGCTCTTGCCACACTTCTAGGCCTAAGAAGTAGTGCATTAGTCCGAGATCTTTCATCTCGAATTCTGAAGAAAGCTTCTTCTTGCTTTCAATGATTTGCTTCTCATTTCCTGTTAGAAATAGATCATCTACATATAATAGCAATATAACAGGTTCATCATTCATTACTTTAAGATAGAGGTTTGGGTCAGCTTTACTTTTGGTAAAGCCCATGCTTAAAAGGAAACTGTCAATTCTTCCATACCAAGCTCTGGGAGCTTGCTTCAAGCCATATAATGCCTTTTTCAGTTTGCATACATGGGTCCTTCCGTCTTTGACCTCAAAACCTTGAGGTTGTTCTATATATACTTCTTCTTCAATTACACCATTCAGAAAAGCTGTCTTAACATCCATTTGGTGTAATTTCCATTTCATCATGGATGCAAGTGCCATGATAGTTCTAATTGAAGTATACCTAGCAACAGGTGCAAAAGTTTCTTCATAGTTGATTCCCTCCTTCTGAGAGAATCCTCTGGCTACAAATCTTGCCTTGTACTTTTCTATGCTACCATCTGCAGCATGCTTTATCTTAAAAATCCATTTGGAGGAAACCACACTTTTATCTTTTGGTTTGGGAACTATATCCCAAACATCATTCTTCATTATTGACTGATATTCTTCTGTCATTGCTTCTACCCATTCTTTCTTTTGAGCTGCCTCTTCATAGCTGGTAGGTAGTTGATCCACAAGATCACACATCAAAGCCATATAGTTGGTTACTAATTTTGGTTTCTTCCTTTCTCTAGTGGAACCTTCGGGAGCACCATATCTTTCAGCTCCTTGAATGATATCTCTAGCCCATGCTGGTCTTCTCTTCCTAGATAAATCTGCTACAGGAGGTTCTTGTGGTTCCAGCATGTCATGACCCTCTGGTGTAACTTCTTCAGGGACATGAACAGTCTCTGAGACTCTGGGAGAAGAATCTTCTTCATAAACTTCTTCAAGTTGACACTTCCTGGATTTCTTGAGGGCTGCTTCCTCATCAAAGGTTACATCTCTGCTTATTTCTATATGATGAAAACCTGGTATGTAGATTCTGAAGGCTTTGGAAGTTTCACAATAACCAACAAACATTCCCTTCTTTCCCGAGGGATCCAACTTGGTTCTCTTTTCTTTTGGAATGTGGATGTACACAGGACACCCAAATATTTTGAGATGACTTACCTCAGGCTTCTTACCTGTAAACACTTCTTCCGGAGTTTTGAATTCAAGAGCACTGTGAGATAATCTATTCTGCACGTAGACTGCTGTCTTGGCTGCTTCAGCCCATAGATACATGGGAAGATCCTGGTCATGTATCATAGTCTTCACAGCTTCCATGATGGTTCTATTTTTCCTTTCTGCAACCCCATTTTGTTGGGGATTGTAGGGAGTGGTTGGTTCTCTCTTGATTCCAGCTTCTCTACAAAATTCTTCAAACTCTTTTGAAGTATATTCTCCACCATTATCTGTTCTGAGAATCTTGATTTTCTTCTCTGTGAGATTCTCTATTTGAGCCTTGAATTCTTTGAACTTTCCAAAGACTTCATTCTTTCCTTTTAGAAAGTAAATCCAAGTTTTCCTTGAATGATCATCAATGAAAGAAAGGTAGTATTCAAAACCACTTAAAGAGGTGGTGGGCATTGGACCACATACATCTGAGTGTATTAACTCCAAGATACTCTTAGTTTTTGTTTCACTCTTTGGAAAGGGGTTCTTGACATTCTTCCCTTTCTTACATCCTTTACAAGAGCCATTATGATCCACTTTCAAGTCTGGTAGTCCTATGACTACCTTGCTTACATAGGGTAAGGCTTTGTAGTTAATGTGAGCCAGTCTTCTATGCCATAGCTCACTGGTACTAGAGGTTTCATGAACAAGGGCAGCTTCTGGATGACCCTTGAGTTTATACAAGCCTCCTTCTTCTTCACCAATGACAATTGCATCCTTAATGGATTTGCCTTTGGACCACATTAACACTTGTCCATCAATGAATGCAACTCTATAGCCTTTCTTGTCCAAAGCTGATATTGAAAGTAAATTCTTCTTCAATCCTGGAACATACAAAACTTCTTTCATTTTCATGGGGGTTCCAGAATCAAGTTTGTAGTTTGCTTCTCCAACTCCCTTAATGGGATACTGATAGTTATCTCCAAGAGATACCTTTAGTGGAGAGGTCTTTTCTTCAAGACTTGATAAAGTCTTCTTTTGTCCTGTCATGTGCTTTGAGGCACCACTATCAATTACCCATGTATCTTCTCCTGGTGTTATAGATCCAGAGAGTGCGGAGAAAAGAACATATTCTTCTGCATCTTCTTCTTCATCTCTTCTAGATCTTCTTTTGAAGAAAGTCCTTTCTTCATCTTCTTCTTCTTTTCTAGATCTTTTCTTGAGAGGCCTTTCTTCTTCAACTTCCTCTTCACTCTCATCTTCTGCAAGATGTGCATGATGTCTTCTGTGTTGAGTACCCTTAATCTTTTTGCTAGGACAGTCTTTGGCAATGTGTCCCAATTTGTGACAAATGAAACATTGGTAAGAGGAGTAGTCTCTTCCTTGGAAGGGTCCTCTTTTCTTTTGAAATCTCTGTGGAGGATGAGACTCCTTTTGACTATCCTTCTTAAAGTAGGATCGATTCTTTCTTCTCTTGGTATGGGTGGCCAAAGCTTGATCATCTTCCTTGAGCAATGCCTCTCTGTTGGCAACCCTAGCCTCTTCTTGAACACAATCCTCCCATACTACATCAAACTTCATGTTTTCTTTTCTGGCACACATGGTTTGGATGAAGGATTCCCATGATCTAGTGAGACCATTTAGAGCCGTCATCACAAGTTCATCTTCATCAAGAGTATCACCAATGGCATCTAGTTGCTCTTTGATTAGAGAGACTCTTGAGAAGTAGTCTTGAATGGATTCTCCTTTGTGCATCTTGGTACTCTTCAACTGAGTCCTTAGATTCATCTTTCTGTTGATGTTCTTCCCTTCATACATTCTTCCTAGGGCATCATACATTTCCTTTGGAGTCTTCTTGGAAGACACTTGGGGAATCAAGTGGTCTTTAATTGAATCAGCTATGATTCTCTTTGCCCTAATCATATCTTTCCTGTGTTTTTCCTTGGCCTCATCTTCTTCTGGTTCTGCAACCTCCTCCTTGATATAATGAGCAAGATCATTCTCTTCAAGAATGAGACCAATTCTGTATTTCCATGCCCGGAAATTCTCTAAGCCTTCTAGCTTGTCTTCAAGCTTAGTATTTGGAGCCATCTTCTCTTGGGGGAGTCCAAGAGACAGAGTAGACTTACTTGGAAAGTTACTTTTTACTTTTCCGGAAACTGAAACAGAATTTTATCGCACTTTTGGTAGAATTAGGGTTTGCAATTCCCGGAGTTCTACTTAACCAAAAAGTTCGATCTATAGCTTAAAAGAATGCTCTTGATCAGGGCTATCCAACCATGCAATCAGAAATAAAAAATTCCAACTTTTTTCTGAAACCAAAATCTGACGTATCGCACTTTTGGTAGAATTAGGGTTTGCAATTCCCGGAGTTCTACCCAACCAAAAAGTTCGATCTAGAGCTTAAAAGAAAGGTATTGAGGAGGGCTATCCATCCATGCAACCAAAAATCAATAATACCAAATTTGGGCTGAAAACCCTAACTTCACCAAAAAGATAGAGAGAGAGAATCTTACCTTGTGAAAGATGTCCTATTCAGTCTAGCTCTGATACCATGTTGAATTTAAACCAAATAGACAAGCAAGATCTCTGAAAGTAACACAATCACAAGATAAACACACTATATATCTTGGGAAACCCTCATGGGGTAGAAAACCCAGTAAAGCTTTCCTCAATAAGATGATCAACCAAAATACAAGATGTGCTCCTTCCTCCTAAGTCTCCTTAGCAGATCTCCTCAACTAGTGCGCACTCTTCCACAAGTGAGTGAGTGATCTAATGAGGAGTTCACCTCCTCTATTTATACTTGAATCTCAACTGACTAATAGACCTGTTGGGGCCGACCTCACCTGGAGAAGTCTAATAACCCCTAAAATACAACTACAGGGCCGACCCACACATGGTGGGTCTAATAACCCTAGTTAATACTAACCCTCGGAGGAATAAACATCTCCGGATACATAATAGGGTTACCTCGGAGGGATGAAACATCTCCGGAATAATAAAGTACAAATATAATATTCTTTGAAGTTACAATATTTAACATTTTAAAATCACAGCTTCTAGAAGGTTTACATGATTTCGTAAAAAACACGAGTTTTTAGAAAATGTGTTTTATTTCATAAATGGAATCTACAAAGTATGCACATTCTACGTCATAACGACTTTCTATAGTTTGCGCATGCGTCCGGAAATAAGAAAAGCTTACTTCCCCCGTTTTTTAAAATCACAGCTTCTAGAAGGTTTACATGATTTCTTAAAAAACACGAGTTTTTAGAAAATGTGTTTTATTTCATAAATGGAAACAACAAAGTATGCACATTCTACGTCATAACGACTTTCTATAGTTTGCGCATGCATTTGGAAATAAGAAAAGCTTACTTCCCTCGTTTTTTAAAATCACAGCTTCTAGAAGGTTTACATGATTTGTTAAAAAACACGAGTTTTTAGAAAATGTGTTTTATTTCATAAATGGAAACAACAAATTATGCACATTCTACGTCATAACGACTTTCTATAGTTTGCGCATGCGTCCGGAAATAAGAAAAGCTTACTTCCACCGTTTTTTAAAATCACAGCTCCTAGAAGGTTTACATGATTTCGTAAAAAACACGAGTTTTTAGAAAATGTGTTTTATTTCATAAATTGAATCTACAAAGTATGCACATTCTACGTCATAACGACTTTCTATAGTTTGCGCATGCGTCCGGAAATAAGAAAAGCTTACTTCCCCCGTTTTTCAAAATCACAGCTACTAGAAGGTTTACATGATTTCTTAAAAAACACGAGTTTTTAGAAAATATGTTTTATTTCATAAATGGAATCAACAAAGTATGCACATTCTACGTCATAACGACTTTCTATAGTTTGCGTATAAGTTTGGAAATAAGAAAACCTTACTTCCCCCGTTTTTTAAAATCACAGCTTCTAGAAGGTTTACATTATTTCGTAAAAAACACGAGTTTTTAGAAAATGTGTTTTATTTCATAAATGGAATCAACAAAGTATGCACATTCTACGTCATAACGACTTTCTATAGTTTGCGCATTCGTCCGGAAATAAGAAAAGCTTACTTCCACCGTTTTTTAAAATCACAGCTTCTAGAAGGTTTACATGATTTCGTAAAAAACACGAGTTATTAGAAAATGTGTTTTATTTCATAAATGGAATCAACAAAGTATGCGCATTCTACGTCATAACGACTTTCTATAGTTTGCGCATGCCTTTTGAAATAAGAAAAGCTTACTTCCCCCGTTTTTTAAAATCATAGCTTCTAGAAGGTTTACATGATTTCGTAAAAAACACGAGCTTTTAGAAAATGTGTTTTATTTCATAAATGGAATCTACAAAGTATGCACATTCTACGTCATAACGACTTTCTATAGTTTGCGCATGCATTTGGAAATAAGAAAAGCTTACTTCCCCCGTTTTTTAAAATCACAGCTTCTAGAAGGTTTACATGATTTCTTAAAAAACACGAGTTTTTAGAAAATGTGTTTTATTTCATAAATGGAATCAACAAAGTATGCACATTCTACGTCATAACGACTTTCTATAGTTTGCGCATGCATTTGGAAATAAGAAAAGCTTACTTCCCCCGTTTTTTAAAATCACAGCTTCTAGAAGGTTTACAGGATTTGTTAAAAAACACGAGTTTTTAGAAAATGTGTTTTATTTCATAAATGGAATCAACAAAGTATGCACATTCTACGTCATAACGACTTTTATATTTTGCGCATGCGTCCGGAAATAAGAAAAGCTTACTTCCACCGTTTTTTAAAATCATAGCTTCTAGAAGGTTTACATGATTTCGTAAAAAACACGAGTTTTTAAAAAATGTGTTTTATTTCATAAATGGAATCTACAAAGTATGCACATTCTGCGTCATAACGACTTTCTATAGTTTGCACATGGGTTCAGAAATAAGAAAAGCTTACTTCCCCCATTTTTTAAAATCATAGCTTCTAGAAGGTTTACATGATTTCGTAAAAAAACACGATTTTTTAGAAAATGTGTTTTATTTCATAAATGGAATCTTCAAGGTATGCACATTCTACGTCATAACGACTTTCTATAGTTTGCGCATGCGTCCAGAAATAAGAAAAGCTTACTTCCCCCGTTTTTTAGAATCACAGCTTCTAGAAGGTTTACATGATTTCTTAAAAAACACGAGTTTTTAGAAAATATGTTTTATTTCATAAATTGAATCTACAAAGTATGCACATTCTATGTCATAACGACTTTCTATAGTTTGCGCATGCGTCCGGAAATAAGAAAAGCTTACTTCCCCCATTTTTTAAAATCACAGCTTCTAGAAGGATTACATGATTTCGTAAAAAACACGAGTTTTAAGAAAATGTGCTTTATTTCATAACTGGAATCTACAAAGTATGCACATTCTACGTCATAACGACTTTCTATAGTTTGCGCATGCGTCCTGAAATAAGAAAAGCTTACTTCCACCATTTTTGAAAATCACAGCTTCTAGAAGGCTTACATGATATCCTAAAAAACACAAGTTTTTAGAAAATGTGTTTTATTTCATAAATGGAATCAACAAAGTATGCACATTCTACGTCATAACGACGTTCTATAGTTTGCGCATGCGTTTGGAAATAAGAAAAGCTTACTTCCCCCGTTTTTTTAAATCACAGCTTCTAGAAGGTTTACATAATTTCTTAAAAAACACGAGTTTTTAGAAAATGTGTTTTATTTCATAAATAGAATCAACGAAGTATGCACATTCTACGTCATAACAACTTTCTATAGTTTGCTTATGCGTCCGGAAATAAAAAAAGCTTACTTCCCTCGTTTTTTAAAATCACAGCTTCTAGAAGGTTTACATGATTTCGTAAAAAACACGAGTTTTTAGAAAATGTGTTTTATTTCATAAATGGAATCAACAAAGTATGCACATTCTACGTCATAACGACTTTCTATAGTTTGCGCATGCATTTGGAAATAAGAAAAGCTTACTTCCCCCGTTTTTTAAAATCACAGCTTCTACAAGGTTTACATGATTTGTTAAAAAACACGAGTTTTTAGAAAATGTGTTTTATTTCATAAATGGAATCAACAAAGTATGCACATTCTACATCATAACGAATTTTATATTTTGCGCATGCGTCCGGAAATAAGAAAAGCTTATTCCAGCGTTTTTTAAAATCACAGCTTCTAGAAGGTTTACATGATTTCGTAAAAAACACGAGTTTTTAAAAAATGTGTTTTATTTCATAAATGGAATCTACAAAGTATGCACATTCTACGTCATAACGACTTTCTATAGTTTGCGTATGCGTCCGGAAATAAGAAAACCTTATTTCCCCCGTTTTTTAAAATCACAGCTTCTAGAAGGTTTACATGATTTCGTAAAAAACACGAGTTTTTAGAAAATGTGTTTTATTTCATAAATGGAATCTCCAAAGTATGCACATTCTACGTCATAACGACTTTCTATAGTTTGCGCATGCGTCCGGAAATAAGAAAAGCTTACTTCCCCCGTTTTTTTAAATCACAGCTTCTAGAAGGTTTACATGATTTCTTAAAAAACACGAGTTTTTAGAAAATGTGTTTTATTTCATAAATGAAATCTACAAAGTATGCACATTCTACGTCATAACGAGTTTCTATAGTTTGCGCATGCGTCCGGAAATAAGAAAAGCTTACTTCCCCCTTTTTTTAAAATCACAGCTTTTAGAAGGTTTACATGATTTCTTAAAAAACACGAGTTTTTAGAAAATGTGTTTTATTTCATAAATGGAATCAACAAAGTATGCACATTCTACGTCATAACGACTTTCTATAGTTTGCGCATTCGTCCGGAAATAAGAAAAGCTTACTTCCACCATTTTTTAAAATCACAGCTTCTAGAAGGTTTACATGATTTCTTAAAAAACACGAGTTTTTAGAAAATGTGTTTTATTTCATAAATGGAATCAACAAAGTATGCGCATTCTACGTCATAACGAATTTCTATAGTTTGCGCATGCCTTTTGAAATAAGCAAAGCTTACTTCCCCCGTTTTTTAAAATCACAGCTTCTAGAAGGTTTACATGATTTCTTAAAAAACACGAGTTTTTAGAAAATGTGTTTTATTTCATAAATGGAATCAACAAAGTATGCACATTCTACGTCATAACGACTTTCTATAGTTTGCGTATTCGTCCGGAAATAAGAAAAGCTTACTTCCAACGTTTTTTTAAATCACAGTTTCTAGAAGGTTTACACGATTTCGTAAAAAACACGAGTTTTTAGAAAATGTGTTTTATTTCATAAATGGAATCTACAAAGTATGCACATTCTACGTCATAATGACTTTCTATAGTTTGCGCATGCGTCCAAAAATAAGAAAAGCTTACTTCCACCGTTTTTTAAAATCACAGCTTCTAGAAGGTTTACATGATTTCGTAAAAAACACGAGTTTTTAGTAAATGTGCTTTATTTCATAAATGGAATCTACAAAGTATACACATTCTACGTCATAACGACTTTCTATAGTTTGCGCATGCATCCGGAAAAAAGAAAAGCTTACTTCCCTCGTTTTTTAAAATCACAGCTTCTAGAAGGTTTACATGATTTCCTAAAAAACACGAGTTTTTAGAAAATGTGTTTCATTTCATAAATGGAATCAACAAAGTATGCACATTCTACGTCATAACGACTTTCTATAGTTTGCGCATGCGTTTGGAAATAAGAAAAGCTTACTTCCCCCGTTTTTTTAAATCACAGCTTCTAGAAGGTTTACATGATTTCGTAAAAAACACGAGTTTTTAGAAAATGTGTTTTATTTCATAAATGGAATCAACAAAGTATGCACATTCTACGTCATAACGACTTTCTATAGTTTGCGCATGCGTTTGGAAATAAGAAAAGCTTACTTCCCTTGTTTTTTAAAATCACAACTTCTAGAAGGTTTACATGATTTCTTAAAAAACACGAGTTTTTAGAAAATGTGTTTTATTTCATAAATGCAATCAACAAAGTATGCACATTCTATGTCATAACGACTTTCTATAGTTTGCGCATGCGTTTGGAAATAAGAAAAGTTTACTTCCCCCGCTTTTTAAAATCACAGCTTCTAGAAGGTTTACATGATTTCTTAAAAAACACGAGTTTTTAGAAAATGTGTTTTATTTCATAAATGGAATCAACAAAGTATGCACATTCTACGTCATAACGACTTTCTATAGTTTGTGCATGCGTTTGGAAATAAGAAAAGCTTACTTCCCTCATTTTTTAAAATCACAGCTTCTAGAAGGTTTACAGGATTTGTTAAAAAACATGAGTTTTTAGAAAATGTGTTTTATTTCATAAATGGAATCAACAAAGTATGCACATTCTAAGTCATAACGACTTTCTATAGTTTGCGCATGCGTCCGGAAATAAGAAAAGCTTACTTCCCCCGTTTTTTAAAATCACAGCTTCTAGAAGGTTTACATGATTTCTTAAAAAACGCGAGTTTTTAGAAAATGTGTTTTATTTCATAAATGGAATCAACAAAGTATGCACATTCTACGTCATAACGACTTTCTATAGTTTGCGCATGCATTTGGAAATAAGAAAAGCTTACTTCCCCCGTTTTTTAAAATCACAGCTTCTACAAGGTTTACAGGATTTGTTAAAAAACACGAGTTTTTAGAAAATGTGTTTTATTTCATAAATTGAATCTACAAAGTATGCACATTCTACGTCATAACGAATTTTATATTTTGCGCATGCGTCCGGAAATAAGAAAAGCTTACTTCCAGCGTTTTTTAAAATCACACCTTCTAGAAGGTTTACATGATTTCGTAAAAAACACGAGTTTTTAAAAAATGTGTTTTATTTCATAAATGGAATCTACAAAGTATGCACATTCTATGTCATAACGACTTTCTATAGTTTGCGTATGCGTCCGGAAATAAGAAAACCTTATTTCCCCCGTTTTTTAAAATCACAGCTTCTAGAAGGTTTACATGATTTCGTAAAAAACACGAGTTTTTAGAAAATGTGTTTTATTTCATAAATGGAATCTTCAAAGTATGCACATTCTACGTCATAACGACTTTCTATAGTTTGCGCATGCGTCCGGAAATAAGAAAAGCTTACTTCCCCCGTTTTTTAAAATCACAGCTTCTAGAAGGTTTATATGATTTCTTAAAAAACACGAGTTTTTAGAAAATATGTTTTATTTCATAAATGGAATAAACAAAGTATGCACATTCTACGTCATAACGACTTTCTATAGTTTGCGCATGCGTTTGGAAATAAGAAAAGCTTACTTCCCCCGTTTATTAAAATCACAGCTTCTAGAAGGTTTACATGATTTCTTTAAAAACACGAGTTTTTAGAAAATGTGTTTTATTTCATAAATAGAATCAACAAAGTATGCACATTCTACGACATAACGACTTTCTATAGTTTGCTTATGCGTCCGGAAATAAGAAAAGCTTACTTCCCTCGTTTTTTAAAATCACAGCTTCTAGAAGGTTTACATGATTTCTTAAAAAACACGATTTTTTAGAAAATGTGTTTTATTTCATAAATGGAATCAACAAAGTATGCACATTCTACGTCATAACGACTTTCTATAGTTTGCGCATGCATTTGGAAATAAGAAAAGCTTACTTCCCCCGTTTTTTAAAATCACAGCTTCTAGAAGGTTTACAGGATTTGTTAAAAAACACGAGTTTTTAGAAAATGTGTTTTATTTCATAAATGGAATCAACAAAGTATGCACATTCTACGTCATAACGAATTTTATATTTTGCGCATGCGTCCGGAAATAAGAAAAGCTTACTTCCAGCGTTTTTTAAAATCACAGCTTCTAGAAGGTTTACATGATTTCGTAAAAAACACGAGTTTTTAAAAAATGTGTTTTATTTCATAAATGGAATCTACAAAGTATGCACATTCTACGTCATAACGACTTTCTATAGTTTGCGTATGCGTCCGGAAATAAGAAAACCTTATTTCCCCCGTTTTTTAAAATCACAGCTTCTAGAAGGTTTACATGATTTCGTAAAAAACACGAGTTTTTAGAAAATGTGTTTTATTTCATAAATTGAATCTTCAAAGTATGCACATTCTACGTCATAACGACTTTGTATAGTTTGCGCATCCGTCCGGAAATAAGAAAAGCTTACTTCCCCCGTTTTTTAAAATCACAGCTTCTAGAAGGTTTATATGATTTCTTAAAAAACACGAGTTTTTAGAAAATATGTTTTATTTCATAAATGGAATAAACAAAGTATGCACATTCTACGTCATAACGAATTTCTATAGTTTGCGCATAAGTTTGGAAATAAGAAAAGCTTACTTCCCCCGTTTTTTAAAATCACAGCTTCTAGAAGGTTTACATGATTTCGTAAAAAACACGAGTTTTTAGAAAATGTGTTTTATTTCATAAATGGAATCAACAAAGTATGCACATTCTACGTCATAACGACTTTCTATAGTTTGCGCATTCATTTGGAAATAAGAAAAGCTTACTTCCACCGTTTTTTAAAATCACAGCTTCTAGAAGGTTTACATGATTTCGTAAAAAACACGACTTTTTAGAAAATGTGCTTTATTTCATAACTGGAATCTACAAAGTATGCACATTCCACGTCATAACGACTTTCTATAGTTTGCGCATGCGTCCGGAAATAAGAAAAGCTTACTTCCACCATTTTTTAAAATCACAGCTTCTAGAATGTTTACATGATTTCCTAAAAAACACGAGTTTTTAGAAAATGTGTTTTATTTCATAAATGGAAACAACAAAGTATGCACATTCTACTTCATAACGACTTTCTATAGTTTGCGCATGCGTTTGGAAATAAGAAAAGCTTACTTCCCTCGTTTTTTAAAATCACAGCTTCTAGAAGGTTTACATGATTTCTTAAAAAACACGAGTTTTTAGAAAATGTGTTTTATTTCATAAATTCAATCAACAAAGTATGCACATTCTACGTCATAACGACTTTCTATATTTTGCGCATGCGTTTGGAAATAAGAAAAGTTTACTTCCCCCGTTTTTTAAAATCACAGCTTCTAGAAGGTTTACATGATTTCTTAAAAAACACGAGTTTTTAGAAAATGTGTTTTATTTCATAAATGGAATCAACAAATTATGCACATTCTACGTCATAATGACTTTCTATAGTTTGCGCATGCGTTTAGAAATAAGAAAAGCTTACTTCCCTCGTTTTTTAAAATCACAGCTTCTAGAAGGTTTACATGATTTCTTAAAAAACACGAGTTTTTAGAAAATGTGTTTTATTTCATAAACGGAATCAACAAAGTATGCACATTCTACGTCATAACGACTTTCTATAGTTTGCGCATGTGTTCGGAAATATGAAAAGCTTACTTCCACCGTTTTTGAAAATCACAGCTTCTAGAAGGTTTACATGATTTCTTAAAAAACACGAGTTTTTAGAAAATGTGTTTTATTTCATAAATAGAATCTACAAAGTTTGCACATTCTACGTCATAACGACAATCTATAGTTTGCGTATGCGTCTGGAAATAAGAAAAGCTTACTTCCCCCGTTTTTTAAAATCACAGCTTCTAGAAGGTTTACATGATTTCTTAAAAAACACGAGTTTTTAGAAAATGTGTTTTATTTCATAAATGGAATCAACAAAGTATGCACATTCTACGTCATAACGACTTTCTATAGTTTGCGCATGCGTCCGGAAATAAGAAAAGCTTACTTCCCCCGTTTTTTAAAATCACAGCTTCTAGAAGGTTTACATGATTTCGTAAAAAACATGAGTTTTTAGAAAATATGTTTTATTTCATAAATGGAATCAACAAAGTATGCACATTCTACGTCATAACGAATTTCTATAGTTTGCGCATGCGTTTGGAAATAAGAAAAGCTTACTTCCCCCGTTTTTTAAAATCACAGCTTCTAGAAGGTTTACATGATTTCTTAAAAAACACGAGTTTTTAGAAAATGTGTTTTATTTCATAAATAGAATCAACAAAGTATGCACATTCTACGTCATAACGACTTTCTATAGTTTGCTTATGCGTCCGGAAATAAGAAAAGCTTACTTCCCTCGTTTTTTAAAATCACAGCTTCTAGAAGGTTTACATGATTTCTTAAAAAACACGAGTTTTTAGAAAATGTGTTTTATTTCATAAATGGAATCAACAAAGTATGCACATTCTACGTCATAACGACTTTCTATAGTTTGCGCATGCATTTGGAAATAAGAAAAGCTTGCTTCCCCCGTTTTTTAAAATCACAGCTTCTAGAAGGTTTACAGGATTTGTTAAAAAACACGAGTTTTTACAAAATGTGTTTTATTTCATAAATGGAATCAACAAAGTATTCACATTCTACGTCATAACGAATTTTATATTTTGCGCATGCGTCCGGAAATAAGAAAAGCTTACTTCCAGCGTTTTTTAAAATCACAGCTTCTAGAAGGTTTACATGATTTCGTAAAAAACACGAGTTTTTAAAAAATGTGTTTTATTTCATAAATGGAATCTACAAATTATGCACATTCTACGTCATAACGACTTTCTATAGTTTGCGTATGCGTCCGGAAATAAGAAAACCTTATTTCCCCCGTTTTTTAAAATCACAGCTTCTAGAAGGTTTACATGATTTCGTAAAAAACACGAGTTTTTAGAAAATGTGTTTTATTTCATAAATGGAATCTTCAAACTATGCACATTCTACATCATAACGACTTTCTATAGTTTACGCATGCGTCCGGAAATAAGAAAAGCTTACTTCCCCCGGTTTTTAAAATCACAGCTTCTAGAAGGTTTAAATGATTTCTTAAAAAACACGAGTTTTTAGAAAATATGTTTTATTTCATCAATGGAATAAACAAAGTATGCACATTCTACGTCATAACGACTTTCTATAGTTTTCGCATAAGTTTGGAAATAAGAAAAGCTTACTTCCCCCGTTTTTTAAAATCATAGCTTCTAGAAGGTTTACATGATTTCGTAAAAAACACGAGTTTTTAGAAAATGTGTTTTATTTCATAAATGGAATCAACAAAGTATGCACATTCTATGTCATAACGACTTTCTATAGTTTGCGCATTCGTTTGGAAATAAGAAAAGCTTATTTCCACCGTTTTTTAAAATCACAGCTTCTAGAAGGTTTACATGATTTCGTAAAAAACACGAGTTTTTAGAAAATGTGCTTTATTTCATAAATGGAATCAACAAAGTATGCACATTCTACGTCATAACGACTTTTATATTTTGCGCATGCGTCCGGAAATAAGAAAAGCTTACTTCCCCCATTTTTTTAAATCACAGCTTCTAGAAGGTTTACATGATTTCTTAAAAAACACGAGTTTTTGGAAAACGTGTTTTATTTCATAAACGGAATCAACAAAGTATGCACATTCTACGTCATAACGACTTTCTATAGTTTGCGCATGCGTTTTGAAATATGAAAAGCTTATTTCCACCGTTTTTGAAAATCACAGCTTCTAGAAGGTTTACATGATTTCTTAAAAAACACGAGTTTTTAGAAGATGTGTTTTATTTCATAAATGGAATCTACAAAGTTTGCACATTCTACGTCATAACGACTTTATATAGTTTGCTTATGCGTCCGGAAATAAGAAAAGCTTACTTCCCTCGTTTTTTAAAATCACAGCTTCTAGAAGGTTTACATGATTTCTTAAAAAACACGAGTTTTTAGAAAATGTGTTTTATTTCATAAATGCAATCAACAAAGTATGCACATTCTACGTCATAACGACTTTCTATAGTTTGCGCATGCATTTGGAAAGAAGAAAAGCTTACTTCCCCCGTTTTTTAAAATCACAGCTTCTAGAAGGTTTACAGGATTTGTTAAAAAACACGAGTTTTTAGAAAATGTGTTTTATTTCATAAATGGAATCAACAAAGTATGCACATTCTACGTCATAACGAATTTTATATTTTGCGCATGCGTCCGGAAATAAGAAAAGCTTACTTCCACCGTTTTTTAAAATCACAGCTTCTAGAAGGTTTACATGATTTCGTAAAAAACACGAGTTTTTAAAAAATGTGTTTTATTTCATAAATGGAATCTACAAAGTATGCACATTCTACGTCATAACGACTTTCTATAGTTTGCGTATGCGTCCGGAAATAAGAAAACCTTATTTCCCCCGTTTTTTAAAATCACAGTTCTAGAAGGTTTACATGATTTCGTAAAAAACACGAGTTTTTAGAAAATGTGTTTTATTTCATAAATGGAATCTTCAAAGTATGCACATTCTACGTCATAACGTCTTTCTATAGTTTGCGCATGCGTCCGGAAATAAGAAAAGCTTACTTCCCCCGTTTTTTAAAATCACAGCTTCTAGAAGGTTTATATGATTTCTTAAAAAACACGAGTTTTTAGAAAATATGTTTTATTTCATAAATGGAATAAACAAAGTATGCACATTCTACGTCATAATGACTTTCTATAGCTTGCGCATGCGTTCGGAAATATGAAAAGCTTACTTCCACCGTTTTTGAAAATCACAGCTTCTAGAAGGTTTACATGATTTCTTAAAAAACACGAGTTTTTAGAAAATGTGTTTTATTTCATAAATGGAATCAACAAAGTATGCACATTCTACGTCATAACGACTTTCTATAGTTTGCGCATGCATTTGGAAATAAGAAAAGCTTACTTCCCCCGTTTTTTAAAATCACAGCTTCTAGAAGGTTTACAGGATTTGTTAAAAAACACGAGTTTTTAGAAAATGTGTTTTATTTCATAAATGGAATCAACAAAGTATGCACATTCTAAGTCATAACGACTTTCTATAGTTTGCGCATGCGTCCGGAAATAAGAAAAGCTTACTTCCCCCGTTTTTTAAAATCACAGCTTCTAGAAGGTTTACATGATTTCGTAAAAAACATGAGTTTTTAGAAAATGTGTTTTATTTCATCAATGGAATCAACAAAGTATGCACATTCTACGTCATAACGAATTTCTATAGTTTGTGCATGCGTTTGGAAATAAGAAAAGCTTACTTCCCCCGTTTTTTAAAATCACAGCTTCTAGAAGGTTTACATGATTTCTTAAAAAACATGAGTTTTTGGAAAATGTGTTTTATTTCATAAATAGAATCAACAAAGTATGCACATTCTACGTCATAACGACTTTATATAGTTTGCTTATGCGTCCGGAAATAAGAAAAGCTTACTTCCCTCGTTTTTTAAAATCACAGCTTCTAGAAGGTTTACATGATTTCTTAAAAAACACGAGTTTTTAGAAAATGTGTTTTATTTCATAAATGGAATCAACAAAGTATGCACATTCTACGTCATAACGACTTTCTATAGTTTGCGCATGCATTTGGAAAGAAGAAAAGCTTACTTCCCCCGTTTTTTAAAATCACAGCTTCTAGAAGGTTTACAGGATTTGTTAAAAAACACGAGTTTTTAGAAAATGTGTTTTATTTCATAAATGGAATCAACAAAGTATGCACATTCTACGTCATAACGAATTTTATATTTTGCGCATGCGTCCGGAAATAAGAAAAGCTTACTTCAACCGTTTTTTAAAATCACAGCTTCTAGAAGGTTTACATGATTTCGTAAAAAACACGAGTTTTTAAAAAATGTGTTTTATTTCATAAATGGAATCTACAAAGTATGCACATTCTACGTCATAACGACTTTCTATAGTTTGCGTATGCGTCCGGAAATAAGAAAACCTTATTACCCCCGTTTTTTAAAATCACAGTTCTAGAAGGTTTACATGATTTCGTAAAAAACACGAGTTTTTAGAAAATGTGTTTTATTTCATAAATGGAATCTTCAAAGTATGCACATTCTACGTCATAACGTCTTTCTATAGTTTGCGCATGCGTCCGGAAATAAGAAAAGCTTACTTCCCCCGTTTTTTAAAATCACAGCTTCTAGAAGGTTTATATGATTTCTTAAAAAACACGAGTTTTTAGAAAATATGTTTTATTTCATAAATGGAATAAACAAAGTATGCACATTCTACGTCATAATGACTTTCTATAGCTTGCGCATGCGTTCGGAAATATGAAAAGCTTAGTTCCACCGTTTTTGAAAATCACAGCTTCTAGAAGGTTTACATGATTTCGTAAAAAACACGACTTTTTAGAAAATGTGCTTTATTTCATAACTGGAATCTACAAAGTATGCACATTCTACGTCATAACGACTTTCTATAGTTTGCGCATGCGTCCGGAAATAAGAAAAGCTTACTTCCACCATTTTTGAAAATCACAGCTTGTAGAAGGTTTACATGATTTCTTAAAAAACACGAGTTTTTAGAAAATGTGTTTTATTTCATAAATAAAATCTACAAAGTATGCACATTCTACGTCATAACGACTTTCTATAGTTTGCGCATGCGTTTGGAAATAAGAAAAGCTTACTTCCCTCGTTTTTTAAAATCACAACTTCTAGAAGGTTTACATGATTTCTTAAAAAACACGAGTTTTTAGAAAATGTGTTTTATTTCATAAATGCAATCAACAAAGTATGCACATTCTACGTCATAACGAATTTCTATAGTTTGCGCATGCGTTTGGAAATAAGAAAAGCTTACTTCCCCCGTTTTTTAAAATCACAGCTTCTAGAAGGTTTACATGATTTCGTAAAAAACATGAGTTTTTAGAAAATGTGTTTTATTTCATAAATGGAATCAACAAAGTATGCACATTCTACGTCATAACGACTTTCTATAGTTTGCGCATGCGTTTGGAAATAAGAAAAGCTTACTTCCCCCGTTTTTCAAAATCACAGCTTCTAGAAGGTTTACATGATTTCTTAAAAAACATGAGTTTTTAGAAAATGTGTTTTATTTCATAAATGGAATCAACAAAGTATGCACATTCTACGTCATAACGACTTTCTATAGTTTGCGCATGCGTTTGGAAATAAGAAAAGCTTACTTCCCCCGTTTTTTAAAATCACAGCTTCTAGAAGGTTTACATGATTTCTTAAAAAACACGAGTTTTTGGAAAACGTGTTTTATTTCATAAACGGAATCAACAAAGTATGCACATTCTACGTCATAACGACTTTCTATAGTTTGCGCATGCGTTCGGAAATATGAAAAGCTTACTTCCACCGTTTTTGAAAATCACAGCTTCTAGAAGGTTTACATGATTTCTTAAAAAACACGAGTTTTTAGAAAATGTGTTTTATTTCATAAATGGAATCAACAAAGTATGCACATTCTACGTCATAACGACTTTCTATAGTTTGCGCATGCATTTGGAAATAAGAAAATCTTACTTCCCCCGTTTTTTAAAATCACAGCTTCTAGAAGGTTTACAGGATTTGTTAAAAAACACGAGTTTTTAGAAAATGTGTTTTATTTCATAAATGGAATCAACAAAGTATGCACATTCTACGTCATAACGAATTTTATATTTTGCGCATGTGTCCGGAAATAAGAAAAGCTTATTTCCACCGTTTTTTAAAATCACAGCTTCTAGAAGGTTTACATGATTTCGTAAAAAACACGAGTTTTCAAAACATGTGTTTTATTTCATAAATGGAATCTACAAAGTATGCACATTCTACGTCATAACAACTTTCTATAGTTTGCGTATGCGTCCGGAAATAAGAAAACCTTATTTCCCCCGTTTTTTAAAATCACAGCTTCTAGAAGGTTTACATGATTTCGTAAAAAACACGAGTTTTTAGAAAATGTGTTTTATTTCATAAATGGAATCTTCAAAGTATGCACATTCTACGTCATAAAGACTTTCAATAGTTTGCGCATGCGTCCGGAAATAAGAAAAGCTTACTTCCCCCGTTTTTTAAAATCACAGCTTCTAGAAGGTTTATATGATTTCTTAAAAAAAAAGAGTTTTTAGAAAATTTGTTTTATTTCATAAATGGAATAAACAAAGTATGCACATTCTACGTCATAACGACTTTCTATAGTTTGCGCATAAGTTTGGAAATAAGAAAAGCTTACTTCCCCCATTTTTTAAAATCACAGCTTCTAGAAGGTTTACATGATTTCGTAAAAAACACGAGTTTTTAGAAAATGTGTTTTATTTCATAAATGGAATCAACAAAGTATGCACATTCTACGTCATAACGACTTTCTATAGTTTGCGCATTCGTTTGGAAATAAGAAAAGCTTACTTCCACCGTTTTTTAAAATCACAGCTTCTAGAAGGTTTACATGATTTCGTAAAAAACACGAGATTTTAAAAAATGTGTTTTATTTAATAAATGGAATCTACAAAGTATGAACATTCTACGTCATAACGACTTTCTGTAGTTTGCGCATGCGTCCGGAAATAATAAAAGATTATTTCCCCCGTTTTTTAAAATCACAGCTTCTAGAAGGTTTACATGATTTCGTAAAAAACACGAGTTTTTAGAAAATGTGTTTTATTTCATAAATTGAATCTTCAAAGTATGCACATTCTACGTCATAACGACTTTCTATAGTTTGCGCATGCGTCCGGAAATAAGAAAAGCTTACTTCCCCCGTTTTTTAAAATCACAGCTTCTAGAAGGTTTACATGATTTCTTAAAAAACACGAGTTTTTAGAAAATATGTTTTATTTCATAAATGGAATGAACAAAGTATGCACATTCTACGTCATAACGACTTTCTATAGTTTGTGCATAAGTTTGGAAATAAGAAAAGCTTACTTCCCCCGTTTTTTAAAATCACAGCTTCTAGAAGGTTTACATGATTTCTTAAAAAACACGAGTTTTTAGAAAATGTGTTTTATTTCATAAATGGAATCAACAAAGTATGCACATTCTACGTCATAACGACTTTCTATAGTTTGCGCATGCGTCCGGAAATAAGAAAAGCTTATTTCCCCCGTTTTTTAAAATCATAGCTTCTAGAAAGTTTACATGATTTCGTAAAAAACACGAGTTTTTAGAAAATATGTTTTATTTCATAAATGGAATCTTCAAAGTATGCACATTCTACGTCATAACGACTTTCTATAGTTTGCGCATGCATCCGGAAATAAGAAAAGCTTACTTCCCCCGTTTTTTAAAATGACAGCTTCTAGAAGGTTTATATGATTTCTTAAAAAACACGAGTTTTTAGAAAATATGTTTTATTTCATAAATGGAATAAACAAAGTATGCACATTCTACGTCATAACGACTTTCTATAGTTTGCGCATAAGTTTGGAAATAAGTAAAGCTTACTTCCCCCGTTTTTTAAAATCACAGCTTCTAGAAGGTTTACATGATTTCGTAAAAAACACGAGTTTTTAGAAAATGTGTTTTATTTCATAAATGGAATCAACAAAGTATGCACATTCTACATCATAACGACTTTCTATAGTTTGCGCATTCGTTTGGAAATAAGAAAAGCTTACTTCCACCGTTTTTTAAAATCACAGCTTCTAGAAGGTTTACATGATTTCGTAAATAACACGACTTTTTAGAAAATGTGCTTTATTTCATAACTGGAATCTACAAAGTATGCACATTCTACCTCATAACGACTTTCTATAGTTTGCGCATGCGTCCGGAAATAAGAAAAGCTTACTTCCACCATTTTTGAAAATCACAGCTTCTAGAAGGTTTACATGATTTCCTAAAAAACACGAGTTTTTAGAAAATGTGTTTTATTTCATAAATGGAATCAACAAAGTATTCACATTCTACGTCATAATGACTTTCTATAGTTTGCGCATGCGTTTGGAAATAAGAAAAGCTTACTTCCCCCGTTTTTTTAAATCACAGCTTCTAGAATGTTTACATGATTTCTTAAAAAACATGAGTTTTTAGAAAATGTGTTTTATTTCATAAATGAAATCTACAAATTATGCACATTCTACGTCATAACGACTTTCTATAGTTTGCGCATGCGTTTGGAAATAAGAAAAGCTGACTTCCCTCGTTTTTTAAAATCACAACTTCTAGAAGGTTTACATGATTTCTTAAAAAACACGAGTTTTTAAAAAATGTGTTTTATTTCATAAATGCAATCAACAAAGTATGCACATTCTACGTCATAACGACTTTCTATAGTTTGCGCATGCGTTTGGAAATAAGAAAAGCTTACTTCCCCCGTTTTTTAAAATCACAGCTTCTAGAAGGTTTACATGATTTCGTAAAAAACATGAGTTTTTAGAAAATGTGTTTTATTTCATAAATGGAATCAACAAAGTATGCACATTCTACGTCATAACGACTTTCTATAGTTTGCGCATGCGTTTGGAAATAAGAAAAGCTTACTTCCCCCGTTTTTTTAAATCACAGCTTCTAGAATGTTTACATGATTTCTTAAAAAACATGAGTTTTTAGAAAATGTGTTTTATTTCATAAATGAAATCTACAAATTATGCACATTCTACGTCATAACGACTTTCTATAGTTTGCGCATGCGTTTGGAAATAAGAAAAGCTTACTTCCCCCGTTTTTGAAAATCACAGCTTCTAGAAGGTTTACATGATTTCTTAAAAAACACGAGTTTTTAGAAAATGTGTTTTATTTCATAAATGGAATCTACAAAGTTTGCACATTCTACGTCATAACGAATTTCTATAGTTTGCGTATGCGTCCGGAAATAAGAAAAGCTTACTTCCCCCGTTTTTTAAAATCACAGCTTCTAGAAGGTTTACATGATTTCTTAAAAAACACGAGTTTTTAGAAAATGTGTTTTATTTCATAAATGGAATCAACAAAGTATGCACATTCTACATCATAACAACTTTCTATAGTTTGCGCATGCATTTGGAAATAAGAAGAGCTTACTTCTCCCGTTTTTTAAAATCACAGCTTCTAGAAGGTTTACAGGATTTGTTAAAAAACACGAGTTTTTAGAAAATGTGTTTTATTTCATAAATGGAATCAACAAAGTATGCACATTCTACGTCATAACGACTTTCTATAGTTTGCGCATGCGTCAAGAAATAAGAAAAGCTTACTTCCCCCGTTTTTTAAAATCACAGCTTCTAGAAGGTTTACATGATTTCGTAAAAAACATGAGTTTTTAGAAAATGTGTTTAATTTCATAAATGGAATCAACAAAGTATGCACATTCTACGTCATAACGACTTTCTATAGTTTGCGCATGCATTTGGAAATAAGAAAAGCTTACTTCCCCCGTTTTTTAAAATCACAGCTTCTAGAAGGTTTACAGGATTTGTTAAAAAACACGAGTTTTTAGAAAATGTGTTTTATTTCATAAATGGAATCAACAAAGTATGCACATTCTACGTCATAACGAATTTTATATTTTGCGCATGTGTCCGGAAATAAGAAAAGCTTATTTCCACCGTTTTTTAAAATCACAGCTTCTAGAAGGTTTACATGATTTCGTAAAAAACACGAGTTTTTAAAACATGTGTTTTATTTCATAAATGGAATCTACAAAGTATGCACATTCTACGTCATAACGACTTTCTATAGTTTGCGTATGCGTCCGGAAATAAGAAAACCTTAGTTCCCCCGTTTTTTAAAATCACAGCTTCTAGAAGGTTTACATGATTTCGTAAAAAACACGAGTTTTTAGAAAATGTGTTTTATTTCATCAATGGAATCTTCAAAGTATGCACATTCTACGTCATAACGACTTTCTATAGTTTGCGCATGCGTCCGGAAATAAGAAAAGCTTACTTCCCCCGTTTTTTAAAATCTTAGCTTCTAGAAGGTTTATATGATTTCTTAAAAAACACGAGTTTTTAGAAAATATGTTTTATTTCATAAATGGAATAAACAAAGTATGCACATTCTACGTCATAACGACTTTCTATAGTTTGCGCATAAGTTTGGAAATAAGAAAAGCTTACTTCCCCCGTTTTTTAAAATCACAGCTTCTAGAAGGTTTACATGATTTCGTAAAAAACACGAGTTTTTAGAAAATGTGTTTTATTTCATAAATGGAATCAACAAAGTATGCACATTCTACGTCATAACGACTTTCTATAGTTTGCGCATTAGTTTGGAAATAAGAAAAGCTTACTTCCACCGTTTTTTAAAATCACAGCTTCTAGAAGGTTTACATGATTTCGTAAAAAACATGACTTTTTAGAAAATGTGCTTTATTTCATAACTGGAATCTACAGAGTATGCACATTCTACGTCATAACGACTTTCTATAGTTTCCGCATGCGTCCGGAAATAAGAAAAGCTTACTTCCACCATTTTTGAAAATCACAGCTTCTAGAAGGTTTACATGATTTCCTAAAAAACACGAGTTTTTAGAAAATGTGTTTTATTTATAAATGGAATCAACAAAGTATGCACATTCTACGTCGTAATGACTTTCTATAGTTTGCGCATGCGTTTGGAAATAAGAAAAGCTTACTTCCCTCGTTTTTTAAAATCACAGCTTCTAGAAGGTTTACATGATTTCTTAAAAAACACGAGTTTTTAGAAAATGTGTTTTATTTCATAAATGGAATCAACAAAGTATGCACATTCTACGTCATAACGACTTTCTATAGTTTGCGCATGCGTTTGGAAATAAGAAAAGCTTACTTCCCCCGTTTTTTAAAATCACAGCTTCTAGAAGGTTTACATGATTTCGTAAAAAACATGAGTTTTTAGAAAATGTGTTTTATTTCATAAATGGAATCAACAAAGTATGCACATTCTACGTCATAACGACTTTCTATAGTTTGCGCATGCGTTTGGAAATAAGAAAAGCTTACTTCCCCCGTTTTTTAAAATCAGAGCTTCTAGAAGGCTTACATGATTTCTTAAAAAACACGAGTTTTTAGAAAATGTGTTTTATTTCATAAATGGAATCAACAAAGTATGCACATTCTACGTCATAACGACTTTCTATTGTTTGCGTATGCGTCCGGAAATAAGAAAAGCTTACTTCCCCCGTTTTTTAAAATCACAGCTTCTAGAAGGTTTAC
Organism: Larix kaempferi; assembly: GCA_027924585.1. Lineage (NCBI taxonomy): Eukaryota > Viridiplantae > Streptophyta > Pinopsida > Pinales > Pinaceae > Larix > Larix kaempferi. The sequence goes on from BSBM01001572.1 coordinate 880,325, forward strand.
ATGATTTCTTAAAAAACACGAGTTTTTAGAAAATGTGTTTTATTTCATAAATGGAATCAACAAAGTATGCACATTCTACATCATAACGACTTTCTATAGTTTGCGCATGCATTTTGAAATAAGAAAAGCTTACTTCCCCCGTTTTTTAAAATCACAGCTTCTAGAAGGTTTACAGGATTTGTTAAAAAACATGAGTATTTAGAAAATGTGTATTATTTCATAAATGGAATCAACAAAGTATGCACATTCTACGTCATAATGACTTTCTATAGTTTGTGTATTCGTCCGGAAATAAGAAAAGCTTACTTCCACCGTTTTTTCAAATCACAGCTTCTAGAAGGTTTACATGATTTCGTAAAAAACACGAGTTTTTAGAAAATGTGTTTTATTTCATAAATGGAATCTACAAAGTATGCACATTCTACGTCATAACGACTTTCTATAGTTTGCGTATGCGTCCGGATATAAGAAAAGCTTACTTTCCCCGTTTTTTAAAATCACAGCTTCTAGAAGGTTTACATGATTTCTTAAAAAATACGAGTTTTTAGAAAATGTGTTTTATTTTATAAATGGAATCAACAAAGTATGCACTTTCTACGTCATAACGACTTTCTATAGTTTGCGCATGCATTTGGAAATAAGAAAAGCTTACTTCCCCCGTTTTTTAAAATCACAGCTTCTAGAAGGTTTACAGGATTTGTTAAAAAACACGAGTTTTTAGAAAATGTGTTTTATTTCATAAATGGAATCAACAAAGTATGCACATTCTACGTCATAATGACTTTTAGATTTTGTGCATGCGTCCGGAAATAATAAAAGCTTACTTCCACCGTTTTTTAAAATCACAGCTTCTAGAAGGTTTACATGATTTCGTAAAAAACACGAGATTTTAAAAAATGTGTTTTATTTAATAAATGGAATCTACAAAGTATGCACATTCTACGTCATAACGACTTTCTGTAGTTTGCGCATGCGTCCGGAAATAATAAAAGATTATTTCCCCCGTTTTTTAAAATCACAGCTTCTAGAAGGTTTACATGATTTCGTAAAAAACACGAGTTTTTAAAAAATGTGTTTTATTTCATAAATTGAATCTTCAAAGTATGCACATTCTACGTCATAACGACTTTCTATAGTTTGCGCATGCGTCCGGAAATAAGAAAAGCTTACTTCCCCCGTTTTTTAAAATCACAGCTTCTAGAAGGTTTACATGATTTCTTAAAAAACACGAGTTTTTAGAAAATATGTTTTATTTCATAAATGGAATGAACAAAGTATGCACATTCTACGTCGTAACGACTTTCTATAGTTTGGGCATAAGTTTGGAAATAAGAAAAGCTTACTTCCCCCGTTTTTTAAAATCACAGCTTCTAGAAGGTTTACATGATTTCTTAAAAAACACGAGTTTTTAGAAAATGTGTTTTATTTCATAAATGGAATCAACAAAGTATGCACATTTTACGTCATAACGACTTTCTATAGTTTGCGCATGCGTCCGGAAATAAGAAAAGCTTATTTCCCCCGTTTTTTAAAATCATAGCTTCTAGAAGGTTTACATGATTTCGTAAAAAACACGAGTTTTTAGAAAATATGTTTTATTTCATAAATGGAATCTTTAAAGTATGCACATTCTACGTCATAACGACTTTCTATAGTTTGCGCATGCGTCCAGAAATAAGAAAAGCTTACTTCCCCCGTTTTTTAAAATCACAGCTTCTAGAAGGTTTATATGATTTCTTTAAAAACACGAGTTTTTAGAAAATATGTTTTATTTCATAAATGGAATAAACAAAGTATGCACATTCTACGTCATAACGACTTTCTATAGTTTGCGCATAAGTTTGGAAATAAGAAAAGCTTACTTGCCCCGTTTTTTAAAATCACAGCTTCTAGAAGGTTTACATGATTTCGTAAAAAACACGAGTTTTTAGAAAATGTGTTTTATTTCATAAATGGAATCAACAAAGTATGCACATTCTACGTCATAACGAATTTCTATAGTTTGCGCATTCGTTTGGAAATAAGAAAAGCTTACTTCCACCGTTTTTTAAAATCACAGCTTCTAGAAGGTTTACATGATTTCGTAAATAACACGACTTTTTAGAAAATGTGCTTTATTTCATAACTGGAATCTACAAAGTATGCACATTCTACGTCATAACGACTTTCTATAGTTTGCGCATGCGTCCGGAAATAAGAAAAGCTTACTTCCACCATTTTTGAAAATCACAGTTTCTAGAAGGTTTACATGATTTCCTAAAAAACACGAGTTTTTAGAAAATGTGTTTTATTTCATAAATGGAATCAACAAAGTATTCACATTCTACGTCATAATGACTTTCTATAGTTTGCGCATGCGTTTGGAAATAAGAAAAGCTTACTTCCCCCGTTTTTTTAAATCACAGCTTCTAGAAGGTTTACATGATTTCTTAAAAAACACGAGTTTTTAGAAAATGTGTTTTATTTCATAAATGAAATCGACAAAGTATGCACATTCTACATCAGAACGACTTTCTATAGTTTGTGCATGCGTTTGGAAATAAGAAAAGCTTACTTCCCTCGTTTTTTAAAATCACAGCTTCTAGAAGGTTTACATGATTTCTTAAAAAACACGAGTTTTTCGAAAATGTGTTTTATTTCATAAATGGAATCAACAAAGTATGCACATTCTACGTCATAACGACTTTCTATAGTTTGCGCATGCGTTTGGAAATAAGAAAAGCTTACTTCCCCCGTTTTTTAAAATCACAGCTTCTAGAAGGTTTACATGATTTCGTAAAAAACATGAGTTTTTAGAAAATGTGTTTTATTTCATAAATCGAATAGACAAAGTATGCACATTCTACGTCATAACGACTTTCTATAGTTTGCGCATGCGTTTGGAAATAAGAAAAGCTTACTTCCCCCGTTTTTTAAAATCACAGCTTCTAGAAGGTTTACATGATTTCTTAAAAAACACGAGTTTTTAGAAAATGTGTTTTATTTCATAAATGGAATCAACAAAGTATGCACATTCTACGTCATAACGACTTTCTATAGTTTGCGTATGCGTCCGGAAATAAGAAAAGCTTACTTCCCCCGTTTTTTAAAATCACAACTTCTAGAAGGTTTACATGATTTTTTAAAAAACATGAGTTTTTAGAAAATGTGTTTTATTTCATAAATGGAATCAACAAAGTATGCACATTCTACGTCATAACGACTTTCTATAGTTTGCGCATTCGTTTGGAAATAAGAAAAGCTTACTTCCACCGTTTTTTAAAATCACAGCTTCTAGAAGGTTTACATGATTTCGTATAAAACACGAGTATTTAGAAAATGTGCTTTATTTCATAACTGGAATCTACAAAGTATGCACATTCTACGTCATAACGACTTTCTATAGTTTGCGCATGCGTCCGGAAATAAGAAAAGCTTACTTCCACCATTTTTTAAAATCACAGCTTCGAGAAGGTTTACATGATTTCCTAAAAAACACGAGTTTTTAGAAAATGTGTTTTATTTCATAAATGGAATCAACAAAGTCTGCATATTCTACGTCATAACGACTTTCTATAGTTTGCGCATGCGTTTGGAAATAAGAAAAGCTTACTTCCCCCGTTTTTTTAAATCACAGCTTCTAGAAGGTTTACATGATTTCTTAAAAAACATGAGTTTTTAGAAAATGTGTTTTATTTCATAAATGGAATCTAAAAATTATGCACATTCTACGTCATAACGACTTTCTATAGTTTGCGTATGCGTCCGGAAATAAGAAAAGCTTACTTCCCCCGTTTTTTAAAATCACAGCTTCTAGAAGGTTTACATGATTTGTTAAAAAACACGAGTTTTTAGATAATGTGTTTTATTTCATAAATCGAATCAACAAAGTATGCACATTCTACATCATAACGACTTTCTATAGTTTGCGCATGCATTTGGAAATAAGAAAAGCTTACTTCCCCCGTTTTTTAAAATCACAGCTTCTAGAAGGTTTACAGGATTTGTTAAAAAACACGAGTTTTTAGAAAATGTGTTTTATTTCATAAATGGAATCAACAAAGTATGCACATTCTACGTCATAACGACTTTCTATAGTTTGCGTATTCCGCCGGAAATAAGAAAAGCTTACTTCCACCGTTTTTTCAAATCACAGCTTCTAGAAGGTTTACATGATTTCGTAAAAAACAAGAGTTTTTAGAAAATGTGTTTTATTTCATAAATGGAATCTACAAAGTATGCACATTCTACATCATAACGAGTTTCTATAGTTTGCGTCTGCGTCCGGAAATAAGAAAAGCTTACTTCCCTCGTTTTTTAAAATCACAGCTTCGAGAAGGTTTACATGATTTCTTAAAAAACACGAGTTTTTTGAAAACCTGTTTTATTTCATAAACGGAATCAACAAAGTATGCACATTCTACGTCATAACGACTTTCTATAGTTTGCGCATGCGTTCGGAAATATGAAAATCTTACTTCCACCGTTTTTGAAAATCACAGCTTCTAGAAGATTTACATCATTTCTTAAAAAACACGAGTTTTTAGAAAATGTGTTTTATTTCATAAATGGAATCAACAAAGTATTCACATTCTATGTCATAACGACTTTCTATAGTTTGCGCATGCCTTTGGAAATAAGAAAAGCTTACTTCCCCCGTTTTTTAAAATCACAGCTTCTAGAAGGTTTACATGATTTCTTAAAAAACACGAGTTTTTTGAAAACGTGTTTTATTTCATAAACGGAATCAACAAAGTATGCACATTCTACGTCATAACGACTTTCTATAGTTTGCACATGCGTTCGGAAATATGAAAATCTTACTTCCACCGTTTTTGAAAATCACAGCTTCTAGAAGGTTTACATGATTTCTTAAAAAACACGAGTTTTTAGAAAATGTGTTTTATTTCATAAATGGAATCTACAAAGTTTGCACATTCTACGTCATAACGACTTTCTATAGTTTGCGTATGCGTCCGGAAATAAGAAAAGCTTACTTCCCCCGTTTTTTAAAATCACAGCTTCTAGAAGGTTTACATGATTTCTTAAAAAACACGAGTTTTTAGAAAATGTGTTTTATTTCATAAATGGAATCAACAAAGTATGAAAATTCTACGTCATAACGACTTTCTATAGTTTGCGCATGCATTTGGAAATAAGAAAAGCTTACTTCCCCCGTTTTTTAAAATCACAGCTTCTAGAAGGTTTACAGGATTTGTTAAAAAACATGAGTTTTTAGAAAATGTGTTTTATTTCATAAATGGAATCAACAAAGTATGCACATTCTAAGTCATAACGACTTTCTATAGTTTGCGCATGCGTCCGGAAATAAGAAAAGCTTACTTCCCCCGTTTTTTAAAATCACAGCTTCTAGAAGGTTTACATGATTTCGTAAAAAACATGAGTTTTTAGAAAATGTGTTTTATTTCATCAATGGAATCAACAAACTATGCACATTCTACGTCATAACGACTTTCTATAGTTTGCGCATGCGTTTGGAAATAAGAAAAGCTTACTTCCCCCGTTTTTTAAAATCACAGCTTCTAGAAGGTTTACATGATTTCTTAAAAAACACGAGTTTTTAGAAAATGTGTTTTATTTCATAAATAGAATCAACGAAGTATGCACATTCTACGTCATATCAACTTTCTATAGTTTGCTTATGCATCCGGAAATAAAAAAAGCTTACTTCCCTCGTTTTTTAAAATCACAGCTTCTAGAAGGTTTACATGATTTCTTAAAAAACACGAGTTTTCAGAAAATGTGTTTTATTTCATAAATGGAATCAACAAAGTATGCACATTCTACGTCATAACGACTTTCTATAGTTTGCGCATGCATTTGGAAATAAGAAAAGCTTACTTCCCCCGTTTTTTAAAATCACAGCTTCTAGAAGGTTTACAGGATTTGTTAAAAAACACGAGTTTTTAGAAAATGTGTTTTATTTCATAAATGGAATCAACAAAGTATGCACATTCTACGTCATAACGAATTTTATATTTTGCGCATGCGTCCGGAAATAAGAAAAGCTTACTTCCAGCGTTTTTTAAAATCACAGCTTCTAGAAGGTTTACATGATTTCGTAAAAAACACGAGTTTTTAAAAAATGTGTTTTATTTCATAAATGGAATCTACAAAGTATGCACAGTCTACGTCATAACGACTTTCTATAGTTTGCGTATGCGTCCGGAAATAAGAAAACCTTATTTCCCCCGTTTTTTAAAAACACAGCTTCTAGAAGGTTTACATGATTTCGTAAAAAACACGAGTTTTTAGAAAATGTTTTTTATTTCATAAATGGAATCTTCAAAGTATGCACATTCTACGTCATAACGACTTTCTATAGTTTGCGCATGCGTCAGGAAATAAGAAAAGCTTACTTCCACCATTTTTTAAAATCACAGCTTCTAGAATGTTTACATGATTTCCTAAAAAACACGAGTTTTTAGAAAATGTGTTTTATTTCATAAATGGAATCAACAAAGTATGCACACTCTACGTCGTAATGACTTTCTATAGTTTGCGCATGCGTTTGGAAATAAGAAAAGCTTACTTCCCCCGTTTTTTTAAATCACAGCTTCTAGAAGGTTTACATGATTTCTTAAAAAACACGAGTTTTTAGAAAATGTGTTTTATTTCATAAATGGAATCAACAAAGTATGCACATTCTACGTCATAACGACTTTCTATAGTTTGCGCATGCGTTTGGAAATAAGAAAAGCTTACTTCCCTCGTTTTTTAAAATCACAGCTTCTAGAAGGTTTACATGATTTCTTAAAAAACACGAGTTTTTAGAAAATGTGTTATATTTCATAAATGCAATCAACAAAGTATGCACATTCTACGTCATAACAACTTTCTATAGTTTGCGCATGCGTTTGGAAATAAGAAAAGTTTACTTCCCCCGTTTTTTAAAATCACAGCTTCTCGAAGGTTTACATGATTTCTTAAAAAACACGAGTTTTTAGAAAATGTGTTTTATTTCATAAATGGAATCAACAAAGTATGCACATTCTACGTCATAACGACTTTCTATAGTTTGCGCATGCGTTCGGAAATATGAAAAGCTTACTTCCACCGTTTTTGAAAATCACAGCTTCTAGAAGGTTTACATGATTTGTTAAAAAACACGAGTTTTTAGAAAATGTGTTTTATTTCATAAATGGAATCTACAAAGTTTGCACATTCTACATCATAACGACTTTCTATAGTTTGCGTATGCGTCCGGAAATAAGAAAAGCTTACTTCCCCCGTTTTTTAAAATCACAGCTTCTAGAAGGTTTACATGATTTCTTAAAAAACACGAGTTTTTACAAAATGTGTTTTATTTCATAAATGGAATAAACAAAGTATGCACATTCTACGTCATAACGAATTTCTATAGTTTGCGCATAAGTTTGGAAATAAGAAAAGCTTACTTCCCCCGTTTTTTAAAATCACAGCTTCTAGAAGGTTTACATGATTTTGTAAAAAACACGAGTTTTTAGAAAATGTGTTTTATTTCATAAATGGAATCAACAAAGTATGCACATTCTACGTCATAACGACTTTCTATAGTTTGCGCATTCGTTTGGAAATAAGAAAAGCTTACTTCCACCGTTTTTTAAAATCACAGCTTCTAGAAGGTTTACATGATTTCGTAAAAAACATGACTTTTTAGAAAATGCGCTTTATTTCATAACTGGAATCTACAAAGTATGCACATTCTACGTCATAACGACTTTCTATAGTTTGCGCATGCGTCCGGAAATAAGAAAAGCTTACTTCCACCATTTTTGAAAATCACAGCTTCTAGAAGGTTTACATGATTTCGTAAAAAACACGAGTTTTTAGAAAATATGTTTTATTTCATAAATGGAATCTTCAAAGTATGCACATTCTACGTCATAACGACTTTCTATAGTTTGCGCATGCGTCCGGAAATAAGAAAAGCTTACTTCCCCCGTTTTTTAAAATCACAGCTTCTAGAAGGTTCATATGATTTCTTAAAAAACACGAGTTTTTAGAAAATATGTTTTATTTCATAAATGGAATAAACAAAGTATGCACATTCTACATCATAACGACTTTCTATAGTTTGCGCATAAGTTTGGAAATAAGAAAAGCTTACTTGCCCCGTTTTTTAAAATCACAGCTTCTAGAAGGTTTACATGATTTCGTAAAAAACACGAGTTTTTAGAAAATGTGTTTTATTTCATAAATGGAATCAACAAAGTATGCACATTCTACGTCATAACGACTTTCTATAGTTTGCGCATTCGTTTGGAAATAAGAAAAGCTTACTTCCACCGTTTTTTAAAATCACAGCTTCTAGAAGGTTTACATGATTTCGAAAATAACACGACTTTTTAGAAAATGTGCTTTATTTCATAACTGGAATCTACAGAGTATGCACATTCTAAGTCATAACGACTTTCTATAGTTTGCGCATGCGTCCGGAAATAAGAAAAGCTTACTTCCACCATTTTTGAAAATCACAGCTTCTAGAAGGTTTACATGATTTCCTAAAAAACACGAGTTTTTAGAAAATGTGTTTTATTTCATAAATGGAATCAACAAAGTATTCACATTCTACGTCATAATGACTTTCTATAGTTTGCGCATGCGTTTGGAAATAAGAAAAGCTTACTTCCCCCGTTTTTTTAAATCACAGCTTCTAGAAGGTTTACATGATTTCTTAAAAAACACAAGTTTTTAGAAAATGTGTTTTATTTCATAAATGAAATCTACAAAGTATGCACATTCTACGTCATAACGACTTTCTATAGTTTGCGCATGCGTTTGGAAATAAGAAAAGCTTACTTCCCTCGTTTTTTAAAATCACAGCTTCTAGAAGGTTTACATGATTTCTTAAAAAACACGAGTTTTTCGAAAATGTGTTTTATTTCATAAATGGAATCAACAAAGTATGCACATTCTACGTCATAACCACTTTCTATAGTTTGCGCATGCGTTTGGAAATAAGAAAAGCTTACTTCCCCCGTTTTTTAAAATCACAGCTTCTAGAAGGTTTACATGATTTCATAAAAAACATGAGTTTTTAGAAAATGTGTTTTATTTCATAAATGGAATAGACAAAGTATGCACATTCTACGTCATAACGAATTTCTATAGTTTGCGCATGCGTTTGGAAATAAGAAAAGCTTACTTCCCCCGTTTTTTAAAATCACAGCTTCTAGAAGGTTTACATGATTTCTTAAAAAACACGAGTTTTTAGAAAATGTGTTTTATTTCATAAATGGAATCAACAAAGTATGCACATTCTACGTCATAACGACTTTCTATAGTTTGCGTATGCGTCCGGAAATAAGAAAAGCTTACTTCCCCCATTTTTTAAAATCACAGCTTCTAGAAGGTTTACATGATTTTTTAAAAAACATGAGTTTTTAGAAAATGTGTTTTATTTCATAAATGGAATCAACAAAGTATGCACATTCTACGTCATAACGACTTTCTATAGTTTGCGCATTCGTTTGGAAATAAGAAAAGCTTACTTCCACCATTTTTTAAAATTACAGCTTCTAGAAGGTTTACATGATTTCCTAAAAAACACGAGTTTTTAGAAAATGTGTTTTATTTCATAAATGGAATCAACAAAGTCTGCATATTCTACGTCATAACGACTTTCTATAGTTTGCGCATGCGTTTGGAAATAAGAAAAGCTTACTTCCCCCGTTTTTTTAAATCACAGCTTCTAGAAGGTTTACATGATTTCTTAAAAAACACGAGTTTTTAGAAAATGTGTTTTATTTCATAAATGGAATCTAAAAAGTATGCACATTCTACGTCATAACGACTTTCTATAGTTTGCGTATGCGTCCGGAAATAAGAAAAGCTTACTTCCCCCGTTTTTTAAAATCACAGCTTCTAGAAGGTTTACATGATTTCTTAAAAAACACGAGTTTTTAGATAATGTGTTTTATTTCATAAATGGAGTCAACAAAGTATGCACATTCTACATCATAACGACTTTCTATAGTTTGCGCATGCATTTGGAAATAAGAAAAGCTTACTTCCCCCGTTTTTTAAAATCACAGCTTCTAGAAGGTTTACAGGATTTGTTAAAAAACACGAGTTTTTAGAAAATGTGTTTTATTTCATAAATGGAATCAACAAAGTATGCACATTCTACGTCATAACGACTTTCTATAGTTTGCGTATTCCGCCGGAAATAAGAAAAGCTTACTTCCACCGTTTTTTCAAATCACAACTTCAAGAAGCTTTACATGATTTCGTAAAAAACACGAGTTTTTAGAAAATGTGTTTTATTTCATAAATGGAATCTACAAAGTATGCACATTCTACGTCATAACGACTTTCTATAGTTTGCGTATGCGTCCGGAAATAAGAAAAGCTTACTTCCCCCGTTTTTTAAAATCACAGCTTCTAGAAGGTTTACATGATTTCTTAAAAAACACGAGTTTTTTGAAAACGTGTTTTATTTCATAAACGGAATCAACAAAGTATGCACATTCTACGTCATAACGACTTTCTATAGTTTGCGCATGCGTTCGGAAATATGAAAATCTTACTTCCACCGTTTTTGAAAATCACAGCTTCTAGAAGGTTTACATGATTTCTTAAAAAACAGGAGTTTTTAGAAAATGTGTTTTATTTCATAAATGGAATCAACAAAGTATTCACATTCTACGTCATAACGACTTTCTATAGTTTGCGCATGCGTTTGGAAATAAGAAAAGCTTACTTCCCCCGTTTTTTAAAATCACAGCTTCTAGAAGGTTTACATGATTTCTTAAAAAACACGAGTTTTTTGAAAATGTGTTTTATTTCATAAACGGAATCAACAAAGTATGCACATTCTACGTCATAACGACTTTCTATAGTTTGCGCATGCGTTCGGAAATATGAAAATCTTACTTCCACCGTTTTTGAAAATCACAGCTTCTAGAAGGTTTACATGATTTCTTAAAAAACACGAGTTTTTAGAAAATGTGTTTTATTTCATAAATGGAATCTACAAAGTTTGCACATTCTACGTCATAACGACTTTCTATAGTTTGCGTATGCGTCCGGAAATAAGAAAAGCTTCCTTCCCCCGTTTTTTAAAATCACAGCTTCTAGAAGGTTTACATGATTTCTTAAAAAACACGAGTTTTTAGAAAATGTGTTTTATTTCATAAATGGAATCAACAAAGTATGCACATTCTACGTCATAACGACTTTCTATAGTTTGCGCATGCATTCGGAAATAAGAAAAGCTTACTTCCCCCGTTTTTTAAAATCACAGCTTCTAGAAGGTTTACATGATTTCTTAAAAACACGAGTTTTTTCAAATCACAGCTTCTAGAAGGTTTACATGATTTCGTAAAAAACACGAGTTTTTAGAAAATGTGTTTTATTTCATAAATGGAATCTACAAAGTATGCACATTCTACATCATAACGACTTTCTATAGTTTGCGTATGCGTCCGGATATAAGAAAAGCTTACTTTCCCCGTTTTTTAAAATCACAGCTTCTAGAAGGTTTACATGATTTCTTAAAAAATACGAGTTTTTAGGAAATGTGTTTTATTTTATAAATGGAATCAACAAAGTATGCACATTCTACGTCATAACGACTTTCTATAGTTTGCGCATGCATTTGGAAATAAGAAAAGCTTACTTCCCCCGTTTTTTAAAATCACAGCTTCTAGAAGGTTTACAGGATTTGTTAAAAAACACGAGTTTTTAGAAAATGTGTTTTATTTCATAAATGGAATCAACAAAGTATGCACATTCTACGTCATAATGACTTTTAGATTTTGTGCATGCGTCCGGAAATAATAAAAGCTTACTTCCACCGTTTTTTAAAATCACAGCTTCTAGAAGGTTTACATGATTTCGTAAAAAACACGAGATTTTAAAAAATGTGTTTTATTTAATAAATGGAATCTACAAAGTATGCACATTCTACGTCATAACGACTTTCTGTAGTTTGCGCATGCGTCCGGAAATAATAAAAGATTATTTCCCCCGTTTTTTAAAATCACAGCTTCTAGAAGGTTTACATGATTTCGTAAAAAACACGAGTTTTTAAAAAATGTGTTTTATTTCATAAATTGAATCTTCAAAGTATGCACATTCTACGTCATAACGACTTTCTATAGTTTGCGCATGCGTTTGGAAATAAGAAAAGTTTACTTCCCCCGTTTTTTAAAATCACAGCTTCTAGAAGGTTTACATGATTTCTTAAAAAACACGAGTTTTTAGAAAATGTGTTTTATTTCATAAATGGAATCAACAAAGTATGCACATTCTACGTCATAACGACTTTCTATAGTTTGCGCATGCGTTTGGAAATAAGAAAAGCTTACTTCCCTCGTTTTTTAAAATCACAGCTTCTAGAAGGTTTACATGATTTCTTAAAAAACACGAGTTTTTAGAAAATGAGTTTTATTTCATAAACGGAATCAACAAAGTATGCACATTCTACGTCATAACGACTTTCTATAGTTTGCGCATGCGTTCGGAAATATGAAAAGCTTACTTCCACCGTTTTTGAAAATCACAGCTTCTAGAAGGTTTACATGATTTCTTAAAAAACACGAGTTTTTAGAAAATGTGTTTTATTTCATAAATGGAATCTACAAAGTTTGCACATTCTACGTCATAACGACTTTCTATAGTTTGCGTATGCGTCCGGAAATAAGAAAAGCTTACTTCCCCCGTTTTTTAAAATCACAACTTCTAGAAGGTTTACATGATTTCTTAAAAAACACGAGTTTTTAGAAAATGTGTTTTATTTCATAAATAGAATCAACGAAGTATGCACATTCTACGTCATAACAACTTTCTATAGTTTGCTTATGCATCCGGAAATAAAAAAAGCTTACTTCCCTGGTTTTTTAAAATCACAGCTTCTAGAAGGTTTACATGATTTCTTAAAAAACACGAGTTTTTAGAAAATGTGTTTTATTTCATAAATGGAATCAACAAAGTATGCACATTCTACGTCATAACGACTTTCTATAGTTTGCGCATAAATTTGGAAATAAGAAAAGCTTACTTCCCCCGTTTTTTAAAATCACAGCTTCTAGAAGGTTTACAGGATTTGTTAAAAAACACGAGTTTTTAGAAAATGTGTTTTATTTCATAAATGGAATCAACAAAGTATGCACATTCTACGTCATAACGAATTTTATATTTTGCGCATGCGTCCGGAAATAAGAAAAGCTTACTTCCAGCGTTTTTTAAAATCAGAGCTTCTAGAAGGTTTACATGATTTCGTAAAAAACACGAGTTCTTAAAAAATGTGTTTTATTTCATAAATGGAATCTACAAAGTATGCACATTCTACGTCATAACGACTTTCTATAGTTTGCGTATGCGTCCGGAAATAAGAAAACCTTATTTCCCCCGTTTTTTAAAATCACAACTTCTAGAAGGTTTACATGATTTCGTAAAAAACACGAGTTTTTAGAAAATGTGTTTTATTTCATAAATGGAATCTTCAAAGTATGCACATTCTACGTCATAACGACTTTCTATAGTTTGCGCATGCGTCCGGAAATAAGAAAAGCTTACTTCCACCATTTTTGAAAATCACAGCTTCTAGAATGTTTACATGATTTCCTAAAAAACACGAGTTTTTAGAAAATGTGTTTTATTTCATAAATGGAATCAACAAAGTATGCACATTCTACGTCGTAATGACTTTCTATAGTTTGTGCATGCGTTTGGAAATAAGAAAAGCTTACTTCCCCCGTTTTTTTAAATCACAGCTTCTAGAAGGTTTACATGATTTCTTAAAAAACACGAGTTTTTAGAAAATGTGTTTTATTTCATAAATGGAATCAACAAAGTATGCACATTCTACGTCATAACGACTTTCTATAGTTTGCGCATGCGTTTGGAAATAAGAAAAGCTTACTTACCTCGTTTTTTAAAATCACAGCTTCTAGAAGGTTTACATGATTTCTTAAAAAACACGAGTTTTTAGAAAATGTGTTTTATTTCATAAATGCAATCAACAAAGTATGCACATTCTACGTCATAACGACTTTCTATAGTTTGCGCATGCGTTTGGAAATAAGAAAAGTTTACTTCCCCCGTTTTTTAAAATCACAGCTTCTAGAAGGTTTACATGATTTCTTAAAAAACACGAGTTTTTAGAAAATGTGTTTTATTTCATAAATGGAATCAACAAAGTATGCACATTCTACGTCATAACGACTTTCTATAGTTTGCGCATGCGTTTGGAAATAAGAAAAGCTTACTTCCCTCGTTTTTTAAAATCACAGCTTCTAGAAGGTTTACATGATTTCTTAAAAAACACGAGTTTTTAGAAAATGAGTTTTATTTCATAAACGGAATCAACAAAGTATGCACATTCTACGTCATAACGACTTTCTATAGTTTGCGCATGCGTTCGGAAATATGAAAATCTTACTTCCACCGTTTTTGAAAATCACAGCTTCTAGAAGGTTTACATGATTTCTTAAAAAACACGAGTTTTTAGAAAATGTGTTTTATTTCATAAATGGAATCTACAAAGTTTGCACATTCTACGTCATAACGACTTTCTATAGTTTGCGTATGCGTCCGGAAATAAGAAAAGCTTACTTCCCCCGTTTTTTAAAATCACAGCTTCTAGAAGGTTTACATGATTTCTTAAAAAACACGAGTTTTTAGAAAATGTGTTTTATTTCATAAATGGAATCAACAAAGTATGCACATTCTACGTCATAACGACTTTCTATAGTTTGCGCATGCATTCGGAAATAAGAAAAGCTTACTTCCCCCGTTTTTTAAAATCACAGCTTCTAGAAGGTTTACATGATTTCTTAAAAAACACGAGTTTTTTCAAATCACAGCTTCTAGAAAGTTTACATGATTTCGTAAAAAACACGAGTTTTTAGAAAATGTGTTTTATTTCATAAATGGAATCTACAAAGTATGCACATTCTACGTCATAACGACTTTCTATAGTTTGCGTATGCGTCCGGATATAAGAAAAGCTTACTTTCCCCGTTTTTTAAAATCACAGCTTCTAGAAGGTTTACATGATTTCTTAAAAAATACGAGTTTTTAGAAAATGTGTTTTATTTTATAAATGGAATCAACAAAGTATGCACATTCTACGTCATAACGACTTTCTATAGTTTGCGCATGCATTTGGAAATAAGAAAAGCTTACTTCCCCCGTTTTTTAAAATCACAGCTTCTAGAAGGTTTACAGGATTTGTTAAAAAACACGAGTTTTTAGAAAATGTGTTTTATTTCATAAATGGAATCAATAAAGTATGCACATTCTACGTCATAATGACTTTTAGATTTTGTGCATGCGTCCGGAAATAATAAAAGCTTACTTCCACCGTTTTTTAAAATCACAGCTTCTAGAAGGTTTACATGATTTCGTAAAAAACACGAGATTTTAAAAAATGTGTTTTATTTAATAAATGGAATCTACAAAGTATGCACATTCTACGTCATAACGACTTTCTGTAGTTTGCGCATGCGTCCGGAAATAATAAAAGATTATTTCCCCCGTTTTTTAAAATCACAGCTTCTAGAAGGTTTACATGATTTCGTAAAAAACATGAGTTTTTAAAAAATGTGTTTTATTTCATAAATTGAATCTTCAAAGTATGCACATTCTACGTCATAACGACTTTCTATAGTTTGCGCATGCGTTTGGAAATAAGAAAAGTTTACTTCCCCCGTTTTTTAAAATCACAGCTTCTAGAAGGTTTACATGATTTCTTAAAAAACACGAGTTTTTAGAAAATGTGTTTTATTTCATAAATGGAATCAACAAAGTATGCACATTCTACGTCATAACGACTTTCTATAGTTTGCGCATGCGTTTGGAAATAAGAAAAGCTTACTTCCCTCGTTTTTTAAAATCACAGCTTCTAGAAGGTTTACATGATTTCTTAAAAAACACGAGTTTTTAGAAAATGTGTTTTATTTCATAAATGGAATCTACAAAGTTTGCACATTCTACGTCATAACGACTTTCTATAGTTTGCGTATGCGTCCGGAAATAAGAAAAGCTTACTTCCCCCGTTTTTTAAAATCACAACTTCTAGAAGGTTTACATGATTTCTTAAAAAACACGAGTTTTTAGAAAATGTGTTTTATTTCATAAATAGAATCAACGAAGTATGCACATTCTACGTCATAACAACTTTCTATAGTTTGCTTATGCATCCGGAAATAAAAAAAGCTTACTTCCCTGGTTTTTTAAAATCACAGCTTCTAGAAGGTTTACATGATTTCTTAAAAAACACGAGTTTTTAGAAAATGTGTTTTATTTCATAAATGGAATCAACAAAGTATGCACATTCTACGTCATAACGACTTTCTATAGTTTGCGCATAAATTTGGAAATAAGAAAAGCTTACTTCCCCCGTTTTTTAAAATCACAGCTTCTAGAAGGTTTACAGGATTTGTTAAAAAACACGAGTTTTTAGAAAATGTGTTTTATTTCATAAATGGAATCAACAAAGTATGCACATTCTACGTCATAACGAATTTTATATTTTGCGCATGCGTCCGGAAATAAGAAAAGCTTACTTCCAGCGTTTTTTAAAATCACAGCTTCTAGAAGGTTTACATGATTTCGTAAAAAACACGAGTTCTTAAAAAATGTGTTTTATTTCATAAATGGAATCTACAAAGTATGCACATTCTACGTCATAACGACTTTCTATAGTTTGCGTATGCGTCCGGAAATAAGAAAACCTTATTTCCCCCGTTTTTTAAAATCACAGCTTCTAGAAGGTTTACATGATTTCGTAAAAAAAACGAGTTTTTAGAAAATGTGTTTTATTTCATAAATGGAATCTTCAAAGTATGCACATTCTACGTCATAACGACTTTCTATAGTTTGCGCATGCGTCCGGAAATAAGAAAAGCTTACTTCCACCATTTTTGAAAATCACAGCTTCTAGAATGTTTACATGATTTCCTAAAAAACACGAGTTTTTAGAAAATGTGTTTTATTTCATAAATGGAATCAACAAAGTATGCACATTCTACGTCGTAATGACTTTCTATAGTTTGCGCATGCGTTTGGAAATAAGAAAAGCTTACTTCCCCCGTTTTTTTAAATCACAGCTTCTAGAAGGTTTACATGAATTCTTAAAAAACACGAGTTTTTAGAAAATGTGTTTTATTTCATAAATGGAATCAACAAAGTATGCACATTCTACGTCATAACGACTTTCTATAGTTTGCGCATGCGTTTGGAAATAAGAAAAGCTTACTTACCTCGTTTTTTAAAATCACAGCTTCTAGAAGGTTTACATGATTTCTTAAAGAACACGAGTTTTTAGAAAATGTGTTTTATTTCATAAATGCAATCAACAAAGTATGCACATTCTACGTCATAACGACTTTCTATAGTTTGCGCATGCGTTTGGAAATAAGAAAAGTTTACTTCCCCCATTTTTTAAAATCACAGCTTCTAGAAGGTTTACATGATTTCTTAAAAAACACGAGTTTTTAGAAAATGTGTTTTATTTCATAAATGGAATCAACAAAGTATGCACATTCTACGTCATAACGACTTTCTATAGTTTGCGCATGCGTTTGGAAATAAGAAAAGCTTACTTCCCTCGTTTTTTAAAATCACAGCTTCTAGAAGGTTTACATGATTTCTTAAAAAACACGAGTTTTTAGAAAATGAGTTTTATTTCATAAACGGAATCAACAAAGTATGCACATTCTACGTCATAACGACTTTCTATAGTTTGCGCATGCGTTCGGAAATATGAAAATCTTACTTCCACCGTTTTGTAAAATCACAGCTTCTAGAAGGTTTACGTGATTTCTTAAAAAACACGAGTTTTTAGAAAATGTGTTTTATTTCATAAATGGAATCTACAAAGTTTGCACATTCTACGTCATAACGACTTTCTATAGTTTGCGTATGCGTCCGGAAATAAGAAAAGCTTACTTCCCCCGTTTTTTAAAATCACAGCTTCTAGAAGGTTTACATGATTTCTTAAAAAACACGAGTTTTTAGAAAATGTGTTTTATTTCATAAATGGAATAAACAAAGTATGCACATTCTACGTCATAACGACTTTCTATAGTTTGCGCATGCGTTTGGAAATAAGAAAAGCTTACTTCCCCCGTTTTTTAAAATCATAGCTTCTAGAAGGTTTACATGATTTCGTAAAAAACACGAGTTTTTAGAAAATGTGTTTTATTTCATAAATGGAATCAATAAAGTATGCACATTCTACGTCATAACGACTTTCGATAGTTTGCGCATTCATTTGGAAATAAGAAAAGCTTACTTCCACCGTTTTTTAAAATCACAGCTTCTAGAAGGTTTACATGATTTCGTAAAAAACATGACTTTTTAGAAAATGTGCTTTATTTCATAACTGGAATCTACAAAGTATGCACATTCTACATCATAACGACTTTCTATAGTTTGCGCATGCATCCGGAAATAAGAAAAGCTTACTTCCACCATTTTTCAAAATCACAGCTTCTAGAAGGTTTACATGATTTCCTAAAAAACACGAGTTTTTAGAAAATGTGTTTTATTTCATAAATGGAATCAACAAAGTATGCACATTCTACGTCGTAGTGACTTTCTATAGTTTGCGCATGCGTTTGGAAATAAGAAAAGCTTACTTCCCCCGTTTTTTTAAATCACAGCTTCTAGAAGGTTTACATGATTTCTTAAAAAACACGAGTTTTTAGAAAATGTGTTTTATTTCATAAATGAAATCTACAAAGTATGCACATTCTACGTCATAACGACTTTCTATAGTTTGCGCATGCGTTTGGAAATAAGAAAAGCTTACTTCCCTCGTTTTTTAAAATCACAGCTTCTAGAAGGTTTACATGATTTCTTAAAAAACACGAGTTTTTAGAAAATGTGTTTTATTTCATAAATGGAATCAACAAAGTATGCACATTCTACGTCATAACGAATTTCTATAGTTTGCGCATGCATTTGGAAATAAGAAAAGCTTACTTCCCCCGTTTTTTAAAATCACAGCTTCTAGAAGGTTTACATGATTTCGTAAAAAACATGAGTTTTTAGAAAATGTGTTTTATTTCATAAATGGAATCAACAAAGTATGCACATTCTACGTCATAACGACTTTCTATAGTTTGCGCATGCGTTTGGAAATAAGAAAAGCTTACTTCCCCCGTTTTTTAAAATCAGAGCTTCTAGAAGGTTTACATGATTTCTTAAAAAACACGAGTTTTTAGAAAATGTGTTTTATTTCATAAATGGAATCAACAAAGTATGCACATTCTACGTCATAACGACTTTCTATTGTTTGCGTATGCCTCCGGAAATAAGAAAAGCTTACTTCCCCCGTTTTTTAAAATCACAGCTTCTAGAAGGTTTACATGATTTCTTAAAAAACACGAGTTTTTAGAAAATGTGTTTTATTTCATAAATGGAATCAACAAAGTATGCACATTCTACATCATAACGACTTTCTATAGTTTGCGCATGCATTTTGAAATAAGAAAAGCTTACTTCCCCCGTTTTTTAAAATCACAGCTTCTAGAAGGTTTACAGGATTTGTTAAAAAACATGAGTATTTAGAAAATGTGTATTATTTCATAAATGGAATCAACAAAGTATGCACATTCTACGTCATAATGACTTTCTATAGTTTGTGTATTCGTCCGGAAATAAGAAAAGCTTACTTCCACCGTTTTTTCAAATCACAGCTTCTAGAAGGTTTACATGATTTCGTAAAAAACACGAGTTTTTAGAAAATGTGTTTTATTTCATAAATGGAATCTACAAAGTATGCACATTCTACGTCATAACGACTTTCTATAGTTTGCGTATGCGTCCGGAAATAAGAAAAGCTTACTTCCCCCGTTTTTTAAAATCACAGCTTCTAGAAGGTTTACATGATTTCTTAAAAAACACGAGTTTTTTGAAAACGTGTTTTATTTCATAAACGGAATCAACAAAGTATGCACATTCTACGTCATAACGACTTTCTATAGTTTGCGCATGCGTTCGGAAATATGAAAATCTTACTTCCACCGTTTTTGAAAATCACAGCTTCTAGAAGGTTTACATGATTTCTTAAAAAACAGGAGTTTTTAGAAAATGTGTTTTATTTCATAAATGGAATCAACAAAGTATTCACATTCTACGTCATAACGACTTTCTATAGTTTGCGCATGCGTTTGGAAATAAGAAAAGCTTACTTCCCCCGTTTTTTAAAATCACAGCTTCTAGAAGGTTTACATGATTTCTTAAAAAACACGAGTTTTTTGAAAATGTGTTTTATTTCATAAACGGAATCAACAAAGTATGCACATTCTACGTCATAACGACTTTCTATAGTTTGCGCATGCGTTCGGAAATATGAAAATCTTACTTCCACCGTTTTTGAAAATCACAGCTTCTAGAAGGTTTACATGATTTCTTAAAAAACACGAGTTTTTAGAAAATGTGTTTTATTTCATAAATGGAATCTACAAATTTTGCACATTCTACGTCATAACGACTTTCTATAGTTTGCGTATGCGTCCGGAAATAAGAAAAGCTTACTTCCCCCCTTTTTTAAAATCACAGCTTCTAGAAGGTTTACATGATTTCTTAAAAAACACGAGTTTTTAGAAAATGTGTTTTATTTCATAAATGGAATCAACAAAGTATGCACATTCTACGTCATAACGACTTTCTATAGTTTGCGCATGCATTCGGAAATAAGAAAAGCTTACTTCCCCCATTTTTTAAAATCACAGCTTCTAGAAGGTTTACATGATTTCTTAAAAAACACGAGTTTTTTCAAATCACAGCTTCTAGAAGGTTTACATGATTTCGTAAAAAACACGAGTTTTTAGAAAATGTGTTTTATTTCATAAATGGAATCTACAAAGTATGCACATTCTACGTCATAACGACTTTCTATAGTTTGCGTATGCGTCCGGATATAAGAAAAGCTTACTTTCCCCGTTTTTTAAAATCACAGCTTCTAGAAGGTTTACATGATTTCTTAAAAAATACGAGTTTTTAGAAAATGTGTTTTATTTTATAAATGGAATCAACAAAGTATGCACATTCTACGTCATAACGACTTTCTATAGTTTGCGCATGCATTTGGAAATAAGAAAAGCTTACTTCCCCCGTTTTTTAAAATCACAGCTTCTAGAAGGTTTACAGGATTTGTTAAAAAACACGAGTTTTTAGAAAATGTGTTTTATTTCATAAATGGAATCAACAAAGTATGCACATTCTACGTCATAATGACTTTTAGATTTTGTGCATGCGTCCGGAAATAATAAAAGCTTACTTCCACCATTTTTTAAAATCACAGCTTCTAGAAGGTTTACATGATTTCGTAAAAAACACGAGATTTTAAAAAATGTGTTTTATTTAATAAATGGAATCTACAAAGTATGCACATTCTACGTCATAACGACTTTCTGTAGTTTGCGCATGCGTCCGGAAATAATAAAAGATTATTTCCCCCGTTTTTTAAAATCACAGCTTCTAGAAGGTTTACATGATTTCGTAAAAAACACGAGTTTTTAAAAAATTTGTTTTATTTCATAAATTGAATCTTCAAAGTATGCACATTCTACGTCATAACGACTTTCTATAGTTTGCGCATGCGTTTGGAAATAAGAAAAGTTTACTTCCCCCGTTTTTTAAAATCACAGCTTCTAGAAGGTTTACATGATTTCTTAAAAAACACGAGTTTTTAGAAAATGTGTTTTATTTCATAAATGGAATCAACAAAGTATGCACATTCTACGTCATAATGACTTTCTATAGTTTGCGCATGCGTTTGGAAATAAGAAAAGCTTACTTCCCTCGTTTTTTAAAATCACAGCTTCTAGAAGGTTTACATGATTTCTTAAAAAACACGAGTTTTTAGAAAATGAGTTTTATTTCATAAACGGAATCAACAAAGTATGCACATTCTACGTCATAACGACTTTCTATAGTTTGCGCATGCGTTCGGAAATATGAAAATCTTACTTCCACCGTTTTTGAAAATCACAGCTTCTAGAAGGTTTACATGATTTCTTAAAAAACACGAGTTTTTAGAAAATGAGTTTTATTTCATAAACGGAATCAACAAAGTATGCACATTCTACGTCATAACGACTTTCTATAGTTTGCGCATGCGTTCGGAAATATGAAAAGCTTACTTCCACCGTTTTTGAAAATCACAGCTTCTAGAAGGTTTACATGATTTCTTAAAAAACACGAGTTTTTAGAAAATGTGTTTTATTTCATAAATGGAATCTACAAGGTTTGCACATTCTACGTCATAACGACTTTCTATAGTTTGCGTATGCGTCCGGAAATAAGAAAAGCTTACTTCCCCCGTTTTTTAAAATCACAACTTCTAGAAGGTTTACATGATTTCTTAAAAAACACGAGTTTTTAGAAAATGTGTTTTATTTCATAAATAGAATCAACGAAGTATGCACATTCTACGTCATAACAACTTTCTATAGTTTGCTTATGCATCCGGAAATAAAAAAAGCTTACTTCCCTGGTTTTTTAAAATCACAGCTTCAAGAAGGTTTACATGATTTCTTAAAAAACACGAGTTTTTAGAAAATGTGTTTTATTTCATAAATGGAATCAACAAAGTATGCACATTCTACGTCATAACGACTTTCTATAGTTTGCGCATAAATTTGGAAATAAGAAAAGCTTACTTCCCCCGTTTTTTAAAATCACAGCTTCTAGAAGGTTTACAGGATTTGTTAAAAAACACGAGTTTTTAGAAAATGTGTTTTATTTCATAAATGGAATCAACAAAGTATGCACATTCTACGTCATAACGAATTTTATATTTTGCGCATGCGTCCGGAAATAAGAAAAGCTTACTTCCAGCGTTTTTTAAAATCACAGCTTCTAGAAGGTTTACATGATTTCGTAAAAAACACGAGTTCTTAAAAAATGTGTTTTATTTCATAAATGGAATCTACAAAGTATGCACATTCTACGTCATAACGACTTTCTATAGTTTGCGTATGCGTCCGGAAATAAGAAAACCTTATTTCCCCCGTTTTTTAAAATCACAGCTTCTAGAAGGTTTACATGATTTCGTAAAAAACACGAGTTTTTAGAAAATGTGTTTTATTTCATAAATGGAATCTTCAAAGTATGCACATTCTACGTCATAACGACTTTCTATAGTTTGCGCATGCGTCCGGAAATAAGAAAAGCTTACTTCCACCATTTTTGAAAATCACAGCTTCTAGAATGTTTACATGATTTCCTAAAAAACACGAGTTTTTAGAAAATGTGTTTTATTTCATAAATGGAATCAACAAAGTATGCACATTCTACGTCGTAATGACTTTCTATAGTTTGCGCATGCGTTTGGAAATAAGAAAAGCTTACTTCCCCCGTTTTTTTAAATCACAGCTTCTAGAAGGTTTACATGATTTCTTAAAAAACACGAGTTTTTAGAAAATGTGTTTTATTTCATAAATGGAATCAACAAAGTATGCACATTCTACGTCATAACGACTTTCTATAGTTTGCGCATGCGTTTGGAAATAAGAAAAGCTTACTTACCTCGTTTTTTAAAATCACAGCTTCTAGAAGGTTTACATGATTTCTTAAAAAACACGAGTTTTTAGAAAATGTGTTTTATTTCATAAATGCAATCAACAAAGTATGCACATTCTACGTCATAACGACTTTCTATAGTTTCCGCATGCGTTTGGAAATAAGAAAAGTTTACTTCCCCCGTTTTTTAAAATCACAGCTTCTAGAAGGTTTACATGATTTCTTAAAAAACACGAGTTTTTAGAAAATGTGTTTTATTTCATAAATGGAATCAACAAAGTATGCACATTCTACGTCATAACGACTTTCTATAGTTTGCGCATGCGTTTGGAAATAAGAAAAGCTTACTTCCCCCGTTTTTTAAAATCACAGCTTCTAGAAGGTTTACATGATTTCTTAAAAAACACGAGTTTTTAGAAAATGTGTTTTATTTCATAAATGGAATCAACAAAGTATGCACATTCTACGTCATAACGACTTTCTATAGTTTGCACATGCGTCCGGAAATAAGAAAAGCTTATTTCCCCCGTTTTTTAAAATCATAGCTTCTAGAAGGTTTACATGATTTCGTAAAAAACACGAGTTTTTATAAAATATGTTTTATTTCATAAATGGAATCTTCAAAGTATGCACATTCTACGTCATAACGACTTTCTATAGTTTGCGCATGCGTCCGGAAATAAGAAAAGCTTACTTCCCCCGTTTTTTAAAATCACAGCTTCTAGAAGGTTTATATGATTTCTTTAAAAACACGAGTTTTTAGAAAATATGTTTTATTTCATAAATGGAATAAACAAAGTATGCACATTCTACGTCATAACGACTTTCTATAGTTTGCGCATAAGTTTGGAAATAAGAAAAGCTTACTTGCCCCGTTTTTTAAAATCACAGCTTCTAGAAGGTTTACATGATTTCGTAAAAAACACGAGTTTTTAGAAAATGTGTTTTATTTCATAAATGGAATCAACAAAGTATGCACATTCTACGTCATAACGACTTTCTATAGTTTGCGCATTCGTTTGGAAATAAGAAAGCTTACTTCCACCGTTTTTTAAAATCACAGCTTCTAGAAGGTTTACATGATTTCGTAAATAACACGACTTTTTAGAAAATGTGCTTTATTTCATAACTGGAATCTACAAAGTATGCACATTCTACGTCATAACGAATTTCTATAGTTTGCGCATGCGTCCGGAAATAAGAAAAGCTTACTTCCACCATTTTTGAAAATCACAGCTTCTAGAAGGTTTACATGATTTCCTAAAAAACACGAGTTTTTAGAAAATGTGTTTTATTTCATAAATGGAATCAACAAAGTATTCACATTCTACGTCATAATGACTTTCTATAGTTTGCGAATGCGTTTGGAAATAAGAAAAGCTTACTTCCCCCGTTTTTTTAAATCACAGCTTCTAGAAGGTTTACATGATTTCTTAAAAAACACGAGTTTTTAGAAAATGTGTTTTATTTCATAAATGGAATCAACAAAGTATGCACATTCTACGTCATAACGACTTTCTATAGTTTGCGTATGCGTCCGGAAATAAGAAAAGCTTACTTCCCCCGTTTTTTAAAATCACAGCTTCTAGAAGGTTTAAATGATTTTTTAAAAAACATGAGTTTTTAGAAAATGTGTTTTATTTCATAAATGGAATCAACAAAGTATGCACATTCTACGTCATAACGACTTTCTATAGTTTGCGCATTCGTTTGGAAATAAGAAAAGCTTACTTCCACCGTTTTTTAAAATCACAGCTTGTAGAAGGTTTACATGATTTCGTAAAAAACACGAGTATTTAGAAAATGTGCTTTATTTCATAACTCGAATCTACAAAGTATGCACATTCTACGTCATAACGACTTTCTATAGTTTGCGCATGCGTCCGGAAATAAGAAAAGCTTACTTCCACCATTTTTTAAAATCACAGCTTCTAGAAGGTTTACATGATTTCCTAAAAAACACGAGTTTTTAGAAAATGTGTTTTATTTCATAAATGGAATCAACAAAGTCTGCATATTCTACGTCATAACGACTTTCTATAGTTTGCGCATGCGTTTAGAAATAAGAAAAGCTTACTTCCCCCGTTTTTTTAAATCACAGCTTCTAGAAGGTTTACATGATTTCTTAAAAAACACGAGTTTTTAGAAAATGTGTTTTATTTCATAAATGGAATCTAAAAAGTATGCACATTCTATGTCATAACGACTTTCTATAGTTTGCGTATGCGTCCGGAAATAAGAAAAGCTTACTTCCCCCGTTTTTTAAAATCACAGCTTCTAGAATGTTTACATGATTTCTTAAAAAACACGAGTTTTTAGATAATGTGTTTTATTTCATAAATGGAATCAACAAAGTATGCACATTCTACATCATAACGACTTTCTATAGTTTGCGCATGCATTTGGAAATAAGAAAAGCTTACTTCCCCCGTTTTTTAAAATCACAGCTTCTAGAAGGTTTACAGGATTTGTTAAAAAACACGAGTTTTTAGAAAATGTGTTTTATTTCATAAATGGAATCAACAAAGTATGCACATTCTACGTCATAACGAATTTCTATAGTTTGCGTATTCCGCCGGAAATAAGAAAAGCTTACTTCCACCGTTTTTTCAAATCACAGCTTCTAGAAGGTTTACATGATTTCGTAAAAAACACGAGTTTTTAGAAAATGTGTTTTATTTCATAAATGGAATCTACAAAGTATGCACATTCTACGTCATAACGACTTTCTATTGTTTGCGTATGCGTCCGGAAATAAGAAAAGCTTACTTCCCCCGTTTTTTAAAATCACAGCTTCTAGAAGGTTTACATGATTTCTTAAAAAACACGAGTTTTTTGAAAACGTGTTTTATTTCATAAATGGAATCAACAAAGTATGCACATTCTACGTCATAACGACTTTCTATAGTTTGCACATGCGTTTGGAAATAAGAAAAGCTTACTTCCCCCGTTTTTTAAAATCACAGCTTCTAGAAGGTTTACATGATTTCGTAAAAAACATGAGTTTTTAGAAAATGTGTTTTATTTCATCAATGGAATCAACAAAGTATGCACATTCTACGTCATAACGACTTTCTATAGTTTGCGCATGCGTTTGGAAATAAGAAAAGCTTACTTCCCCCGTTTTTTAAAATCACAGCTTCTAGAAGGTTTACATGATTTCTTAAAAAACACGAGTTTTTAGAAAATGTGTTTTATTTCATAAATAGAATCAACGAAGTATGCACATTCTACGTCATAACAACTTTCTATAGTTTGCTTATGCATCCGGAAATAAAAAAAGCTTACTTCCCTCGTTTTTTAAAATCACAGCTTCTAGAAGGTTTACATGATTTCGTAAAAAACACGAGTTTTTAGAAAATGTGTTTTATTTCATAAATGGAATGAACAAAGTATGCACATTCTACGTCATAACGACTTTCTATAGTTTGCGCATGCATTTGGAAATAAGAAAAGCTTACTTCCCCCGTTTTTTAAAATCACAGCTTCTAGAAGGTTTATATGATTTCTTAAAAAACATGAGTTTTTAGAAAATATGTTTTATTTCATAAATGGAATAAACAAAGTATGCACATTCTACGTCATAACGACTTTCTATAGTTTGCGCATAAGTTTGGAAATAAGAAAAGCTTACTTCCCCCGTTTTTTAAAATCACAGCTTCTAGAAGGTTTACATGATTTCGTAAAAAACACGAGTTTTTAGAAAATGTGTTTTATTTCATAAATGGAATCAACAAAGTATGCACATTCTACGTCATAACGACTTTCTATAATTTGCGCATTCGTTTGGAAATAAGAAAAGATTACTTCCACCGTTTTTTAAAATCACAGCTTCTAGAAGGTTTACATGATTTCGTAAAAAACACGACTTTTTAGAAAATGTGCTTTATTTCATAAATGGAATCAAAAAAGTCTGCACATTCTACATCGTAATGACTTTCTATAGTTTGCGCATGCGTTTGGAAATAAGAAAAGCTTAATTCCCCCGTTTTTTTAAATCACAGCTTCTAGAAGGTTTACATGATTTCTTAAAAAACACGAGTTTTTAGAAAATGTGTTTTATTTCATAAATGGAATCAACAAAGTATGCACAATCTACGTCATAACGACTTTCTATAGTTTGCGCATGCGTTTGGAAATAAGAAAAGCTTACTTCCCTCGTTTTTTAAAATCACAGCTTCTAGAAGGTTTACATGATTTCTTAAAAAACACGAGTTTTTAGAAAATGTGTTTTATTTCATAAATGCAATCAACAAAGTATGCACATTCTACGTCATAACGACTTTCTATACTTTGCGCATGCGTTTGGAAATAAGAAAAGTTTACTTCCCCCGTTTTTTAAAATCACAGCTTCTAGAAGGTTTACATGATTTCTTAAAAAACACGAGTTTTTAGAAAATGTGTTTCATTTCATAAATGGAATCAACAAAGTATGCACATTCTACGTCATAACGACTTTCTATAGTTTGCGCATGCGTTTGGAAATAAGAAAAGCTTACTTCCCTCGTTTTTTAAAATCACAGCTTCTAGAAGGTTTACATGATTTCTTAAAAAACACGAGTTTTTAGAAAATGTGTTTTATTTCATAAACGGAATCAACAGAGTATGCACATTCTACGTCATAACGACTTTCTATAGTTTGCGCATGCGTTCGGAAATATGAAAAGCTTACTTCCACCGTTTTTGAAAATCACAGCTTCTAGAAGGTTTACATGATTTCTTAAAAAACACGAGTTTTTAGAAAATGTGTTTTATTTCATAAATGGAATCTACAAAGTTTGCACATTCTACGTCATAACAACTTTCTATAGTTTGCGTATGCGTCCGGAAATAAGAAAAGCTTACTTCCCCCGTTTTTTAAAATCACAGCTTCTAGAAGGTTTACATGATTTCTTAAAAAACACGAGTTTTTAGAAAATGTGTTTTATTTCATAAATGGAATCAACAAAGTATGCACATTCAACGTCATAACGACTTTCTATAGTTTGCGCATGCATTTGGAAATAAGAAAAGCTTACTTCCCCCGTTTTTTTAAATCACAGCTTCTAGAAGGTTTACAGGATTTGTTAAAAAACATGAGTTTTTAGAAAATGTGTTTTATTTCATAAATGGAATCAACAAAGTATGCACATTCTACGTCATAACGGCTTTCTATAGTTTGCGCATGCGTCCGGAAATAAGAAAAGCTTACTTCCCCCGTTTTTTAAAATCACAGCTTCTAGAAGGTTTACATGATTTCGTAAAAAACATGAGTTTTTAGAAAATGTGTTTTATTTCATCAATGGAATCAACAAAGTATGCACATTCTACGTCATAACGACTTTCTATAGTTTGCGCATGCGTTTGGAAATAAGAAAAGCTTACTTCCCCCGTTTTTTAAAATCACAGCTTCTAGAAGGTTTACATGATTTCTTAAAAAACACGAGTTTTTAGAAAATGTGTTTTATTTCATAAATAGAATCAAAAAAGTATGCACATTCTATGTCATAACGACTTTCTATAGTTTGCTTATGCGTCCGGAAATAAGAAAAGCTTACTTCCCTCGTTTTTTAAAATCACAGCTTCTAGAAGGTTTACATGATTTCTTAAAAAACACGAGTTTTTAGAAAATGTGTTTTATTTCATAAATGGAATCAACAAAGTATGCACATTCTACGTCATAACGACTTTCTATAGTTTGCGCATGCGTCCGGAAATAAGAAAAGCTTACTTCCCCCGTTTTTTAAAATCACAGCTTCTAGAAGGTTTACATGATTTCGTAAAAAACATGAGTTTTTAGAAAATGTGTTTTATTTCATCAATGGAATCAACAAAGTATGCACATTCTACGTCATAACGACTTTCTATAGTTTGCGCATGCGTTTGGAAATAAGAAAAGCTCACTTCCCCCGTTTTTTAAAATCACAGCTTCTAGAAGGTTTACATGATTTTTCTTAAAAAACACGAGTTTTTAGAAAATGTGTTTTATTTCATAAATGGAATCAACAAAGTATGCACATTCTACGTCATAACGACTTTCTATAGTTTGCGCATTCGTTTGGAAATAAGAAAAGCTTACTTCCACCGTTTTTTAAAATCACAGCTTGTAGAAGGTTTACATGATTTCGTAAAAAACACGAGTATTTAGAAAATGTGCTTTATTTCATAACTGGAATCTACAAAGTATGCACATTCTACGTCATAACGACTTTCTATAGTTTGCGCATGCGTCCGGAAATAAGAAAAGCTTACTTCCACCATTTTTTAAAATCACAGCTTCTAGAAGGTTTACATGATTTCCTAAAAAACACGAGTTTTTAGAAAATGTGTTTTATTTCATACATGGAATCAACAAAGTCTGCATATTCTACGTCATAACGACTTTCTATAGTTTGCGCATGCGTTTAGAAATAAGAAAAGCTTACTTCCCCCGTTTTTTTAAATCACAGCTTCTAGAAGGTTTACATGATTTCTTAAAAAACACGAGTTTTTAGAAAATGTGTTTTATTTCATAAATGGAATCTAAAAAGTATGCACATTCTATGTCATAACGACTTTCTATAGTTTGCGTATGCGTCCGGAAATAAGAAAAGCTTACTTCCCCCGTTTTTTAAAATCACAGCTTCTAGAAGGTTTACATGATTTCTTAAAAAACACGAGTTTTTAGATAATGTGTTTTATTTCATAAATGGAATCAACAAAGTATGCACATTCTACATCATAACGACTTTCTATAGTTTGCGCATGCATTTGGAAATAAGAAAAGCTTACTTCCCCCGTTTTTTAAAATCACAGCTTCTAGAAGGTTTACAGGATTTGTTAAAAAACACGAGTTTTTAGAAAATGTGTTTTATTTCATAAATGGAATCAACAAAGTATGCACATTCTACGTCATAACGAATTTCTATAGTTTGCGTATTCCGCCGGAAATAAGAAAAGCTTACTTCCACCGTTTTTTCAAATCACAGCTTCTAGAAGGTTTACATGATTTCGTAAAAAACACGAGTTTTTAGAAAATGTGTTTTATTTCATAAATGGAATCTACAAAGTATGCACATTCTACGTCATAACGACTTTCTATTGTTTGCGTATGCGTCCGGAAATAAGAAAATCTTACTTCCCCCGTTTTTTAAAATCACATCTTCTAGAAGGTTTACATGATTTCTTAAAAAACACGAGTTTTTTGAAAACGTGTTTTATTTCATAAATGGAATGAACAAAGTATGCACATTCTACGTCATAACGACTTTCTATAGTTTGCACATGCGTTCGGAAATATGAAAATCTTACTTCCACCGTTTTTGAAAATCACAGCTTCTAGAAGGTTTACATGATTTCTTAAAAAACACGAGTTTTTAGAAAATGTGTTTTATTTCATAAATGGAATCAACAAAGTATTCACATTCTACGTCATAACGACTTTCTATAGTTTGCGCATGCGTTTGGAAATAAGAAAAGCTTACTTCCCCCGTTTTTTAAAATCACAGCTTCTAGAAGGTTTACATGATTTCTTAAAAAACACGAGTTTTTTGAAAACGTGTTTTATTTCATAAACGGAATCAACAAAGTATGCACATTCTACGTCATAACGACTTTCTATAGTTTGCGCATGCGTTCGGAAATATGAAAATCTTACTTCCACCGTTTTTGAAAATCACAGCTTCTAGAAGGTTTACATGATTTCTTAAAAAACACGAGTTTTTAGAAAATGTGTTTTATTTCATAAATTGAATCTACAAAGTTTGCACATTCTACGTCATAACGACTTTCTATAGTTTGCGTATGCGTCCGGAAATAAGAAAAGCTTACTTCCCCCGTTTTTTAAAATCACAGCTTCTAGAAGGTTTACATGATTTCTTAAAAAACACGAGTTTTTAGAAAATGTGTTTTATTTCATAAATGGAATTAACAAAGTATGCACATTCTACGTCATAACGACTTTCTATAGTTTGCGCATGCATTTGGAAATAATAAAAGCTTACTTCCCCCGTTTTTTAAAATCACAGCTTCTAGAAGGTTTACAGGATTTGTTAAAAAACATGAGTTTTTAGAAAATGTGTTTTATTTCTTAAATGGAATCAACAAAGTATGCACATTCTAAGTCATAACGACTTTCTATAGTTTGCGCATGCGTCCGGAAATAAGAAAAGCTTACTTCCCCCGTTTTTTAAAATCACAGCTTCTAGAAGGTTTACATGATTTCGTAAAAAACATGAGTTTTTAGAAAATGTGTTTTATTTCATCAATGGAATCAACAAAGTATGCACATTCTACGTCATAACGACTTTCTATAGTTTGCGCATGCGTTTGGAAATAAGAAAAGCTTACTTCCCCCGTTTTTTAAAATCACAGCTTCTAGAAGGTTTACATGATTTCTTAAAAAACACGAGTTTTTAGAAAATGTGTTTTATTTCATAAATAGAATCAACGAAGTATGCACATTCTACGTCATAACAACTTTCTATAGTTTGCTTATGCATCCGGAAATAAAAAAAGCTTACTTCCCTCGTTTTTTAAAATCACAGCTTCTAGAAGGTTTACATGATTTCGTAAAAAACACGAGTTTTTAGAAAATGTGTTTTATTTCATAAATGGAATGAACAAAGTATGCACATTCTACGTCATAACGAATTTCTATAGTTTGCGAATGCATTTGGAAATAAGAAAAGCTTACTTCCCCCGTTTTTTAAAATCACAGCTTCTAGAAGGTTTATATGATTTCTTAAAAAACACGAGTTTTTAGAAAATATGTTTTATTTCATAAATGGAATAAACAAAGTATGCACATTCTACGTCATAACGACTTTCTATAGTTTGCGCATAAGTTTGGAAATAAGAAAAGCATACTTCCCCCGTTTTTTAAAATCACAGCTTCTAGAAGGTTTACATGATTTCGTAAAAAACACGAGTTTTTAGAAAATGTGTTTTATTTCATAAATGGAATCAACAAAGTATGCACATTCTACGTCATAACGACTTTCTATAGTTTGCGCATTCGTTTGGAAATAAGAAAAGCTTACTTCCACCGTTTTTTAAAATCACAGCTTCTAGAAGGTTTACATGATTTCGTAAAAAACATGACTTTTTAGAAAATGTGCTTTATTTCATAACTGGAATCTACAAAGTATGCACATTCTACGTCATAACGACTTTCTATAGTTTGCGCATGCGTCCGGAAATAAGAAAAGCTTACTTCCACCATTTTTGAAAATCACAGCTTCTAGAATGTTTACATGATTTCCTAAAAAACACGAGTTTTTAGAAAATGTGTTTTATTTCATAAATGGAATCAACAAAGTCTGCACATTCTACGTCGTAATGACTTTCTATAGTTTGCGCATGCGTTTGGAAATAAGAAAAGCTTAATTCCCCCGTTTTTTTAAATCACAGCTTCTAGAAGGTTTACATGATTTCTTAAAAAACACGAGTTTTTAGAAAATGTGTTTTATTTCATAAATGGAATCAACAAAGTATGCACAATCTACGTCATAACGACTTTCTATAGTTTGCGCATGCGTTTGGAAATAAGAAAAGCTTACTTCCCTCGTTTTTTAAAATCACAGCTTCTAGAAGGTTTACATGATTTCTTAAAAAACACGAGTTTTTAGAAAATGTGTTTTATTTCATAAATGCAATCAACAAAGTATGCACATTCTACGTCATAACGACTTTCTATAGTTTGCGCATGCGTTTGGAAATAAGAAAAGTTTACTTCCCCCGTTTTTTAAAATCACAGCTTCTAGAAGGTTTACATGATTTCTTAAAAAACACGAGTTTTTAGAAAATGTGTTTCATTTCATAAATGGAATCAACAAAGTATGCACATTCTACGTCATAACGACTTTCTATAGTTTGCGCATGCGTTTGGAAATAAGAAAAGCTTCCCTCGTTTTTTAAAATCACAGCTTCTAGAAGGTTTACATGATTTCTTAAAAAACACGAGTTTTTAGAAAATGTGTTTTATTTCATAAACGGAATCAACAGAGTATGCACATTCTACATCATAACGACTTTCTATAGTTTGCGCATGCGTTCGGAAATATGAAAAGCTTACTTCCACCGTTTTTGAAAATCACAGCTTCTAGAAGGTTTACATGATTTCTTAAAAAACACGAGTTTTTAGAAAATGTGTTTTATTTCATAAATGGAATCTACAAAGTTTGCACATTCTACGTCATAACAACTTTCTATAGTTTGCGTATGCGTCCGGAAATAAGAAAAGCTTACTTCCCCCGTTTTTTAAAATCACAGCTTCTAGAAGGTTTACATGATTTCTTAAAAAACACGAGTTTTTAGAAAATGTGTTTTATTTCATAAATTGAATCAACAAAGTATGCACATTCAACGTCATAACGACTTTCTATAGTTTGCGCATGCATTTGGAAATAAGAAAAGCTTACTTCCCCCGTTTTTTTAAATCACAGCTTCTAGAAGGTTTACAGGATTTCTTAAAAAACACGAGTTTTTAGAAAATGTGTTTTATTTCATAAATAGAATCAACAAAGTATGCACATTCTACGTCATAACGACTTTCTATAGTTTGCTTATGCGTCCGGAAATAAGAAAAGCTTACTTCCCTCGTTTTTTAAAATCACAGCTTCTAGAAGGTTTACATGATTTCTTAAAAAACACGAGTTTTTAGAAAATGTGTTTTATTTTATAAATGGAATCAACAAAGTATGCACATTCTACGTCATAACGACTTTCTATAGTTTGCGCATGCATTTGGAAATAAGAAAAGCTTACTTCCCCCGTTTTTTAAAATCACAGCTTCTAGAAGGTTTACAAGATTTGTTAAAAAACATGAGTTTTTAGAAAATGTGTTTTATTTCATAAATGAAATCAACAAAGTATGCACATTCTACGTCATAACGAATTATATATTTTGCGCATGCGTCCGGAAATAAGAAAAGCTTACTTCCACCGTTTTTTAAAATCACAGCTTCTAGAAGGTTTACATGATTTCGTAAAAAACACGAGTTTTTAAAAAATGTGTTTTATTTCATAAATGGAATCTACAAATTATGCACATTCTACGTCATAACGACTTTCTATAGTTTGCGTATGCGTCCGGAAATAAGAAAACCTTATTTCCCCCGTTTTTTAAAATCACAGCTTCTAGAAGGTTTACATGATTTCGTAAAAAACACGAGTTTTTAGAAAATGTGTTTTATTTCATAAATGGAATCTTCAAACTATGCACATTCTACGTCATAACGACTTTCTATAGTTTGCGCATGCGTCCGGGAATAAGAAAAGCTTACTTCCCCCGTTTTTTAAAATCACAGCTTCTAGAAGGTTTATATGATTTCTTAAAAAACACGAGTTTTTAGAAAATATGTTTTATTTCATCAATGGAATAAACAAAGTATGCACATTCTACGTCATAACGACTTTCTATAGTTTCCGCATAAGTTTGGAAATAAGAAAAGCTTACTTCCCCCGTTTTTTAAAATCACAGCTTCTAGAAGGTTTACATGATTTCGTAAAAAACACGAGTTTTTAGAAAATGTGTTTTATTTCATAAATGGAATCAACAAAGTATGCACATTCTACGTCATAACGACTTTCTATAGTTTGCGCATTCGTTTGGAAATAAGAAAAGCTTACTTCCACTATTTTTTAAAATCACAGCTTCTAGAAGGTTTACATGATTTCGTAAAAAACACGAGTTTTTAGAAAATGTGCTTTATTTCATAACTGGAATCTACAAAGTATGCACATTCTACGTCATAACGACTTTCTATAGTTTGCGCATGCGTCCGGAAATAAGAAAAGCTTACTTCCACCATTTTTGAAAATCACAGCTTCTAGAATGTTTACATGATTTCCTAAAAAACACGAGTTTTTAGAAAATGTGTTTTATTTCATAAATGGAATCAACAAATTATGCACATTCTACGTCGTAATGACTTTCTATAGTTTGCGCATGCGTTTGGAAATAAGAAAAGCTTACTTCCCCCGTTTTTTAAAATCACAGCTTCTAGAAGGTTTACATTATTTCTTAAAAAACAAGAGTTTTTAGAAAATGTGTTTTATTTCATAAATGGAATCAACAAAGTATGCACATTCTACGTCATAACGACTTTCTATAGTTTGCGCATGCGTTTGGAAATAAGAAAAGCTTACTTCCCCCGTTTTTTTAAATCACAGCTTCTAGAAGGTTTACATGATTTCTTAAAAAACACGAATTTTTTGAAAACGTGTTTTATTTCATAAACGGAATCAACAAAGTATGCACATTCTACGTCATAACGACTTTCTATAGTTTGCGCATGCGTTCCGAAATATGAAAAGCTTACTTCCACCGTTTTTGAAAATCACAGCTTCTAGAAGGTTTACATGATTTCTTAAAAAACACGAGTTTTTAGAAAATGTGTTTTATTTCATAAATTGAATCTACAAAGTTTGCACATTCTACGTCATAACGACTTTCTATAGTTTGCGTATGCGTCCGGAAATAAGAAAAGCTTACTTCCCCCGTTTTTTAAAATCACATCTTCTAGAAGGTTTACATGATTTCTTAAAAAACACGAGTTTTTAGAAAATGTGTTTTATTTCATAAATGGAATAAACAAAGTATGCACATTCTACGTCATAACGACTTTCTATAGTTTGCGCATGCATTTGGAAATAAGAAAAGCTTACTTCCCCCGTTTTTTAAAATCACAGCTTCTAGAAGGTTTACAGGATTTGTTAAAAAACACGAGTTTTTAGAAAATGTGTTTTATTTCATAAATGGAATCAACAAAGTATGCACATTCTACGTCATAACGACTTTCTATAGTTTGGGCATGCGTCCGGAAATAAGAAAAGCTTACTTCCCCCGTTTTTTAAAATCACAGCTTCTAGAAGGTTTACATGATTTCGTAAAAAACATGAGTTTTTAGAAAATGTGTTTTATTTCATCAATGGAATCACCAAAGTATGCACATTCTACGTCATAACGACTTTCTATAGTTTGCGCATGCGTTTAGAAATAAGAAAAGCTTACTTCCCCCGTTTTTTAAAATCACAGCTTCTAGAAGGTTTACATGATTTCTTAAAAAACACGAGTTTTTAGAAAATGTGTTTTATTTCATAAATGGAATCAACAAAGTATGCACATTCTACGTCATAACGACTTTCTATAGTTTGCGCATGCGTTTGGAAATAAGAAAAGCTTACTTCCCCCGTTTTTTAAAATCACAGCTTCTAGAAGGTTTACATGATTTCGTAAAAAACACGAGTTTTTAGAAAATGTGTTTTATTTCATAAAAGGAATCAACAAAGTATGCACATTCTATGTCATAACGACTTTCTATAGTTTGCGCATGCGTTTGGAAATAAGAAAAGCTTACTTCCCTCGTTTTTTAAAATCACAGCTTTTAGAAGGTTTACATGATTTCGTAAAAAACACGAGTTTTTAGAAAATGTGTTTTATTTCATAA
The DNA here is from genome assembly GCA_027924585.1 of Larix kaempferi. Taxonomy (NCBI): domain Eukaryota; kingdom Viridiplantae; phylum Streptophyta; class Pinopsida; order Pinales; family Pinaceae; genus Larix; species Larix kaempferi. The sequence continues at coordinate 917,200 of BSBM01001572.1, forward strand.
ATGGAAACTACAAAGTATGCACATTCTACATCATAACGACTTTCTATAGTTTGCGCATGCGTTTGGAAATAAGAAAAGCTTACTTCCCTCGTTTTTTAAAATCACAGCTTTTAGAAGGTTTACATGATTTCGTAAAAAACACGAGTTTTTAGAAAATGTGTTTTATTTCATAAATGGAATCTACAAAGTATGCACATTCTACGTCATAAGGATTTTCTATAGTTTGCGCATGCGTCCGGAAATAAGAAAAGCTTACTTCCACCGTTTTTCAAAATCACAGCTTCTAGAAGGTTTACATGATTTCTTAAGAAACACGAGTTTTTAGAAAATGTGTTTTATTTCATAAACGGAATCAAGAAAGTATGCACATTCTACGTCATAACGACTTTCTATAGTTTGCGCATGCGTTTGGAAATAAGAAAAGCTTACTTTCCTCGTTTTTTAAAATCACAGCTTCTAGAAGGTTTACATGATTTCTTAAAAAACACGAGTTTTTAGGAAATGTGTTTTATTTCATAAATGGAATCAACAAAGTATGCACATTCTACGTAATAACGACTTTCTATAGTTTCCGCATTCGACCGGAAATAAGAAAAGCTTACTTCCCCCGTTTTTTAAAATCACAGCTTCTGGAAGGTTTACATGATTTCTTAAAAAACACGAGTTTTTAGAAAATGTGTTTTATTTCATAAATGGAATCAACAAAGTATGCACATTCTACGTAATAACGACTTTCTATAGTTTGCGCATGCATCCAGAAATAAGAAATGCTTACTTCCCCCGTTTTTTAAAATCACATCTTCTAGAAGGTTTACATGATTTCTTAAAAAACACAAGTTTTTAGAAAATGTGTTTTATTTCATAAATGGAATCAACAAAGTATGCACATTCTACGTAATAACGACTTTCTATAGTTTGCGCATGCATCCAGAAATAAGAAAAGCTTACTTCCCCCATTTTTTAAAATCACAGCTTCTAGAAGGTTTACATGATTTCGTAAAAAACATGAGTTTTTAGAAAATGTGTTTTATTTCATAAATGGAAGCAACAAAGTATGCACATTCTACGTCATAACGACTTTCTATAGTTTGCGCATGCGTCCTGAAATAAGAAAAGCTTACTTCCCCCGTTTTTTAAAATCACAGCTTCTGGAAGGTTTACATGATTTCTTAAAAAACACGAGTTTTTATAAAATGTGTTTTATTTCATAAATGGAATCTACAAAGTATGCACATTCTACGTCATAACGACTTTCTATAGTTTGCGCATGCGTCCGGAAATAAGAAAAGCTTACTTCCCCCGTTTTTTAAAATCACAGCTTCTAGAAGGTTTACATGATTTCTTAAAAAACACAAGTTTTTAGAAAATGTGTTTTATTTCATAAATGGAATCAACAAAGTATGCACATTCTACGTAATAACGACTTTCTATAGTTTGCGCATGCATCCAGAAATAAGAAAAGCTTACTTCCCCCATTTTTTAAAATCACAGCTTCTAGAAGGTTAACATGATTTCGTAAAAAACATGAGTTTTTAGAAAATGTGTTTTATTTCATAAATGGAATCTACAAAGTATGCACATTCTACGTCATAACGACTTTGTATAGTTTGCGCATGCATCCGGAAATAAGAAAAGCTTACTCCCCTCATTTTTTAAAATCACAGCTTCTAGAAGGTTTACATGTTTTCTTAAAAAACACGAGTTTTTAGAAAATGTGTTTTATTTCATAAATGAAATCTACAAAGTATGCGCATTCTACGTCATAACGAATTTCTATAGTTTGCGCATGCGTCCAGAAATAAGAAAAGCTTACTTCCACCGTTTTTTAAAATCACAGCTTCTAGAAGGTTTACATGATTTCTTAAAATACACGAGTTTTTGGAAAATATGTTTTATTTCATAAATGGAATCAACAAAGTATGCACATTCTACGTAATAAACACTTTCTATAGTTTCCGCATTCGACCGGAAATAAGAAAAGCTTACTTCCCCCGTTTTTTAAAATCACAGCTTCTAGAAGGTTTACATGATTTCTTAAAAAACACGAGTTTTTAGAAAATGTGTTTTATTTCATAAATGGAATCAACAAAGTATGCACATTCTACGTCATAACGACTTTCTATAGTTTGCGCATGCGTTTGGAAATAAGAAAAGCTTACTTCTCCCGTTTTTTAAAATCATAGCTTCTAGAAGGTTTACATGATTTCGTAACAAACACGAGTTTTTAGAAAATGTGTTTTATTTCATAAATGGAATCTACAAAGTATGCACATTCTACGTCATAACGACTTTCTGTTGTTTGCGCATTCGTCCGGAAATAAGAAAAGCTTACTTCCACCGTTTTTTAAAATCACAGCTTCTAGAAGGTTTACATGATTTCTTAAAAAACACGAGTTTTTAGAAAATGTGTTTTATTTCATAAATGGAATCTACAAAGTATGCACATTCTTCATCATAACGACTTTCTATAGTTTGCGCATGCGTTTGGAAATAAGAAAAACTTACTTCCCCCGTTTTTTAAAATCACAGCTTCTTGAAGGTTTACATAATTTCTTAAAAAACACGAGTTTTTAGAAACTGTGTTTTATATCATAAATGGAATCATGAAAGTATGCACATTCTACGTCATAACGACTTTCTATAGTTTGCGCATGCATTTGGAAATAAGAAAAGCTTACTTCCACCGTTTTTTAAAATCACAGCTTCTAGAAGGTTTACATGATTTCGTAAAAAACACGAGTTTTTAGAAAATGTGCTTTATTTCATAAATGGAATCTACAAAGTATGCACATTCTATGTCATAACGACTTTCTATAGTTTGCGCATGCATCCGGAAATAAGAAAATCTTACTTCCCTCATTTTTTAAAATCACATCTTCTAGAAGGTTTACATGTTTTCTTAAAAAACACGAGTTTTTAGAAAATGTGTTTTATTTCATAAATGAAATCTACAAAGTATGCGCATTCTACGTCATAACGAATTTCTATAGTTTGCGCATGCGTCCAGAAATAAGAAAAGCTTACTTCCACCGTTTTTTAAAATCACAGCTTCAAGAAGGTTTACATGATTTCTTAAAAAACACGAGTTTTTAGAAAATGTGTTTTATTTCATCAATGGAATCGACAAAGTATGCACATTCTATGTCATAACGACTTTCTATAGTTTGCGCATTCGTCCGGAAATAAGAAAATCTTACTTCCACCGTTTTTTAAAATCACAGCTTCTAGAAGGTTTACATGATTTTGTAAAAAACACGAGTTTTTAGAAAATGTGTTTTATTTCATAAATGGAATCTACAAAGTATGCACATTCTACGTCATAACGACTTTGTATAGTTTGCGCATGCGTCCGGAAATAAGGAAAGCTTACTTCCCCCGTTTTTTAAAATCACAGCTTCTAGAAGGTTTACATTATTTCTTAAAAAACACGAGTTTTTAAAAAATGTGTTTTATTTCATAAATGGAATCAACAAAGTATGCACATTCTACGTCATAACGAATTTCTATAGTTTGCGCATGCATTTGGAAATAAGGAAAGCTTACTTCCCTCATTTTTTAAAATCACAGCTTCTAGAAGGTTTACATGATTTCTTAAAAAACACGAGTTTTTAGAAAATGTGTTTTATTTCATAAATGGAATCAACAAAGTATGCACATTCTACGTCATAACGACTTTCTATAGTTTGCACATGCGTCCGGAAATAAGAAAAGCTTACTTCCCCCGTTTTTTAAAATCACAGCTTCTAGAAGGTTTACATGATTTCGTAAAAAACATGAGTTTTTAGGAAATGTGTTTTATTTCATAAATGGAATCAACAAAGTATGCACATTCTACGTCATAACGACTTTCTATAGTTTGCGCATGCGTTTGGAAATAAGAAAAGCTTACTTCCCCCGTTTTTTAAAATCACAGCTTCTAGAAGGTTTACATGATTTCGTAACAAACACGAGTTTTTAGAAAATGTGTTTTATTTTATAAATGGAATCTACAAAGTATGCAAATTCTACGTCATAACGACTTTCTATAGTTTGCGCATTCGTCCGGAAATAAGAAAAGCTTATTTCCACCGTTTTTTAAAATCACAGCTTCTAGAAGGTTTACATGATTTCTTAAAAAACACGATTTTTTAGAAAATGTGTTTTATTTCATAAATGGAATCAACAAAGTATGAACATTCTACGTCATAACGACTTTCTATAGTTTGTGCATGCATCCGGAAATAAGAAAAGCTTACTTCCCTCATTTTTTAAAATCACAGCTTCTAGAAGGTTTACATGTTTTCTTAAAAAACACGAGTTTTTAGAAAATGTGTTTTATTTCATAAATGGAATCAACAAAGTATGCACATTCTACGTCATAACGACTTTCTATAGTTTGCGCATGCGTTTGGAAATAAGAAAAGCTTACTTCCCCCGTTTTTTTAAATCACAGCTTCTAGAAGGTTTACATGATTTCTTAAAAAACACGAATTTTTTGAAAACGTGTTTTATTTCATAAACGGAATCAACAAAGTATGCACATTCTACGTCATAACGACTTTCTATAGTTTGCGCATGCGTTCCGAAATATGAAAAGCTTACTTCCACCGTTTTTGAAAATCACAGCTTCTAGAAGGTTTACATGATTTCTTAAAAAACACGAGTTTTTAGAAAATGTGTTTTATTTCATAAATGGAATCTACAAAGTTTGCACATTCTACGTCATAACGACTTTCTATAGTTTGCGTATGCGTCCGGAAATAAGAAAAGCTTACTTCCCCCGTTTTTTAAAATCACATCTTCTAGAAGGTTTACATGATTTCTTAAAAAACACGAGTTTTTAGAAAATGTGTTTTATTTCATAAATGGAATCAACAAAGTATGCACATTCTACGTCATAACGACTTTCTATAGTTTGCGCATGCATTTGCAAATAAGAAAAGCTTACTTCCCCCGTTTTTTAAAATCACAGCTTCTAGAAGGTTTACAGGATTTGTTAAAAAACACGATTTTTTAGAAAATGTGTTTTATTTCATAAATGGAATCAACAAAGTATGCACATTCTACGTCATAACGACTTTCTATAGTTTGCGCATGCGTCCGGAAATAAGAAAAGCTTACTTCCCCCGTTTTTTAAAATCACAGCTTCTAGAAGGTTTACATGATTTCGTAAAAAACATGAGTTTTTAGAAAATGTGTTTTATTTCATCAATGGAATCAACAAAGTATGCACATTCTACGTCATAACGACTTTCTATAGTTTGCGCATGCGTTTGGAAATAAGAAAAGCTTACTTCCCCCGTTTTTTAAAATCACAGCTTCTAGAAGGTTTACATGATTTCTTAAAAAACACGAGTTTTTAGAAAATGTGTTTTATTTCATAAATGGAATCAACAAAGTATGCACATTCTACCTCATAACGACTTTCTATAGTTTGCGCATGCGTTCGGAAATAAGAAAAGCTTACTTCTCCCGTTTTTTAAAATCACAGCTTCTAGAAGGTTTACATGATTTCGTAACAAACACGAGTTTTTAGAAAATGTGTTTTATTTCATAAATGGAATCTACAAAGTATGCACATTCTACGTCATAACGACTTTCTGTTGTTTGCGCATTCGTCCGGAAATAAGAAAAGCTTACTTCCCCCGTTTTTTAAAATCACAGCTTCTAGAAGGTTTACATGATTTCGTAAAAAACATGAGTTTTTAGAAAATGTGTTTTATTTCATCAATGGAATCAACAAAGTATGCACATTCTACGTCATAACGACTTTCTATAGTTTGCGCATGCGTTTGGAAATAAGAAAAGCTTACTTCCCCCGTTTTTTAAAATCACAGCTTCTAGAAGGTTTACATGATTTCTTAAAAAACACGAGTTTTTAGAAAATGTGTTTTATTTCATAAATGGAATCAACAAAGTATGCACATTCTACGTCATAACGACTTTCTATAGTTTGCGCATGCGTTTGGAAATAAGAAAAGCTTACTTCCCCCGTTTTTTAAAATCACAGCTTCTAGAAGGTTTACATGATTTCTTAAAAAACACGAGTTTTTAGAAAATGTGTTTTATTTCATAAATGGAATCTACAAAGTATGCACATTCTTCATCATAACGACTTTCTATAGTTTGCGCATGCGTTTGGAAATAAGAAAAATTTACTTCCCCCGTTTTTTAAAATCACAGCTTCTAGAAGGTTTACATAATTTCTTAAAAAACACGAGTTTTTAGAAACTGTGTTTTATATCATAAATGGAATCAACAAAGTATGCACATTCTACGTCATAACGACTTTCTATATTTTGCGCATGCGTTTGGAAATAAGAAAAGCTTACTTCCACCGTTTTTTAAAATCACAGCTTCTAGAAGGTTTACATGATTTCGTAAAAAACACGAGTTTTTAGAAAATGTGCTTTATTTCATAAATGGAATCTACAAAGTATGCACATTCTATGTCATAACGACTTTCTATAGTTTGCGCATGCATCCGGAAATAAGAAAATCTTACTTCCCTCATTTTTTAAAATCACATCTTCTAGAAGGTTTACATGTTTTCTTAAAAAACACGAGTTTTTAGAAAATGTGTTTTATTTCATAAATGAAATCTACAAAGTATGCGCATTCTACGTCATAACGAATTTCTATAGTTTGCGCATGCGTCCAGAAATAAGAAAAGCTTACTTCCACCGTTTTTTAAAATCACAGCTTCAAGAAGGTTTACATGATTTCTTAAAAAACACGAGTTTTTAGAAAATGTGTTTTATTTCATCAATGGAATCGACAAAGTATGCACATTCTATGTCATAACGACTTTCTATAGTTTGCGCATTCGTCCGGAAATAAGAAAATCTTACTTCCACCGTTTTTTAAAATCACAGCTTCTAGAAGGTTTACATGATTTTGTAAAAAACACGAGTTTTTAGAAAATGTGTTTTATTTCATAAATGGAATCTACAAAGTATGCACATTCTACGTCATAACGACTTTGTATAGTTTGCGCATGCGTCCGAAAATAAGAAAAGCTTACTTCCCCCGTTTTTTAAAATCACAGCTTCTAGAAGGTTTACATTATTTCTTAAAAAACACGAGTTTTTAAAAAATGTGTTTTATTTCATAAATGGAATCAACAAAGTATGCACATTCTACGTCATAACGAATTTCTATAGTTTGCGCATGCGTTTGGAAATAAGGAAAGCTTACTTCCCTCATTTTTTAAAATCACAGCTTCTAGAAGGTTTACATGATTTCTTAAAAAACACGAGTTTTTAGAAAATGTGTTTTATTTCATAAATGGAATCAACAAAGTATGCACATTCTACGTCATAACGACTTTCTATAGTTTGCACATGCGTCCGGAAATAAGAAAAGCTTACTTCCCTCATTTTTTAAAATCACAGCTTCTAGAAGGTTTACATGTTTTCTTAAAAAACACGAGTTTTAAGAAAATGTGTTTTATTTCATAAATGAAATCTACAAAGTATGCACATTCTACGTCATAACGACTTTCTATAGTTTGCGCATGCGTCCAGAAATAAGAAAAGCTTACTTCCACCGTTTTTTAAAATCACAGCTTCTAGAAGGTTTACATTATTTCTTAAAAAACACGAGTTTTTAGAAAATGTGTTTTATTTCATAAATGGAATCAACAAAGTATGCACATTCTACGTCATAACGACTTTCTATAGTTTGCGCATGCGTTTGGAAATAAGAAAAGCTTAATTCCCCCGTTTTTTTAAATCACAGCTTCTAGAAGGTTTACATGATTTCTTAAAAAACACGAATTTTTTGAAAACGTGTTTTATTTCATAAACGGAATCAACAAAGTATGCACATTCTACGTCATAACGACTTTCTATAGTTTGCGCATGCGTGCCGAAATATGAAAAGCTTACTTCCACCGTTTTTGAAAATCACAGCTTCTAGAAGTTTTACATGATTTCTTAAAAAACACGAGTTTTTAGAAAATGTGTTTTATTTCATAAATGGAATCTACAAAGTTTGCACATTCTACATCATAACGACTTTCTATAGTTTGCGTATGCGTCCTGAAATAAGAAAAGCTTACTTCCCCCGTTTTTTAAAATCACATCTTCTAGAAGGTTTACATGATTTCTTAAAAAATACGAGTTTTTAGAAAATGTGTTTTATTTCATAAATGGAATCAACAAAGTATGCACATTCTACGTCATAACGACTTTCTATAGTTTGCGCATGCATTTGGAAATAAGAAAAGTTTACTTCCCCCGTTTTTTAAAATCACAGCTTCTAGAAGGTTTACAGGATTTGTTAAAAAACACGAGTTTTTAGAAAATGTGTTTTATTTCATAAATGGAATCAACAAAGTATGCACATTCTACGTCATAACGACTTTCTATAGTTTGCGCATGCGTCCGGAAAAAAGAAAAGCTTACTTCCCCGGTTTTTTAAAATCACAGCTTCTAGAAGGTTTACATGATTTCGTAAAAAACATGAGTTTTTAGAAAATGTGTTTTATTTCATCAATGGAATCAACAAAGTATGCACATTCTACGTCATAACGACTTTCTATAGTTTGCGCATGCGTTTGGAAATAAGAAAAGCTTACTTCCCCCGTTTTTTAAAATCACAGCTTCTAGAAGGTTTACATGATTTCATAAAAAACACGAGTTTTTAGAAAATGTGTTTTATTTCATAAATGGAATCAACAAAGTATGCACATTCTACGTCATAACGACTTTCTATAGTTTGCGCATGCGTTTGGAAATAAGAAAAGCTTACTTCTCCCGTTTTTTAAAATCACAGCTTCTAGAAGGTTTACATGATTTCGTAACAAACACGAGTTTTTAGAAAATGTGTTTTATTTCATAAATGGAATCTACAAAGTATGCACATTCTACGTCATAACGACTTTCTGTTGTTTGCGCATTCGTCCGGAAATAAGAAAAGCTTACTTCCACCGTTTTTTAAAATCACAGCTTCTAGAAGGTTTACATGATTTCTTAAGAAACACGAGTTTTTAGAAAATGTGTTTTATTTCATCAATGGAATCGACAAAGTATGCACATTCTATGTCATAACGACTTTCTATAGTTTGCGCATTCGTCCGGAAATAAGAAAATCTTACTTCCACCGTTTTTTAAAATCACAGCTTCTAGAAGGTTTACATGATTTTGTAAAAAACACGAGTTTTTAGAAAATGTGTTTTATTTCATAAATGGAATCTACAAAGTATGCACATTCTACGTCATAACGATTTTCTATAGTTTGCGCATGCGTCCGGAAATAAGAAAAGCTTACTTCCACCGTTTTTCAAAATCACAGCTTCTAGAAGGTTTACATGATTTCTTAAGAAACACGAGTTTTTAGAAAATGTGTTTTATTTCATAATCGGAATGAAGAAAGTATGCACATTCTACGTCATAACGACTTTCTATAGTTTGCGCATGCGTTTGGAAATAAGAAAAGCTTACTTCCCTCGTTTTTTAAAATCACAGCTTCTAGAAGGTTTAAATGATTTCGTAAAAAACATGAGTTTTTAGAAAATGTGTTTTATTTCATAAATGGAATCTACAAAGTATGCACATTCTACGTCATAATGACTTTCTATAGTTTGCGCATTCGTCCGGAAATAAGAAAAGCTTACTTCCATCGTTTTTTAAAATCACAGCTTGTAGAAGGTTTATATGATTTCTTAAAAAACACGAGTTTTTAGAAAATGTGTTTTATTTCATAAATGGAATCAAAAAAGTATGCACATTCTACGTAATAACGACTTTCTATAGTTTCCGCATTCGACCGGAAATAAGAAAAGCTTACTTCCACCGTTTTTCAAAATCACAGCTTCTAGAAGGTTTACATGATTTCTTAAGAAACACGAGTTTTTAGAAAATGTGTTTTATTTCATAAACGGAATCAAGAAAGTATGCACATTCTACGTCATAACGACTTTCTATAGTTTGCGCATGCGTTTGGAAATAAGAAAAGCTTACTTCCCTCGTTTTTTAAAATCACAGCTTCTAGAAGGTTTACATGATTTCGTAAAAAACACGAGTTTTTAGAAAATGTGTTTTATTTCATAAATGGAATCTACAAAGTATGCACATTCTACGTCATAATGACTTTCTATAGTTTGCGCATTCGTCCGGAAATAAGAAAAGCTTACTTCCACCGTTTTTTAAAATCACAGCTTCTAGAAGGTTTATATGATTTCTTAAAAAACACGAGTTTTTAGATTATGTGTTTTATTTCATAAATGGAATCAACAAAGTATGCACATTCTACGTAATAACGACTTTCTAAAGTTTCCGCATTCGACCGGAAATAAGAAAAGCTTACTTCCCCCATTTTTTAAAATCACAGCTTCTGGAAGGTTTACATGATTTCTTAAAAAACACGAGTTTTTAGAAAATGTGTTTTATTTCATAAATGGAATCAACAAAGTATGCACATTCTACCTCATAACGACTTTCTATAGTTTGCGCATGCGTTTGGAAATAAGAAAAGCTTACTTCCCCCGTTTTTTAAAATCACAGCTTCTAGAAGTTTTACATGATTTCGTAACAAACACGAGTTTTTAGAAAATGTGTTTTATTTCATAAACGGAATCTACAAAGTATGCACATTCTACGTCATAACGACTTTCTGTTGTTTGCGCATTCCTCCGGAAATAAGAAAAGCTTACTTCCACCGTTTTTTAAAATCACAGCTTCTAGAAGGTTTACATGATTTCTTAAAAAACACGAGTTTTTAGAAAATGTGTTTTATTTCATAAATGGAATCTACAAAGTATGCACATTCTTCATCATAACGACTTTCTATAGTTTGCGCATGCGTTTGAAATAAGAAAAACTTACTTCCCCCGTTTTTTAAAATCACAGCTTCTAGAAGGTTTACATAATTTCTTTAAAAAAACGAGTTTTTAGAAACTGTGTTTTATATCATAAATGGAATCAACAAAGTATGCACATTCTACGTCATAACGACTTTCTATAGTTTGCGCATGCGTTTGGAAATAAGAAAAGCTTACTTCCACCGTTTTTCAAAATCACATCTTCTAGAATGTTTACATGATTTTGTAAAAAACACGAGTTTTTAGAAAATGTGCTTTATTTCATAAATTGAATCTACAAAGTATGCACATTCTACGTCATAACGACTTTCTATAGTTTGCGCATGCATCCGGAAATAAGAAAAGCTTACTTCCCTCATTTTTTAAAATCACAGCTTCTAGAAGGTTTACATGTTTTCTTAAAAAACACGAGTTTTTAGAAAATGTGTTTTATTTCATAAATGAAATCTACAAAGTATGCGCATTCTACGTCATAACGAATTTCTATAGTTTGCGTATGCGTCCAGAAATAAGAAAAGCTTACTTCCACTGTTTTTTAAAATCATAGCTTCAAGAAGGTTTACATGATTTCTTAAAAAACACGAGTTTTTAGAAAATGTGTTTTATTTCATCAATGGAATCGACAAAGTATGCACATTCTATGTCATAACGACTTTCTATAGTTTGCGCATTCGTCCGGAAATAAGAAAATCTTACTTCCACCGTTTTTAAAAATCACAGCTTCTAGAAGGTTTACATGATTTCGTAAAAAACACGAGTTTTTAGAAAATGTGTTTTATTTCATAAATGGAATCAACAAAGTATGCACATTCTACGTCATAACGACTTTCTATAGTTTGCGCATGCGTTTGGAAATAAGAAAAGCTTACTTCCCCCGTTTTTTAAAATCACAGCTTCTAGAAGGTTTACATGATTTCGTAAAAAACACGAGTTTTTAGAAAATGTGTTTTATTTCATAAATGGAATCTACAAAGTATGCACATTCTACGTCATAACGACTTTCTATAGTTTGCGCATGCGTTTGGAAATAAGGAAAGCTTACTTCCCTCGTTTTTTACAATCACAGCTTCTAGAAGGTTTACATGATTTCTTAAAAAACACGAGTTTTTAGAAAATGTGTTTTATTTCATAAATGGAATCAACAAAGTATGCACATTCAACGTCATAACGACTTTCTATAGTTTGCACATGCGTCCGGAAATAAGAAAAGCTTACTTCCCCCGTTTTTTAAAATCACAGCTTCTAGAAGGTTTACATGATTTCGTAAAAAACATGAGTTTTTAGAAAATGTGTTTTATTTCATAAATGGAATCAACAAAGTATGCACATTCTATGTCATAACGACTTTCTATAGTTTGCGCATGCGTTTGGAAATAAGAAAAGCTTACTTCCCCCGTTTTTTAAAATCACAGCTTCTAGAAGGTTTACATGATTTCGTAAAAAACACGAGTTTTTAGAAAATGTGTTTTATTTCATAAATGGAATCTACAAAGTATGCACATTCTACGTCATAACGACTTTGTATAGTTTGCGCATGCGTCCGGAAATAAGAAAGGCTTACTTCCCCCGTTTTTTAAAATCACAGCTTCTAGAAGGTTTACATTATTTCTTAAAAAACACGAGTTTTTAGAAAATGTGTTTTATTTCATAAAAGGAATCAACAAAGTATGCACATTCTACGTCATAACGACTTTCTATAGTTTGCGCATGCGTTTGGAAATAAGAAAAGCTTACTTCCCTCGTTTTTTAAAATCACAGCTTTTAGATGGTTTACATGATTTCGTAAAAAACAAGAGTTTTTAGAAAATGTGTTTTATTTCATAAACGAAATCAAGAAAGTATGCACATTCTACGTCATAACGACTTTCTATTGTTTGCGCATTCGTCCGGAAATAAGAAAAGCTTACTTCCCTCGTTTTTTAAAATCACAGCTTCTAGAAGGTTTACATGTTTTCTTAAAAAACACGAGTTTTTAGAAAATGTGTTTTATTTCATAAATGAAATCTACAAAGTATGCACATTCTACGTCATAACGACTTTCTATAGTTTGCGCATGCGTCCAGAAATAAGAAAAGCTTACTTCCACCGTTTTTTAAAATCACAGCTTCAAGAAGGTTTACATGTTTTCTTAAAAAACACGAGTTTTTAGAAAATGTGTTTTATTTCATAAATGAAATCTACAAAGTATGCGCATTCTACGTCATAACGAATTTCTATAGTTTGCGCATGCGTCCAGAAATAAGAAAAGCTTACTTCCACTGTTTTTTAAAATCACAGCTTCAAGAAGGTTTACATGATTTCTTAAAAAACACGAGTTTTTAGAAAAGGTGTTTTATTTCATAAATGAAATCTACAAAGTATGCACATTCTACGTCATAACGACTTTCTATAGTTTGCGCATGCATCCAGAAATAAGAAAAGCTTACTTCCCCCATTTTTTAAAATCACAGCTTCTAGAAGGTTTACATGATTTCGTAAAAAACATGAGTTTTTAGAAAATGTGTTTTATTTCATAAATGGAATCTACAAAGTATGCACATTCTACGTCATAATGACTTTCTATAGTTTGCGCATTCGTCCGGAAATAAGAAAAGCTTACTTCCACCGTTTGTTAAAATCACAGCTTCTAAAAGGTTTACATGATTTCTTAAAAAACACGAGTTTTTAGAAAATGTGTTTTATTTCATAAATGGAATCAACAAAGTATGCACATTCTACGTAATAAACACTTTCTATAGTTTCCGCATTCGACCGGAAATAAGAAAAGCTTACTTCCCCCGTTTTTTAAAATCATAGCTTCTAGAAGGTTTACATGATTTCTTAAAAAACACGAGTTTTTAGAAAATGTGTTTTATTTCATAAATGGAATCAACAAAGTATGCACATTCTACATCATAACGACTTTCTATAGTTTGCGCATGCGTTTGGAAATAAGAAAAGCTTACTTCCCCCGTTTTTTAAAATCACAGCTTCTAGAAGGTTTACATGATTTCGTAACAAACACGAGTTTTTAGAAAATGTGTTTTATTTCATAAACGGAATCTACAAAGTATGCACATTCTACGTCATAACGACTTTCTGTTGTTTGCGCATTCGTCCGGAAATAAGAAAAGCTTACTTCCACCGTTTTTTAAAATCACAGCTTCTAGAAGGTTTACATGATTTCTTAAAAAACACGAGTTTTTAGAAAATGTGTTTTATTTCATAAATGGAATCAACAAAGTATGCAGATTCTACGTCATAACGACTTTCTATAGTTTGCGCATGCGTTTGGAAATAAGAAAAGCTTACTTCCCCCGTTTTTTAAAATCACAGCTTCTAGAAGGTTTACATGATTTCGTAAAAAACACGAGTTTTTAGAAAATGTGTTTTATTTCATAAATGGAATCTACAAAGTATGCACATTCTACGTCATAACGACTTTGTATAGTTTGCGCATGCGTCCGGAAATAAGAAAAGCTTACTTCCCCCGTTTTTTAAAATCACAGCTTCTAGAAGGTTTACATTATTTCTTAAAAAACACGAGTTTTTAGAAAATGTGTTTTATTTCATAAAAGGAATCAACAAAGTATGCACATTCTACGTCATAACGACTTTCTATAGTTTGCGCATGCGTTTGGAAATAAGAAAAGCTTACTTCCCTCGTTTTTTAAAATCACAGCTTTTAGAAGGTTTACATGATTTCGTAAAAAACATGAGTTTTTAGAAAATGTGTTTTATTTCATAAACGAAATCAAGAAAGTATGCACATTCTACGTCATAACGACTTTCTATTGTTTGCGCATGCGTTTGGAAATAAGAAAAGCTTACTTCCCTCGTTTTTTAAAATCACAGCTTCTAGAAGGTTTACATGTTTTCTTAAAAAACACGAGTTTTTAGAAAATGTGTTTTATTTCATAAATGAAATCTACAAAGTATGCACATTCTACGTCATAACGACTTTCTATAGTTTGCGCATGCGTCCAGGAAATAAGAAAAGCTTACTTCCACCGTTTTTTAAAATCACAGCTTCTAGAAGGTTTACATGATTTCGTAAAAAACACGAGTTTTTAGAAAATGTGTTTTATTTCATAAAAGGAATCAACAAAGTATGCACATTCTACGTCATAACGACTTTCTATAGTTTGCGCATGCGTTTGGAAATAAGAAAAGCTTACTTCCCTCGTTTTTTAAAATCACAGCTTTTAGAAGGTTTACATGATTTCGTAAAAAACACGAGTTTTTAGAAAATGTGTTTTATTTCATAAACGAAATCAAGAAAGTATGCACATTCTACGTCATAACGACTTTCTATAGTTTGCGCATGCGTTTGGAAATAAGAAAAGCTTACTTCCCTCATTTTTTAAAATCACAGCTTCTAGAAGGTTTACATGTTTTCTTAAAAAACACGAGTTTTTAGAAAATGTGTTTTATTTCATAAATGAAATCTACAAAGTATGCACATTCTACGTCATAACGACTTTCTATAGTTTGCGCATGCGTCCAGAAATAAGAAAAGCTTACTTCCACCGTTTTTTAAAATCACAGCTTCTAGAAGGTTTACATGATTTCGTAAAAAACACGAGTTTTTAGAAAATGTGCTTTATTTCATAAATGGAATCTACAAAGTATGCACATTCTATGTCATAACGACTTTCTATAGTTTGCGCATGCATCCGGAAATAAGAAAAGTTTACTTCCCAAATTTTTTAAAATCAGAGCTTCTAGAAGGTTTACATGTTTTCTTAAAAAACACGAGTTTTTAGAAAATGTGTTTTATTTCATAAATGAAATCTACAAAGTATGCGCATTCTACGTCATAACGAATTTCTATAGTTTGCGCATGCGTCCAGAAATAAGAAAAGCTTACTTCCACTGTTTTTTAAAATCACAGCTTCAAGAAGGTTTACATGATTTCTTAAAAAACACGAGTTTTTAGAAAAGGTGTTTTATTTAATAAATGGAATCTACAAAGTATGCACATTCTACGTCATAACGACTTTCTATAGTTTGCGCATGCGTCCGGAAATAAGAAAAGCTTACTTCCCCCGTTTTTTAAAATCACAGCTTCTAGAAGGTTTACATGATTTCTTAAAAAACACAAGTTTTTAGAAAATGTGTTTTATTTCATAAATGGAATCAACAAAGTATGCACATTCTACGTAATAACGACTTTCTATAGTTTGCGCATGCATCCAGAAATAAGAAAAGCTTACTTCCCCCATTTTTTAAAATCACAGCTTCTAGAAGGTTTACATGATTTCGTAAAAAACATGAGTTTTTAAAAAATGTGTTTTATTTCATAAATGGAATCTACAAAGTATGCACATTCTACGTCATAATGACTTTCTATAGTTTGCGCATTCGTCCGGAAATAAGAAAAGCTTACTTCCACCGTTTGTTAAAATCACAGCTTCTAGAAGGTTTACATGATTTCTTAAAAAACACGAGTTTTTAGAAAATGTGTTTTATTTCATAAATGGAATCAACAAAGTATGCACATTCTACGTAATAAACACTTTCTATAGTTTCCGCATTCGACCGGAAATAAGAAAAGCTTACTTCCCCCGTTTTTTAAAATCATAGCTTCTAGAAGGTTTACATGATTTCTTAAAAAACACGAGTTTTTAGAAAATGTGTTTTATTTCATAAATGGAATCAACAAAGTATGCACATTCTACGTCATAACGACTTTCTATAGTTTGCGCATGCGTTTGGAAATAAGAAAAGCTTACTTCCCCCGTTTTTTAAAATCACAGCTTCTAGAAGGTTTACATGATTTCGTAACAAACACGAGTTTTTAGAAAATGTGTTTTATTTCATAAACGGAATCTACAAAGTATGCACATTCTACGTCATAACGACTTTCTGTTGTTTGCGCATTCGTCCGGAAATAAGAAAAGCTTACTTCCACCGTTTTTTAAAATCACAGCTTCTAGAAGGTTTACATGATTTCTTAAAAAACACGAGTTTTTAGAAAATGTGTTTTATTTCATAAATGGAATCTACAAAGTATGCACATTCTTCATCATAACGACTTTCTATAGTTTGCGCATGCGTTTGAAATTAGAAAAACTTACTTCCCCCGTTTTTTAAAATCACAGCTTCTAGAAGGTTTACATAATTTCTTAAAAAACACGAGTTTTTAGAAACTGTGTTTTATATCATAAATGGAATCAACAAAGTATGCACATTCTACGTCATAACGACTTTCTATAGTTTGCGCATGCGTTTGGAAATAAGAAAAGCTTACTTCCACCGTTTTTTAAAATCACATCTTCTAGAAGGTTTACATGATTTCGTAACAAACACGAGTTTTTAGAAAATGTGTTTTATTTCATAAATGGAATCTACAAAGTATGCACATTCTACGTCATAACGACTTTCTATAGTTTGCGCATTCGTCCGGAAATAAGAAAAGCTTACTTCCCTCATTTTTTAAAATCACAGCTTCTAGAAGGTTTACATGTTTTCTTAAACAACACGAGTTTTTAGAAAATGTGTTTTATTTCATAAATGAAATCTACAAAGTATGCGCATTCTATGTCATAACGAATTTCTATAGTTTGCGCATGCGTCCAGAAATAAGAAAAGCTTACTTCCACTGTTTTTTAAAATCACAGCTTCAAGAAGGTTTACATGATTTCTTAAAAAACACGAGTTTTTAGAAAATGTGTTTTATTTCATCAATGGAATCGACAAAGTATGCACATTCTATGTCATAACGACTTTCTATAGTTTGCGCATTCGTCCGGAAATAAGAAAATCTTACTTCCACCGTTTTTAAAAATCACAGCTTCTAGAAGGTTTACATGATTTCGTAAAAAACACGAGTTTTTAGAAAATGTGTTTTATTTCATAAATGGAATCAACAAAGTATGCACATTCTACGTCATAACGACTTTCTATAGTTTGCGCATGCGTTTGGAAATAAGGAAAGCTTACTTCCCTCGTTTTTTACAATCACAGCTTCTAGAAGGTTTACATGATTTCTTAAAAAACACGAGTTTTTAGAAAATGTGTTTTATTTCATAAATGGAATCAACAAAGTATGCACATTCTACGTCATAACGACTTTCTATAGTTTGCACATGCGTCCGGAAATAAGAAAAGCTTACTTCCCCCGTTTTTTAAAATCACAGCTTCTAGAAGGTTTACATGATTTCGTAAAAAACATGAGTTTTTAGAAAATGTGTTTTATTTCATAAATGGAATCAACAAAGTATGCACATTCTACGTCATAACGACTTTCTATAGTTTCCGCATGCGTCCGGAAATAAGAAAAGCTTACTTCCCCCGTTTTTTAAAATCACAGCTTCTAGAAGGTTTACATGATTTCGTAAAAAACACGAGTTTTTAGAAAATGTGTTTTATTTCATAAATGGAATCAACAATGTATGCACATTCTACGTCATAACGACTTTCTATAGTTTGCATATGCGTCCGGAAATAAGAAAAGCTTACTTCCCCCGTTTTTTAAAATCACAGCTTCTAGAAGGTTTACATTATTTCTTAAAAAACATGAGTTTTTAGAAAATGTGTTTTATTTCAAAAAAGAAATCAACAAAGTATGCACTATCTACGTCATAACGACTTTCTATAGTTTGCGCATGTGTTTGGAAATAAGCAAAGCTTACTTCCCTCGTTTTTTAAAATCACAGCTTTTAGAAGGTTTACATGATTTCGTAAAAAACACGAGTTTTTAGAAAATGTGTTTTATTTCATAAACGAAATCAAGAAAGTATGCACATTCTACGTCATAACGACTTTCTATAGTTTGCGCATGCGTTTGGAAATAAGAAAAGCTTACTTCCCTCATTTTTTAAAATCACAGCTTCTAGAAGGTTTACATGTTTTCGTAAAAAACACGAGTTTTTAGAAAATGTGTTTAATTTCATAAATGAAATCTACAAAGTATGCACATTCTACGTCATAACGACTTTCTATAGTTTGCGCATGCGTCCAGAAATAAGAAAAGCTTACTTCCACCGTTTTTTAAAATCACAGCTTCTAGAAGGTTTACATGATTTCGTAAAAAACACGAGTTTTTAGAAAATGTGTTTTATTTCATAAATGGAATCTACAAAGTATGCACATTCTACGTCATAACGACTTTCTATAATTTGCGCATGCATCCGGAAATAAGAAAAGCTTACTTCCCTCATTTTTTAAAATCACAGCTTCTAGAAGGTTTACATGTTTTCTTAAAAAACACGAGTTTTTAGAAAATGTGTTTTATTTCATAAATGAAATCTACAAAGTATGCACATTCTACGTCATAACGACTTTCTATAGTTTGCGCATGCGTCCAGAAATAAGAAAAGCTTACTTCCACCGTTTTTTAAAATCACAGCTTCTAGAAGGTTTACATGATTTCGTAAAAAACACGAGTTTTTAGAAAATGTGGTTTATTTCATAAATGGAATCAACAATGTATGCACATTCTACGTCATAACGACTTTCTATAGTTTGCATATGCGTCCGGAAATAAGAAAAGCTTACTTCCACCGTTTTTTAAAATCACAGCTTCTAGAAGGTTTACATGATTTCTTAAAAAACACGAGTTTTTAGAAAATGTGTTTTATTTCAAAAAAGGAATCAACAAAGTATGCACATTCTACATCATAACGACTTTCTATAGTTTGCGCATGCGTTTGGAAATAAGAAAAGCTTACTTCCCTCGTTTTTTAAAATCACAGCTTTTAGAAGGTTTACATGATTTCGTAAAAAACACGAGTTTTTAGAAAATGTGTTTTATTTCATAAATGGTATCTACAAAGTATGCACATTCTACGTCATAACGATTTTCTATAGTTTGCGCATGCGTTTGGAAATAAGAAAAGCTTACTTCCCCCGTTTTTTAAAATCACAGCTTCTAGAAGGTTTACAGGATTTCGTAACAAACACGAGTTTTTAGAAAATGTGTTTTATTTCATAAATGGAATCTACAAAGTATGCACATTCTACGTCATAACGACTTTCTATAGTTTGCGCATTCGTCCGGAAATAAGAAAAGCTTACTTCCACCGTTTTTTAAAATCACAGCTTCTAGAAGGTTTACATGATTTCTTAAAAAACACGAGTTTTTAGAAAATGTGTTTTATTTCATAAATGGAATCAACAAAGTATGCACATTCTACGTCATAACGACTTTCTATAGTTTGCGCATGCGTTTGGAAATAAGGAAAGCTTACTTCCCGCGTTTTTTAAAATCACAGCTTCTAGAAGGTTTACATGATTTCTTAAAAAACACGAGTTTTTAGAAAATGTGTTTTATTTCATCAATGGAATGAACAAAGTATGCACATTCTACGTCATAACGACTTTCTATAGTTTGCGCATGCGTTTGATAATAAGAAAAACTTACTTCCCCCGTTTTTTAAAATCACAGCTTCTAGAAGGTTTACATGATTTGTTAAAAAACACGAGTTTTTAGAAAATGTGTTTTATTTCATAAATGGAATCAACAAAGTATGCACATTCTACGTCATAACGACTTTCTATAGTTTGCGGATGCGTCCGGAAATAAGAAAAGCTTACTTCCACCGTTTTTTAAAATCACAGCTTCTAGAAGGTTTACATGATTTCTTAAAAAACACGAGTTTTTAGAAAATGTGTTTTATTTCATAAATGGAATCAAGAAAGTATGCACATTCTACGTAATAACGACTTTCTATAGTTTGCGCATGCGTCCATAAATAAGAAAAGCTTACTTCCACCATCTTTTAAAATCACAGCTTCTAGAAGGTTTACATGATTTCGTAAAAAACACGAGTTTTTAGAAAATGTGTTTTATTTCATAAAAGGAATCAACAAAGTATGCACATTCTACGTCATAACGACTTTCTATAGTTTGCGCATGCGTTTGGAAATAAGAAAAACTTACTTCCCTCGTTTTTTAAAATCACAGCTTTTAGAAGGTTTACATGATTTCGTAAAAAACACGAGTTTTTAGAAAATGTGTTTTATTTCATAAATGAAATCAAGAAAGTATGCACATTCTACGTCATAACGACTTTCTATAGTTTGCGCATGCGTTTGGAAATAAGAAAAGCTTACTTCCCTCATTTTTTAAAATCACAGCTTCTAGAAGGTTTACATGTTTTCTTAAAAAACACGAGTTTTTAGAAAATGTGTCTTATTTCATAAATGAAATCTACAAAGTATGCACATTCTACGTCATAACGACTTTCTATAGTTTGCGCATGCGTCCAGAAATAAGAAAAGCTTACTTCCACCGTTTTTTAAAATCACAGCTTCTAGAAGGTTTACATGATTTCGTAAAAAACACGAGTTTTTAGAAAATGTGCTTTATTTCATAAGTGGAATCTACAAAGTATGCACATTCTACGTCATAACGACTTTCTATAGTTTGCGCATGCATCCGGAAATAAGAAAAGCTTACTTCCCTCATTTTTTAAAATCCCAGCTTCTAGAAGGTTTACATGATTTCTTAAAAAACACGAGTTTTTAGAAAATGTGTTTTATTTCATAAATGGAATCAACAAAGTATGCACATTCTACGTCATAACGACTTTCTATAGTTTGCGCATGCGTCCGGAAATAAGAAAAGCTTACTTCTCCCGTTTTTTAAAATCACAGCTTCTAGAAGGTTTACATGATTTCGTAAAAAACACGAGTTTTTAGAAAATGTGTTTTATTTCATAAATGGAATCAACAATGTATGCACATTCTACGTCATAACGACTTTCTATAGTTTGCATATGCATCCGTAAATAAGAAAAGCTTACTTCCCCCATTTTTTAAAATCACAGCTTCTAGAAGGTTTACATTATTTCTTAAAAAACACGAGTTTTTAGAAAATGTGTTTTATTTCATAAAATGAATCAACAAAGTATGCACATTCTACGTCATAACGAATTTCTATACTTTGCGCATGCGTTTGGAAATAAGCAAAGCTTACTTCCCTCGTTTTTTAAAATCACAGCTTTTAGAAGGTTTACATGATTTCGTAAAAAACACGAGTTTTTAGAAAATGTGTTTTATTTCATAAACGAAATCAAGAAAGTATGCACATTCTACATCATAATGACTTTCTATAGTTTGCGCATGCGTTTGGAAATAAGAAAAGCTTACTTCCCTCATTTTTTAAAATCACAGTTTCTAGAAGGTTTACATGTTTTCTTAAAAAACACGAGTTTTTAGAAAATGTGTTTTATTTCATAAATGAAATCTACAAAGTATGCACATTCTACGTCATAACGACTTTCTATAGTTTGCGCATGCGTCCATAAATAAGAAAAGCTTACTTCCACCGTTTTTTAAAATCACAGCTTCTAGAAGGTTTACATGATTTTGTAAAAAACACGAGTTTTTAGAAAATGTGCTTTATTTCATAAATGGAATCTACAAAGTATGCACATTCTACGTCATAACGACTTTCTATAGTTTGCGCATGCATCCGGAAATAAGAAAAGCTTACTTCCCTCATTTTTTAAAATCACAGCTTCTAGAAGGTTTACATGTTTTCTTAAAAAACACGAGTTTTTAGAAAATGTGTTTTATTTCATAAATGAAATCTACAAAGTATGCACATTCTACGTCATAACGACTTTCTATAGTTTGCGCATGCGTCCAGAAATAAGAAAAGCTTACTTCCTCCGTTTTTTAAAATCACAGCTTCTAGAAGGTTTACATGATTTCGTAAAAAACATGAGTTTTTAGAAAATGTGGTTTATTTCATAAATGGAATCAACAATGTATGCACATTCTACGTCATAACGACTTTCTATAGTTTGCATATGCGTCCGGAAATAAGAAAAGCTTACTTCCACCGTTTTTTAAAATCACAGCTTCTAGAAGGTTTACGTGATTTCTTAAAAAACACGAGTTTTTAGAAAATGTGTTTTATTTCATAAATGGAATCAACAAAGTATGCACATTATACGTAATAATGACTTTCTATAGTTTCCGCATTCGACCGGAAATAAGAAAAGCTTACTTCCCCCGTTTTTTAAAATCACAGCTTCTAGAAGGTTTACATGATTTCTTAAAAAACACGAGTTTTTAGAAAATGTGTTTTATTTCATAAATGGAATCAAGAAAGTATGCACATTCTACGTCATAACGACTTTCTATAGTTTGCGCATGCGTCCGGAAATAAGAAAAGCTTACTTCCCCCGTTTTTTAAAATCACAGCTTCTAGAAGGTTTACATGATTTCGTAAAAAACACGAGTTTTTAGAAAATGTGTTTTATTTCATAAATGGAATCAACAATGTATGCACATCCTACGTCATAACGAGTTTCTATAGTTTGCATATGCGTCCGGAAATAAGAAAAGCTTACTTCCCCCGTTTTTTAAAATCCTAGCTTCTAGAAGGTTTACATGATTTCTTAAAAAACACGAGTTTTTAGAAAATGTGTTTTATTTCAAAAAAGGAATCAACAAAGTATGCACATTCTACGTCATAACGACTTTCTATAGTTTGCGCATGCGTTTGGAAATAAGAAAATCTTACTTCCCTCGTTTTTTAAAATCACAGCTTTTAGAAGGTTTACATGATTTCGTAAAAAACACGAGTTTTTAGAAAATGTGTTTTATTTCATAAATGGAATCTACAAAGTATGCACATTCTACGTCATAACGATTTTCTATAGTTTGCGCATGCGTTTGGAAATAAGAAAAGCTTACTTCCCCCGTTTTTCAAAATCACAGCTTCTAGAAGGTTTACATGATTTCGTAACAAACACGAGTTTTTAGAAAATGTGTTTTATTTCATAAATGGAATCTACAAAGTATGCACATTCTACGTCATAACGACTTTCTATAGTTTGCGCATTCGTCCGGAAATAAGAAAAGCTTACTTCCACCGTTTTTTAAAATCACAACTTCTAGAAGGTTTACATGATTTCTTAAAAAACACGAGTTTTTAGAAAATGTGTTTTATTTCATAAATGGAATCAACAAAGTATGCACATTCTACGTCATAACGACTTTCTATAGTTTGCGCATGCGTTTGGAAATAAGGAAAGCTTACTTCCCGCGTTTTTTAAAATCACAGCTTCTAGAAGGTTTACATGATTTCTTAAAAAACAGGAGTTTTTAGAAAATGTGTTTTATTTCATAAATGGAATCAACAAAGTATGCACATTCTACGTCATAACGACTTTCTATAGTTTGCGCATTCGACCGGAAATAAGAAAAGCTTACTTCCCCCGTTTTTTAAAATCACAGCTTCTGGAAGGTTTACATGATTTCTTAAAAAACATGAGTTTTTAGAAAATGTGTTTTATTTCATAAATGGAATCAACAAAGTATGCACATTCTACGTCATAACGACTTTCTATAGTTTGCGGATGCGTCCGGAAATAAGAAAAGCTTACTTCCACCGTTTTTTAAAATCACAGCTTCTAGAAGGTTTACATGATTTCGTAAAAAACAAGAGTTTTTAGAAAATGTGTTTTATTTCATAAATGGAATCTACAAAGTATGCACATTCTACGTCATAACGACTTTCTATAGTTTGCGCATGCATCCGGAAATAAGAAAAGCTTACTTCACCTGTTTTTTTAAATCACAGCTTCTAGAAGGTTTACATGATTTCTTAAAAAACACGAGTTTTTAGAAAATGTGTTTTATTTCATAAATGGAATCAAGAAAGTATGCACATTCTACGTAATAATGACTTTCTATAGTTTCCGCATTCGACCGGAAATAAGAAAAGCTTACTTCCCCCTTTTTTAAAATCACAGCTTCTGGAAGGTTTACATGATTTCTTAAAAAACACGAGTTTTTAGAAAATGTGTTTTATTTCATAAATGGAATCTACAAAGTATGCACATTCTACGTCATAACGACTTTGTATAGTTTGCGCATGGGTCTGGAAATAAGAAAAGCTTACTTCCCCCGTTTTTTAAAATCACAGCTTCTAGAAGGTTTACATTATTTCTTAAAAAACACGAGTTTTTAGAAAATGTGTTTTATTTCATAAAAGGAATCAACAAAGTATGCACATTCTACGTCATAACGACTTTCTATAGTTTGCGCATGCGTTTGGAACTAAGAAAAGCTTACTTCCCTCGTTTTTTAAAATCACAGCTTTTAGAAGGTTTACATGATTTCGTAAAAAACACGAGTTTTTAGAAAATGTGTTTTATTTCATAAACGAAATCAAGAAAGTATGCACATTCTACGTCATAACGACTTTCTATAGTTTGCGCATGCGTTTGGAAATAAGAAAAGCTTACTTCCCTCGTTTTTTAAAATCACAGCTTCTAGAAGGTTTACATGTTTTCTTAAAAAACACGAGTTTTTAGAAAATGTGTTTTATTTCATAAATGAAATCTACAAAGTATGCACATTCTACG
This sequence comes from Larix kaempferi, assembly GCA_027924585.1. Classification (NCBI taxonomy): domain Eukaryota; kingdom Viridiplantae; phylum Streptophyta; class Pinopsida; order Pinales; family Pinaceae; genus Larix; species Larix kaempferi. The sequence goes on from BSBM01001572.1 coordinate 942,313, forward strand.
TCATAACGACTTTCTATAGTTTGCGCATGCATCCGGAAATAAGAAAAGCTTACTTCACCTGTTTTTTTAAATCACAGCTTCTAGAAGGTTTACATGATTTCTTAAAAAACACGAGTTTTTAGAAAATGTGTTTTATTTCATAAATGGAATCAAGAAAGTATGCACATTCTACGTAATAATGACTTTCTATAGTTTCCGCATTCGACCGGAAATAAGAAAAGCTTACTTCCCCCTTTTTTAAAATCACAGCTTCTGGAAGGTTTACATGATTTCTTAAAAAACACGAGTTTTTAGAAAATGTGTTTTATTTCATAAATGGAATCTACAAAGTATGCACATTCTACGTCATAACGACTTTGTATAGTTTGCGCATGGGTCTGGAAATAAGAAAAGCTTACTTCCCCCGTTTTTTAAAATCACAGCTTCTAGAAGGTTTACATTATTTCTTAAAAAACACGAGTTTTTAGAAAATGTGTTTTATTTCATAAAAGGAATCAACAAAGTATGCACATTCTACGTCATAACGACTTTCTATAGTTTGCGCATGCGTTTGGAACTAAGAAAAGCTTACTTCCCTCGTTTTTTAAAATCACAGCTTTTAGAAGGTTTACATGATTTCGTAAAAAACACGAGTTTTTAGAAAATGTGTTTTATTTCATAAACGAAATCAAGAAAGTATGCACATTCTACGTCATAACGACTTTCTATAGTTTGCGCATGCGTTTGGAAATAAGAAAAGCTTACTTCCCTCGTTTTTTAAAATCACAGCTTCTAGAAGGTTTACATGTTTTCTTAAAAAACACGAGTTTTTAGAAAATGTGTTTTATTTCATAAATGAAATCTACAAAGTATGCACATTCTACGTCATAACGACTTTCTATAGTTTGCGCATGCGTTTGGAAATAAGAAAAGCTTACTTCCACCGTTTTTTAAAATCACAGCTTCTAGAAGGTTTACATGATTTCGTAAAAAACACGAGTTTTTAGAAAATGTGTTTTATTTCATAAACGAAATCAAGAAAGTATGCACATTCTACGTCATAACGACTTTCTATAGTTTGCGCATGCGTTTGGAAATAAGAAAAGCTTACTTCCCTCATTTTTTAAAATCACAGCTTCTAGAAGGTTTACATGTTTTCTTAAAAAACACGAGTTTTTAGAAAATGTGTTTTATTTCATAAATGAAATCTACAAAGTATGCACATTCTACGTCATAACGACTTTCTATAGTTTGCGCATGCGTCCAGAAATAAGAAAAGCTTACTTCCACCGTTTTTTAAAATCACAGCTTCCAGAAAGTTTACATGATTTCGTAAAAAACACGAGTTTTTAGAAAATGTGCTTTATTTCATAAATGGAATCTACAAAGTATGCACATTCTACGTCATAACGACTTTCTATAGTTTGCGCATGCATCCGGAAATAAGAAAAGCTTACTTCCCTCATTTTTTAAAATCACAACTTCTAGAAGGTTTACATGTTTTCTTAAAAAACACGAGTTTTTAGAAAATGTGTTTTATTTCATAAATGAAATCTACAAAGTATGCACATTCTACGTCATAACGACTTTCTATAGTTTGCGCATGCGTTCAGAAATAAGAAAAGCTTACTTCCACCGTTTTTTAAAATCACAGCTTCTAGAAGGTTTACATGATTTCGTAAAAAACACGAGTTTTTAGAAAATGTGGTTTATTTCATAAATGGAATCAACAATGTATGCACATTCTACGTCATAACGACTTTCTATAGTTTGCATATGCGTCCGGAAATAAGAAAAGCTTACTTCCACCGTTTTTTAAAATCACAGCTTCTAGAAGGTTTACATGATTTCTTAAAAAACACGAGTTTTTAGAAAATGTGTTCTATTTCATAAATGGAATCAACAAAGTATGCACATTATACGTAATAATGACTTTCTATAGTTTCCGCATTCGACCGGAAATAAGAAAAGCTTACTTCCCCCGTTTTTTAAAATCACAGCTTCTAGAAGGTTTACATGATTTCTTAAAAAACACGAGTTTTTAGAAAATGTGTTTTATTTCATAAATGGAATCAACAAAGTATGCACATTCTACGTCATAACGACTTTCTATAGTTTGCGCATGCGTTTGGAAATAAGAAAAGCTTACTTCCCCCGTTTTTTAAAATCACAGCTTCTAGAAGGTTTACATGATTTCGTAAAAAACATGAGTTTTTAGAAAATGTGTTTTATTTCATAAATGGAATCTACAATGTATGCACATTCTACGTCATAACGACTTTGTATAGTTTGCGCATGCGTCCGGAAATAAGAAAAGCTTACTTCCCCCGTTTTTTAAAATCACAGCTTCTAGAAGGTTTACATTATTTCTTAAAAAACACGAGTTTTAAGAAAATGTGTTTTATTTCATAAAAGGAATCAACAAAGTATGCACATTCTACGTCATAACGACTTTCTATAGTTTGCGCATGCGTTTGGAAATAAGAAAAGCTTACTACCCTCGTTTTTAAAAATCACAGCTTTTAGAAGGTTTACATGATTTCGTAAAAAACACGAGTTTTTAGAAAATGTGTTTTATTTCATAAACGAAATCAAGAAAGTATGCACATTCTACGTCATAACGACTTTCTATAGTTTGCGCATGCGTTTGGAAATAAGAAAAGCTTACTTCTCTCGTTTTTTAAAATCACAGCTTCTAGAAGGTTTACATGTTTTCTTAAAAAACACGAGTTTTTAGAAAATGTGTTTTATTTCATAAATGAAATCTACAAAGTATGCACATTCTACGTCATAACGACTTTCTATAGTTTGCGCATGCGTCCATAAATAAGAAAAGCTTACTTCCACCATCTTTTAAAATCACAGCTTCTAGAAGGTTTACATGATTTCGTAAAAAACACGAGTTTTTAGAAAATGTGTTTTATTTCATAAAAGGAATCAACAAAGTATGCACATTCTACGTCATAACGACTTTCTATAGTTTGCGCATGCGTTTGGAAATAAGAAAAACTTACTTCCCTCGTTTTTTAAAATCACAGCTTTTAGAAGGTTTACATGATTTCGTAAAAAACACGAGTTTTTAGAAAATGTGTTTTATTTCATAAATGAAATCAAGAAAGTATGCACATTCTACGTCATAACGACTTTCTATAGTTTGCGCATGCGTTTGGAAATAAGAAAAGCTTACTTCCCTCATTTTTTAAAATCACAGCTTCTAGAAGGTTTACATGTTTTCTTAAAAAACACGAGTTTTTAGAAAATGTGTTTTATTTCATAAATGAAATCTACAAAGTATGCACATTCTACGTCATAACGACTTTCTATAGTTTGCGCATGCGTCCAGAAATAAGAAAAGCTTACTTCCACCGTTTTTTAAAATCACAGCTTCTAGAAGGTTTACATGATTTCGTAAAAAACACGAGTTTTTAGAAAATGTGCTTTATTTCATAAGTGGAATCTACAAAGTATGCACATTCTACGTCATAACGACTTTCTATAGTTTGCGCATGCATCCGGAAATAAGAAAAGCTTACTTCCCTCATTTTTTAAAATCCCAGCTTCTAGAAGGTTTACATGATTTCTTAAAAAACACGAGTTTTTAGAAAATGTGTTTTATTTCATAAATGGAATCAACAAAGTATGCACATTCTACGTCATAACGACTTTCTATAGTTTGCGCATGCGTCCGGAAATAAGAAAAGCTTACTTCAACCGTTTTTTAAAATCACAGCTTCTAGAAGGTTTACATGATTTCGTAAAAAACACGAGTTTTTAGAAAATGTGTTTTATTTCATAAATGGAATCAACAATGTATGCACATTCTACGTCATAACGACTTTCTATAGTTTGCATATGCATCCGTAAATAAGAAAAGCTTACTTCCCCCATTTTTTAAAATCACAGCTTCTAGAAGGTTTACATTATTTCTTAAAAAACACGAGTTTTTAGAAAATGTGTTTTATTTCATAAAAGGAATCAACAAATTATGCACATTCTACGTCATAACGAATTTCTATAGTTTGCGCATGCGTTTGGAAATAAGCAAAGCTTACTTCCCTCGTTTTTTAAAATCACAGCTTTTAGAAGGTTTACATGATTTCGTAAAAAACACGAGTTTTTATAAAATGTGTTTTATTTCATAAACGAAATCAAGAAAGTATGCACATTCTACATCATAATGACTTTCTATAGTTTGCGCATGCGTTTGGAAATAAGAAAAGCTTACTTCCCTCGTTTTTTAAAATCACAGTTTCTAGAAGGTTTACATGTTTTCTTAAAAAACACGAGTTTTTAGAAAATGTGTTTTATTTCATAAATGAAATCTACAAAGTATGCACATTCTACGTCATAACGACTTTCTATAGTTTGCGCATGCGTCCATAAATAAGAAAAGCTTACTTCCACCGTTTTTTAAAATCACAGCTTCTAGAAGGTTTACATGATTTTGTAAAAAACACGAATTTTTAGAAAATGTGCTTTATTTCATAAATGGAATCTACAAAGTATGCACATTCTACGTCATAACGACTTTCTATAGTTTGCGCATGCATCCGGAAATAAGAAAAGCTTACTTCCCTCATTTTTTAAAATCACAGCTTCTAGAAGGTTTACATGTTTTCTTAAAAAACACGAGTTTTTAGAAAATGTGTTTTATTTCATAAATGAAATCTACAAAGTATGCACATTCTACGTCATAACGACTTTCTATAGTTTGCGCATGCGTCCAGAAATAAGAAAAGCTTACTTCCTCCGTTTTTTAAAATCACAGCTTCTAGAAGGTTTACATGATTTCGTAAAAAACATGAGTTTTTAGAAAATGTGGTTTATTTCATAAATGGAATCAACAATGTATGCACATTCTACGTCATAACGACTTTCTATAGTTTGCATATGCGTCCGGAAATAAGAAAAGCTTACTTCCACCGTTTTTTAAAATCACAGCTTCTAGAAGGTTTACATGATTTCTTAAAAAACACGAGTTTTTAGAAAATGTGTTTTATTTCATAAATGGAATCAACAAAGTATGCACATTATACGTAATAATGACTTTCTATAGTTTCCGCATTCGACCGGAAATAAGAAAAGCTTACTTCCCCCGTTTTTTAAAATCACAGCTTCTAGAAGGTTTACATGATTTCTTAAAAAACACGAGTTTTTAGAAAATGTGTTTTATTTCATAAATGGAATCAACAAAGTATGCACATTCTACGTCATAACGACTTTCTATAGTTTGCGCATGCGTCCGGAAATAAGAAAAGCTTACTTCCCCCGTTTTTTAAAATCACAGCTTCTAGAAGGTTTACATGATTTCGTAAAAAACACGAGTTTTTAGAAAATGTGTTTTATTTCATAAATGGAATCAACAATGTATGCACATTCTACGTCATAACGACTTTCTATAGTTTGCATATGCATCCGGAAATAAGAAAAGCTTACTTCCCCCGTTTTTTAAAATCCTAGCTTCTAGAAGGTTTACATGATTTCTTAAAAAACACGAGTTTTTAGAAAATGTGTTTTATTTCAAAAAAGGAATCAACAAAGTATGCACATTCTACGTCATAACGACTTTCTATAGTTTGCGCATGCGTTTGGAAATAAGAAAAGCTTACTTCCCTCGTTTTTTAAAATCACAGCTTTTAGAAGGTTTACATGATTTCGTAAAAAACACGAGTTTTTAGAAAATGTGTTTTATTTCATAAATGGAATCTACAAAGTATGCACATTCTACGTCATAACGATTTTCTATAGTTTGCGCATGCGTTTGGAAATAAGAAAAGCTTACTTCCCCCGTTTTTTAAAATCACAGCTTCTAGAAGGTTTACATGATTTCGTAACAAACACGAGTTTTTAAAAAATGTGTTTTATTTCATAAATGGAATCTACAAAGTATGCACATTCTACGTCATAACGACTTTCTATAGTTTGCGCATTCGTCCGGAAATAAGAAAAGCTTACTTCCACCGTTTTTTAAAATCACAACTTCTAGAAGGTTTACATGATTTCTTAAAAAACACGAGTTTTTAGAAAATGTGTTTTATTTCATAAATGGAATCAACAAAGTATGCACATTCTACGTCATAACGACTTTCTATAGTTTGCGCATGCGTTTGGAAATAAGGAAAGCTTACTTCCCGCGTTTTTTAAAATCACAGCTTCTAGAAGGTTTACATGATTTCTTAAAAAACAGGAGTTTTTAGAAAATGTGTTTTATTTCATAAATGGAATCAACAAAGTATGCACATTCTACGTCATAACGACTTTCTATAGTTTGCGCATTCGACCGGAAATAAGAAAAGCTTACTTCCCCCGTTTTTTAAAATCACAGCTTCTGGAAGGTTTACATGATTTCTTAAAAAACATGAGTTTTTAGAAAATGTGTTTTATTTCATAAATGGAATCAACAAAGTATGCACATTCTACGTCATAACGACTTTCTATAGTTTGCGGATGCGTCCGGAAATAAGAAAAGCTTACTTCCACCGTTTTTTAAAATCACAGCTTCTAGAAGGTTTACATGATTTCGTAAAAAACAAGAGTTTTTAGAAAATGTGTTTTATTTCATAAATGGAATCTACAAAGTATGCACATTCTACGTCATAACGACTTTCTATAGTTTGCGCATGCATCCGGAAATAAGAAAAGCTTACTTCACCTGTTTTTTTAAATCACAGCTTCTAGAAGGTTTACATGATTTCTTAAAAAACACGAGTTTTTAGAAAATGTGTTTTATTTCATAAATGGAATCAAGAAAGTATGCACATTCTACGTAATAATGACTTTCTATAGTTTCCGCATTCGACCGGAAATAAGAAAAGCTTACTTCCCCCTTTTTTAAAATCACAGCTTCTGGAAGGTTTACATGATTTCTTAAAAAACACGAGTTTTTAGAAAATGTGTTTTATTTCATAAATGGAATCTACAAAGTATGCACATTCTACGTCATAACGACTTTGTATAGTTTGCGCATGGGTCTGGAAATAAGAAAAGCTTACTTCCCCCGTTTTTTAAAATCACAGCTTCTAGAAGGTTTATATTATTTCTTAAAAAACACGAGTTTTTAGAAAATGTGTTTTATTTCATAAAAGGAATCAACAAAGTATGCACATTCTACGTCATAACGACTTTCTAGAGTTTGCGCATGCGTTTGGAACTAAGAAAAGCTTACTTCCCTCATTTTTTAAAATCACAGCTTTTAGAAGGTTTACATGATTTCGTAAAAAACACGAGTTTTTAGAAAATGTGTTTTATTTCATAAACGAAATCAAGAAAGTATGCACATTCTACGTCATAACGACTTTCTATAGTTTGCGCATGCGTTTGGAAATAAGAAAAGCTTACTTCCCTCGTTTTTTAAAATCACAGCTTCTAGAAGGTTTACATGTTTTCTTAAAAAACACGAGTTTTTAGAAAATGTGTTTTATTTCATAAATGAAATCTACAAAGTATGCACATTCTACGTCATAACGACTTTCTATAGTTTGCGCATGCGTTTGGAAATAAGAAAAGCTTACTTCCACCGTTTTTTAAAATCACAGCTTCTAGAAGGTTTACATGATTTCGTAAAAAACACGAGTTTTTAGAAAATGTGTTTTATTTCATAAACGAAATCAAGAAAGTATGCACATTCTACGTCATAACGACTTTCTATAGTTTGCGCATGCGTTTGGAAATAAGAAAAGCTTACTTCCCTCATTTTTTATAATCACAGCTTCTAGAAGGTTTACATGTTTTCTTAAAAAACACGAGTTTTTAGAAAATGTGTTTTATTTCATAAATGAAATCTACAAAGTATGCACATTCTACGTCATAACGACTTTCTATAGTTTGCGCATGCATCCAGAAATAAGAAAAGCTTACTTCCACCGTTTTTTAAAATCACAGCTTCTAGAAAGTTTACATGATTTCGTAAAAAACACGAGTTTTTAGAAAATGTGCTTTATTTCATAAATGGAATCTACAAAGTATGCACATTCTACGTCATAACGACTTTCTATTGTTTGCGCATGCATCCGGAAATAAGAAAAGCTTACTTCCCTCATTTTTTAAAATCACAACTTCTAGAAGGTTTACATGTTTTCTTAAAAAACACGAGTTTTTAGAAAATGTGTTTTATTTCATAAATGAAATCTACAAAGTATGCACATTCTACGTCATAACGACTTTCTATAGTTTGCGCATGCGTTCAGAAATAAGAAAAGCTTACTTCCACCGTTTTTTAAAATCACAGCTTCTAGAAGGTTTACATGATTTCGTAAAAAACACGAGTTTTTAGAAAATGTGGTTTATTTCATAAATGGAATCAACAATGTATGCACATTCTACGTCATAACGACTTTCTATAGTTTGCATATGCGTCCGGAAATAAGAAAAGCTTACTTCCACCGTTTTTTAAAATCACAGCTTCTAGAAGGTTTACATGATTTCTTAAAAAACACGAGTTTTTAGAAAATGTGTTCTATTTCATAAATGGAATCAACAAAGTATGCACATTATACGTAATAATGACTTTCTATAGTTTCCGCATTCGACCGGAAATAAGAAAAGCTTACTTCCCCCGTTTTTTAAAATCACAGCTTCTAGAAGGTTTACATGATTTCTTAAAAAACACGAGTTTTTAGAAAATGTGTTTTATTTCATAAATGGAATCAACAAAGTATGCACATTCTACGTCATAACGACTTTCTATAGTTTGCGCATGCGTCCGGAAATAAGAAAAGCTTACTTCCCCCGTTTTTTAAAATCACAGGTTCTAGAAGGTTTACATGATTTCGTAAAAAACACGAGTTTTTAGAAAATGTGTTTTATTTCATAAATGGAATCAACAATGTATGCACATTCTACGTCATAACGACTTTCTATAGTTTGCATATGCGTCCGGAAATAAGAAAAGCTTACTTCCCCCGTTTTTTAAAATCCTAGCTTCTAGAAGGTTTACATGATTTCTTAAAAAACACGAGTTTTTAGAAAATGTGTTTTATTTCAAAAAAGGAATCAACAAAGTATGCACATTATACGTCATAACGACTTTCTATAGTTTGCGCATGCGTTTGGAAATAAGAAAAGCTTACTTCCCTCGTTTTTTAAAATCACAGCTTTTAGAAGGTTTACATGATTTCGTAAAAAACACGAGTTTTTAGAAAATGTGTTTTATTTCATAAATGGAATCTACAAAGTATGCACATTCTACGTCATAACGATTTTCTATAGTTTGCGCATGCGTTTGGAAATAAGAAAAGCTTACTTCCCCCGTTTTTTAAAATCACAGCTTCTAGAAGGTTTACATGATTTCGTAACAAACACGAGTTTTTAGAAAATGTGTTTTATTTCATAAATGGAATTTACAAAGTATGCACATTCTACGTCATAATGACTTTCTATAGTTTGCGCATTCGTCCGGAAATAAGAAAAGCTTACTTCCACCGTTTTTTAAAATCACAGCTTCTAGAAGGTTTACATGGTTTCTTAAAAAACACGAGTTTTTAGAAAATGTGTTTTATTTCATAAATGGAATCAACAAAGTATGCACATTCTACGTCATAAGGACTTTCTATAGTTTGCGCATGCGTTCGGAAATAAGGAAAGATTACTTCCCGCGTTTTTTAAAATCACAGCTTCTAGAAGGTTTACATGATTTCTTAAAAAACACGAGTTTTTAGAAAATGTGTTTTATTTCATAAATGGAATCAACAAAGTATGCACATTCTACGTCATAACGACTTTCTATAGTTTGCGCATGCGTTTGGAAATAAGAAAAACTTACTTCCCCCGTTTTTTAAAATCACAGCTTCTAGAAGGTCTACATGATTTGTTAAAAAACACGAGTTTTTAGAAAATGTGTTTTATTTCATAAATGGAATCAACAAAGTATGCACATTCTCCGTCATAACGACTTTCTATAGTTTGCGGATGCGTCCGGAAATAAGAAAAGCTTACTTCCACCGTTTTTTAAAATCACAGCTTCTAGAAGGTTTACATGATTTCGTAAAAAACAAGAGTTTTTAGAAAATGTGTTTTATTTCATAAATGGAATCTACAAAGTATGCACATTCTACGTCATAACGAATTTCTATAGTTTGCGCATGCGTCCGGAAATAAGAAAAGCTTACTTCACCTGTTTTTTTAAATCACAGCTTCTAGAAGGTTTACATGATTTCTTAAAAAACACGAGTTTTTAGAAAATGTGTTTTATTTCATAAATGGAATCAAGAAAGTATGCACATTCTACGTAATAACGACTTTCTATAGTTTCCGCATTCGACCGGAAATAAGAAAAGCTTACTTCCCCCGTTTTTTAAAATCACAGCTTCTGGAAGGTTTACATGATTTCTTAAAAAACACGAGTTTTTAGAAAATGTGTTTTATTTCATAAATGGAATCAACAAAGTATGCACATTCTACGTAATAACGACTTTCTATAGTTTGCGCATGCATCCAGAAATAAGAAAAGCTTACTTCCCCCGTTTTTTAAAATCACAGCTTCTAGAAGGTTTACATGATTTCTTAAAAAACACAAGTTTTTAGAAAATGTGTTTTTATTTCATAAATGGAATCAACAAAGTATGCACATTCTACGTAATAATGACTTTCTATAGTTTGCGGATGCATCCAGAAATAAGAAAAGCTTACTTCCCCCATTTTTTAAAATCACAGCTTCTAGAAGGTTTACATGATTTCGTAAAAAACATGAGTTTTTAGAAAATGTGTTTTATTTCATAAATGGAATCTACAAAGTATGCACATTCTACGTCATAATGACTTTCTATAGTTTGCGCATTCGTCCGGAAATAAGAAAAGCTTACTTCCACCGTTTTTTAAAATCCAGCTTCTAGAAGGTTTACATGATTTCTTAAAAAACACGAGTATTTAGAAAATGTGTTTTATTTCATAAATGGAATCAACAAAGTATGCACATTCTATGTCATAACAACTTTCTATAGTTTTCGCATGTGTCCTGAAATAAGAAAAGCTTACTTCCCCCGTTTTTTAAAATCACAGCTTCTGGAAGGTTTACATGATTTCTTAAAAAACACGAGTTTTTAGAAAATGTGCTTTATTTCATAAATGGAATCTACAAAGTATGCACATTCTACGTCATAACTACTTTCTATAGTTTGCGCATGCGTCCGGAAATAAGAAAAGCTTACTTCCCCCGTTTTTTAAAATCACAGCTTGTAGAAGGTTTACATGATTTCTTAAAAAACACAAGTTTTTAGAAAATGTGTTTTATTTCATAAATGGAATCAACAAAGTATGCACATTCTACGTAATAAAGACTTTCTATAGTTTGCGCATGCATCCAGAAATAAGAAAAGCTTACTTCCCCCATTTTTTAAAATCACAGCTTCTAGAAGGTTTACATGATTTCGTAAAAAACATGAGTTTTTAGAAAATGTGTTTTATTTCATAAATGGAATCTACAAAGTATGCACATTCTACGTCATAACGACTTTCTATAGTTTGCGCATGCGTCCGGAAATAAGAAAAGCTTACTTCCCCCGTTTTTTAAAATCACAGCTTCTAGAAGGTTTACATGATTTCTTAAAAAACACGAGTTTTTAGAAAATGTGTTTTATCTCATAAATGGAATCAACAAAGTATGCACATTCTACGTCATAACGACTTTCTATAGTTTGCGCATGCGTTTGGAAATAAGAAAAGCTTACTTCTCCCATTTTTTAAAATCACAGCTTCTAGAAGGTTTACATGATTTCGTAACAAACACGAGTTTTTAGAAAATGTGTTTTATTTCATAAATGGAATCTACAAAGTATGCACATTCTACGTCATAACGACTTTCTGTTGTTTGCGCATTCGTACGGAAATAAGAAAAGCTTACTTCCACCGTTTTTTAAAATCACAGCTTCTAGAAGGTTTACATGATTTCTTAAAAAACACGAGTTTTTAGAAAATGTGTTTTATTTCATAAATGGAATCAACAAAGTATGCACATTCTACGTAATAAACACTTTCTATAGTTTCCGCATTCGACCGGAAATAAGAAAAGCTTACTTCCCCCGTTTTTTAAAATCACAGCTTCTAGAAGGTTTACATAATTTCTTAAAAAACACGAGTTTTTAGAAACTATCTTTTATATCATAAATGGAATCAACAAAGTATGCACATTCTACGTCATAACGACTTTCTATAGTTTGCGGATGCGTTTGGAAATAAGAAAAGCTTACTTCCACCGTTTTTTAAAATCACAGCTTCTAGAAGGTTTACATGATTTCGTAAAAAACACGAGTTTTTAGAAAATGTGCTTTATTTCATAAATGGAATCTACAAAGTATGCACATTCTATGTCATAACGACTTTCTATAATTTGCGCATGCATCCGGAAATAAGAAAAGCTTACTTCCCTCATTTTTTAAAATCACAGCTTCTAGAAGGTTTACATGTTTTCTTAAAAAACACGAGTTTTTAGAAAATGTGTTTTATTTCATAAATGAAATCTACAAAGTATGCGCATTCTACGTCATAACGAATTTCTATAGTTTGCGCATGCGTCCAGAAATAAGAAAAGCTTACTTCCACCGTTTTTTAAAATCACAGCTTCAAGAAGGTTTACATGATTTCTTAAAAAGCACGAGTTTTTAGAAAATGTGTTTTATTTCATCAATGGAATCGACAAAGTATGCACATTCTATCTCATAACGACTTTCTATAGTTTGCGCATTCGTCCGGAAATAAGAAAATCTTACTTCCACCGTTTTTTAAAATCACAGCTTCTAGAAGGTTTACATGATTTCGTAAAAAACACGAGTTTTTAGAAAATGTGTTTTATTTCATAAATGGAATCTACAAAGTATGCACATTCTACGTCATAACGACTTTGTATAGTTTGCGCATGCGTCCGGAAATAAGAAAAGCTTACTTACCCCGTTTTTTAAAATCACAGCTTCTAGAAGGTTTACATTATTTCTTAAAAAACACGAGTTTTTAGAAAATGTGTTTTATTTCATAAATGGAATCAACAAAGTATGCACATTCTACGTCATAACGACTTTCTATAGTTTGCGCATGCGTTTGGAAATAAGGAAAGCTTACTTCCCTCGTTTTTTAAAATCACAGCTTCTAGAAGGTTTACATGATTTCTTAAAAAACACGAGTTTTTAGAAAATGTGTTTTATTTCATAAATGGAATCAACAAAGTATGCACATTCTACGTCATAACAAATTTCTATAGTTTGCACATGCGTCCGGAAATAAGAAAAGCTTACTTCCCCCATTTTTTAAAATCACAGCTTCTAGAAGGTTTACATGATTTCGTAAAAAACATGAGTTTTTAGAAAATGTGTTTTATTTCATAAATGGAATCAACAAAGTATGCACATTCTACGTCATAAGGACTTTCTATAGTTTGCGCATGCGTTTGGAAATAAGAAAAGCTTACTTCCCCCGTTTTTTAAACTCACAGCTTCTAGAAGGTTTACATGATTTCGTAACAAACACGAGTTTTTAGAAAATGTGTTTTATTTCATAAATGGAATCTACAAAGTATGCACATTCTACGTCATAACGACTTTCTATAGTTTGCGCATTCGTCCGGAAATAAGAAAAGCTTACTTCCACCGTTTTTTAAAATCACAGCTTCTAGAAGGTTTACATGATTTGTTAAAAAACACGATTTTTTAAAAAATGTGTTTTATCTCATAAATGGAATCAACAATTATGCACATTCTACATCATAACGACTTTCTATAGTTTGCGCATGCATCCGGAAATAAGAAAAGCTTACTTCCCTCATTTTTTAAAATCACAGCTTCTAGAAGGTTTACATGTTTTCTTAAAAAACACGAGTTTTTAGAAAATGTGTTTTATTTCATAAATGAAATCTACAAAATATGCACATTCTACGTCATAACGACTTTCTATAGTTTGCGCATGCGTTCAGAAATAAGAAAAGCTTACTTCCCCCGTTTTTTAAAATCACAGCTTCTAGAAGGTTTACATGATTTCGTAACAAACACGAGTTTTTAGAAAATGTGTTTTATTTCATAAATAGAATCTACAAAGTATGCACATTCTACGTCATAACGACTTTCTATAGTTTGTGCATTCGTCCGGAAATAAGAAAAGCTTACTTCCACCGTTTTTTAAAATCACAACTTCTAGAAGGTTTACATGATTTCTTAAAAAACATGAGTTTTTAGAAAATGTGTTTTATTTCATAAATGGAATTAACAATGTATGCACATTCTACGTCATAACGACTTTCTATAGTTTGCGCATGCGTTTGGAAATAAGGAAAGCTTACTTCCCTCGTTTTTTAAAATCACGGCTTCTAGAAGGTTTACATGATTTCTTAAAAAACACGAGTTTTTAGAAAATGTGTTTTATTTCATAAATGGAATCAAGAAAGTATGCACATTCTACGTCATAACGACTTTCTATAGTTTGCGCATGCGTTTGGAAATAAGAAAAACTTACTTCCCCCGTTTTTTAAAATCACAGCTTCTAGAAGGTTTACATGATTTGTTAAAAAACACGAGTTTTTAGAAAATGTGTTTTATTTCATAAATGGAATCAACAAAGTATGCACATTCTACATCATAACGACTTTCTATAGTTTGCGGATGCGTCCGGAAATAAGAAAAGCTTACTTCCACCGTTTTTTAAAATCACAGCTTCTAGAAGGTTTACATGATTTCGTAAAAAACAAGAGTTTTTAGAAAATGTGTTTTATTTCATAAATGGAATCTACAAAGTATGCACATTCTACGTCATAACTACTTTCTATAGTTTGCGCATGCGTCCGGAAATAAGAAAAGCTTACTTCACCTGTTTTTTAAAATCACAGCTTCTAGAAGGTTTACATGATTTCTTAAAAAACACGAGTTTTTAGAAAATGTGTTTTATTTCATAAATGGAATCAACAAAGTATGCACATTCTACGTCATAACGACTTTCTATAGTTTGCGCATGCATTTGGAAATATGAAAAGCTTACTTCCCCCGTTTTTTAAAATCACATCATCTGGAAGGTTTACATGATTTCGTAAAAAACACGAGTTTTTAGAAAATGTGTTTTATTTCATAAATGGAATCAACAAAGTATGCACATTCTACGTCATAACGACTTTCTATATTTTGCGCATGCGTCCGAAAATAAGAAAATCTTACTTCCCAAGTTTTTTAAAATCACAACTTCTAGAAGGTTTACATGATTTCTAAAAAAACACGAGTTTTTAGAAAATGTGTTTTATTTCATAAATGGAATCTACAAAGTATGCACATTCTACGTCATAACGACTTTCTATAGTTTGCGCATGCGTTTGGAAATAAGAAAAGCTTACTTCCCCCATTTTTTAAAATCACAGCTTCTAGAAGGTTTACATGATTTGTTAAAAAACACGAGTTTTTAGAAAATGTGTTTTATTTCATAAATGGAATCAACAAAGTATGCACATTCTACGTCATAACGACTTTCTATAGTTTGCGGATGCGTCCGGAAATAAGAAAAGCTTACTTCCACCGTTTTTCAAAATAATAGCTTCTAGAAGGTTTACATGATTTCGTAAAAAACAAGATTTTTTACAAAATGTGTTTTATTTCATAAATGGAATCAACAAAGTATGCACATTCTACGTCATAACGACTTTCTATAGTTTGCGCATGCGTTTGGAAATAAAAAAAGCTTACTTCCCCCGTTTTTTAAAATCACAGCTTCTAGAAGGTTTACATGATTTCTTAAAAAACACGAGTTTTTAGAAAATATGTTTTATTTCATAAATGGAATCAACAAAGTATGCACATTCTACGTCATAACGAATTTCTATAGTTTGCGAATGCGTTTGGAAATAAGAAAAGCTTACTTCCCCCGTTTTTTAAAAACACAGCTTCTAGAAGGTTTACATGATTTGTTAAAAAACACGAGTTTTTAGAAAATGTGTTCTATTTCATAAATGGAATCTACAAAGTATGCACATTCTACGTCATAACGACTTTATATAGTTTGCGCATGCGTCCGGAAATAAGAAAAGCTTACTTCCCCCGTTTTCCAAAATCACAGCTTCTAGAAGGTTTACATGATTTCTTAAAAAACACGAGTTTTTAGAAAATGTGGTTTATTTCATAAATGGAATCAACAAAGTATGCACATTCTACGTCATAACGACTTTCTATAGTTTAAGCATGCGTTTTAAAATAAAAAAAACTTACTTCCCCCGTTTTTTAAAATCACAGCTTCTAGAAGGTTTACATGATTTGTTAAAAAACACGAGTTTTTAGAAAATGTGTTTTATTTCATAAATGGAAACAACAAAGTATGCACATTCTACGTCATAAAAAATTTCTATAGTTTGTGCATGCGTCCGGAAAGAAGAAAAGGTTACTTCCACCGTTTTTTAAAATAATAGCTTCTAGAAGGTTTATATGATTTCGTAAAAAACACGAGTTTTTAGAAAATGTGTTTTATTTGATAAATGGAATCTACAAAGTATGCACATTCTACGTCATAACGACTTTCTATAGTTTGCGCATGCGTTTGGAAATAAGAAAAGCTTACTTCCCTCGTTTTTTAAAATCACAGCTTCTAGAAGGTCTACATGATTTCTTAAAAAACATGAGTTTTTAGAAAATGTGTTTTATTTCATAAATGGAATCTACAAAGTATGCACATTCTACGTCATAACGATTTTCTATAGTTTGCGCATGCGTCCGGAAATAAGAAAAGCTTACTTCCACCGTTTTTCAAAATCACAGCTTCTAGAAGGTTTACATGATTTCTTAAAAAACACGAGTTTTTAGAAAATGTGTTTTATTTCATAAATGGAATCAACAAAGTATGCACATTCTACGTCATAACGACTTTCTATAGTTTGCGCATGCGTCCGGAAATAAGAAAAGCTTACTTCCCCCGTTTTTTAAAATCACAGCTTCTAGAAGGTTTACATGATTTCGTAAAAAACACGAGTTTTTAGAAAATGTGTTTTATTTCATAAATGGAATCTACAAAGTATGCACATTCTTCGTCATAACGACTTTCTATAGTTTGCGCATGCGTTTGGAAATAAGAAAAACTTACTTCCCCCGTTTTTTAAAATCACAGCTTCTAGAAGGTTTACATGATTTGTTAAAAAACACGAGTTTTTAGAAAATGTGTTTTATTTCATAAATGGAATCAACAAAGTATGCACATTCTAAGTCATAACGACTTTCTATAGTTTTCGGATGCGTCCGGAAATAAGAAAAGCTTACTTCCACCGTTTTTTAAAATAATAGCTTCTAGAAGGTTTACATGATTTCGTAAAAAACACGAGTTTTTAGAAAATGTGTTTTATTTCATAAATGGAATCTACAAAGTATGCACATTCTTCGTCATAACGACTTTCTATAGTTTGCGCATGCGTCCGGAAATAAGAAAAGCTTACTTCCCCCGTTTTTTAAAATCACAGCTTCTAGAAGGTTTACATGATTTCGTAAAAAACACGAGTTTTTAGAAAATGTGTTTTATTTCATAAATGGAATCTACAAAGTATGCACATTCTACGTCATAACGACTTTCCATAGTTTGCGCATGCGTCCGGAAATAAGAAAAGCTTACTTCACCCGTTTTTTAAAATCACAGCTTCTAGAAGGTTTACATGATTTCTTAAAAAACACGAGTTTTTAGAAAATGTGTTTTATTTCATAAATGGAATCAACAAAGTATGCACATTCTACGTCATAACGACTTTCTATAGTTTGCGCATAAGTTTGGAAATAAGAAAAGCTTACTTCCCCCGTTTTTTAAAATCACATCTTCTGGAAGGTTTACATGATTTCGTAAAAAACACGAGTTTTTAGAAAATGTGTTTTATTTCATAAATGGAATCAACAAAGTATGCACATTGTACGTCATAACGACTTTCTATATTTTCTGCATGCGTCCGAAAATAAGAAAAGCTTACTTCCCCAGTTTTTTAAAATCACAGCTTCTAGAAGGTTTACATGATTTCTTAAAAAACACGAGTTTTTAGAAAATGTGTTTTATTTCATAAATGGAATCAACAAAGTATGCACATTATACGTCATAACGACTTTCTATAGTTTGCGCATGCGTTTGGAAATAAGAAAAGCTTACTTCCCCCATTTTTTAAAATCACTGCTTCTAGAAGGTTTACATGATTTCGTAAAAAACACGAGTTTTTAGAAAATGTGTTTTATTTCATAAATGGAATCTACAAAGTATGCACATTCTACCTCATAACGACTTTCTATAATTTGCGCATGTGTATGGAAATAAGAAAAGCTTACTTCCCCCTTTTTTAAAATCACAGCTTCTAGAAGGTTTACATGATTTCTTAAAAAACACGAGTTTTTAGAAAATGTGTTTTATTTCATAAATGGAATCAACAAAGTATGCACATTCTACGTCATAACGACTTTCTATAGTTTGCGCATGCGTTTGGAAATAAGAAAAGCTTACTTCCCTCGTTTTTTAAAATCACAGCTTCTAGAAGGTTTACATGATTTCTTAAAAAACACGAGTTTTTAGAAAATGTGTTTTATTTCATAAATGGAATCAACAAAGTATGCACATTCTACGTCATAACGACTTTTTATAGTTTGCGCATGCGTTTGGAAATAAGAAAAGCTTACTTCCCCCGTTTTTTAAAATCACAACTTCTAGAAGGTTTACATGATTTCTTAAAAAACACGAGTTTTTAGAAAATATGTTTTATTTCATAATTGGAATCAACAAAGTATGCACATTCTACGTCATAACGACTTTCTATAGTTTGTGCATGCGTTTGGAAATAAGAAAAGCTTACTTCCCCCGTTTTTTAAAATCACAGCTTCTAGAAGGTTTACATGATTTGTTAAAAAACACGAGTTTTTAGAAAATGTGTTTTATTTCATAAATGGAATCAAAAAAGTATGCACATTCTATGTCATAACGACTTTCTATAGTCTGCGCATGCGTCCGGAAATAAGAAAAGCTTACTTCCACCGGTTTTTAAAATAATAGCTTCTAGAAGGTTTACATGATTTCGTAAAAAACATGAGTTTTTAGAAAATGTGTTTTATTTCATAAATGGAATCTACAAAGTATGCACATTCTACGTCATAACGACTTTATATAGTTTGCGCATGCGTCCGGAAATAAGAAAAGCTTACTTCCCCCGTTTTTCAAAACGACAGCTTCTAGAAGGTTTACATTATTTCTTAAAAAACACGAGTTTTTAGAAAATGTGTTTTATTTCATAAATGGAATCAACAAAGTATGCACATTCTACGTCATAAAGACTTTCTATAGTTTAAGCATGCGTTTGAAAATAAGAAAAACTTACTTCCCCCGTTTTTTAAAATCACAACTTCTAGAAGGTTTACATGATTTGTTAAAAAACACGAGTTTTTAGAAAATGTGTTTTATTTCATAAATGGAAACAACAAAGTATGCACATTCTACGTCATAACAACTTTCTATAGTTTGCGCATGCGTCCGGAAATAAGAAAAGCTTACTTCCCCCGTTTTTTAAAATCACAGCTACTAGAAGGTTTACATGATTTCTTAAAAAACACGAGTTTTTAGAAAATGTGTTTTATTTTATAAAAGGAATCAACAAAGTATGCACATTCTACGTCATAACGACTTTCTATAGTTTGCGCATGCGTTTGGAAATAAGAAAAGCTTACTTCCCCCGTTTTTTAAAATCACAGTTTCTAGAAGGTTTACATGATTTCGTAAAAAACACGAGTTTTTAGAAAATGTGTTTTATTTCATAAATGGAATCAACAGTGTATGCACATTCTACGTCATAACGACTTTCTATAGTTTGCATATGCGTCCGGAAATAAGAAAAGCTTACTTCCCCTGTTTTTTAAAATCCTAGCTTCTAGAAGGTTTACATGATTTCTTAAAAAACACGAGTTTTTAGAAAATGTGTTTTATTTCATAAAAGGAATCAACAAAGTATGCACATTCTACGTCATAACAACTTTCTATAGTTTGCGCATGAGTTTTTAGAAAATGTGTTTTATTTCATAAATGGAATCTACAAAGAATGCACATTCTACGTCATAACGATTTTCTATAGTTTGCGCATGCGTCCGGAAATAAGAAAAGCTTACTTCCACTGTTTTTCAAAATCACAGCTTCTAGAAGTTTTACATGATTTCTTAAGAAACACGAGTATTTAGAAAATGTGTTTTATTTCATAAACGGAATCAAGAAAGTATGCACATTCTACGTCATAACGACTTTCTATAGTTTGCGCATGCGTTCGGAAATAAGAAAAGCTTACTTCCCTCGTTTTTTAAAATCACAGCTTCTAGAAGGTTTACATGATTTCGTAAAAAACACGAGTTTTTAGAAAATGTGTTTTATTTCATAAATGGAATCTACAAAGTATGCACATTCTAAGTCATAATGACTTTCTATAGTTTGCGCATTCGTCCAGAAATAAGAAAAGCTTACTTCCACCGTTTTTTAAAATCACAGCTTCTAGAAGGTTTACATGATTTCTTAAAAAACACGAGTTTTTAGAAAATGTGTTTTATTTCATAAATGGAATCAACAAAGTATGCACATTCTACGTAATAACGACTTTCTATAGTTTCCGCATTCGACCGGAAATAAGAAAAGCTTACTTCCCCCGTTTTTTAAAATCACAGCTTCCAGAAGGTTTACATGATTTCTTAAAAAACACGAGTTTTTAGAAAATGTGTTTTATTTCATAAATGGAATCAACAAAGTATGCACTTTCTATAGTTTGCGCATGCGTTTGGAAATAAGAAAAGCTTACTTCCCCCGTTTTTTAAAATCACAGCTTCTAGAAGGTTTACATGATTTCGTAACAAACACGAGTTTTTAGAAAATGTGTTTTATTTCATAAATGGAATCTACAAAGTATGCACATTCTACGTCATAACGACTTTCTATAGTTTGCGCATTCGTCCGGAAATAAGAAAAGCTTACTTCCACCGTTTTTTAAAATCACAGCTTCTAGAAGGTTTACATGATTTCTTAAAAAACACGAGTTTTTAGAAAATGTGTTTTATTTTATAAATGGAATCAACAAAGTATGCACATTCTACGTCATAACGACTTTCTATAGTTTGCGCATGCGTTTGGAAATAAGAAAAGCTTACTTCCCCCGTTTTTTAAAATCACAGCTTCTAGAAGGTTTACATGATTTCGTAACAAACACGAGTTTTTAGAAAATGTGTTTTATTTCATAAATGGAATCTACAAAGTATGCACATTCTACGTCATAACGACTTTCTATAGTTTGCACATTCGTCCGGAAATAAGAAAAGCTTACTTCCACCGTTTTTTAAAATCACAGCTTCTAGAAGGTTTACATGATTTCTTAAAAAACACGAGTTTTTAGAAAATGTGTTTTATTTCATAATTGGAATCAACAAAGTATGCACATTCTACGTCATAACGACTTTCTATAGTTTGCGCATGCGTTTAGAAATAAGGAAAGCTTACTTCCCGCGTTTTTTAAAATCATAGCTTCTAGAAGGTTTACATGATTTCTTAAAAAACACGAGTTTTTAGAAAATGTGTCTTATTTCATAAATGGAATCAGCAAAGTATGCACATTCTACGTCATAACGACTTTCTATAGTTTGCGCATGCGTTTGGAAATAAGAAAAACTTACTTCCCCCGTTTTTTAAAATCACAGCTTCTAGAAGGTTTACATGATTTGTTAAAAAACACGAGTTTTTAGAAAATGTGTTTTATTTCATAAATGGAATCAACAAAGTATGCACATTCTACGTCATAACGACTTTCTATAGTTTGCGCATGCGTTTGGAAATAAGAAAAGCTTACTTCCACCGTTTTTTAAAATCACAGCTTCTAGAAGGTTTACATGATTTCGTAAAAAACAAGAGTTTTTAGAAAATGTGTTTTATTTCATAAATGGAATCTACAAAGTATGCACATTCTACGTCATAACGACTTTCTATAGTTTACGCATGCGTCCGGAAATAAGAAAATCTTACTTCACCTGTTTTTTAACTTCACATCTTCTAGAAGGTTTACATGATTTCTTAAAAAACACGAGTTTTTAGAAAATGTGTTTTATTTCATAAATGGAATCAACAAAGTATGCACATTCTACGTCATAACGACTTTCTATAGTTTGCGCATGCGTTTGGAAATAAGAAAAGCTTACTTCCCCCGTTTTTTAAAATCACATCTTCTGGAAGGTTTACATGATTTCGTAAAAAACACGATTTTTTAGAAAATGTGTTTTATTTCATAAATGGAATCTACAAAGTATGCACATTCTACGTCATAACGACTTTCTATAGTTTGCGCATGCGTCCGAAAATAATAAAAGCTTACTTCCCCAGTTTTTTAAAATCACAGCTTCTAGAAGGTTTACATGATTTCTTAAAAAACACGAGTTTTTATAAAATGTGTTTTATTTCATAAATGGAATCTACAAAGTATGCACATTCTACGTGATAACGACTTTCTATAGTTTGCGCATGCGTTTGGAAATAAGAAAAGCTTACTTCCCCCATTTTTTAAAATCACTGCTTCTAGAAGGTTTACATGATTTGTCAAAAAACACGAGTTTTTAGAAAGTGTGTTTTATTTAATAAACGACTTTCTATAGTTTGCGGATGTTTTAGAAAGTATGCACATTCTACGTCATAACGACTTTCTATAGTTTGCGGATGCGTCCGGAAATAAGAAAAGCTTACTTCCACCGTTTTTTAAAATAATAGCTTCTAGAAGGTTTACATGATTTCGTAAAAAACACGAGTTTTTAGAAAATGTGATTTATTTCATAAATGGAATCAACAAAGTATGCACATTCTACTTCATAATGACTTTCTATAGTTAGCGCATGCGTTTGGAAATAAAAAAAGCTTACTTCCCCCGTTTTTTAAAATCACAGCTTCTAGAAGGTTTACATGATTTCTTAAAAAACACGAGTTTTTAGAAAATATGTTTTATTTCATAAATGGAATCAACAAAGTATGCACATTCTACGTCATAACGACTTTCTATAGTTTGCGCATGCGTTTGGAAATAAGAAAAGCTTACTTCCCCCGTTTTTTAAAATCACAGCTTCTAGAAGGTTTACATGATTTGTTAAAAAACACGAGTTTTTGGAAAATGTGTTTTATTTCATAAATGGAAACAACAAAGTATGCACATTCTACGTCATAACAACTTTCTATAGTTTGCGCATGCATCCGGAAATTAGAAAAGCTTACTTCCACCGTTTTTTAAAATAATAGCTTCTAGAAGGTTTATATGATTTCGTAAAAAACACGAGTTTTTAGAAAATGTGTTTTATTTGATAAATGGAATCTACAAAGTATGCACATTCGTCATCATAACGACTTTCTATAGTTTGCGCATGTGTCCGGAAATAAGAAAAGCTTACTTCCCCCGATTTTTAAAATCACAGCTTCTAGAAGGTTTACATGATTTCGTAAAAAACACGAGTTTTTAGAAAATGTGTTTTATTTCATAAATGGAATCTACAAAGTATGCACATTCTACGTCATAACGACTTGCATTAGTTTGCGCATGCGTCCGGAAATAAGAAAAGCTTACTTCCCCCGTTTTTTAAAATCACAGCTTCTAGAAGGTTTACATGATTTCTTAAAAAACACGAGTTTTTAGAAAATGTGTTTTATGTCATAAATGGAATCAACAAAGTATGCACATTCTACGTCATAACGACTTTCTATAGTTTGCGCATGCGTTTGGAAATAAGAAAAGCTTACTTCCCCCGGTTTTTAAAATCACAGCTTCTAGAAGGTTTACATGATTTCGTAAAAAACACGACTTTTTAAAAAATTTGTTTTATTTCATAAATGGAATCAACAATGTATGCACATTCTACGTCATAACGACTTTCTATAGTTTGCATATGCTTCCGGAAATAAGAAAAGCTTACTTCCCCCGTTTTTTAAAATCCTAGCTTCTAGAAGGTTTACATCATTTCTTAAAAAACACGAGTTTTTAGAAAATGTGTTTTATTTCATAAAAGGAATCAACAAAGTATGCACATTCTACGTCATAACGACTTTCTATAGTTTGCGCATGCGTTTGGAAATAAGAAAAGCTTACTTCCCCCGTTTTTTAAAATCACAGCTTTTAGAAGGTTTACATGATTTCGTAAAAAACACGAGTTTTTAGAAAATGTGTTTAATTTCATAAATGGAATCTACAAAGTATGCACATTCTACGTGATAACGATTTTCTATAGTTTGCGCATGCGTCCGGAAATAAGAAAAGCTTACTTCCACCGTTTTTCAAAATCACAGCTTCTAGAAGGTTTACATGATTTCTTAAGAAACACGAGTTTTTAGAAAATGTGTTTTATTTCATAAACGGAATCAAGAAAGTATGCACATTCTACGTCATAACGACTTTCTATAGTTTGCGCATGCGTTTGGAAATAAGAAAAGCTTACTTCCCTCGTTTTTTAAAATCACAGCTTCTAGAAGGTTTACATGATTTCGTAAAAAACACGAATTTTTAGAAAATGTGTTTTATTTCATAAATGGAATCTACAAAGTATGCACATTCTACGTGATAACGATTTTCTATAGTTTGCGCATGCGTCCGGAAATAAGAAAAGCTTACTTCCACCGTTTTTCAAAATCACAGCTTCTAGAAGGTTTACATGATTTCTTAAAAAAATAGAGTTTTTAGAAAATGTGTTTTATTTCATAAACGGAATCAAGAAAGTATGCACATTCTACGTCATAACGACTTTCTATAGTTTGCGCATGCGTTTGGAAATAAGAAAAGCTTACTTCC
This sequence comes from Larix kaempferi, assembly GCA_027924585.1. NCBI lineage: Eukaryota > Viridiplantae > Streptophyta > Pinopsida > Pinales > Pinaceae > Larix > Larix kaempferi. The sequence goes on from BSBM01001572.1 coordinate 967,022, forward strand.
CCCATTTTTTAAAATCACTGCTTCTAGAAGGTTTACATGATTTCGTAAAAAACACGAGTTTTTAGAAAATGTGTTTTATTTCATAAATGGAATCTACAAAGTATGCACATTCTACGTCATAACGACTTTCTATAATTTGCGCATGTGTACGGAAATAAGAAAAGCTTACTTCCCCCTTTTTTAAAATCACAGCTTCTAGAAGGTTTACATGATTTCTTAAAAAACACGAGTTTTTAGAAAATGTGTTTTATTTCATAAATGGAATCAACAAAGTATGCACATTCTACGTCATAACGACTTTCTATAGTTTGCGCATGCGTTTGGAAATAAGAAAAGCTTACTTCCCCCGTTTTTTAAAATCACATCTTCTGGAAGGTTTACATGATTTGTTAAAAAACACGAGTTTTTAGAAAATGTGTTTTATTTCATAAATGGAATCTACAAAGTATGCACATTCTCTGTCATAACGACTTTCTATAGTTTGCGCATGCGTCCGAAAATAACAAAAGCTTACTTCCCCAGTTTTTTAAAATCACAGCTTCTAGAAGGTTTACATGATTTCTTAAAAAACACGAGTTTTTAGAAAATGTGTTTTATTTCATAAATGGAATCTACAAAGTATGCACATTCTACGTGATAACGACTTTCTATAGTTTGCGCATGCGTTTGGAAATAAGAAAAGCTTACTTCCCCCATTTTTTAAAATCACAGCTTCTAGAAGGTTTACATGATTTGTTAAAAAACACGAGTTTTTAGAAAGTGTGTTTTATTTCATAAACTGAATCAACAAAGTATGCACATTCTACGTCATAACGACTTTCTATAGTTTGCGCATGCGTTTGGAAATAAGAAAAGCTTACTTCCACCGTTTTTTAAAATCACAGCTTCTAGAAGGTTTACATGATTTCGTAAAAAACAAGAGTTTTTAGAAAATGTGTTTTATTTCATAAATGGAATCTACAAAGTATGCACATTCTACGTCATAACGACTTTCTATAGTTTGCGCATGCGTCCGGAAATAAGAAAATCTTACTTAACCTGTTTTTTAAATTCACATCTTCTAGAAGGTTTACATGATTTCTTAAAAAACACGAGTTTTTAGAAAATGTGTTTTATTTCATAAATGGAATCAACAAAGTATGCACATTCTACGTCATAACGACTTTCTATAGTTTGCGCATGCGTTTGGAAATAAGAAAAGCTTACTTCCACCGTTTTTTAAAATCACAGCTTCTAGAAGGTTTACATGATTTCGTAAAAAACAAGAGTTTTTAGAAAATGTGTTTTATTTCATAAATGGAATCTACAAAGTATGCACATTCTACGTCATAACGACTTTCTATAGTTTGCGCATGCGTCCGGAAATAAGAAAATCTTACTTCACCTGTTTTTTAACTTCACATCTTCTAGAAGGTTTACATGATTTCTTAAAAAACACGAGTTTTTAGAAAATGTGTTTTATTTCATAAATGGAATCAACAAAGTATGCACATTCTACGTCATAACGACTTTCTATAGTTTGCGCATGCGTTTGGAAATAAGAAAAGCTTACTTCCCCCGTTTTTTAAAATCACATCTTCTGGAAGGTTTACATGATTTCGTAAAAAACACGAGTTTTTAGAAAATGTGTTTTATTTCATAAATGGAATCTACAAAGTATGCACATTCTACGTCATAACGACTTTCTATAGTTTGCGCATGCGTCTGAAAATAATAAAAGCTTACTTCCCCAGTTTTTTAAAATCACAGCTTCTAGAAGGTTTACATGATTTCTTAAAAAACACGAGTTTTTATAAAATGTGTTTTATTTCATAAATGGAATCTACAAAGTATGCACATTCTACGTGATAACGACTTTCTATAGTTTGCGCATGCGTTTGGAAATAAGAAAAGCTTACTTCCCCCATTTTTTAAAATCACAGCTTCTAGAAGGTTTACATGATTTGTCAAAAAACACGAGTTTTTAGAAAGTGTGTTTTATTTCATAAACTGAATCAACAAAGTATGCACATTCTACGTCATAACGACTTTCTATAGTTTGCGGATGCGTCCGGAAATAAGAAAAGCTTACTTCCACCGTTTTTTAAAATAATAGCTTCTAGAAGGTTTACATGATTTCGTAAAAAACACGAGTTTTTAGAAAATGTGATTTATTTCATAAATGGAATCAACAAAGTATGCACATTCTACTTCATAATGACTTTCTATAGTTAGCGCATGCGTTTGGAAATAAAAAAAGCTTACTTCCCCCGTTTTTTAAAATCACAGCTTCTAGAAGGTTTACATGATTTCTTAAAAAACACGAGTTTTTAGAAAATATGTTTTATTTCATAAATGGAATCAACAAAGTATGCACATTCTACGTCATAACGACTTTCTATAGTTTGCGCATGCGTTTGGAAATAAGAAAAGCTTACTTCCTCCGTTTTTTAAAATCACAGCTTCTAGAAGGTTTACATGATTTGTTAAAAAACACGAGTTTTTGGAAAATGTGTTTTATTTCATAAATGGAATCAACAAAGTATGCACATTCTACGTCATAACGACTTTCTATAGTTAGCGCATGCGTTTGAAAATAAGAAAAACTTACTCCCCCCGTTTTTTAAAATCACAGCTTCTAGAAGGTTTACATGATTTGTTAAAAAACACGAGTTTTTAGAAAATGTGTTTTATTTCATAAATGGAAACAACAAAGTATGCACATTCTACGTCATAACAACTTTCTATAGTTTGCGCATGCGTCCGGAAATTAGAAAAGCTTACTTCCACCGTTTTTTAAAATAATAGCTTCTAGAAGGTTTATATGATTTCGTAAAAAACACGAGTTTTTAGAAAATGTGTTTTATTTGATAAATGGAATCTGCAAAGTATGCACATTCGTCGTCATAACGACTTTCTATAGTTTGCGCATGTGTCCGGAAATAAGAAAAGCTTACTTCCCCCGATTTTTAAAATCACAGCTTCTAGAAGGTTTACATGATTTCGTAAAAAACACGAGTTTTTAGAAAATGTGTTTTATTTCATAAATGGAATCTACAAAGTATGCACATTCTACGTCATAACGACTTGCTATAGTTTGCGCATGCGTCCGGAAATAAGAAAAGCTTACTTCCCCCGTTTTTTAAAATCACAGCTTCTAGAAGGTTTACATGATTTCTTAAAAAACACGAGTTTTTAGAAAATGTGTCTTATGTCATAAATGGAATCAACAAAGTATGCACATTCTACGTCATAACGACTTTCTATAGTTTGCGCATGCGTTTGGAAATAAGAAAAGCTTACTTCCCCCGTTTTTTAAAATCACAGCTTCTAGAAGGTTTACATGATTTCGTAAAAAACACGAGTTTTTAAAAAATTTGTTTTATTTCATAAATGGAATCAACAATGTATGCACATTCTACATCATAACGACTTTCTATAGTTTGCATATGCTTCCGGAAATAAGAAAAGCTTACTTCCCCCGTTTTTTAAAATCCTAGCTTCTAGAAGGTTTACATCATTTCTTAAAAAACACGAGTTTTTAGAAAATGTGTTTTATTTCATAAAAGGAATCAACAAAGTATGCACATTCTACGTCATAACGACTTTCTATAGTTTGCGCATGCGTTTGGAAATAAGAAAAGCTTACTTCCCCCGTTTTTTAAAATCACAGCTTTTAGAAGGTTTACATGATTTCGTAAAAAACACGAGTTTTTAGAAAATGTGTTTAATTTCATAAATGGAATCTACAAAGTATGCACATTCTACGTGATAACGATTTTCTATAGTTTGCGCATGCGTCCGGAAATAAGAAAAGCTTACTTCCACCGTTTTTCAAAATCACAGCTTCTAGAAGGTTTACATGATTTCTTAAGAAACACGAGTTTTTAGAAAATGTGTTTTATTTCATAAACGGAATCAACAAAGTATGCACATTCTACGTCATAAGGACTTTCTATAGTTTGCGCATGCGTTTGGAAATAAGAAAAGCTTACTTCCCTCGTTTTTTAAAATCACAGCTTCTAGAAGGTTTACATGATTTCGTAAAAAACACGAATTTTTAGAAAATGTGTTTTATTTCATAAATGGAATCTACAAAGTATGCACATTCTACGTCATAACGATTTTCTATAGTTTGCGCATGCGTCCGGAAATAAGAAAAGCTTACTTCCACCGTTTTTCAAAATCACAGCTTCTAGAAGGTTTACATGATTTCTTAAAAAAATAGAGTTTTTAGAAAATGTGTTTTATTTCATAAACGGAATCAAGAAAGTATGCACATTCTACGTCATAACGACTTTCTATAGTTTGCGCATGCGTTTGGAAATAAGAAAAGCTTACTTCCCCCATTTTTTAAAATCACTGCTTCTAGAAGGTTTACATGATTTCGTAAAAAACACGAGTTTTTAGAAAATGTGTTTTATTTCATAAATGGAATCTACAAAGTATGCACATTCTACGTCATAACGACTTTCTATAATTTGCGCATGTGTACGGAAATAAGAAAAGCTTACTTCCCCCTTTTTTAAAATCACAGCTTCTAGAAGGTTTACATGATTTGTTAAAAAACACGAGTTTTTAGAAAATGTGTTTTATGTCATAAATGGAATCAACAAAGTATGCACATTCTACGTCATAACGACTTTCTATAGTTTGCGCATGCGTTTGGAAATAAGAAAAGCTTACTTCCCCCGTTTTTTAAAATCACATCTTCTGGAAGGTTTACATGATTTCGTAAAAAACACGAGTTTTTAGAAAATGTGTTTTATTTCATAAATGGAATCTACAAAGTATGCACATTCTATGTCATAACGACTTTCTATAGTTTGCGCATGCGTCCGAAAATAACAAAAGCTTACTTCCCCAGTTTTTTAAAATCACAGCTTCTAGAAGGTTTACATGATTTCTTAAAAAACACGAGTTTTTAGAAAATGTGTTTTATTTCATAAATGGAATCTACAAAGTATGCACATTCTACGTGATAACGACTTTCTATAGTTTGCGCATGCGTTTGGAAATAAGAAAAGCTTACTTCCCCCATTTTTTAATATCACAGCTTCTAGAAGGTTTACATGATTTGTTAAAAAACACGAGTTTTTAGAAAGTGTGTTTTATTTCATAAACTGAATCAACAAAGTATGCACATTCTACGTCATAACGACTTTATATAGTTTGCGCATGCGTTTGGAAATAAGAAAAGCTTACTTCCCTCGTTTTTTAAAATCACAGCTTCTAGAAGGTTTACATGATTTCGTAAAAAACACGAATTTTTAGAAAATGTGTTTTATTTCATAAATGGAATCTACAAAGTATGCACATTCTACGTGATAACGATTTTCTATAGTTTGCGCATGCGTCCGGAAATAAGAAAAGCTTACTTCCACCGTTTTTCAAAATCACAGCTTCTAGAAGGTTTACATGATTTCTTAAAAAAATAGAGTTTTTAGAAAATGTGTTTTATTTCATAAACGGAATCAAGAAAGTATGCACATTCTACGTCATAACGACTTTCTATAATTTGCGCATGCGTTTGGAAATAAGAAAAGCTTACTTCCCCCATTTTTTAAAATCACAGCTTCTAGAAGGTTTACATGATTTCGAAAAAAACAAGAGTTTTTAGAAAATGTGTTTTATTTCATAAATGGAATCTACAAAGTATGCACATTCTACGTCATAACGACTTTCTATAGTTTGCGCATGCGTCCGGAAATAAGAAAAGCTTACTTCACCTGTTTTTTAAATTCACATCTTCTAGAAGGTTTACATGATTTCTTAAAAAACACGAGTTTTTAGAAAATGTGTTTTATTTCATAAATGGAATCAACAAAGTATGCACATTCTACGTCATAACGACTTTCTTTAGTTTGCGCATGCGTTTGGAAATAAGAAAAGCTTACTTCCCCCGTTTTTTAAAATCACATCTTCTGGAAGGTTTACATGATTTCGTAAAAAACACGAGTTTTTAGAAAATGTGTTTTATTTCATAAATGGAATCTACAAAGTATGCACATTCTACGTCATAACGACTTTCTATAGTTTGCGCATGCGTCCGAAAATAACAAAAGCTTACTTCCCCAGTTTTTTAAAATCACAGCTTCTAGAAGGTTTACATGATTTCTTAAAAAACACGAGTTTTTAGAAAATCTGTTTTATTTCATAAATGGAATCTACAAAGTATGCACATTCTACATGATAACGACTTTCTATAGTTTGCGCATGCGTTTGGAAATAAGAAAAGCTTACTTCCCCCATTTTTTAAAATCACAGCTTCTAGAAGGTTTACATGATTTGTTAAAAAACACGAGTTTTTAGAAAGTGTGTTTTATTTCATAAACTGAATCAACAAAGTATGCACATTCTACGTCATAACGACTTTCTATAGTTTGCGGATGCGTCCGGAAATAAGAAAAGCTTACTTCCACCGTTTTTTAAAATAATAGCTTCTAGAAGGTTTACATGATTTCGTAAAAAACACAAGTTTTTAGAAAATGTGATTTATTTCATAAATGGAATCAACAAAGTATGCACATTCTACGTCATAACGACTTTCTATAATTAGCGCATGCGTTTGGAAATAAAAAAAGCTTACTTCCCCCGTTTTTTAAAATCACAGCTTCTAGAAGGTTTACATGATTTCTTAAAAAACACGAGTTTTTAGAAAATATGTTTTATTTCATAAATGGAATCAACAAAGTATGCACATTCTACGTCATAACGACTTTCTATAGTTTGCGCATGCGTTTGGAAATAAGAAAAGCTTACTTCCCCCGTTTTTTAAAATCACAGCTTCTAGAAGGTTTACATGATTTGTTAAAAAACACGAGTTTTTAGAAAATGTGTTTTATTTCATAAATGGAATCAACAAAGTATGCACATTCTATGTCATAACGACTTTCTATAGTCTGCGCATGCATCCGGAAATAAGAAAAGCTTACTTCCACCGTTTTTTAAAATAATAGCTTCTAGAAGGTTTACATGATTTCGTAAAAAACAGAGTTTTTAGAAAATGTGCTTTATTTCATAAGTGGAATCTACAAAGTATGCACATTCTACGTCATAACGAATTTATATAGATTGCGCATGCGTCCGGAAATAAGAAAAGCTTACTTCCCCCGTTTTTCAAAATCACAGCTTCTAGAAGGTTTACATGATTTCTTAAAAAACACGAGTTTTTAGAAAATGTGTTTTATTTCATAAATGGAATCATCAAAGTATGCACATTCTACGTCATAACGACTTTCTTTAGTTTGCGCATGCGTTTGGAAATAAGAAAAGCTTACTTCCCCCGTTTTTTAAAATCACATCTTCTGGAAGGTTTACATGATTTCGTAAAACACACGAGTTTTTAGAAAATGTGTTTTATTTCATAAATGGAATCTACAAAGTATGCACATTCTACGTCATAACGACTTTCTATAGTTTGCGCATGCGTCCGAAAATAACAAAAGCTTACTTCCCCAGTTTTTTAAAATCACAGCTTCTAGAAGGTTTACATGATTTCTTAAAAAACACGAGTTTTTAGAAAATCTGTTTTATTTCATAAATGGAATCTACAAAGTATGCACATTCTACATGATAACGACTTTCTATAGTTTGCGCATGCGTTTGGAAATAAGAAAAGCTTACTTCCCCCATTTTTTAAAATCACAGCTTCTAGAAGGTTTACATGATTTGTTAAAAAACACGAGTTTTTAGAAAGTGTGTTTTATTTCATAAACTGAATCAACAAAGTATGCACATTCTACGTCATAACGACTTTCTATAGTTTGCGGATGCGTCCGGAAATAAGAAAAGCTTACTTCCACCGTTTTTTAAAATAATAGCTTCTAGAAGGTTTACATGATTTCGTAAAAAACACAAGTTTTTAGAAAATGTGATTTATTTCATAAATGGAATCAACAAAGTATGCACATTCTACGTCATAACGACTTTCTATAATTAGCGCATGCGTTTGGAAATAAAAAAAGCTTACTTCCCCCGTTTTTTAAAATCACAGCTTCTAGAAGGTTTACATGATTTCTTAAAAAACACGAGTTTTTAGAAAATATGTTTTATTTCATAAATGGAATCAACAAAGTATGCACATTCTACGTCATAACGACTTTCTATAGTTTGCGCATGCGTTTGGAAATAAGAAAAGCTTACTTCCCCCGTTTTTTAAAATCACAGCTTCTAGAAGGTTTACATGATTTGTTAAAAAACACGAGTTTTTAGAAAATGTGTTTTATTTCATAAATGGAATCAACAAAGTATGCACATTCTATGTCATAACGACTTTCTATAGTCTGCGCATGCATCCGGAAATAAGAAAAGCTTACTTCCACCGTTTTTTAAAATAATAGCTTCTAGAAGGTTTACATGATTTCGTAAAAAACATGAGTTTTTAGAAAATGTGTTTTATTTCATAAATGGAATCTACAAAGTATGCACATTCTACGTCATAACGAATTTATATAGATTGCGCATGCGTCCGGAAATAAGAAAAGCTTACTTCCCCCGTTTTTCAAAATCACAGCTTCTAGAAGGTTTACATGATTTCTTAAAAAACACGAGTTTTTAGAAAATGTGTTTTATTTCATAAATGGAATCAACAAAGTATGCACATTCTACATCATAACGACTTTCTATAGTTTAAGCATGCGTTTGAAAATAAGAAAAACTTACTTCCCCCGTTTTTTAAAATCACAGCTTCTAGAAGGTTTACATGATTTGTTAAAAAACACGAGTTTTTAGAAAATGTGTTTTATTTCATAAATGGAAACAACAAAGTATGCACATTCTACGTCATAACAACTTTCTATAGTTTGCGCATGCGTCCGGAAATAAGAAAAGCTTACTTCCACCGTTTTTTAAAATAATAGCTTCTAGAAGGTTTATATGATTTCGTAAAAAACACGAGTTTTTAGAAAATGTGTTTTATTTGATAAATGGAATCTACAAAGTATGCACATTCGTCGTCATAACGACTTTCTATAGTTTGCGCATCTGTCCGGAAATAAGAAAAGCTTACTTCCCCCGATTTTTAAAATCACAGCTTCTAGAAGGTTTACATGATTTCGTAAAAAACACGAGTTTTTAGAAAATGTGTTTTATTTCATAAATGGAATCTACAAAGTATGCACATTCTACGTCATAACGACTTGCTATAGTTTGCGCATGCGTCCGGAAATAAGAAAAGCTTACTTCCCCCGTTTTTTAAAATCACAGCTTCTAGAAGGTTTACATGATTTGTTAAAAAACACGAGTTTTTAGAAAATGTGTTTTATGTCATAAATGGAATCAACAAAGTATGCACATTCTACGTCATAACGACTTTCTATAGTTTGCGCATGCGTTTGGAAATAAGAAAAGCTTACTTCCCCCGTTTTTTAAAATCACAGCTTCTAGAAGGTTTACATGATTTCGTAAAAAACACGAGTTTTTAAAAAATTTGTTTTATTTCATAAATGGAATCAACAATGTATGCACATTCTACGTCATAACGACTTTCTATAGTTTCCATATGCTTCCGGAAATAAGAAAAGCTTACTTCCCCCGTTTTTTAAAATCCTAGCTTCTAGAAGGTTTACATCATTTCTTAAAAAACACGAGTTTTTAGAAAATGTGTTTTATTTCATAAAAGGAATCAACACAGTATGCACATTCTACGTCATAACGACTTTCTATAGTTTGCGCATGCGTTTGGAAATAAGAAAAGCTTACTTCCCCCGTTTTTTAAAATCACAGCTTTTAGAAGGTTTACATGATTTCGTAAAAAACACGAGTTTTTAGAAAATGTGTTTAATTTCATAAATTAAATCTACAAAGTATGCACATTCTACGTGATAACGATTTTCTATAGTTTGCGCATGCGTCCGGAAATAAGAAAAGCTTACTTCCACCGTTTTTCAAAATCACAGCTTCTAGAAGGTTTACATGATTTCTTAAGAAACACGAGTTTTTAGAAAATGTGTTTTATTTCATAAACGGAATCAACAAAGTATGCACATTCTACGTCATAATGACTTTCTATAGTTTGCGCATTCGTCCGGAAATAAGAAAAGCTTACTTCCACTGTTTTTTAAAATCACAGCTTCTAGAAGGTTTACATGATTTCTTAAAAAACACGAGTTTTTAGAAAATGTGTTTTATTTCATAAATGGAATCAACAAAGTATGCACATTCTACGTAATAACGACTTTCTATAGTTTCCCCATTCGACCGGAAATAAGAAAAGCTTACTTCCCCCGTTTTTTAAAATCACAGCTTCTAGAAGGTTTACATGATTTCTTAAAAAACACGAGTTTTTAGAAAATGTGTTTTATTTCATAAATGGAATCAACAAAGTATGCACATTCTACGTCATAACGACTTTCTATAGTTTGCGCATGCGTTTGGAAATAAGAAAAGCTTACTTCCCCCGTTTTTTAAAATCACAGCTTCTAGAAGGTTTACATGATTTCGTAACAAACATGAGTTTTTAGAAAATGTGTTTTATTTCATAAATGGAATCTACAAAGTATGCACATTCTACGTCATAACGACTTTCTATAGTTTGCGCATTTGTCCGGAAATGAGAAAAGCTTACTTCCACCGTTTTTTAAAATCACAGCTTCTAGAAGGTTTACATGATTTCTTAAAAAACACGAGTTTTTAGAAAATGTGTTTTATTTCAAAAATGGAATCAACAAAGTATGCACATTCTACGTCATAACGACTTTCTATAGTTTGCGCATGCGTTTGGAAATAAGGAAAGCTTACTTCCCGCGTTTTTTAAAATCACAGCTTCTAGAAGGTTTACATGATTTCTTAAAAAACACGAGTTTTTAGAAAATGTGTTTTATTTCATAAATGGAATCAAAAAAGTATGCACATTCTACGTCATAACGACTTTCTATAGTTTGCGCATGCGTTTGGAAATAAGAAAAACTTACTTCCCCCGTTTTTTAAAATCACAGCTTCTAGAAGGTTTACATGATTTCTTAAAAAAGACGAATTTTTAGAAAATGTGTTTTATTTCATAAATGGAATCTACAAAGTATGCACATTCTACGTGATAACGATTTTCTATAGTTTGCGCATGCGTCCGGAAATAAGAAAAGCTTACTTCCACCGTTTTTCAAAATCACAGCTTCTAGAAGGTTTACATGATTTCTTAAAAAAATAGAGTTTTTAGAAAATGTGTTTTATTTCATAAACGGAATCAAGAAAGTATGCACATTCTACGTCATAACGACTTTCTATAGTTTGCGCATGCGTTTGGAAATAAGAAAAGCTTACTTCCCCCATTTTTTAAAATCACAGCTTCTAGAAGGTTTACATGATTTCGTAAAAAACAAGAGTTTTTAGAAAATGTGTTTTATTTCATAAATGGAATCTACAAAGTATGCACATTCTACGTCATAACGACTTTCTATAGTTTGCGCATGCGTCCGGAAATAAGAAAAGCTTACTTCACCTGTTTTTTAAATTCACATCTTCTAGAAGGTTTACATGATTTCTTAAAAAACACGAGTTTTTAGAAAATGTGTTTTATTTCAAAAATGGAATCAACAAAGTATGCACATTCTACGTCATAACGACTTTCTATAGTTTGCGCATGCGTTTGGAAATAAGAAAAGCTTACTTCCCCCGTTTTTTAAAATCACATCTTCTGGAAGGTTTACATGATTTTTTAAAAAACACGAGTTTTTAGAAAATGTGTTTTATTTCATAAATGGAATCTACAAAGTATGCACATTCTACGTCATAACGACTTTCTATAGTTTGCGCATGCGTCCGAAAATAACAAAAGCTTATTTCCCCAGTTTTTTAAAATCACAGCTTCTAGAAGGTTTACATGATTTCTTAAAAAACACGAGTTTTTAGAAAATGTGTTTTATTTCATAAATGGAATCTACAAAGTATGCACATTCTACGTGATAACGACTTTCTATAGTTTGCGCATGCGTTTGGAAATAAGAAAAGCTTACTTCCCCCATTTTTTAAAATCACAGCTTCTAGAAGGTTTACATGATTTGTTAAAAAACACGAGTTTTTAGAAAGTGTGTTTTATTTCATAAACTGAATCAACAAAGTATGCACATTCTACGTCATAACGACTTTCTATAGTTTGCGGATGCGTCCGGAAATAAGAAAAGCTTACTTCCACCGTTTTTTAAAATAATAGCTTCTAGAAGGTTTACATGATTTCGTAAAAAACACGAGTTTTTAGAAAATGTGATTTATTTCATAAATGGAATCAACAAAGTATGCACATTCTACGTCATAACAACTTTCTATAGTTAGCGCATGCGTTTGGAAATAAAAAAAGCTTACTTCCCCCGTTTTTTAAAATCACAGCTTCTAGAAGGTTTACATGATTTCTTAAAAAACACGAGTTTTTAGAAAATATGTTTTATTTCATAAATGGAATCAACAAAGTATGCACATTCTACGTCATAACGACTTTCTATAGTTTGCGCATGCGTTTGGAAATAAGAAAAGCTTACTTCCCCCGTTTTTTAAAATCACAGCTTCTAGAAGGTTTGCATGATTTGTTAAAAAACACGAGTTTTTAGAAAATGTGTTTTATTTCATAAATGGAATCAACAAAGTATGCACATTCTATGTCATAACGACTTTCTATAGTCTGCGCATGCGTCCGGAAATAAGAAAAGCTTACTTCCACCGTTTTTTAAAATAATAGCTTCTAGAAGGTTTACATGATTTCGTAAAAAACACGAGTTTTTAGAAAATGTGTTTTATTTCATAAATGGAATCTACAAAGTATGCACATTCTACGTCATAACGAATTTATATAGATTGCGCATGCGTCCGGAAATAAGAAAAGCTTACTTCCCCCGTTTTTCAAAATCACAGCTTCTAGAAGGTTTACATGATTTCTTAAAAAACACGAGTTTTTAGAAAATGTGTTTTATTTCATAAATGGAATCAACAAAGTATGCACATTCTACGTCATAACGACTTTCTATAGTTTAAGCATGCGTTTGAAAATAAGAAAAACTTACTTCCCCCGTTTTTTAAAATCACAGCTTCTAGAAGGTTTACATGATTTGTTAAAAAACACGAGTTTTTAGAAAATGTGTTTTATTTCATAAATGGAAACAACAAAGTATGCACATTCTACGTCATAACAACTTTCTATAGTTTGCGCATGCGTCCGGAAATAAGAAAAGCTTACTTCCACCGTTTTTTAAAATAATAGCTTCTAGAAGGTTTATATGATTTCGTAAAAAACACGCGTTTTTAGAAAATGTGTTTTATTTGATAAATGGAATCTACAAAGTATGCACATTCGTCGTCATAACGACTTTCTATAGTTTGCGCATGTGTCCGGAAATAAGAAAAGCTTACTTCCCCCGATTTTTAAAATCACAGCTTCTAGAAGGTTTACATGATTTCGTAAAAAACACGAGTTTTTAGAAAATGTGTTTTATTTCATAAATGGAATCTACAAAGTATGCACATTCTACGTCATAACGACTTGCTATAGTTTGCGCATGCGTCCGGAAATAAGAAAATCTTACTTCCCCCGTTTTTTAAAATCACAGCTTTTAGAAGGTTTACATGATTTCTTAAAAAACACGAGTTTTTAGAAAATGTGTTTTATGTCATAAATGGAATCAACAAAGTATGCACATTCTACGTCATAACGACTTTCTATAGTTTGCGCATGCGTTTGGAAATAAGAAAAGCTTACTTCCCCCGTTTTTTAAAATCACAGCTTCTAAAAGGTTTACATGATTTCGTAAAAAACACGAGTTTTTAAAAAATTTGTTTTATTTCATAAATGGAATCAACAATGCATGCACATTCTACGTCATAACGACTTTCTATAGTTTGCATATGCTTCCGGAAATAAGAAAAGCTTACTTCCCCCGTTTTTTAAAATCCTAGCTTCTAGAAGGTTTACATGATTTCTTAAAAAACACGAGTTTTTAGAAAATGTGTTTTATTTCATAAAAGGAATCAACAAAGTATGCACATTCTACGTCATAACGACTTTCTATAGTTTGCGCATGCGTTCGGAAATAAGAAAAGCTTACTTCCCCCGTTTTTTAAAATCACAGCTTTTAGAAGGTTTACATGATTTCGTAAAAAACACGAGTTTTTAGAAAATGTGTTTAATTTCATAAATGGAATCTACAAAGTATGCACATTCTACGTGATAACGATTTTCTATAGTTTGCGCATGCGTCCGGAAATAAGAAAAGCTTACTTCCACCGTTTTTCAAAATCACAGCTTCTAGAAGGTTTACATGATTTCTTAAGAAACACGAGTTTTTAGAAAATGTGTTTTATTTCATAAACGGAATCAACAAAGTATGCACATTCTACGTCATAACGACTTTCTATAGTTTGCGCATGCGTTTGGAAATAAGAAAAGCTTGCTTCCCTCGTTTTTTAAAATCACAGCTTCTAGAAGGTTTACATGATTTCGTAAAAAACAGGAATTTTTAGAAAATGTGTTTTATTTCATAAATGGAATCTACAAAGTATGCACATTCTACGTGATAACTATTTTCTATAGTTTGCGCATGCGTCCGGAAATAAGAAAAGCTTACTTCCACCGTTTTTCAAAATCACAGCTTCTAGAAGGTTTACATGATTTCTTAAAAAAATAGAGTTTTTAGAAAATGTGTTTTATTTCATAAACGGAATCAAGAAAGTATGCACATTCTACGTCATAATGACTTTCTATAGTTTGCGCATGCGTTTGGAAATAAGAAAAGCTTACTTCCCCCATTTTTTAAAATCACTGCTTCTAGAAGGTTTACATGATTTCTTAAAAAACACGAGTTTTTAGAAAATGTGTTTTATTTCATAAATGGAATCAACAAAGTATGCACATTCTACGTCATAACGGCTTTCTATAGTTTGCGCATGCGTTTGGAAATAAGAAAAGCTTACTTCCCCCGTTTTTTAAAATCACAGCTTCTAGAAGGTTTACATGATTTCTTAAAAAACACGAGTTTTTAGAAAATATGTTTTATTTCATAAATGGAATCAACAAAGTATGCACATTATACGTCATAACGACTTTCTATAGTTTGCGCATGCGTTTGGAAATAAGAAAAGTTTACTTCCCCCGTTTTTTAAAATCACAGCTTCTAGAAGGTTTACATGATTTGTTAAAAAACACGAGTTTTTAGAAAATGTGTTTTATTTCATAAATGGAATCAACAAAGTATGCACATTCTATGTCATAACGACTTTCTATAGTCTGCGCATGCGTCCGGAAATAAGAAAAGCTTACTTCCATCGGTTTTTAAAATAATAGCTTCTAGAAGGTTTACATGATTTCGTAAAAAACACGAGTTTTTAGAAAATGTGTTTTATTTCATAAATGGAATCTACAAAGTATGCACATTCTACATCATAACGAATTTATATAGTTTGCGCATGCGTCCGGAAATAAGAAAAGCTTACTTCCCCCGTTTTTCAAAATCACAGCTTCTAGAAGGTTTACATGATTTCTTAAAAAACACGAGTTTTTAGAAAATGTGTTTTATTTCATAAATGGAATCAACAAAGTATGCACATTCTACGTCATAACGACTTTCTATAGTTTAAGCATGCGTTTGAAAATAAGAAAAACTTACTTCCCCCGTTTTTTAAAATCACAACTTCCAGAAGGTTTACATGATTTTTTAAAAAACACGAGTTTTTAGAAAATGTGTTTTATTTCATAAATGGAAACAACAAAGTATGCACATTCTACGTCATAACAACTTTCTATAGTTTGCGCATGCATCCGGAAATAAGAAAAGCTTACTTCCACCGTTTTTTAAAATAATAGCTTCTAGAAGGTTTATATGATTTCGTAAAAAACACGAGTTTTTAGAAAATGTGTTTTATTTGATAAATGGAATCTACAAAGTATGCATATTCGTCGTCATAACGACTTTCTATAGTTTGCGCATGTGTCCGGAAATAAGAAAAGCTTACTTCCCCCGATTTTTAAAATCACAGCTTCTAGAAGGTTTACATGATTTCGTAAAAAACACGAGTTTTTAGAAAATGTGTTTTATTTCATAAATGGAATCTACAAAGTATGCACATTCTACGTCATAACAACTTTCTATAGTTTGCGCATGCGTCCGGAAATAAGAAAAGCTTACTTCCCCCGTTTTTTAAAATCACAGCTTCTAGAAGGTTTACATGATTTCTTAAAAAACACGAGTTTTTAGAAAATGTGTTTTATTTCATAAATGGAATCAACAAAGTATGCACATTCTACGTCATAACGACTTTCTATAGTTTGCGCATGCGTTTGGAAATAAGAAAAGCTTACTTCCCCCGTTTTTTAAAATCACAGCTTCTAGAAGGTTTACATGATTTCGTAAAAAACACGAGTTTTTAGAAAATGTGTTTTATTTCATAAATGGAATCAATAGTGTATGCACATTCTACGTCATAACGACTTTCTATAGTTTGCATATGCGTCCGGAAATAAGAAAAGCTTACTTCCCCTGTTTTTTAAAATCCTAGCTTCTAGAAGGTTTACATGATTTCTTTAAAAACACGAGTTTTTAGAAAATGTGTTTTATTTCATAAAAGGAATCAACAAAGTATGCACATTCTACGTCATAATGACTTTCTATAGTTTGCGCATGCGTTTGGAAATAAGAAAAGCTTACTTGCCCCGTTTTTTAAAATCACATCTTTTAGAAGGTTTACATGATTTCGTAACAAACACGAGTTTTTAGAAAATGTGTTTTATTTCATAAATGGAATCTACAAAGTATGCACATTCTACGTCATAACGACTTTCTATAGTTTGCGCATGCGTTTGGAAATAAGAAAAGCTTACTTCCCCCGTTTTTTAAAATCACAGCTTCTAGAAGGTTTACATGATTTCGTAACAAACATGAGTTTTTAGAAAATGTGTTTTATTTCATAAATGGAATCTACAAAGTATGCACATTCTACGTCATAACGACTTTCTATAGTTTGCGCATTTGTCCGGAAATGAGAAAAGCTTACTTCCACCGTTTTTTAAAATCACAGCTTCTAGAAGGTTTACATGATTTCTTAAAAAACACGAGTTTTTAGAAAATGTGTTTTATTTCAAAAATGGAATCAACAAAGTATGCACATTCTACGTCATAACGACTTTCTATAGTTTGCGCATGCGTTTGGAAATAAGGAAAGCTTACTTCCCGCGTTTTTTAAAATCACAGCTTCTAGAAGGTTTACATGATTTCTTAAAAAACACGAGTTTTTAGAAAATGTGTTTTATTTCATAAATGGAATCAAAAAAGTATGCACATTCTACGTCATAACGACTTTCTATAGTTTGCGCATGCGTTTGGAAATAAGAAAAACTTACTTCCCCCGTTTTTTAAAATCACAGCTTCTAGAAGGTTTACATGATTTCTTAAAAAAGACGAATTTTTAGAAAATGTGTTTTATTTCATAAATGGAATCTACAAAGTATGCACATTCTACGTGATAACGATTTTCTATAGTTTGCGCATGCGTCCGGAAATAAGAAAAGCTTACTTCCACCGTTTTTCAAAATCACAGCTTCTAGAAGGTTTACATGATTTCTTAAAAAAATAGAGTTTTTAGAAAATGTGTTTTATTTCATAAACGGAATCAAGAAAGTATGCACATTCTACGTCATAACGACTTTCTATAGTTTGCGCATGCGTTTGGAAATAAGAAAAGCTTACTTCCCCCATTTTTTAAAATCACAGCTTCTAGAAGGTTTACATGATTTCGTAAAAAACAAGAGTTTTTAGAAAATGTGTTTTATTTCATAAATGGAATCTACAAAGTATGCACATTCTACGTCATAACGACTTTCTATAGTTTGCGCATGCGTCCGGAAATAAGAAAAGCTTACTTCACCTGTTTTTTAAATTCACATCTTCTAGAAGGTTTACATGATTTCTTAAAAAACACGAGTTTTTAGAAAATGTGTTTTATTTCAAAAATGGAATCAACAAAGTATGCACATTCTACGTCATAACGACTTTCTATAGTTTGCGCATGCGTTTGGAAATAAGAAAAGCTTACTTCCCCCGTTTTTTAAAATCACATCTTCTGGAAGGTTTACATGATTTTTTAAAAAACACGAGTTTTTAGAAAATGTGTTTTATTTCATAAATGGAATCTACAAAGTATGCACATTCTACGTCATAACGACTTTCTATAGTTTGCGCATGCGTCCGAAAATAACAAAAGCTTATTTCCCCAGTTTTTTAAAATCACAGCTTCTAGAAGGTTTACATGATTTCTTAAAAAACACGAGTTTTTAGAAAATGTGTTTTATTTCATAAATGGAATCTACAAAGTATGCACATTCTACGTGATAACGACTTTCTATAGTTTGCGCATGCGTTTGGAAATAAGAAAAGCTTACTTCCCCCATTTTTTAAAATCACAGCTTCTAGAAGGTTTACATGATTTGTTAAAAAACACGAGTTTTTAGAAAGTGTGTTTTATTTCATAAACTGAATCAACAAAGTATGCACATTCTACGTCATAACGACTTTCTATAGTTTGCGGATGCGTCCGGAAATAAGAAAAGCTTACTTCCACCGTTTTTTAAAATAATAGCTTCTAGAAGGTTTACATGATTTCGTAAAAAACACGAGTTTTTAGAAAATGTGATTTATTTCATAAATGGAATCAACAAAGTATGCACATTCTACGTCATAACAACTTTCTATAGTTAGCGCATGCGTTTGGAAATAAAAAAAGCTTACTTCCCCCGTTTTTTAAAATCACAGCTTCTAGAAGGTTTACATGATTTCTTAAAAAACACGAGTTTTTAGAAAATATGTTTTATTTCATAAATGGAATCAACAAAGTATGCACATTCTACGTCATAACGACTTTCTATAGTTTGCGCATGCGTTTGGAAATAAGAAAAGCTTACTTCCCCCGTTTTTTAAAATCACAGCTTCTAGAAGGTTTGCATGATTTGTTAAAAAACACGAGTTTTTAGAAAATGTGTTTTATTTCATAAATGGAATCAACAAAGTATGCACATTCTATGTCATAACGACTTTCTATAGTCTGCGCATGCGTCCGGAAATAAGAAAAGCTTACTTCCACCGTTTTTTAAAATAATAGCTTCTAGAAGGTTTACATGATTTCGTAAAAAACACGAGTTTTTAGAAAATGTGTTTTATTTCATAAATGGAATCTACAAAGTATGCACATTCTACGTCATAACGAATTTATATAGATTGCGCATGCGTCCGGAAATAAGAAAAGCTTACTTCCCCCGTTTTTCAAAATCACAGCTTCTAGAAGGTTTACATGATTTCTTAAAAAACACGAGTTTTTAGAAAATGTGTTTTATTTCATAAATGGAATCAACAAAGTATGCACATTCTACGTCATAACGACTTTCTATAGTTTAAGCATGCGTTTGAAAATAAGAAAAACTTACTTCCCCCGTTTTTTAAAATCACAGCTTCTAGAAGGTTTACATGATTTGTTAAAAAACACGAGTTTTTAGAAAATGTGTTTTATTTCATAAATGGAAACAACAAAGTATGCACATTCTACGTCATAACAACTTTCTATAGTTTGCGCATGCGTCCGGAAATAAGAAAAGCTTACTTCCACCGTTTTTTAAAATAATAGCTTCTAGAAGGTTTATATGATTTCGTAAAAAACACGCGTTTTTAGAAAATGTGTTTTATTTGATAAATGGAATCTACAAAGTATGCACATTCGTCGTCATAATGACTTTCTATAGTTTGCGCATGTGTCCGGAAATAAGAAAAGCTTACTTCCCCCGATTTTTAAAATCACAGCTTCTAGAAGGTTTACATGATTTCGTAAAAAACACGAGTTTTTAGAAAATGTGTTTTATTTCATAAATGGAATCTACAAAGTATGCACATTCTACGTCATAACGACTTGCTATAGTTTGCGCATGCGTCCGGAAATAAGAAAATCTTACTTCCCCCCGTTTTTTAAAATCACAGCTTTTAGAAGGTTTACATGATTTCTTAAAAAACACGAGTTTTTAGAAAATGTGTTTTATGTCATAAATGGAATCAACAAAGTATGCACATTCTACGTCATAACGACTTTCTATAGTTTGCGCATGCGTTTGGAAATAAGAAAAGCTTACTTCCCCCGTTTTTTAAAATCACAGCTTCTAAAAGGTTTACATGATTTCGTAAAAAACACGAGTTTTTAAAAAATTTGTTTTATTTCATAAATGGAATCAACAATGCATGCACATTCTACGTCATAACGACTTTCTATAGTTTGCATATGCTTCCGGAAATAAGAAAAGCTTACTTCCCCCGTTTTTTAAAATCCTAGCTTCTAGAAGGTTTACATGATTTCTTAAAAAACACGAGTTTTTAGAAAATGTGTTTTATTTCATAAAAGGAATCAACAAAGTATGCACATTCTACGTCATAACGACTTTCTATAGTTTGCGCATGCGTTCGGAAATAAGAAAAGCTTACTTCCCCCGTTTTTTAAAATCACAGCTTTTAGAAGGTTTACATGATTTCGTAAAAAACACGAGTTTTTAGAAAATGTGTTTAATTTCATAAATGGAATCTACAAAGTATGCACATTCTACGTGATAACGATTTTCTATAGTTTGCGCATGCGTCCGGAAATAAGAAAAGCTTACTTCCACCGTTTTTCAAAATCACAGCTTCTAGAAGGTTTACATGATTTCTTAAGAAACACGAGTTTTTAGAAAATGTGTTTTATTTCATAAACGGAATCAACAAAGTATGCACATTCTACGTCATAACGACTTTCTATAGTTTGCGCATGCGTTTGGAAATAAGAAAAGCTTGCTTCCCTCGTTTTTTAAAATCACAGCTTCTAGAAGGTTTACATGATTTCGTAAAAAACAGGAATTTTTAGAAAATGTGTTTTATTTCATAAATGGAATCTACAAAGTATGCACATTCTACGTGATAACTATTTTCTATAGTTTGCGCATGCGTCCGGAAATAAGAAAAGCTTACTTCCACCGTTTTTCAAAATCACAGCTTCTAGAAGGTTTACATGATTTCTTAAAAAAATAGAGTTTTTAGAAAATGTGTTTTATTTCATAAACGGAATCAAGAAAGTATGCACATTCTACGTCATAATGACTTTCTATAGTTTGCGCATGCGTTTGGAAATAAGAAAAGCTTACTTCCCCCATTTTTTAAAATCACTGCTTCTAGAAGGTTTACATGATTTCTTAAAAAACACGAGTTTTTAGAAAATGTGTTTTATTTCATAAATGGAATCAACAAAGTATGCACATTCTACGTCATAACGGCTTTCTATAGTTTGCGCATGCGTTTGGAAATAAGAAAAGCTTACTTCCCCCGTTTTTTAAAATCACAGCTTCTAGAAGGTTTACATGATTTCTTAAAAAACACGAGTTTTTAGAAAATATGTTTTATTTCATAAATGGAATCAACAAAGTATGCACATTATACGTCATAACGACTTTCTATAGTTTGCGCATGCGTTTGGAAATAAGAAAAGTTTACTTCCCCCGTTTTTTAAAATCACAGCTTCTAGAAGGTTTACATGATTTGTTAAAAAACACGAGTTTTTAGAAAATGTGTTTTATTTCATAAATGGAATCAACAAAGTATGCACATTCTATGTCATAACGACTTTCTATAGTCTGCGCATGCGTCCGGAAATAAGAAAAGCTTACTTCCATCGGTTTTTAAAATAATAGCTTCTAGAAGGTTTACATGATTTCGTAAAAAACACGAGTTTTTAGAAAATGTGTTTTATTTCATAAATGGAATCTACAAAGTATGCACATTCTACATCATAACGAATTTATATAGTTTGCGCATGCGTCCGGAAATAAGAAAAGCTTACTTCCCCCGTTTTTCAAAATCACAGCTTCTAGAAGGTTTACATGATTTCTTAAAAAACACGAGTTTTTAGAAAATGTGTTTTATTTCATAAATGGAATCAACAAAGTATGCACATTCTACGTCATAACGACTTTCTATAGTTTAAGCATGCGTTTGAAAATAAGAAAAACTTACTTCCCCCCGTTTTTTAAAATCACAACTTCCAGAAGGTTTACATGATTTTTTAAAAAACACGAGTTTTTAGAAAATGTGTTTTATTTCATAAATGGAAACAACAAAGTATGCACATTCTACGTCATAACAACTTTCTATAGTTTGCGCATGCATCCGGAAATAAGAAAAGCTTACTTCCACCGTTTTTTAAAATAATAGCTTCTAGAAGGTTTATATGATTTCGTAAAAAACACGAGTTTTTAGAAAATGTGTTTTATTTGATAAATGGAATCTACAAAGTATGCATATTCGTCGTCATAACGACTTTCTATAGTTTGCGCATGTGTCCGGAAATAAGAAAAGCTTACTTCCCCCGATTTTTAAAATCACAGCTTCTAGAAGGTTTACATGATTTCGTAAAAAACACGAGTTTTTAGAAAATGTGTTTTATTTCATAAATGGAATCTACAAAGTATGCACATTCTACGTCATAACAACTTTCTATAGTTTGCGCATGCGTCCGGAAATAAGAAAAGCTTACTTCCCCCGTTTTTTAAAATCACAGCTTCTAGAAGGTTTACATGATTTCTTAAAAAACACGAGTTTTTAGAAAATGTGTTTTATTTCATAAATGGAATCAACAAAGTATGCACATTCTACGTCATAACGACTTTCTATAGTTTGCGCATGCGTTTGGAAATAAGAAAAGCTTACTTCCCCCGTTTTTTAAAATCACAGCTTCTAGAAGGTTTACATGATTTCGTAAAAAACACGAGTTTTTAGAAAATGTGTTTTATTTCATAAATGGAATCAATAGTGTATGCACATTCTACGTCATAACGACTTTCTATAGTTTGCATATGCGTCCGGAAATAAGAAAAGCTTACTTCCCCTGTTTTTTAAAATCCTAGCTTCTAGAAGGTTTACATGATTTCTTTAAAAACACGAGTTTTTAGAAAATGTGTTTTATTTCATAAAAGGAATCAACAAAGTATGCACATTCTACGTCATAATGACTTTCTATAGTTTGCGCATGCGTTTGGAAATAAGAAAAGCTTACTTGCCCCGTTTTTTAAAATCACATCTTTTAGAAGGTTTACATGATTTCGTAACAAACACGAGTTTTTAGAAAATGTGTTTTATTTCATAAATGGAATCTACAAAGTATGCACATTCTACGTCATAATGACTTTCTATAGTTTGCGCATTCGTCCGGAAATAAGAAAAGCTTACTTCCACTGTTTTTTAAAATCACAGCTTCTAGAAGGTTTACATGATTTCTTAAAAAACACGAGTTTTTAGAAAATGTGTTTTATTTCTAAAATGGAATCAACAAAGTATGCACATTCTACGTAATAACGACTTTCTATAGTTTCCCCATTCGACCGGAAATAAGAAAAGCTTACTTCCCCCGTTTTTTAAAATCACAGCTTCTAGAAGGTTTACATGATTTCTTAAAAAACACGAGTTTTTAGAAAATGTGTTTTATTTCATAAATGGAATCAACAAAGTATGCACATTCTACGTCATAACGACTTTCTATAGTTTGCGCATGCGTTTGGAAATAAGAAAAGCTTACTTCCCCCGTTTTTTAAAATCACAGCTTCTAGAAGGTTTACATGATTTCGTAACAAACACGAGTTTTTAGAAAATGTGTTTTATTTCATAAATGGAATCTACAAAGTATGCACATTCTACGTCATAACGACTTTCTATAGTTTGCGCATTCGTCCGGAAATAAGAAAAGCTTACTTCCACCATTTTTTAAAATCACAGCTTCTAGAAGGTTTACATGATTTCTTAAAAAACACGAGTTTTTAGAAAATGTGTTTTATTTCATAAATGGAATCAACAAAGTATGCACATTCTACGTCATAACGACTTTCTATAGTTTGCGCATGCGTTTGGAAATATGGAAAGCTTACTTCCCGCGTTTTTTAAAATCACAGCTTCTAGAAGGTTTACATGAGTTCTTAAAAAACACGAGTTTTTAGAAAATGTGTTTTATTTCATAAATGGAAGCAAAAAAGTATGCACATTCTACGTCATAACGACTTTCTATAGTTTGCGCATGCGTTTGGAAATAAGAAAAACTTACTTCCCCCATTTTTTAAAATCACAGCTTCTAGAAGGTTTACATGATTTCTTAAAAAACATGAGTTTTTAGAAAATATGTTTTATTTCATAAATGGAATCAACAAAGTATGCACATTCTACGTCATAACGACTTTCTATAGTTTGCGCATGCGTTTGGAAATAAAAAAGCTTACTTCCCCCGTTTTTTAAAATCACAGCTTCTAGAAGGTTTACATGATTTCTTAAAAAACACGAGTTTTTAGAAAATATGTTTTATTTCATAAACGGAATCAAGAAAGTATGCACATTCTACGTCATAACGACTTTCTATAGTTTGCGCATGCGTTTGGAAATAAGAAAAGCTTACTTCCCTCGTTTTTTAAAATCACAGCTTCTAGAAGGTTTACATGATTTCGTAAAAAACACGAGTTTTTAGAAAATGTGTTTTATTTCATAAATGGAATCTACAAAGTATACACATTCTACGTCATAATGACTTTCTATAGTTTGCGCATTCGTCCGGAAATAAGAAAAGCTTACTTCTACCGTTTTTTAAAATCACAGCTTCTAGAAGGTTTACATGATTTCTTAAAAAACACGAGTTTTTAGAAAATGTGTTTTATTTCATAAATGGAATCAACAAAGTATGCACATTCTACGTAATAACGACTTTCTATAGTTTCCGCATTCGACCGGAAATAAGAAAAGCTTACTTCCCCCGTTTTTTAAAATCACAGCTTCTAGAAGGTTTACATGATTTCTTAAAAAACACGAGTTTTTAGAAAATGTGTTTTATTTCATAAATGGAATCAACAAAGTATGCACATTCTACGTCATAACGACTTTCTATAGTTTGCGCATGCGTTTGGAAATAAGAAAAGCTTACTTCCCCCGTTTTTTAAAATCACAGCTTCTAGAAGGTTTACATGATTTCGTAACAAACACGAGTTTTTAGAAAATGTGTTTTATTTCATAAATGGAATCTACAAAGTATGCACATTCTACGTCATAACGACTTTCTATAGTTTGCGCATTCGTCCAGAAATAAGAAAAGCTTACTTCCACCGTTTTTTAAAATCACAGCTTCTAGAAGGTTTACATGATTTCTTAAAAAACACGAGTTTTTAGAAAATGTGTTTTATTTCATAAATGGAATCAACAAAGTATGCACATTCTACGTCATAACGACTTTCTATAGTTTGTTCATGCGTTTGGAAATAAGGAAAGCTTACTTCCCCGCGTTTTTTAAAATCCCAGCTTCTAGAAGGTTTACATGATTTCTTAAAAAACACGAGTTTTTAGAAAATGTGTTTTATTTCATAAATGGAATCAACAAAGTATGCACATTCTATGTCATAACGACTTTCTATAGTTTGCGCATGCGTTTGGAAATAAGAAAAACTTACTTCCCCCGTTTTTTAAAATCACAGCTTCTAGAAGGTTTACATGATTTGTTAAAAAACACGAGTTTTTAGAAAATGTGTTTTATTTCATAAATGGAATCAACAAAGTATGCACATTCTACGTCATAATGACTTTCTATAGTTTGCGGATGCGTCCGGAAATAAGAAAAGCTTACTTCCACCGTTTTTTAAAATCACAGCTTCTAGAAGGTTTACATGATTTCGTAAAAAACAAGAGTTTTTAGAAAATGTGTTTTATTTCATAAATGGAATCTACAAAGTATGCACATTCTACGTCATAACGACTTTCTATAGTTTGCGCATGCGTCCGGAATAAGAAAAGCTTACTTCACCTGTTTTTTAAAATCACAGCTTCTAGAAGGTTTACATGATTTCTTAAAAAACACGAGTTTTTAGAAAATGTTTTTTATTTCATAAATGGAATCAACAAAGTATGCACATTCTACGTCATAACGACTTTCTATACTTTGCGCATGCATTTGGAAATAAGAAAAGCTTACTTCCCCCGTTTTTTAAAATCACATCTTCTGGAAGGTTTACAAGATTTCGTAAAAAACACGAGTTTTTAGAAAATGTGTTTTATTTCATAAGTGGAATCTACAAAGTATGCACATTCTACGTCATAACGACTTTCTATAGTTTGCGCATGCGTCCGAAAATAAGAAAAGCTTACTTCCCCAGTTTTTTAAAATCACAGCTTCTAGAAGGTTTACATGATTTCTTAAAAAACACGAGTTTTTAGAAAATGTGTTTTAGTTCATAAATGGAATCTACAAAGTATGCACATTCTACGTCATAACGACTTTCTATAGTTTGCGCATGCGTTTGGAAATAAGAAAAGCTTACTTCGCCCATTTTTTAAAATCACAGCTTCTAGAAGGTTTACATGATTTGTTAAAAAACACGAGTTTTTAGAAAATGTGTTTTATTTCATAAATGGAATCAACAAAGTATGCACATTCTACGTCATAACGACTTTCTATAGTTTGCGGATGCGTCCGGAAATAAGAAAAGCTTACTTCCACCGTTTTTTAAAATAATAGCTTCTTGAAGGTTTACATGATTTCGTAAAAAAACACGAGTTTTTAGAAAATGTGTTTTATTTCATAAATGGAATCAACAAAGTATGCACATTCTACGTCATAACGACTTTCTATAGTTAGCGCATGCGTTCGGAAATAAAAAAAGCTTACTTCCCCCGTTTTTTAAAATCACAGCTTCTAGAAGGTTTACATGATTTCTTAAAAATTACGAGTTTTTAGAAAATATGTTTTATTTCATAAATGGAATCAACAAAGTATGCACATTCTACGTCATAACGACTTTCTATAGTTTGCGCATGCGTTTGGAAATAAGAAAAGCTTACTTCCCCCATTTTTTAAAATCACAGCTTCTAGAAGGTTTACATGACTTGTTAAAAAACACGAGTTTTTAGAAAATGTGTTGTATTTCATAAATGGAATCAACAAAGTATGCACATTCTATGTCATAACGACTTTCTATAGTCTGCGCATGCGTCCGGAAATAAGAAAAGCTTACTTCCACCGTTTTTTAAAATAATAGCTTCTAGAAGGTTTACATGATTTCGTAAAAAACACGAGTTTTTAGAAAATGTGTTTTATTTCATAAATGGAATCTACAAAGTATGCACATTCTACGTCATAACGACTTTATATAGTTTGCACATGCGTCCGGAAATAAGAAAAGCTTACTTCCCCCGTTTTTCAAAATCACAGCTTCTAGAAGGTTTACATGATTTCTTAAAAAACACGAGTTTTTAGAAAATGTGTTTTATTTCATAAATGCAATCAGCAAAGTATGCACATTCTACGTCATAACGACTTTCTATGGTTTAAGCATGCGTTTGAAAATAAGAAAAACTTACTTCCCCCGTTTTTTAAAATCACAACTTCTAGAAGGTTTACATGATTTGTTAAAAAACACGAGTTTTCAGAAAATGTCTTTTATTTCATAAATGGAAACAACAAAGTATGCACATTCTACGTCATAACAACTTTCTATAGTTTGCGCATGCGTCCGGAAATAAGAAAAGCTTACTTCCACCGTTTTTTAAAATAATAGCTTCTAGAAGGTTTATATGATTTCGTAAAAAACACGAGTTTTTAGAAAATGTGTTTTATTTGATAAATGGAATCTACAAAGTATTCACATTCGTTGTCATAACGACTTTCTATAGTTTGCGCATGTGTCCAGAAATAAGAAAAGCTTACTTCCCCCGATTTTTAAAATCACAAGTTCTAGAAGGTTTACATGATTTCGTAAAAAACACGAGTTTTTAGAAAATGTGTTTTATTTCATAAATGGAATCTACAAAGTATGCACATTCTACATCTTAACGACTTGCTATAGTTTGCGCATGCGTCCGGAAATAAGAAAAGCTTACTTCCCCCGTTTTTTAAAATCACAGCTTCTAGAAGGTTTACATGATTTCTTAAAAAACACGAGTTTTTAGAAAATGTGTTTTATTTCATAAATGGAATCAACAAAGTATGCACATTCTACGTCATAACGACTTTCTATAGTTTGCGCATGCGTTTGGAAATAAGAAAAGCTTACTTCCCCCGTTTTTTAAAATCACAGCTTCTAGAAGGTTTACATGATTTCGTAAAAAACACGAGTTTTTAGAAAATGTGTTTTATTTCATAAATGGAATCAACAATGTATGCACATTCTACGTCATAACGACTTTCTATAGTTTGCATATGCTTCCGGAAATAAAAAAAGCTTACTTCCCCCGTTTTTTAAAATCCTAGCTTCTAGAAGGTTTACATGATTTCTTAAAAAACACGAGTTTTTAGAAAATGTGTTTTATTTCATAAAAGGAATCAACAAAGTATGCACATTCTACGTCATAACGACTTTCTATAGTTTGCGCATGCGTTTGGAAATAAGAAAAGCTTACTTCCCCCGTTTTTTAAAATCACAGCTTTTAGAAGGTTTACATGATTTCGTAAAAAACACGAGTTTTTAGAAAATGTGTTTTATTTCATAACTGGAATCTACAAAGTATGCACATTCTACGTGATAACGATTTTCTATAGTTTGCGCATGCGTCCGGAAATAAGAAAAGCTTACTTCCACCGTTTTTCAAAATCACAGCTTCTAGAAGGTTTACATGATTTCTTAAGAAACACGAGTTTTTAGAAAATGTGTTTTATTTCATAAACGGAATCAAGAAAGTATGCAAATTCTACGTCATAACGACTTTCTATAGTTTGCGCATGCGTTTGGAAATAAGAAAAGCTTACTTCCCTCGTTTTTTAAAATCACAGCTTCTAGAAGGTTTACATGATTTCGTAAAAAACACGAGTTTTTAGAAAATGTGTTTTATTTCATAAATGGAATCTACAAAGTATGCACATTCTACGTCATAATGAATTTCTATAGTTTGCGCATTCGTCCGGAAATAAGAAAAGCTTACTTCCACCGTTTTTTAAAATCACAGCTTCTAGAAGGTTTACATGATTTCTTAAAAAACACGAGTTTTTAGAAAATGTGTTTTATTTCATAAATGGAATCAACAAAGTATGCACATTCTACGTAATAATGACTTTCTATAGTTTCCGCATTCGACCGGAAATAAGAAAAGCTTACTTCCCCCGTTTTTTAAAATCACAGCTTCTAGAAGGTTTACATCATTTCTTAAAAAACACGAGTTTTTAGAAAATGTGTTTTATTTCATAAATGGAATCAACAAAGTATGCACATTCTACGTCATAACGACTTTCTATAGTTTGCGCATGTGTTTGGAAATAAGAAAAGCTTACTTCCCCCGTTTTTTAAAATCACAGCTTCTAGAAGGTTTACATGATTTCGTAACAAACACGAGTTTTTAGAAAATGTGTTTTATTTCATAAATGGAATCTACAAAGTATGCACATTCTACGTCATAACGAATTTCTATAGTTTGCGCATTCGTCCGGAAATAAGAAAAGCTTACTTCCACCGTTTTTTAAAATCACAGCTTCTAGAAGGTTTACATGATTTCTTAAAAACCACGAGTTTTTAGAAAATGTGTTTTATTTCATAAATGGAATCAACAAAGTATGCACATTCTACGTCATAACGACTTTGTATAGTTTGCGCATGCGTTTGGAAATAAGGAAAGCTTACTTCCCGCGTTTTTTAAAATCACAGCTTTTAGAAGGTTTACATGATTTCTTAAAAAACACGAGTTTTTAGAAAATGTGTTTTATTTCATAAATGGAATCAACAAAGTATGCACATTCTACGTCATAATGACTTTCTATAGTTTGCGCATGCGTCCGGAAATAAGAAAAGCTTACTTCCCCCGTTTTTTAAAATCACAGCTTCTAGAAGGTTTACATGATTTCGTAAAAAACACGAGTTTTTAGAAAATGTGTTTTATTTCATAAATGGAATCTACAAAGTATGCACATTCTTCGTCATAACGACTTTCTTTAGTTTTCGCATGCGTTTGGAAATAAGAAAAACTTACTTCCCCCGTTTTTTAAAATCACAGCTTCTAGAAGGTTTACATGATTTGTTAAAAAACACGAGTTTTTAGAAAATGTGTTTTATTTCATAAATGGAATCAACAAAGTATGCACATTCTACGTCATAACGACTTTCTATAGTTTGCGGATGCGTCCGGAAATAAGAAAAGCTTACTTCCACCGTTTTTTAAAATAATAGCTTCTAGAAGGTTTACATGATTTCGTAAAAAACACGAGTTTTTAGAAAATGTGTTTTATTTCATAAATGGAATCTACAAAGTATGCACATTCTTCGTCATAACGACTTTCTATAGTTTGCGCATGCGTCCGGAAATAAGAAAAGCTGTTAAAATTTAATATGCTAAGACAGAAAATAGCATCATTACATTCCATTTCACAATAATAGCATATACAGGATCACTGAAGAAACAACAAGCACAGCATAAACACAAGAGACAAAGATTTATCCTGGGAAACCCTCATGGGGTAGAAAACCCAGCAAAGCTTCCTCAATATAGATGACCAGCAATATACAAAGATGAAACCCTGAGACATGATCTCCTCCTCCACAATAGCAGACCTCTCCTCCACAAGTGCGCTATTCTCAAGTGAGTGAGTGTGCGTATAATGAGGAACACACCTCCTCTATTTATACACTACTCTGTTATGTATTTTACACAAGTACATGTAGGCTCGTATTTAACCATTAGGTTAAATACCCCATTATAACTGACTGGGCCGACCCCTCTAGGGTGGTCTAATAACCCTTTGACCCACATAATACATTTAGGGCCAACCCCCACTAGGGAAGTCTAATAACCCGAGTTACCACATTCCGACGGAGGAATACACATCTCCGAATATACAATAAGATCTTCACGGAGGAATGAATCATCTCCGGAATAATAAAGTACAAATATAATATTCTTTGAAGTTACAATATCTTAACACTCCCCCTTAACGAGAAGGATATTATAACAGCATTTGCCCGAGCAAGGAGTCATCAACATCATACATGATACATCTATAAATCATCGGAAGCTTTCTTCAATTTGTCTTCATCAGTAACTCAAACAGTTACTGGTACATCAACATTAACATCACGATCTTCAGCATCGTCTTCACATGATCAGCAGCATCGTCATCACACGATCAGTAGCATCGTCATCACACGATCAGCAGCATCGTCATCACATGATCAGCAGCATCGTCATCACACGATCAGCAGTATCGTCATCACACGATCAGCAGCATCGTCATCACACGATTAGCAGCATCGTCATCATACGATCATCAACATCGTCATCACACGATCAGCAGTATCATCATCACACGATCATCAACATCGTCATCACACGATCAACAGTATCGTCATCACACGATCAGCAGTACAAGTATTCATGCCAATACAAGTAACCATATTAACAATACGAGTATCCTACCGATACAGTAGCCACATCATCAATACAAGTATCCATACTGATACAAGTAATCACATCATCGATACAAGTATCCTACCGATACAAGTAACCACATCATCAATACAAGTATCCTACCGATACAAGTAACCACATCATCAATACAAGTATCCTACCGATACAAGTGACCACATCATCAATACAAGTATCCTACCGATACAAGTAACCACATCATCAATACAAGTATCCTACCGATACAAGTAACCACATCATCAATACAAGTATCCTACCGATACAAGTAACCACATCATCAATACAAGTATCCTACCGATACAAGTAACCACATCATCAATAAAATCACTTTCTCGGAGACCATTCGTCTACGAATCAATTCAAGGACCGAAGTCCGGGGATGATACAATCCCCATCACGTACATTTTGAACTAGTAGTTCCGGGATGATGAAATCCCCATCACGTACATTTTGAACTAGTAGTTCCAGGATGATGCAATCCCCATCACGTACATTTTGAACTAGCAGTTCTGGGATGATGCAATCCCCATCACGTACATTTTGAACTAGCAGTTCCGGGATGATGCAATCCCCATCACGTACATTTTGAACTTAGCAGTTCCGGGATGATGCAATCCCCATCACGTACATTTTGAACTTAGTAGTTCCGGGATGATGCAATCCCCATCACGTACATTTTGAACTAGCAGTTCCAGGATGATGCAATCCCCATCACGTACATTTTGAACTAGAAGTTCCGGGATGATGCAATCCCCATCACGTACATTTTGAACTAGCAGTTCCGGGATGATGCAATCCCCATCACGTACATTTTGAACTTAGCAGTTCCGGGATGATGCAATCCCCATCACGTACATTTTGAACTTAGCAGTTCCGGGATGATGCAATCCCCATCACGTACATTTTGAACTAGCAGTTCCGGGATGATGCAATCCCCATCACGTACATTTTGAACTTAGCAGTTCCGGGATGATGCAATCCCCATCACTTTATTCTCGGAGACCTCACGTCTACGGCTCTCTTTAGGACTGAAAGTCCAGGGATGATCCAATCCCCTCAACTGTCCTCTAAGGACTTCATTCTCGAAGACCTCACGTCTACGGCTCTCTTTAGGACTGAAAGTCCGGGGATGATCCAATCCCCTCAACTGTCCACTAAGGACTTCATTCTCGGAGACCTCACGTCTACGGCTCTCTTTAGGACTGAAAGTCCGGGGATGATCCAATCCCCTCAACTGTCCACTAAGGACTTCATTCTCGGAGACCTCACGTCTACGGCTCTCTTTAGGACTGAAAGTCCAGGGATGATCCAATCCCCTGAACTTTCCACTAAGGACTTCATTCTCGGAGACCTCACGTCTACGGCTCTCTTTAGGACTGAAAGTCCAGGGATGATCCAATCCCCTCAACTGTCCACTAAGGACTTCATTCTCGGAGACCTCACGTGTACGGCTCTCTTTAGGACTCAAAGTCCAGGGATGATCCAATCCCCTCAACTGTCCACTAAGGACTTCATTCTCGGAGACCTCACGTCTACGACTCACTTTAGAACATGTGTTCAAGGATGATACAATCCCCACATGTATTCTCATCAATACAAGTACATTAATCAATACATGTGTCATCAAAAGTATGTATTCTTACCAATACATCTTATCATCAAAAACATGTATTCTCACCAATACATCTATCATCAAAAGCATGTATTCTTACTAATACATCTAACATCAAAAGCATGTAAAAGTAAAACTAAGTATTCTAAGTATAAGAGTCCTAAATCTAAATATTTCTAAGTATCTAGGTGTGGAGAACAGGTTACCTCATCATCGACCTTGTTGTTCGATGAGACAAACTCATCATCAGTGACTATACTACTCCCCCTTTCGAGGAGGGTCCTTTTGAACTACACCAAGCTTTCACTCGAGACAGAGGTTTGGTTAGTATGTTGGTAACTTCTTCACTTGAGGTAAAGGTTTGGTTAGTACAATGGTAACCTGTTACAAATTCAAACTTTATAGTTCCTTTCCGCGTCATATCTTGATTGTTCCCTATGTTCTTTGACTTATCATGGAACACTATATTCTATGTCATCTTGATACAACTCTAATTATCACATAGGATCTCAGTTGGTTCTATCTCTAAGTCAAACAATCCTAAAGCCAAACTTCTTCACAACTAGCGGAGCAAGCAGCCATATATTCCTTGTGCTGAGAGCCACACTAGACTGCTTCCAGCTAAACCACGAGATCATGGCTAATCCCAGACAATAACATTCTCTCGAAGTGTTCTTCTTGTCTGATACACTTCCTGCCCAATCAGAATCCGAATAACCATCTGAAGTCATGATCTTCAAGATAGCATTCTATCGTGTCCTTTATGTGCCTCATCACATGCTGTGCAATTATCAGGTGAACACATCTAGTTTCCACTAGATACTGACTCAAGGTGTTCACAACAAAGCATATATCTAATCTAGTATATGTTAGATACATCAATGACCCAATAATTTGACTGTACAGAGTTATATCCACTAACTCTGATGAGTCATCCCCTAACAGCTTCAAGTTGGAATCCATAAGAGTGGCCATTCCAACACATCAATTCCTTTTAATATTTCTCAGCACACTTTCCCTGGTTGAGAAAGATTCCTTCTAAGCCTTGCCATACTTCCAGACTTAGGAAGTAATGCATCAATCTGAGATCTTTCATTTTTCATTTCTGCAGCCATCTTCTTCTTTCTTTTCATGATCTGTTTCTCATTCCCTATAAGAAAGATATCATAATAATAGTATGATCCATATCCTTAAGGTAAAGGTTAGGAACAACTTTACTTTTGGTAAAGTCCAAGCTTATTAAGAAACTGTCAATTCTCCCTTTGTGACTGAACATCATTCACACTCTGCATTGAATGATTTTCTGCATATCTATCTGTGCCATCTCTCGATAGATGGGTCTACTGATATGAGCCTCAATATTATTCAAACTCTGTGGTGAGTTCCTTCTTGCATCCATGTCATCTATGTATAAAAACCATATTCAACCTTGTAGCAAAGGTTGAGATCCACATCACTCGTGGTGATCATTAAGCTCATCAATTGATTATCGATCCTGGGTACCCATACAGAACCTAAATCACACTTCTTCTTTGATTACACCATTAAGAGAATGGTTTTATCTATCCAATTGGAACAAACATCTCATCATGATTCCCTTTCTCTTTTCTAAGAGAATCTTCTAGCCACAAGCCTTCTATCATTTGATTTGTAAATCTTTTGTTGAACATCCATTGCTTGTTCAGTGTTCATCATTCATCATGATCTTTCCTACAAATCAAAATTAAGTACAGGATTAGTAATACTTCATAATAATCAAATCATATTGACATGATAACCTATTATGCATACAGATATCATTTACATAGTTATGCAACTATCTTGTCCAATACTTTGGCACAACACTTTCCCATATCCTGTATGCATATAGTGGCTATCTAGATGCCTTCCATCTCCACCAGAACATACTATCGAGAGTGTGCACAACTCTCAGCATGTTAGCAAAGAGGTTTCATTCTAGACAAGCAACAATGGAATGTTTGTCCAACTTACCAATCATATGCATATTAGTAGTATACTGTTCAATGTTCTATGAATATTTACACTCAGCATGATACATTATAGGAATACAAATATGCATACAACCTATTACAGGCAATATCATTTACTATTTCAAATAACAACTCAAATACTTATCTTTTATGTTTGTGTGGTTGCCTCCCGATTGATCTTCTGTATGTCTTTTGAACTTCTATTCATTCTGTACCACTGTGCATGTTCAAGTGTCATCCTCATGATCTCATACACAAACATACACCCATTAGTATGTTCTAAATGTTATCAAAACATTATAGTTCTAAATAATCTTGAAAATGTATAGTCATGATTATAGTTAATAAACATTAGTATTCAAGATTTCAGGGAAGTCTTATTTTACTCATGCATATCATCAATCAAGATAAAAGACATAATATGCATAATCCCTTGATTACTAACTTTATGAATAAGCATAACCAATCATACTGTAGCGCCCCTGCTAGGGCACTAGGTCCCTATTCCATTTATCCGTAAATACCTAGTTTTTCCCTTATCATTTTTAGAAGAAAACAAAAGATTCAGCCGTCTATGTTTCTGTTATCTTAATGGTTAAATGTCTGTTTTCTATATGTTTATATGTCTCAGCAATTAGACAAACAGAATCTAAATACACTTTTTTTTTATTTAACTCAGATCTTTTGACATGCATAGCTTGGAAATAAAGAAAATACATTCTATTTAAGCTGGTTCAGAAAAATACCCGAATCCGTCGTTTTGCAGTAAGATAAGAAGATTTCTGTAAAGGATCCTGTAGGTTACCTTAACAATCCGAAATGATGTGTCCACCCTGCCGATCAGCTATTATCCTGCTGACCCTAGGAAATCAACGGATTTCCTAGCCCCCCGAGCCCACAGACCGATAATCCCGACAGCAGCTTTCCATCCAACCTTTCCATGG
Organism: Larix kaempferi; assembly: GCA_027924585.1. Taxonomy (NCBI): domain Eukaryota; kingdom Viridiplantae; phylum Streptophyta; class Pinopsida; order Pinales; family Pinaceae; genus Larix; species Larix kaempferi. Next base: position 1,002,942 of record BSBM01001572.1, read on the forward strand.
TAATCTCCTGCTGAGTTAACCCCCTCCTCAGTCTTTTCATTTGAGTTTCCCACCTCCTCAAAGCTTCGAGTTAACCCCCTCCTCGGCATTTCCTCCTTTTTAACAAAATAATCCTAACAGTTCTCCCACAATAATCCCCCTTACTACTTTGTTAACTCTCCCCTTTATAGGAATCCACCTCCTTCCAAAGTCAAACCTCCTTATCACTCCACCGCCCTAGCTGTCTCCTTTTTAAAGTACAAATTATTAATGCATCCCCCTTTTTAAGGCATAAAGGTGGATTATATATTATTTTTAAACCATCCAATTTTTCTCGAGCCGTGGAATAATTTATCCAAACAAATCTTTTAATTTATTTGGAATGATTTTGTTAATTAATCACATGAATAATTTATTTAATTAATTATTCAACCCACTATGCTTTATATAAATATTATCATTAATTAGTTAATAACAATAATAACATAATAATTAATAATAATAGAAATTAAGTTAATTGTGAATAGAATTTAGAAATATTTATTTGGTTAATGGATAAGGGTCACATAGTACCTCTATGTATAAATAATGAAATATACTTTAATGGTTTATTTAATCGTGATTAACAATTATATAGCACACTTTTCTAGTATTAATGTTTAACTATTATAATTCATATAGGAGTCACCTTCACCTGAGGATGCTTACAATTAATGACACTCATTTTAATCGTTCATTACCATGTCTTCATACAAGACTAATTAACTTATTTTACACATTAAGACTTGATGATCTTTTACTGATTAAGTCATTCATTGAATACTTAATTGAGTTACCTATGAAACTTATAACATGGTTAAATCTTGATAAGTATGTTGTAAACCAATACTATCGCGCATGTGCATAATGTGCATGCGTGGCCAGCGTATGCACAAGACAGACATGTACTACAAACATATGTCATATATATATCCTATGCATATCAGCTAACTAATATTCATAATACTTTATGCAAACCGAACAAGTACACATTCATCGTAATATTACTAAAACATCATCGTTTATTTTATCAATTAACCTTTAGGATTCCATTTCATTGCTTTTATGATTACGTTTGTTCAATCAATCAGGTACAAGGAAGGCTACCTACTACCACTAACTCCAGGTCAATGAATGCCCAACCCTCAACAGTACTAACTATCATATCCTCCCATCGTTAACCTACTGCCACAACCTCCCTATCCTTCCTCTGCTAGTACAAAAGTGGCTGTCGGACTCAACGACCTGACCACATAGAACTTGAGAGCGATAGCGTCGGCTGAACAGAAAGCGGACCTATCCTCTCCTAGCAGGCATCCGACCATCGTCATCACACATACATGGGGAGCGTGTCTCAGCACGGCCCTCCCACGATCTCGGGTATCATAGGAACATAGGGTGGGCAACACATCCATCCCTCTCAACATACTGGGCCTATGCCCTTATCAAATCATACTCTGCTGCTCTCGGGATTATCGGTCCATGTCATCGTTTCATCAATTTCGGTTGCTAAGGTTTACTGCATGGATAAGTTCTTCTCCGTATATCAGATCAAGTACCCGGCTTTCCCATAGCCCTTGTGTCCTGTAGGTTAGTATTCCACAGAATACACATTTATAACAAGCATTTCCGTTTCATCATCAATTGATCCACATCATCCACATCATTTTATTTCACGTCACAATTTTATCACATCACAGGTGTGTATAGAATATAACAGTTTTATCAATCTCATCATAGGATGGCATCCACGTACAACACCATATATTTTACATTTCATCAATGAAAACGCTAAAACATATATTTTCCATTCTATCATTGTCTGATCCCTATTGTGAGCATCATTTATTTCATCACATAAAATCATTAAATCGATCACAGCATAATTACCACATCATATATATCACATTTCCTCCAGGACGATTATCAAACATACTCTGTCATTATGAAATAAAAGAATCTCGTGATAATCATAACTGAATAACTGCATGAATATGGTAGCATTATTAACACAGTAGCAACACATCATCATGTCTATCATGCCGAAAATATAGTTCACTCTGTCTAGCTGAGTCAAACAGATAACAAGCAATAAAGTGAGAGGGGTCTAACTCGCAAACAGGCCTAGTCAAAATATGGGGCATTACACATACCAAGTATACTTATATAAGGGATCCCAATACAAGGTAAGATTCTTAACATGACATAGGAAAACATACCTGGATTAGTATACCTGCTTAGTTATGTACAACATACCTAAACAATCTCTTCATTCTTGCAAGTAGCAGGTGTTGGCCATAATTGTCTGACTTAGTTTTGACTTGACAAAATATGCCAATATTATCCTATGGCTTGGCTTCTTTCATCCCCTGATGTGTATTCTAATAATTTAGAGAAACATTTCGATTAATCTTTCTATTGAATCTCTAAAATCCGTAAGGTTATAATCAAGTGCCATCCACCTCAGTATTCTACTTCTTACCGTTTAGCAACATTCTTCAAGTTATAACTTTGAGAGAGGTTTACTCCTTGCCAAAGCTTATATTGATTCAACTTAGCATGAAATCATCAACGATTTAAATTGAGGGTGGTTAGAACTTTTAATCTGTAACCACTCAACAAGCAACTACCAAGGACTCTTAATTTTTTTTTTTGCATACTTCTCTTAAGGAAGAGGTTCATGTTCCTTAAACCCTAAGGTCATACATTGTTATTACTTTAGTGTTAATAAGCCATCCGCATCCTTGATAACCATAAGTATTGTAACCAATATTAGATTAGGGGAAGTATCATTTATTAGAATGTTCTCAGTAACTATATCTTACCAGAATGCTTAAGTTCACCGATAGTATCTGTTAGGGGTTTAAACGACGTAACTTTACTCATTGAGGCGCACTTCGGTTCCTATTTTGCCTCCATTATTACCCCATTTTCTTGTCTTACTATTTCACTTAACCTAGTTGAGGGTTCGGCACACATTCATTCACGGTAACTTCATTGTCCCTCAATAACTCACCTACTTTTGTAATTATTAAATCCGAGTTGTTTCTCAATAATATTTCCCCCATCATGACAATTTAACCTAAGCGAGATTAGCGGCATATAACCTTTACCCCTTTCTTGCACATACCTAGTTACTTAAATCTCCTTCCACTTACTGTATTAGAACATGATTAATATCCCCCATATCTTAATATTAATTAAATTTTCAAATAGGGGAATCCATTCACACATACTTTAAATATTGATTTACCACCTCAATTGGAGTGCCTCATACAACTACACATTATTAAGCATAAGTGGACTCCACTATCATACTTAACTAATAGAACTAGAACACTTCTTTATTCCTCACAATCTTTAAGGTACATCACCTTGTCATTTCATTTATCGGTAATAAACAATAACAAAAGTATCGTAGCATTATTAAATTAGGAGAACTATTGTTGTTTAAGAGGTTTTCATGGCTATTCCTGATCAAATACAATTGCTATCATGTTTATTCATTATTCTCATTTTCAAACCAATATCAATTGTCGGGAAATCATTACTTCATCAATTCCCTCAGAATCTCGTAGTTAGTTTTGCTCCCACCCTTACCATCGCAAGGGTAATTACTAGTATTTATTGTAGTATGTCATTGTATTAGTACATCACCACTCTATGCTTATTTAACCAGGTTCTCTTATTAAACACGAGCAAGGTGTTGGTGTGGTTGTCCTAACAAATCACGCATTCACATATCCCTAAAACACGTTAATTACCCAACATGTAAACCTATTCAATAGAACTACATGAGGTCACATGGTATTGCAACTAATGCAATCTAGGAATTTCATCAATGGGTTAGAACACAGCTTTTCCTTCCTTAGTTAATATGTAAAGTTTCCATTCCTTGTAGTACTAGAGAAGGGATATAAGGAAATAAAGGAATTCGTTCTACCTTATTATTTCACATTCCGGGAAATCCTAATGCAGTGTTCTTGAATGCCTATTTATACTTATGTGCAAGGAACAATTTGTTAAGATCAACGTGTTGAAATCTATGGTCGTTTTCATTAATGATTTTGTCATGTAGTGAAATTAGTGCCTTAGCATTCAGCTTGCCGTGCTCTCTTTAGCCGTTCCTTGTTTCCATATTATGTGTTTGTTTCGTCTCCTCGACCATACCTTGAAGTCTCGACTTCCTTTTTTTGTTTTCGTGCCAATTGATATAGTACATGAATTTATTAAGCCCTAGGTCTTTACCAACCCACTTAAACCACTCTTTATTTACTTATTTATATATATATATAATTATATATTTATTTATTTCTTTTCCAAAAATTTTAAAAATTTATATATATATATTAAATTCAAATACTTTAAATTTCTCCCTTAATTATAAATTATAATTTAAATTTTATATATGAAAATTTGAATATAGCATCACCACATTGCTGCAACCTTAATATAATTGACCTTGAAATTTTAAATCTATGATGAACTTTTAAATTTACAGTTTGTGAGTAGATTTATTATGAACCCCCATTGAAGTGTATGAACCATGACCTCCTTCATTGTGGGCTAAGAACTCGAGATGTGACCTACGTAACATGCTGCAAACTGTTCTAGTGCCCAACCCTGGAGGCTCACTACGAAGAACTGCATCTCACCATATGAGCGAACCGTCGACCGGATTGAGCGTTCTCTTCGAGTCTTGCGCCATTCTCAATGTTGTATGCCCAGTGGAAAACCCTAATCCATGACCGACCTCCATGCTGTACGTAGTCATTATTTGTGAGCCTACTGCTGTGTGGTTAAGATAGAGGATTCTAATATCAATCAGGAGCTGCATCGAATTGCGTTTGATGTGAGCTGCGAGAGTTGTAAGTTTCTGACTGCATGGAGCGATCTGTAAGAGCTACCAAGGAGAGGCCACGGCCCATGAGTACAGTGTTGTGCACATACTCTGCTCCTCGTGGCTTGACGATAGGCCCGGTGATAGGGGTGGTGATAGTGTTAAACAACGAGATCTGATAACACAAGGAGAGGTAGTCACTTGTTCACGGCGGTGGGAGTGTGGAGGCAATGTGGAGCCCCTTGGCTTGGCTCTTGGTCGCCTTACAAGCCCTCGGTGCTGGGCTGTCTAGGCGCTGAGTGGTGAGGCAATAGGTGGGTCCTTCCCCCCCCGGGATTGACACCAGGACGATGGAGACGGAGATCAACGGTTCACGGCGAATCCGCGCCACCAACATGCTCGGCGTTTAACGGGAGAGGCGGTCGCTGTAAGAATACCGCCCGCCTACGTGTCATCCTCCGGCTCATCCGCATGCTCTTTAAGCGGTATGTGAAACCACTGGTGGCCCGCGCGGAACCGCCCTACGTGGCATCGAATACACGTTCCCTATTTATGGACGAGAACAAGGGTTTTATTAGGCATTGTTGGACCGCGTCGGCACTCTAAACAGAAGGAATTCTCGGTGCTGAGCGTCAGGGCTTGGTATTCCTGCTAGGCGCTTGGTAGTGGGATGGAAAGCGTGGACTCCCTTCTTCTTATCATCGGCAAAGCTTTCGGTGTTGAGCTTGGGCATAGCCCGATATAGTTAAAAAGAACAAAGGGAGGCGTTGCTCTTGTGCTCTGCGCTTGGGCTGTAACATCACGGGTGGCCGTCCCCATTTGACCAGGCAGAGCGTCGTGGGATGAAGGAGCTTTGCAATTTCCCAGTGGGAGACAGTTTTTTTTTTTTTTTCAGGATTTCTGTCAGATTCTAGACGGCATGGGAACCATTGTCAAAATAATGAAAAGATATATATAGGAAACAATGAAAACCCTAGCGGGAGGGTCAAACAGCACGAGTTAAGTTTCATTGCACAGGAAGCTTATGAGGAATGTTAGAAATCAAAGACTGTAGGATTGAATTTGAAGTCCCTTATTTATTTTGCTCATTTAAAAGAGATTTAGAGACAGTCGCCGAAGATTGATTTACTTATCAGGAAAAAAAAAAATTCATTTAACGGCAATAATGCAACAGGACTAGGCACGATGTAGCAGACGCTAACTCCGGAGGCGGCAAGCATCTCAAATCACGCCATAACAGAAGCTTGTCGCCATGGGCACGGCCGAACAATTCCTCTGCATGTCGCGGTGTCGTTTTGGGCAGCCCCTACTAGCCATCCGCCCCAGGCTTGCCAGGCCGCGACTTCAAGGTTTAGGGAATGGTGCTGAAGCCATCCGCAATAAAATGATGAGATTAGCAGACTCATAGAAATCCTTTGTAAGGTTAAGAAGAAGAATCCGGTTCGCGTAGGGGAGAAAGAGCCCGAAGCTTTAGCAAAATTACCTGTGCAGAGAATAGAAAAAGGTGAAACCCAGCGCAGCTTCAGATCTTTCATATTGACACAGGTATGTCCGCTTTCTGTTCAGGGAGCAAAGATAAGACTACATTGCCATGAGGTTTAGAGAATCGGACCAAATGGTGGAAAGGCGTTTTGGGGTTTTGAATGCGGTCAAAAGCAATCTGGAAATCAAAACAGGTAATCAGAGATGATTTGTAAATAGAAGATCGAATTCCTTTTTCTCTTAACAGATCTGGAAGTCGAATCACATATACAGAGATGGGCTACGATTAGGAGAGGATTCTTGTTGGAATCAAATTCATATACAGAGTTTGGAAACAGCAAAACCCGAAATAAGAGGGTTTTCCCCTTTTCTTTTCATTCTCGTAAGAAGACTTGCAGACGCAAAGAATGGACAGATCGATGTTAAGAAAATCGCCACGAGAGGTGCAATAGAAACATAATGTCGGATCTGTCGATCCCAGTAAGTGATTCCCGAAATAATTGATGAAGAAATCGGTGCCTTGGTGATTTAAATGGTAAGGGAAATAGTAAATCGGAAATATACATGTTGATCTATCATTTTCGTAGAATAAAGAAAGGACTTGCAGGCGTGAAGAGGAGACATATCGATATTCGGAAGGTTAGAAGAAAAACCGAGTTACACATTTGTTCCTGCCTTCCATCGTTTCCTTTAAATAAGGAAGATTTATTTTGTCAAAAGTAAGTACCACAGAATACAAGATCCGATTCCAGATTGGCGTTTAGCAATTTCAAAAGTTAACCGAGTAATATAAATCTTATTTCCCAGATCGCATTCTTCAGAAAGGAATGAAAACAAAAGGGATAAGGTCCAATTTCTAGATCGTATAGATTGTATTATTCAGAAACAAAGATATTGTAAAATAGAGGTGAATGATTCTTGTCCAGATTGCATCTGTTCATAAGGGTTAATGAACAGAGATAATGGTTCTTTGAAAAACAGAGCTAAAGGTTTGATTTTGGTCTCCCCTTTTTTTTTTTTACACATAATTCTCTGATTTTAATTTAAAAATAACGATCGTAGTGACATCCTTAAATATGGAATTTTTATGTTTGTTTTCTTACGCCTATATGCAATGTCTTGTTTTCTTATAAAGTTTAGAGCTCCCAACGAATGGGGAATTGAGATTATAATTGTTGTATGTCTGTTTACCAATATGAGTTTTATCTCCGCGTTGTCAACATGCACGTAGGATAACGGTGGCTGGTGGTCGCGGTAAGAAAACCACCGTCACACGTGTCCCGTTTTTATACATCCGCTCATTAAAAACCGGTATGGAAAACCACTCAAAGGATGCCGCGGAACCGCCTCACGTGCCATTAGGAGTATACTTTATATATATACTTCTTTTTTTCATTAATATTCGATCACCACCGTATTTATGTAAACTTACCACATCAAATCTTGTCATAAATCGATATTTAAATATTATTATTCTTTTGCAATAATAGGTTAAAAATAAATTTGGCGTTTTAAAATTGCACCTAGAAATTACTCAATGATTGCTTGTAAAGTTTAAAATGTTACATTAAACACAAAATAATAAATTCATCTTAGTCTAACTATATTGTAAAATCCATAAATAGGATTAGGAAAATATGTCGGTCTTTAAATACTTGCCTGCATTTTGCGTACATGCATTTTCATTATTTGAAAACATATATATATATATTTTTTTTTTCATAAGTTCAAATTTATTAACCTAGTTTTCTGTTATTTTGCAGGAAGAATATGCCCATCCGCCATAGATTTGGAGTATGGGGTTCGTTTACTTTCCAGGCAGCCTCCTAGCTTTTCTACAAATCTTTATGTTCAATTTTCTCGGTGGAGGATGCTAGATTTCCACAAAATTTCAAAATTTTCTGCTGAATATATGTATATATATATTTTTTTTTTCGTTCAAATTCTGTTTCTGTTCTGCTTGGTAAACAAATAGAAAAGGGCTCTTCAAGTTATCTCCCCTTTCGTTGCAGACGTCATGTTTGTTTTGTTATTTTCTAGCAGATTTCACTATAATTTCAGGTGTAGTTAGGCCCTAAGGTCTCAGGGTTTGAGCCAAGGCTCTGATACCAAATGTAGCGCCCCTGCTAGGGCACTGGGTCCCTATTCCATTTATCCGTAAATACCTAGTTTTTCCCTTATCATTTTTAGAAGAAAACAAAAGATTCAGTTGTCTATGTTTCTGTTATCTTAATGGTTAAATGTCTGTTTTCTATATGTTTATATGTCTCAGCAATTAGACAAACAGAATCTAAATACACTTTTTTTTTATTTAACTCAGATCTTTTGACATGCATAGCTTGGAAATAAAGAAAATACATTCTATTTAAGCTGGTTCAGAAAAATACCTGAATCCGTCATTTTGCAGTAAGATAAGAAGATTTCTGTAAAGGATCCTGTAGGTTACCTTAACAATCCGAAATGATGTGTCCACCCTGCCGATCAGCTATTATCCTGCTGACCCTAGGAAATCAACGGATTTCCTAGCCCCCCGAGCCCACAGACTGATAATCCCGACAGCAGCTTTCCATCCAACCTTTCCATGGTAATCTCCTGCTGAGTTAACCCCCTCCTCAGTCTTTTCATTTGAGTTTCCCACCTCCTCAAAGCTTCGAGTTAACCCCCTCCTCGGCATTTCCTCCTTTTTAACAAAATAATCCTCACAGTTCTCCCACAATAATCCCCCTTACTACTTTGTTAACTCTCCCCTTTATAGGAATCCACCTCCTTCCAAAGTCAAACCTCCTTATCACTCCACCGCCCTAGCTGTCGCCTTTTTAAAGTACAAATTATTAATGCATCCCCCTTTTTAAGGCATAAAGGTGGATTATATATTATTTTTAAACCATCCAATTTTTCTCGAGCCGTGGAATAATTTATCCAAACAAATCTTTTAATTTATTTGGAATGATTTTGTTAATTAATCACATGAATAATTTATTTAATTAATTATTCAACCCACTATGCTTTATATAAATATTATCATTAATTAGTTAATAACAATAATAACATAATAATTAATAATAATAGAAATTAAGTTAATTGTGAATAGAATTTAGAAATATTTATTTGGTTAATGGATAAGGGTCACATAGTACCTCTATGTATAAATAATGAAATATACTTTAATGGTTTATTTAATCGTGATTAACAATTATATAGCACACTTTTCTAGTATTAATGTTTAACTATTATACTTCATATAGGAGTCACCTTCACCTGAGGATGCTTACAATTAATGACACTCATTTTAATCGTTCATTACCATGTCTTCATACAAGACTAATTAACTTATTTTACACATTAAGACTTGATGATCTTTTACTGATTAAGTCATTCATTGAATACTTAATTGAGTTACCTATGATACTTATAACATGGTTAAATCTTGATAAGTATGTTGTAAACCAATACTATCGCGCATGTGCATAATGTGCATGCGTGGCCAGCGTATGCACAAGACAGACATGTACTACAAACATATGTCATATATATATCCTATGCATATCAGCTAACTAATATTCATAATACTTTATGCAAACCGAACAAGTACACATTCATCGTAATATTACTAAAACATCATCGTTTATTTTATCAATTAACCTTTAGGATTCCATTTCATTGCTTTTATGATTACGTTTGTTCAATCAATCAGGTACAAGGAAGGCTACCTACTACCAATAACTCCAGGTCAATGAATGCCCAACCCTCAACAGTACTAACTATCATATCCTCCCATCGTTAACCTACTGCCACAACCTCCCTATCCTTCCTCTACTAGTACAAAAGTGGCTGTCGGACTCAACGACCTGACCACATAGAACTTGAGAGCGATAGCGTCGGCTGAACAGAAAGCGTACCTATCCTCTCCTAGCAGGCATCCGACCATCGTCATCACACATACATGGGGAGCGTGTCTCAGCACGGCCCTCCCACGATCTCGGGTATCATAGGAACATAGGGTGGGCAACACATCCATCCCTCTCAACATACTGGGCCTATGCCCTTATCAAATCATACTCTGCTGCTCTCGGGATTATCGGTCCATGTCATCGTTTCATCAATTTCGGTTGCTAAGGTTTACTGCATGGATAAGTTCTTCTCCGTATATCAGATCAAGTACCCGGCTTTCCCATAGCCCTTGTGTCCTGTAGGTTAGTATTCCGCAGAATACACATTTATAACAAGCATTTCCGTTTCATCATCAATTGATCCACATCATCAACATCATTTTATTTCACGTCACAATTTTATCACATCACAGGTGTGTATAGAATATAACAGTTTTATCAATCTCATCATAGGATGGCATCCACGTACAACACCATATATTTTACATTTCATCAATGAAAACGCTAAAACATATATTTTCCATTCTATCATTGTCTGATCCCTATTGTCAGCATCATTTATTTCATCACATAAAATCATTAAATCGATCACAGCATAATTACCACATCATATATATCACATTTCCTCCAGGACGATTATCAAACATACTCTGTCATTATGAAATAAAAGAATCTCGTGATAATCATAACTGAATAACTGCATGAATATGGTAGCATTATTAACACAGTAGCAACACATCATCATGTCTATCATGCTGAAAATATAGTTCACTCTGTCTAGCTGAGTCAAACAGATAACAAGCAATAAAGTGAGAGGGGTCTAACTCGCAAACAGGCCTAGTCAAAATATGGGGCATTACACATACCAAGTATACTTATATAAGGGATCCCAATACAAGGTAAGATTCTTAACATGACATAGGAAAACATACCTGGATTAGTATACCTGCTTAGTTATGTACAACATACCTAAACAATCTCTTCAATGATTTAGAGATCCTGAGCTAGAACCTGCATGTCTCATAGGTTAAGCATAATATAATAAAGTCATACATACCTCGTAAGTAGAACAAAGATTATGGATGAGTCTTTGTCTTCATGATGTCATGGTCATGGAACTTGATTTGTCTTTTGTGATGTACCTATATCTTGTTAGCAGACAGCATCAACCTCACACAACACCATAATGCATTAGTACAATCATATAGCCCTAATCAATGAATGTCTTTGATCATTCACATGCATTCATATTGTTACTAGGGTGATAACACAATTCTAACATTAATCAAGATTGTACTAGTAAATAATATGAAGACAAACACATCATGAACTTAATCAAGAATTAGATTTCAAGACATACCTGAACCTCCTTAAGTCATACCTGTCGAGACTTCTTGTAGTCTTCTTATGTAAGGCCTTAGCCTCAACTCCCCCTGAAACTTGATCTGGAGCTTGATTAGGGTTTGCTAGAGAAACCCTAAAGATTCAAACTTTGACTTTCACACTTCTGAATGGATGAAAGAATATGTCTTGTTGAGCTGATCAAACTGGCATACTTCAATTTTGGAATCTCCAAAATTTGACCCCTCAAAATTGCCTTTGAAACTTCTGGATCTTCTGGACAGGATCCCGAACTAGGGTTTGATGAAGCCCACCCTTCTGCCCAAACAAAAGGTTCGATCCAAGGCTCTAAACTCTTATTTTTCTTAGGAGCTTCCAGCCGTGGTTACAGACTTCAAAAATTCCAACTTTTGCTGAAGCCCTAATTTTCCATCTTTCCGATCAAAATCCCGAACTGGGGTTTGATCAAGCCCGGTCTTCCACCCAACCAAAAAATTTGATCTTGGTCTCTAAATTTCGATTTTCCTGAGTAGCATTCAGCCGTGGACTCCGATTCCAAAAATTCTAACTTTCTTCGAAACCCTAAATTCCAGAAGCCATGAATAAAGGTGCTCCAAAAATCATTCTGTTTTGACAGAAATATGCACCTGATTGTTTCTGTTATAAATCTGAAATTTTTGCTCCACAGGGTTTGAAACCCTTTTATTGCAGTATCCTGACCTTTCATCTTTCCATCCTGACAGGTCTGACCTCAATTGGGTTTTCTGAGAGAAAGTTATGCCAAGTGTCGCAACGTGACCTGTTTATGGGATAAAACAGGAGAGCGAACTTGTACAGCATGCCATGTGTCACTGTTTGAGCTTCGGCCTCTGAAAACGTTTCCTTAGATAGCTCGACCTGTTATCTTTCCATCCTGACAGTTCTGACCTCAATTGGACTCTCTGAGAGAGAGTTATGCCAAGTGTCGTAACGTGACCTGTTTATGGGATAAAACAGGAGAGCGCAATTGTACGGCGTTCCACGTATCACTGGTTCACCTTCGGCCTTTGAAAACGTTTTCTGAGATAGTACAGTCTGTGTACTACCTGTCACTTTTTACGAAATTTCATTTGGAGCTTCCTAGCCCAAGTTATGACCTTTTTGCCAAGGTCACCTGATTTTGACTGAGATCTGGAAGAGGCAGAAACCCTAACTTGTACTGATCATAACTCATAACGTACAACGAATCTGAGGGTTCCCTTGGACACAAGGTACCTGGGGACGTTATCTTCAACCTGTAAACTTTTTAGATCCGAAAACTTCTCCAAAACGGATTTATAGCGAAAGTGCTACAATGACTGGTTTTTTCTATGTAAAACCCTAACCTTCAAATTGTCGTAAGTAAAGCAAGTGTCGTTAGTGCCATACCTTGTCTTCCTTCAGGTTAGCTCTGATACCATGTTAAAATTTAAAATGCTAAGACAGAAAATAGCAGCATTACATTCCATTTCACAATAATAGCATATACAGGATCACTGAAGAAACAACAAGCACAGCATAAACACAAGAGACAGAGATTTATCCTGGGAAACCCTCATGGGGTAGAAAACCCAACAAAGCTTCCTCAATATAGATGACCATCAATATACAAAGATGAAACCCTGAGACATGATCTCCTCCTCCACAATAGCAGACCTCTCCTCCACAAGTGCGCTATTCTCAAGTGAGTGAGTGTGCGTATAATGAGGAACACACCTCCTCTATTTATACACTACTCTGATATGTATTTTACACAAGTACATGTAGGCTCGTATTTAACCATTAGGTTAAATACCCCATTATAACTGACTGGGCCGACCCCTCTAGGGTGGTCTAATAACCCTTTGACCCACATAATACATTTAGGGCCAACCGCCACTAGGGAAGTCTAATAACCCGAGTTACCACATTCCGACGAAGGAATACACATCTCCGGATATACAATAAGATCTTCACGGAGGAATGAATCATCTCCGGAATAATAAAGTACAAATATAATATTCTTTGAAGTTACAATATCTTAAATGAAAACAACAAAGTATGCACATTCTACGTCATAACAACTTTCTATAGTTTGCGCATGCGTCCGGAAATAAGAAAAGCTTACTTCCACCGTTTTTTAAAATAATAGCTTCTAGAAGGTTTAAATGATTTCGTAAAAAACACGAGTTTTTAGAAAATGTGTTTTATTTGATAAATGGAATCTACAAAGTATGCACATTCGTCGTCATAACGACTTTCTATAGTTTGCGCATGTGTCCGGAAATAAGAAAAGCTTACTTCCCCCGATTTTTAAAATCACAGCTTCTAGAAGGTTTACATGATTTCGTAAAAAACACGAGTTTTTAGAAAATGTGTTTTATTTCATAAATGGAATCTACAAAGTATGCACATTCTACGTCATAACAACTTTCTATAGTTTGCGCATGCGTCCGGAAATAAGAAAAGCTTACTTCCCCCGTTTTTTAAAATCACAGCTTCTAGAAGGTTTACATGATTTCTTAAAAAACACGAGTTTTTAGAAAATGTGTTTTATTTCATAAATGGAATCAACAAAGTATGCACATTCTACGTCATAACGACTTTCTATAGTTTGCGCATGCGTTTGGAAATAAGAAAAGCTTACTTCCCCCGTTTTTTAAAATCACAGCTTCTAGAAGGTTTACATGATTTCGTAAAAAACACGAGTTTTTAGAAAATGTCTTTTATTTCATAAATGGAATCAACAGTGTATGCACATTCTACGTCATAACGAATTTCTATAGTTTGCATATGCGTCCGGAAATAAGAAAAGCTTACTTGCCCCGTTTTTTAAAATCCTAGCTTCTAGAAGGTTTACATGATTTCTTAAAAAACACGAGTTTTTAGAAAATGTGTTTTATTTCATAAAAGGAATCAACAAAGTATGCACATTCTACGTCATAACAACTTTCTATAGTTTGCGCATGCGTTTGGAAATAAGAAAAGCTTACTTCCCCCGTTTTTTAAAATCACAGCTTTTAGAAGGTTTACATGATTTCGTAAAAAACACGAGTTTTTAGAAAATGTGTTTTATTTCATAAATGGAATCTACAAAGTATGCACATTCTACGTCATAACGATTTTCTATAGTTTGCGCATGCGTCCGGAAATAAGAAAAGCTTACTTCCACCGTTTTTCAAAATCACAGCTTCTAGAAGGTTTACATGATTTCTTAAGAAACACGAGTTTTTAGAAAATGTGTTTTATTTCATAAACGGAATCAAGAAACTATGCACATTCTACGTCATAACGACTTTCTATAGTTTGCGCATGCATTTGGAAATACGAAAAGCTTACTTCCCTCATTTTTTAAAATCACAGCTTCTAGAAGGTTTACATGATTTCGTAAAAAACACGAGTTTTTAGAAAATGTGTTTTATTTCATAAATGGAATCTACAAAGTATGCACATTCTACGTCATAATGACTTTCTATAGTTTGCGCATTCGTCAGGAAATAAGAAAAGCTTACTTCCCCCGTTTTTTAAAATCACAGCTTCTAGAAGGTTTACATGATTTCGTAACAAACACGAGTTTTTAGAAAATGTGTTTTATTTCATAAATGGAATCTACAAAGTATGCACATTCTACGTCATAACGACTTTCTATAGTTTGCGCATGCGTCCGGAAATAAGAAAAGCTTACTTCCACCGTTTTTTAAAATCACAGCTTGTAGAAGGTTTACATGATTTCGTAAAAAACACGAGTTTTTAGAAAATGTGTTTTATTTGATAAATGGAATCAACAAAGTATGCACATTCGTCGTCATAACGACTTTCTATAGTTTGCGCATGTGTCCGGAAATAAGGAAAGCTTACTTCCCTCGTTTTTGAAAATCACAGCTTCGAGAAGGTTTACATGATTTCTTAAAAAACACGAGTTTTCAGAAAATGTGTTTTATTTCATAAATGGAATCAACAAAGTATGCACATTCTACGTCATAACGACTTTCTATAGCTTGCGCATGCGTCCGGAAATAAGAAAAGCTTACTTCCCCCGTTTTTTAAAATCACAGCTTCTAGAAGGTTTACATGATTTCGTAAAAAATACGAGTTTTTAGAAAATGTGTTTTATTTCATAAATGGAATCTACAAAGTATGCACATTCTTCATCATAACGACTTTCTATAGTTTGCGCATGCGTTTGGAAAAAAGAAAAACTTACTTCCCCCGTTTTTTAAAATCACAGCTTCTAGAAGGTTTACATGATTTGTTAAAAAACACGAGTTTTTAGAAAATGTGTTTTATTTCATAAATGGAATCTACAAAGTATGCACATTCAACGTCATAACGACTTTCTATAGTTTGCGCATTCGTCCGGAAATAAGAAAAGCTTACTTCCCCCGTTTTTTAAAATCCTAGCTTCTAGAAGGTTTACATTATTTCTTAAAAAACACGAGTTTTTAGAAAATGTGTTTTATTTCATAAATGGAATCAACAAAGTATGCACATTCTACGTCATAACGACTTTCTATTGTTTGCGCATGCGTTTGGAAATAAGAAAAGCTTACTTCCCCCGTTTTTTAAAATCACAGCTTCTAGAAGGTTTACATGATTTCGTAAAAAACACGAGTTTTTAGAAAATGTGTTTTATTTCATAAATGGAATCAACAGTGTATGCACATTCTACGTCATAACGACTTTCTATAGTTTGCATATGCGTCCGGAAATAAGAAAAGCTTACTTCCCCCGTTTTTTAAAATCCTAGCTTCTAGAAGGTTTACATGATTTCTTAAAAAACACGAGTTTTTAGAAAATGTGTTTTATTTCATAAAAGGAATCAACAAAGTATGCACATTCTACGTCATAACGACTTTCTATAGTTTGCGCATGCATTTGGAAATACGAAAAGCTTACTTCCCTCATTTTTTAAAATCACAGCTTCTAGAAGGTTTACATGATTTCGTAAAAAACATGAGTTTTTAGAAAATGTGTTTTATTTCATAAATGGAATCTACAAAGTATGCACATTCTACGTCATAACGACTTTCTATAGTTTGCGCATTCGTCCGGAAATAAGAAAAGCTTACTTCCACCGTTTTTTAAAATCACAGCTTCTAGAAGGTTTACATGATTTCTTAAAAAACACGAGTTTTTAGAAAATGTCTTTTATTTCATAAATGGAATCAACAAAGTATGCACATTCTACGTAATAACGACTTTCTATAGTTTCCGCATTCGACCGGAAATAAGAAAAGCTTACTTCCCCCGTTTTTTAAAATCACAGCTTCTAGAAGGTTTACATGATTTCTTAAAAAACACGAGTTTTTAGAAAATGTGTTTTATTTCATAAATGGAATCAACAAAGTATGCACATTCTACGTCATAACGACTTTCTATAGTTTGCACATGCGTTTGGAAATAAGAAAAGCTTACTTCCCCCGTTTTTTAAAATCACAGCTTCTAGAAGGTTTACATGATTTCGTAACAAACACGAGTTTTTAGAAAATGTGTTTTATTTCATAAATGGAATCTACAAAGTATGCACATTCTACGTCATAACGACTTTCTATAGTTTGCGCATGCGTCCGGAAATAAGAAAAGCTTACTTCCACCGTTTTTTAAAATCACAGCTTGTGGAAGGTTTACATGATTTCGTAAAAAACACGAGTTTTTAGAAAATGTCTTTTATTTCATAAATGGAATCAACAAAGTATGCACATTCTACGTAATAACGACTTTCTATAGTTTCCGCATTCGACCGGAAATAAGAAAAGCTTACTTCCCCCGTTTTTTAAAATCACAGCTTCTAGAAGGTTTACATGATTTCTTAAAAAACACGAGTTTTTAGAAAATGTGTTTTATTTCATAAATGGAATCAACAAAGTATGCACATTCTACGTCATAACGACTTTCTATAGTTTGCACATGCGTTTGGAAATAAGAAAAGCTTACTTCCCCCGTTTTTTAAAATCACAGCTTCTAGAAGGTTTACATGATTTCGTAACAAACACGAGTTTTTAGAAAATGTGTTTTATTTCAAAAATGGAATCTACAAAGTATGCACATTCTACGTCATAACGACTTTCTATAGTTTGCGCATGCGTCCGGAAATAAGAAAAGCTTACTTCCACCGTTTTTTAAAATCACAGCTTGTAGAAGGTTTACATGATTTCGTAAAAAACACGAGTTTTTAGAAAATGTGTTTTATTTGATAAATGGAATCAACAAAGTATGCACATTCGTCGTCATAACGACTTTCTATAGTTTGCGCATGTGTCCGGAAATAAGGAAAGCTTACTTCCCTCGTTTTTGAAAATCACAGCTTCTAGAAGGTTTACATGATTTCTTAAAAAACACGAGTTTTTAGAAAATGTGTTTTATTTCATAAATGGAATCAACAAAGTATGCACATTCTACGTCATAACGACTTTCTATAGCTTGCGCATGCGTCCGGAAATAAGAAAAGCTTACTTCCCCCGTTTTTTAAAATCACAGCTTCTAGAAGGTTTACATGATTTCGTAAAAAATACGAGTTTTTAGAAAATGTGTTTTATTTCATAAATGGAATCTACAAAGTATGCACATTCTTCGTCATAACGACTTTCTATAGTTTGCGCATGCGTTTGGAAAAAAGAAAAACTTACTTCCCCCGTTTTTTAAAATCACAGCTTCTAAAAGGTTTACATGATTTGTTAAAAAACACGAGTTTTTAGAAAATGTGTTTTATTTCATAAATGGAATCTACAAAGTATGCACATTCTACGTCATAACGATTTTCTATAGTTTGCGCATGCGTCCGGAAATAAGAAAAGCTTACTTCCACCGTTTTTCAAAATCACAGCTTCTAGAAGGTTTACATGATTTCTTAAGAAACACGAGTTTTTAGAAAATGTGTTTTATTTCATAAACGGAATCAAGAAAGTATGCACATTCTACGTCATAACGACTTTCTATAGTTTGCGCATGCATTTGGAAATACGAAAAGCTTACTTCCCTCATTTTTTAAAATCACAGCTTCTAGAAGGTTTACATGATTTCGTAAAAAACACGAGTTTTTAGAAAATGTGTTTTATTTCATAAATGGAATCTAAAAAGTATGCACATTCTATGTCATAATGACTTTCTATAGTTTGCGCATTCGTCCGGAAATAAGAAAAGCTTACTTCTCCCGTTTTTTAAAATCACAGCTTCTAGAAGGTTTACATGATTTCGTAACAAACACGAGTTTTTAGAAAATGTGTTTTATTTCATAAATGGAATCTACAAAGTATGCACATTCTACGTCATAACTACTTTCTATAGTTTGCGCATGCGTCCGGAAATAAGAAAAGCTTACTTCCACCGTTTTTTAAAATCACAGCTTGTAGAAGGTTTACATGATTTCGTAAAAAACACGAGTTTTTAGAAAATGTGTTTTATTTGATAAATGGAATCAAAAAAGTATGCACATTCGTCGTCATAACGACTTTCTATAGTTTGCGCATGTGTCCGGAAATAAGGAAAGCTTACTTCCCTCGTTTTTGAAAATCACAGCTTCTAGAAGGTTTACATGATTTCTTAAAAAACACGAGTTTTCAGAAAATGTGTTTTATTTCATAAATGGAATCAACAAAGTATGCACATTCTACGTCATAACGACTTTCTATAGCTTGCGCATGCGTCCGGAAATAAGAAAAGCTTACTTCCCCCGTTTTTTAAAATCACAGCTTCTAGAAGGTTTACATGATTTCGTAAAAAATACGAGTTTTTAGAAAATGTGTTTTATTTCATAAATGGAATCTACAAAGTATGCACATTCTTCGTCATAACGACTTTCTATAGTTTGCGCATGCGTTTGGAAAAAAGAAAAACTTACTTCCCCCGTTTTTTAAAATCACAGCTTCTAGAAGGTTTACATGATTTGTTAAAAAACACGAGTTTTTAGAAAATGTGTTTTATTTCATAAATGGAATCTACAAAGTATGCACATTCAACGTCATAACGACTTTCTATAGTTTGCGCATTCGTCCGGAAATAAGAAAAGCTTACTTCCCCCGTTTTTTAAAATCACAGCTTCTAGAAGGTTTACATGATTTCTTAAAAAACACGAGTTTTTAGAAAATGTGTTTTATTTCATAAATGGAATCAACAAAGTATGCATATTCTACGTCATAACGACTTTCTATAGTTTGCGCATGCGTTTGGAAATAAGAAAAGCTTACTTCCCCCGTTTTTTAAAATCACAGCTTCTAGAAGGTTTACATGATTTCGTAAAAAACACGAGTTTTTAGAAAATGTCTTTTATTTCATAAATGGAATCAACAGTGTATGCACATTCTACGTCATAACGACTTTCTATAGTTTGCATATGCGTCCGGAAATAAGAAAAGCTTACTTCCCCCGTTTTTTAAAATCCTAGCTTCTAGAAGGTTTACATGATTTCTTAAAAAACACGAGTTTTTAGAAAATGTGTTTTATTTCATAAAAGGAATCAACAAAGTATGCACATTCTACGTCATAACGACTTTCTATAGTTTGCGCATGCATTTGGAAATACGAAAAGCTTACTTCCCTCATTTTTTAAAATCACAGCTTCTAGAAGGTTTACATGATTTCGTAAAAAACACGAGTTTTTAGAAAATGTGTTTTATTTCATAAATGGAATCTACAAAGTATGCACATTCTACGTCATAACGACTTTCTATAGTTTGCGCATTCGTCCGGAAATAAGAAAAGCTTACTTCCACCGTTTTTTAAAATCACAGCTTCTAGAAGGTTTACATGATTTCTTAAAAAACACGAGTTTTTAGAAAATGTGTTTTATTTCATAAATGGAATCAACAAAGTATGCACATTCTACGTAATAACGACTTTCTATAGTTTCCGGATTCGACCGGAAATAAGAAAAGCTTACTTCCCCCGTTTTTTAAAATCACAGCTTCTAGAAGGTTTACATGATTTCTTAAAAAACACGAGTTTTTAGAAAATGTGTTTTATTTCATAAATGGAATCAACAAAGTATGCACATTCTACGTCATAACGACTTTCTATAGTTTGCGCATGCGTTTGGAAATAAGAAAAGCTTACTTCCCCCGTTTTTTAAAATCACAGCTTCTAGAAGGTTTACATGATTTCGTAACAAACACGAGTTTTTAGAAAATGTGTTTTATTTCATAAATGGAATCTACAAAGTATGCACATTCTACGTCATAACGACTTTCTATAGTTTGCGCATGCGTCCGGAAATAAGAAAAGCTTACTTCCACCGTTTTTTAAAATCACAGCTTGTAGAAGGTTTACATGATTTCGTAAAAAACACGAGTTTTTAGAAAATGTGTTTTATTTGATAAATGGAATCAACAAAGTATGCACATTCGTCGTCATAACGACTTTCTATAGTTTGCGCATGTGTCCGGAAATAAGGAAAGCTTACTTCCCTCGTTTTTGAAAATCACAGCTTCTAGAAGGTTTACATGATTTCTTAAAAAACACGAGTTTTCAGAAAATGTGTTTTATTTCATAAATGGAATCAACAAAGTATGCACATTCTACGTCATAACGAATTTCTATAGCTTGCGCATGCGTCCGGAAATAAGAAAAGCTTACTTCCCCCGTTTTTTAAAATCACAGCTTCTAGAAGGTTTACATGATTTCGTAAAAAATACGAGTTTTTAGAAAATGTGTTTTATTTCATAAATGGAATCTACAAAGTATGCACATTCTTCGTCATAACGACTTTCTATAGTTTGCGCATGCGTTTGGAAAAAAGAAAAACTTACTTCCCCCGTTTTTTAAAATCACAGCTTCTAGAAGGTTTACATGATTTGTTAAAAAACACGAGTTTTTAGAAAATGTGTTTTATTTCATAAATGGAATCTACAAAGTATGCACATTCAACGTCATAACGACTTTCTATAGTTTGCGCATTCGTCCGGAAATAAGAAAAGCTTACTTCCCCCGTTTTTTAAAATCACAGCTTCTAGAAGGTTTACATGATTTCTTAAAAAACACGAGTTTTTAGAAAATGTGTTTTATTTCATAAATGGAATCAACAAAGTATGCACATTCTACGTCATAACGACTTTCTATAGTTTGCGCATGCGTTTGGAAATAAGAAAAGCTTACTTCCCCCGTTTTTTAAAATCACAGCTTCTAGAAGGTTTACATGATTTCGTAAAAAACACGAGTTTTTAGAAAATGTCTTTTATTTCATAAATGGAATCAACAGTGTATGCACATTCTACGTCATAACGACTTTCTATAGTTTGCATATGCGTCCGGAAATAAGAAAAGCTTACTTCCCCCGTTTTTTAAAATCCTAGCTTCTAGAAGGTTTACATGATTTCTTAAAAAACACGAGTTTTTAGAAAATGTGTTTTATTTCATAAAAGGAATCAACAAAGTATGCACATTCTACGTCATAACGACTTTCTATAGTTTGCGCATGCGTTTGGAAATAAGAAAAGCTTACTTCCCCCGTTTTTTAAAATCACAGCTTTTAGAAGGTTTACATGATTTCGTAAAAAAAACGAGTTTTTAGAAAATGTGTTTTATTTCATAAATGGAATCTACAAAGTATGCACATTCTACGTCATAACGATTTTCTATAGTTTGCGCATGCGTCCGGAAATAAGAAAAGCTTACTTCCACCGTTTTTCAAAATCACAGCTTCTAGAAGGTTTACATGATTTCTTAAGAAACACGAGTTTTTAGAAAATGTGTTTTATTTCATAAACGGAATCAAGAAAGTATGCACATTCTACGTCATAACGACTTTCTATAGTTTGCGCATGCATTTGGAAATACGAAAAGCTTACTTCCCTCATTTTTTAAAATCACAGCTTCTAGAAGGTTTACATGATTTCGTAAAAAACACGAGTTTTTAGAAAATGTGTTTTATTTCATAAATGGAATATACAAAGTATGCACATTCTACGTCATAATGACTTTCTATAGTTTGCGCATTCGTCCGGAAATAAGAAAAGCTTACTTCCACCGTTTTTTAAAATCACAGCTTCTAGAAGGTTTACATGATTTCTTAAAAAACACGAGTTTTTAGAAAATGTGTTTTATTTCATAAATGGAATCAACAAAGTATGCACATTCTACGTAATAACGACTTTCTATAGTTTCCGCATTCGACCGGAAATAAGAAAAGCTTACTTCCCCTGTTTTTTAAAATCACAGCTTCTAGAAGGTTTACATGATTTCTTAAAAAACACGAGTTTTTAGAAAATGTGTTTTATTTCATAAATGGAATCAACAAAGTATGCACATTCTACGTCATAACGACTTTCTATAGTTTGCGCATGCGTTTGGAAATAAGAAAAGCTTACTTCCCCCGTTTTTTAAAATCACAGCTTCTAGAAGGTTTACATGATTTCGTAACAAACACGAG
The DNA here is from genome assembly GCA_027924585.1 of Larix kaempferi. Classification (NCBI taxonomy): domain Eukaryota; kingdom Viridiplantae; phylum Streptophyta; class Pinopsida; order Pinales; family Pinaceae; genus Larix; species Larix kaempferi. The sequence goes on from BSBM01001572.1 coordinate 1,025,869, forward strand.
TTTTTAGAAAATGTGTTTTATTTCATATATGGAATCTACAAAGTATGCACATTCTACGTCATAACGACTTTCTATAGTTTGCGCATTCGTCCGGAAATAAGAAAAGCTTACTTCCACCGTTTTTTAAAATCACAGCTTCTAGAAGGTTTACATGATTTCTTAAAAAACACGACTTTTTAGAAAATGTGTTTTATTTCATAAATGGAATCAACAAAGTATGCACATTCTACGTCATAACGACTTTCTATAGTTTGCGCATGCGTTTGGAAATAAGGAAAGCTTACTTCCCTCGTTTTTGAAAATCACAGCTTCTAGAAGGTTTAAATGATTTCTTAAAAAACACTAGTTTTCAGAAAATGTGTTTTATTTCATAAATGGAATCAACAAAGTATGCACATTCTACGTCATAACGACTTTCTATAGTTTGCGCATGCGTCCGGAAATAAGAAAAGCTTACTTCCCCCGTTTTTTAAAATCACAGCTTCTAGAAGGTTTACATGATTTCGTAAAAAATACGAGTTTTTAGAAAATGTGTTTTATTTCGTAAATGGAATCTACAAAGTATGCACATTCTTCGTCATAACGACTTTCTATAGTTTGCGCATGCGTTTGGAAATAAGAAAAACTTACTTCCCCCGTTTTTTAAAATCACAGCTTCTAGAAGGTTTACATGATTTGTTAAAAAACACGAGTTTTTAGAAAATGTGTTTTATTTCATAAATGGAATCTACAAAGTATGCACATTCAACGTCATAACGACTTTCTATAGTTTGCGCATTCGTCCGGAAATAAGAAAAGCTTACTTCCACCGTTTTTTAAAATCACAGCTTCTAGAAGGTTTACATGATTTCTTAAAAAACACGAGTTTTTAGAAAATGTGTTTTATTTCATAAATGGAATCAACAAAGTATGCACATTCTACGTAATAACGACTTTCTATAGTTTCCGCATTCGACCGGAAATAAGAAAAGCTTACTTCCCCCGTTTTTTAAAATCACAGCTTCTAGAAGGTTTACATGATTTCTTAAAAAACACGAGTTTTTAGAAAATGTGTTTTATTTCATAAATGGAATCAACAAAGTATGCACATTCTACGTCATAACGACTTTCTATAGTTTGCGCATGCGTTTGGAAATAAGAAAAGCTTACTTCCCCCGTTTTTTAAAATCACAGCTTCTAGAAGGTTTACATGATTTCGTAACAAACACGAGTTTTTAGAAAATGTGTTTTATTTCATATATGGAATCTACAAAGTATGCACATTCTACGTCATAACGACTTTCTATAGTTTGCGCATTCGTCCGGAAATAAGAAAAGCTTACTTCCACCGTTTTTTAAAATCACAGCTTCTAGAAGGTTTACATGATTTCTTAAAAAACACGACTTTTTAGAAAATGTGTTTTATTTCATAAATGGAATCAACAAAGTATGCACATTCTACGTCATAACGACTTTCTATAGTTTGCGCATGCGTTTGGAAATAAGGAAAGCTTACTTCCCTCGTTTTTGAAAATCACAGCTTCTAGAAGGTTTAAATGATTTCTTAAAAAACACTAGTTTTCAGAAAATGTGTTTTATTTCATAAATGGAATCAACAAAGTATGCACATTCTACGTCATAACGACTTTCTATAGTTTGCGCATGCGTCCGGAAATAAGAAAAGCTTACTTCCCCCGTTTTTTAAAATCACAGCTTCTAGAAGGTTTACATGATTTCGTAAAAAATACGAGTTTTTAGAAAATGTGTTTTATTTCGTAAATGGAATCTACAAAGTATGCACATTCTTCGTCATAACGACTTTCTATAGTTTGCGCATGCGTTTGGAAATAAGAAAAACTTACTTCCCCCGTTTTTTAAAATCACAGCTTCTAGAAGGTTTACATGATTTGTTAAAAAACACGAGTTTTTAGAAAATGTGTTTTATTTCATAAATGGAATCTACAAAGTATGCACATTCAACGTCATAACGACTTTCTATAGTTTGCGCATTCGTCCGGAAATAAGAAAAGCTTACTTCCACCGTTTTTTAAAATCACAGCTTCTAGAAGGTTTACATGATTTCTTAAAAAACACGAGTTTTTAGAAAATGTGTTTTATTTCATAAATGGAATCAACAAAGTATGCACATTCTACGTAATAACGACTTTCTATAGTTTCCGCATTCGACCGGAAATAAGAAAAGCTTACTTCCCCCGTTTTTTAAAATCACAGCTTCTAGAAGGTTTACATGATTTCTTAAAAAACACGAGTTTTTAGAAAATGTGTTTTATTTCATAAATGGAATCAACAAAGTATGCACATTCTACGTCATAACGACTTTCTATAGTTTGCGCATGCGTTTGGAAATAAGAAAAGCTTACTTCCCCCGTTTTTTAAAATCACAGCTTCTAGAAGGTTTACATGATTTCGTAACAAACACGAGTTTTTAGAAAATGTGTTTTATTTCATAAATGGAATCTACAAAGTATGCACATTCTACGTCATAACGACTTTCTATAGTTTGCGCATGCGTCCGGAAATAAGAAAAACTTACTTCCACCGTTTTTTAAAATCACAGCTTCTAGAAGGTTTACATGATTTCGTAAAAAACACGAGTTTTTAGAAAATGTGTTTTATTTGATAAATGGAATCAACAAAGTATGCACATTCGTCGTCATAACGACTTTCTATAGTTTGCGCATGTGTCCGGAAATAAGGAAAGCTTACTTCCCTCGTTTTTGAAAATCACAGCTTTTAGAAGGTTTACATGATTTCTTAAAAAACACGAGTTTTCAGAAAATGTGTTTTATTTCATAAATGCTATCAACAAAGTATGCACATTCTACGTCATAACGACTTTCTATAGTTTGCGCATGCGTCCGGAATAAGAAAAGCTTACTTCCCCCGTTTTTTAAAATCACAGCTTCTAGAAGGTTTACATGATTTCGTAAAAAATACGAGTTTTTAGAAAATGTGTTTTATTTCATAAATGGAATCTACAAAGTATGCACATTCTTCGTCATAACGACTTTCTATAGTTTGCGCATGCGTTTGGAAAAAAGAAAAACTTACTTCCCTCGTTTTTTAAAATCACAGCTTCTAGAAGGTTTACATGATTTGTTAAAAAACACGAGTTTTTAGAAAATGTGTTTTATTTCATAAATGGAATCTACAAAGTATGCACATTCAACGTCATAACGACTTTCTATAGTTTGCGCATTCGTCCGGAAATAAGAAAAGCTTACTTCCCCCGTTTTTTAAAATCACAGCTTCTAGAAGGTTTACATGATTTCTTAAAAAACACGAGTTTTTAGAAAATGTGTTTTATTTCATAAATGGAATCAACAAAGTATGCACATTCTACGTCATAACGACTTTCTATAGTTTGCGCATGCATCCGGAAATAAGAAAAGCTTACTTCACCCGTTTTTTAAAATCACAGCTTTTAGAAGGTTTACATGATTTCGTAAAAAACACGAGTTTTTAGAAAATTATTGTTATTTCATAAATGGAATCTACAAAGTATGCACATTCTACGTCATAACGATTTTCTATAGTTTGCGCATTCGTCCAGAAATAAGAAAAGCTTACTTCCACCGTTTTTCAAAAGCACAGCTTCTAGAAGGTTTACATGATTTCGTAAAAAACACGAGTTTTTAGAAAATGTGCTTTATTTCATAAACGGAATCAAGAAAGTATGCACATTCTACGTCATAACGACTTTCTATAGTTTGCGCATGCGTTTGGAAATACGAAAAGCTTACTTCCCTCATTTTTTAAAATCACAGCTTCTAGAAGGTTTACATGATTTCGTAAAAAACACGAGTTTTTAGAAAATGTGTTTTATTTCATAAATCGAATCTACAAAGTATGCACATTCTACGTCATAATGACTTTCTATAGTTTGCGCATTCGTCCGGAAATAAGAAAAGCTTACTTCCACCGTTTTTTAAAATCACAGCTTCTAGAAGGTTTACATGATTTCTTAAAAAACACGAGTTTTTAGAAAATGTGTTTTATTTCATAAATGGAATCAACAAAGTATGCATATTCTACGTAATAACGACTTTCTATAGTTTCCGCATTCGACCGGAAATAAGAAAAGCTTACTTCCCCCGTTTTTTAAAATCACAGCTTCTGGAAGGTTTACATGATTTCTTAAAAAACACGAGTTTTTAGAAAATGTGTTTTATTTCATAAATGGAATCAACAAAGTATGCACATTCTACGTCATAACGACTTTCTATAGTTTGCGCATGCGTTTGGAAATAAGAAAAGCTTACTTCCCCCGTTTTTTAAAATCACAGCTTCTAGAAGGTTTACATGATTTCGTAACAAACACGAGTTTTTAGAAAATGTGTTTTATTTCATAAATGGAATCTAAAAAGTATGCACATTCTACGTCATAACGACTTTCTATAGTTTGCGCATTCGTCCGGAAATAAGAAAAGCTTACTTCCACCGTTTTTTAAAATCACAGCTTCTAGAAGGTTTACATGATTTCTTAAAAAACACGACTTTTTAGAAAATGTGTTTTATTTCATAAATGGAATCAACAAAGTATGCACATTCTACGTCATAACGACTTTCTATAGTTTGCGCATGCGTTTGGAAATAAGGAAAGCTTACTTCCCTCGTTTTTGAAAATCACAGCTTCTAGAAGGTTTAAATGATTTCTTAAAAAACACGAGTTTTCAGAAAATGTGTTTTATTTCATAAATGGAATCAACAAAGTATGCACATTCTATGTCATAACGACTTTCTATAGTTTGCGCATGTGTCCGGAAATAAGGAAAGCTTACTTCCCTCGTTTTTGAAAATCACAGCTTCTAGAAGGTTTACATGATTTCTTAAAAAACACGAGTTTTCAGAAAATGTGTTTTATTTCATAAATGGAATCAACAAAGTATGCACATTCTACGTCATAACGACTTTCTATAGCTTGCGCATGCGTCCGGAAATAAGAAAAGCTTACTTCCCCCGTTTTTTAAAATCACAGCTTCTAGAAGGTTTACATGATTTCGTAAAAAATACGAGTTTTTAGAAAATGTGTTTTATTTCATAAATGGAATCTACAAAGTATGCACATTCTTCGTCATAACGACTTTCTATAGTTTGCGCATGCGTTTGGAAATAAGAAAAACTTACTTCCCCCGTTTTTTAAAATCACAGCTTCTAGAAGGTTTACATGATTTGTTAAAAAACACGAGTTTTTAGAAAATGTGTTTTATTTCATAAATGGAATCTACAAAGTATGCACATTCAACGTCATAACGACTTTCTATAGTTTGCGCATTCGTCCGGAAATAAGAAAAGCTTACTTCCACCGTTTTTTAAAATCACAGCTTCTAGAAGGTTTACATGATTTCTTAAAAAACACGAGTTTTTAGAAAATGTGTTTTATTTCATAAATGAAATCTACAAAGTATGCACATTCTACGTCATAACGACTTTCTATAGTTTGCGCATGCGTCCAGAAATAAGAAAAGCTTACTTCCACCGTTTTTTAAAATCACAGCTTCTAGAAGGTTTACATGATTTCGTAAAAAACACGAGTTTTTAGAAAATGTGTTTTATTTCATAAATGGAATCAACAATGTATGCACATTCTACGTCATAACGACTTTCTATAGTTTGCATATCCGTCCGGAAATAAGAAAAGCTTACTTCCACCGTTTTTTAAAATCACAGCTTCTAGAAGGTTTACATGATTTCTTAAAAAACACGAGTTTTTAGAAAATGTGTTTTATTTCATAAATGGAATCAACAAAGTATGCACATTCTACATAATAATGACTTTCTATAGTTTCCGCATTCGACCGGAAATAAGAAAAGCTTACTTCCCCCTTTTTTTAAAATCACAGCTTCTGGAAGGTTTACATGATTTCTTAAAAAACACGAGTTTTTAGAAAATGTGTTTTATTTCATAAATGGAATCAACAAAGTATGCACATTCTACGTAATAACGACTTTCTATAGTTTCTGCATTCGACCGGAAATAAGAAAAGCTTACTTCCACCGTTTTTTAAAATCACAGCTTCTAGAAGGTTTACATGATTTCTTAAAAAACACGACTTTTTAGAAAATGTGTTTTATTTCATAAATGGAATCAACAAAGTATGCACATTCTACGTCATAACGACTTTCTATAGTTTGCGCATGCGTTTGGAAATAAGGAAAGCTTACTTCCCTCGTTTTTGAAAATCACAGCTTCTAGAAGGTTTAAATGATTTCTTAAAAAACACGAGTTTTCAGAAAATGTGTTTTATTTCATAAATGGAATCAACAAAGTATGCACATTCTATGTCATAACGACTTTCTATAGTTTGCGCATGCGTCCGGAAATAAGAAAAGCTTACTTCCCCCGTTTTTTAAAATCACAGCTTCTAGAAGGTTTACATGATTTCGTAAAAAATACGAGTTTTTAGAAAATGTGTTTTATTTCATAAATGGAATCTACAAAGTATGCACATTCTTCGTCATAACGACTTTCTATAGTTTGCGCATGCGTTTGGAAATAAGAAAAACTTACTTCCCCCGTTTTTTAAAATCACAGCTTCTAGAAGGTTTACATGATTTGTTAAAAAACACGAGTTTTTAGAAAATGTGTTTTATTTCATAAATGGAATCTACAAAGTATGCACATTCAACGTCATAACGACTTTCTATAGTTTGCGCATTCGTCCGGAAATAAGAAAAGCTTACTTCCACCGTTTTTTAAAATCACAGCTTCTAGAAGGTTTACATGATTTCTTAAAAAACACGATTTTTTAGAAAATGTGTTTTATTTCATAAATGGAATCAACAAAGTATGCACATTCTACGTCATAACGACTTTCTATAGTTTGCGCATGCGTCCGGAAATAAGAAAATCTTACTTCCCCCGTTTTTTAAAATCACAGCTTCTAGAAGGTTTACATGATTTCGTAAAAAACACGAGTTTTTAGAAAATGTGTTTTATTTCATAAATGGAATCAACAATGTATGCACATTCTACGTCATAACTACTTTCTATAGTTTGCATATGCGTACGGAAATAAGAAAAGCTTACTTCCCCCGTTTTTTAAAATCGTAGCTTCTAGAAGGTTTACATGATTTCTTAAAAAACACGAGTTTTTAGAAAATGTGTTTTATTTCATAAATGGAATCTACAAAGTATGCACATTCTACGTCATAACGATTTGCGCATGCGTTTGGAAATAAGAAAAGCTTACTTCCCCCGTTTTTTAAAATCACAGCTTCTAGAAGGTTTACATGATTTGTTAAAAAACACGAGTTTTTAGAAAATGTGTTTTATTTCATAAATGGAATCAACAAAGTATGCACATTCTATGTCATAACGACTTTCTATAGTCTGCGCATGCGTCCGGAAATAAGAAAAGCTTACTTCCACCGTTTTTTAAAATCACAGCTTCTAGAAGGTTTACATGATTTCTTAAAAACCACGAGTTTTTAGAAAATGTGTTTTATTTCATAAATGGAATCTACAAATTATGCACATTCTACGTCATAACGACTTTATATAGTTTGCGCATGCGTCCGGAAATAAGAAAAGCTTACTTCCCCCGTTTTTCAAAATCACAGCTTCTAGAAGGTTTACATGATTTCTTAAAAAACACGAGTTTTTAGAAAATGTGTTTTTATTTCATAAATGGAATCAACAAAGTATGCACATTCTACGTCATAACGACTTTCTATAGTTTGCGCATGCGTCCGGAAATAAGAAAAGCTTACTTCCCCCGTTTTTTAAAATCACAGCTTCTAGAAGGTTTACATGATTTCGTAACAAACACGAGTTTTTAGAAAATGTGTTTTATTTCATAAATGGAATCTACAAAGTATGCACATTCTAAGTCATAACAACTTTCTATAGTCTGCGCATTCGTCCGGAAATAAGAAAAGCTTACTTCCACCGTTTTTTAAAATCACAGCTTCTAGAAGGTTTACATGATTTCTTAAAAAACACGAGTTTTTAGAAAATGTGTTTTATTTCATAAATGGAATCAACAATGTATGCACATTCTACGTCATAACGACTTTCTATAGTTTGCGCATGCGTTTGGAAATAAGGAAAGCTTACTTCCCGCGTTTTTTAAAATCACAGCTTCTAGAAGGTTTACATGATTTCTTAAAAAACACGAGTTTTTAGAAAATGTGTTTTATTTCATAAATGGAATCAGCAAAGTATGCACATTCTACGTCATAAAGACTTTCTATAGTTTGCACATGCATTTGGAAATAAGAAAAACTTACTTCCCCCGTTTTTTAAAATCACAGCTTCTAGAAGGTTTACATGATTTGTTAAAAAACACGAGTTTTTAGAAAATGTGTTTTATTTCATAAATGGAATCAACAAAGTATGCACATTCTACGTCATAACGACTTTCTATAGTTTGCGGATGCGTCCGGAAATAAGAAAAGCTTACTTCCACCGTTTTTTCAAATCACAGCTTCTAGAAGGTTTACATGATTTCGTAAAAAAACACGAGTTTTTAGAAAATGTGTTTTATTTTATAAATGGAATCTACAAAGTATGCACATTCTACGTCATAACGACTTTCTATAGTTTGCGCATGCGTCCGGAAATAAGAAAAGCTTACTTCACCTGTTTTTTAAAATCACAGCTTCTAGAAGGTTTACATGATTTGTTAAAAAACACGAGTTTTTAGAAAATGTGTTTTATTTCATAAATGGAATCAACAAAGTATGCACATTCTACGTCATAACGACTTTCTATAGTTTGCGCATGCGTCCGGAAATAAGAAAAGCTTACTTCCCCCGTTTTTTAAAATCACAGCTTCTAGAAGGTTTACACGATTTCGTAAAAAACACGAGTTTTTAGAAAATGTGGTTTATTTCATAAATGGAATCTACAAAGTATGCACATTCTTCGTCATAACGACTTTCTATAGTTTGCGCATGCGTTTGGAAATAAGAAAAACTTACTTCCCCCGTTTTTTAAAATCACAGCTTCTAGAAGGTTTACATGATTTGTTAAAAAACACGAGTTTTTAGAAAATGTGTTTTATTTCATAAATGGAATCAACAAAGTATGCACATTCTACGTCATAACGACTTTCTATAGTTTGCGGATGCGTCCGGAAATAAGAAAAGATTACTTCCACCGTTTTTTAAAATTATAGCTTCTAGAAGGTTTACATGATTTCGTAAAAAACACGAGTTTTTTAGAAAATGTGTTTTATTTCATAAATGGAATCTACAAAGTATGCACATTCTTCGTCATAACGACTTTCTATAGTTTGCGCATGCGTCCGGAAATAAGAAAAGCTTACTTCCCCCGTTCTTTAAAATCACAGCTTCTAGAAGGTTTACATGATTTCGTAAAAAACACGAGTTTTTAGAAAATGTGTTTTATTTCATAAATGGAATCAACAAAGTATGCACATTCTACGTCATAACGACTTTCTATAGTTTGTGCATGCGTTTGGAAATAAGAAAAGCTTACTTTCCACGTTTTTTAAAATCACATCTTCTGGGAGGTTTACATGATTTCGTAAAAAACACGAGTTTTTAGAAAATGTGTTTTATTTCATAAATGGAATCAACAAAGTATGCACATTCTACGTCATAACGACTTTCTATATTTTGCGCATGCGTCCGAAAATAAGAAAAGCTTACTTCCCCAGTTTTTTAAAATCACAGCTTCTAGAAGGTTTACATGATTTCTTAAAAAACACAAGTTTTTAGAAAATGTGTTTTATTTCATAAATGGAATCAACAAAGTATGCACATTCTACGTCATAACGACTTTCTATAGTTTGCGCATGCGTTTGGAAATAAGAAAAGCTTACTTCCCCCATTTTTTAAAATCACAGCTTCTAGAAGGTTTACATGATTTCGTAACAACACGAGTTTTTAGAAAATATGTTTTATTTCATAAATGGAATCTACAAAGTATGCACATTCTACGTCATAACGACTTTCTATAGTTTGCGCATTCGTCTGGAAATAAGAAAAGCTTACTTCCACCGTTTTTTAAAATCACAGCTTCTAGAAGGTTTACATGATTTCTTAAAAAACACGAGTTTTTAGAAAATGTGTTTTATTTCATAAATGGAATCAACAAAGTATGCACATTCTACGTCATAACGACTTTCTATAGTTTGCGCATGCGTTTGGAAATAAGGAAAGCTTACTTCCCACGTTTTTTAAAATCACAGCTTCTAGAAGGTTTACATGATTTCTTAAAAAACACGATTTTTTAGAAAATGTGTTTTATTTCATAAATGGAATCAGCAAAGTATGCACATTCTACGTCATAACGACTTTCTATAGTTTGCAGATGCGTCCGGAAATAAGAAAAGCTTACTTCCACCGTTTTTTCAAATCACAGCTTCTAGAAGGTTTACATGATTTCGTAAAAAACACGAGTTTTTAGAAAATGTGTTCTATTTTATAAATGGAATCTACAAAGTATGCACATTCTACGTCATAACGACTTTCTATAGTTTGCGCATGCGTCCGGAAATAAGAAAAGCTTACTTCACCTGTTTTTTAAAATCACAGCTTCTAGAAGGTTTACATGATTTCTTAAAAAACATGAGTTTTTAGAAAATGTGTTTTTATTTCATAAATGGAATCAACAAAGTATGCACATTCAACGTCATAACGACTTTCTATAGTTTGCGCATGCGTTTGGAAATAAGAAAAGCTTACTTCCCCCGTTTTTTAAAATCACAGCTTCTAGAAGGTTTACCTGATTTCTTAAAAAACACGAGTTTTTAGAAAATGTGTTTTATTTCATAAATGGAATCAACAAAGTATGCACATTCTACGTCATAACAACTTTCTATATTTTGCGCATGCGTCCGGAAATAAGAAAAGCTTACTTCCACCGTTTTTTAAAATAATAGCTTCTAGAAGGTTTATATGATTTCGTAAAAAACACGAGTTTTTAGAAAATGTGTTTTATTTGATAAATGGAATCTACAAAGTATGCACATTCGTCGTCATAACGACTTTCTATAGTTTGTGCATGTGTCCGGAAATAGGAAAAGCTTACTTCCCCCGATTTTTAAAATCACAGCTTCTAGAAGGTTTACATGATTTCGTAAAAAACACGAGTTTTTAGAAAATGTGTTTTATTTCATGAATGGAATCTACAAAGTATGCACATTCTACGTCATAACGACTCTCTATAGTTTGCGCATGCGTCCGGAAATAAGAAAAGCTTACTTCCCCCGTTTTTTAAAATCACAGCTTCTAGAAGGTTTACATGATTTCTTAAAAAACAAGAGTTTTTAGAAAATGTGTTTTATTTCATAAATGGAATCAACAAAGTATGCACATTCTACGTCATAACGACTTTCTATAGTTTGCGCATGCGTTTGGAAATAAGAAAAGCTTACTTCCCCGTTTTTTAAAATCACAGCTTCTAGAAGGTTTACATGATTTCGTAAAAAAACACGAGTGTTTAGAAAATGTGTTTTATTTCATAAATGGAATCAACAGTGTATGCACATTCTACGTCATAACGACTTTCTATAGTTTACATATGCGTCCGGAAATAAGAAAAGCTTACTTCCCCCGTTTTTTAAAATCCTAGCTTCTAGAAGGTTTACATGATTTCTTAAAAAACACGAGTTTTTAGAAAATGTGTTTTATTTCATAAAAGGAATCAACAAAGTATGCACATTCTACGTCATAACGACTTTCTATAGTTTGCGCATACGTTTTGAAATAAGAAAAGCTTACTTCCCCCGTTTTTTAAAATCACAGCTTTTAGAAGGTTTACATGATTTCGTAAAAAACACGAGTTTTTAGAAAATGTGTTTTATTTCATAAATGGAATCTACAAAGTATGCACATTCTACGTCATAACGATTTTCTATAGTTTGCGCATGCGTCCGGAAATAAGAAAAGCTTACTTCCACCGTTTTTCAAAATCACAGCTTCTAGAAGGTTTACATGATTTCTTAAGAAACACGAGTTTTTAGAAAATGTGTTTTATTTCATAAACGGAATCAAGAAAGTATGCACATTCTACGTCATAACGACTTTCTATAGTTTTGCGCATGCGTTTGGAAATAAGAAAAGCGTACTTCCCTCGTTTTTTAAAATCACAGCTTCTAGAAGGTTTACATGATTTCGTAAAAAACATGAGTTTTTAGAAAATGTGTTTTATTTCATAAATGGAATCTACAAAGTATGCACATTCTACGTCATAATGACTTTCTATAGTTTGCGCATTCGTCCGGAAATAAGAAAAGCTTACTTCCACCGTTTTTTAAAATCACAGCTTCTAGAAGGTTTACATGATTTCTTAAAAAACACGAGTTTTTAGAAAATGTGTTTTATTTCATAAATGGATCAACAAAGTATGCACATTCTACGTAATAACGACTTTCAATAGTTTCCGCTTTCGACCGGAAATAAGAAAAGCTTACTTCCCCCGTTTTTTAAAATCACAGCTTCTAGAAGGTTTACATGATTTCTTAAAAAACACGAGTTTTTAGAAAATGTGTTTTATTTCATAAATGGAATCAACAAAGTATGCACATTCTACATCATAACGACTTTCTATAGTTTGCGCATGCGTTTGGAAATAAGAAAAGCTTACTTCCCCCGTTTTTTAAAATCACAGCTTCTAGAAGGTTTACATGATTTCGTAACAAACACGAGTTTTTAGAAAATGTGTTTAATTTCATAAATGGAATCTACAAAGTATGCACATTCTACGTCATAACGACTTTCTATAGTTTGCGCATTCGTCCGGAAATAAGAAAAGCTTACTTCCACCGTTTTTTAAAATCACAGCTTCTAGAAGGTTTACATGATTTCTTAAAAAACACGACTTTTTAGAAAATTTGTTTTATTTCATAAATGGAATCAACAAAGTATGCACATTCTACGTCATAACGACTTTCTATAGTTTGCGCATGCGTTTGGAAATAAGGAAAGTTTACTTCCCGCGTTTTTTAAAATCACAGCTTCTAGAAGGTTTACATGATTTCTTAAAAAACACGAGTTTTTAGAAAATGTGTTTTATTTCATAAATGGAATCAACAAAGTATGCACATTCTACGTCATAACGACTTTCTATAGTTTGCGCATGCGTCCGGAAATAAGAAAAGCTTACTTCCCCCGTTTTTTAAAATCACAGCTTCTAGAAGGTTTACATGATTTCGTAAAAAACACGAGTTTTTAGAAAATGTGTTTTATTTCATAAATGGAATCTACAAAGTATGCACATTCTTCGTCATAATGACTTTCTATAGTTTGCGCATGCGTTTGGAAATAAGAAAAGCTTACTTCCCCCGTTTTTTAAAATCACAGCTTCTAGAAGGTTTACATGATTTGCTAAAAAAAACGAGTTTTTAGAAAATGTGTTTTATTTCATAAACGGAATCAACAAAGTATGCACATTCTACGTCATAATGACTTTCTATAGTTTGCGGATGCGTCCGGAAATAAGAAAAAGCTTACTTCCACCGTTTTTTAAAATAATAGCTTCTAGAAGGTTTACATGATTTCGTAAAAAACACAAGTTTTTAGAAAATGTGTTTTATTTCATAAATGGAATCTACAAAGTATGCACATTCTTCGTCATAACGACTTTCTATAGTTTGCGCATTCGTACGGAAATAAGAAAAGCTTACTTCCACCGTTTTTTAAAATCACAGCTTCTAGAAGGTTTACATGATTTCGTAAAAAACACGAGTTTTTAGAAAATGTGTTTTATTTCATAAATGGAATCTACAAAGTATGCACATTCTACGTCATAACGAATTTCTATAGTTTGCGCATGCGTCCGGAAATAAGAAAAACTTACTTCCCTCGTTTTTTAAAATCACAGCTTCAAGAAGGTTTACGTGATTTCTTAAAAAAACACGAGTTTTTAGAAAATTTGTTTTATTTCATAAATGGAATCAACAAAGTATGCACATTCTACGTCATAACGACTTTCTATAGTTTGCGCATGCGTTTGGAAATAAGAAAAGCTTACTTCCCCCATTTTTTAAAATCACATCTTCTGGAAGGTTTACATGATTTCGTAAAAAACACGAGTTTTTAGAAAATGTGTTTTATTTCATAAATGGAATCTACAAAGTATGCACATTCTACGTCATAACGACTTTCTATAGTTTGCGCATGCGTCCGGAAATAAGAAAAGCTTACTTCACCCGTTTTTTAAAATCACAGCTTCTAGAAGGTTTACATGATTTCTTAAAAAACACGAGTTTTTAGAAAATGTGTTTTATTTCATAAATGGAATCAACAAAGTATGCACATTCTACATCATAACGACTTTCTATAGTTTGCGGATGCGTCCGGAAATAAGAAAAGCTTACTTCCACCGTTTTTTAAAATAATAGCATCTAGAAGGTTTACATGATTTCGTAAAAAACACGAGTTTTTAGAAAATGTGTTTTATTTCATAAATGGAATCAACAAAGTATGCACATTCTACGTCATAACGACTTTCTATAGTTTGCGCATGCGTTTGGAAATAAAAAAAGCTTACTTCCCCCGTTTTTTAAAATCACAGCTTCTAGAAGGTTTACATGATTTCTTAAAAAACACGAGTTTTTAGAAAATATGTTTTATTTCATAAATGGAATCAACAAAGTATGCACATTCTACGTCATAACGACTTTCTATAGTTTTGCGCATGCGTTTGGAAATAAAAAAAGCTTACTTCCCCCGTTTTTTAAAATCACAGCTTCTAGAAGGTTTACATGATTTCTTAAAAAACACGAGTTTTTAGAAAATATGTTTTATTTCATAAATGGAATCAACAAAGTATGCACATTCTACGTCATAACGACTTTCTATAGTTTGAGCATGCGTTTGGAAATAAGAAAAGCTTACTTCCCCCGTTTTTTAAAATCACAGCTTCTAGAAGGTTTACATTATTTGTTAAAAAACACGAGTTTTTAGAAAATGTGTTTTATTTCATAAATGGAATCAACAAAGTATGCACATTCTATGTCATAACGACTTTCTATAGTCTGCGCATGCGTCCGGAAATAAGAAAAGCTTACTTCCACCGTTTTTTTAAAATAATTGCTTCTAGAAAGTTTACATGATTTCGTAAAAAACATGAGTTTTTAGAAAATGTGTTTTATTTCATAAATGGAATCTACAAAGTATGCACATTCTACGTCATAACGACTTTATATAGTTTGCGCATGCGTCCGGAAATAAGAAAAGCTTACTTCCCCCGTTTTTCAAAATCACAGCTTCTAGAAGGTTTACATGATTTCTTAAAAAACACGAGTTTTTAGAAAATGTGTTTTATTTCATAAACGGAATCAAGAAAGTATGCACATTCTATGTCATAACGACTTTCTATAGTTTTGCGCATGCGTTTGGAAATAAGAAAAGCTTAGTTCCCTCGTTTTTTTAAATCACAGCTTCTAGAAGGTTTACATGATTTCGTAAAAAACACGAGTTTTTAGAAAATGTGTTTTATTTCATAAATGGAATCTACCAAGTATGCACATTCTACGTCATAACGATTTTCTATAGTTTGCGCATGCGTCCGGAAATAAGAAAAGCTTACTTCCACCGTTTTTCAAAATCACAGCTTCTAGAAGGTTTACATGATTTCTTAAGAAACACGAGTTTTTAGAAAATGTGTTTTATTTCATAAACGGAATCAAGAAAGTATGCACATTCTACGTCATAACGACTTTCTATAGTTTGCGCATGCGTTTGGAAATAAGAAAAGCTTACTTCCCCCGTTTTTTAAAATCACAGCTTCTAGAAGGTTTACATGATTTCGTAAAAAAAATGAGTTTTTAGAAAATGTGTTTTATTTCATAAATGGAATCTACAAAGTATGCACATTCTACGTCATAATGACTTTCTCTAGTTTGCGCATTCGTCCGGAAATAAGAAAAGCTTACTTCCACCGTTTTTTAAAATCACAGCTTCTAGAAGGTTTACATGATTTGTTAAAAAACACGAGTTTTTAGAAAATGTGTTTTATTTCATAAATGGAATCAACAAAGTATGCACATTCTACGTCATAACCAATTTCTATAGTTTGCGCATTCGTTTGGAAATAAGAAAAGCTTACTTCCCCCGTTTTTTAAAATCACAGCTTCTTGAAGGTTTACATGATTTCTTAAAAGACACGAGTTTTTAGAAAATGTGTTTTATTTCATAAATGGAATCTACAAAGTATGCACATTCTTCGTCATAACGACTTTCTATAGTTTGCACATGCGAGCGGAAATAAGAAAAGATTACTTCCCCCATTTTTTAAAATCACTGCTTCTAGAAGGTTTACATGATTTCGTAAAAAACACGAGTTTTTAGAAAATGTGTTTTATTTCATAAATGGAATCTACAAAGTATGCACATTCTACGTCATAACGACTTTCTATAATTTGCGCATCTGTACGGAAATAAGAAAAGCTTACTTCCCGCTTTTTTAAAATCACAGCTTCTAGAAGGTTTACATGATTTCTTAAAAAACACGAGTTTTTAGAAAATGTGTTTTATTTCATAAATGGAATCAACAAAGTATGCACATTCTACGTCATAACGACTTTCTATAGTTTGTGCATGCGTTTGGAAATAAAAAAAGCTTACTTCCCCCGTTTTTTAAAATCACAGCTCCTAGAAGGTTTACATGATTTCTTAAAAAACACGAGTTTTTAGAAAATCTGTTTTATTTCATAAATGGAATAAAAAAAGAATGCACATTCTACGTCATAACGACTTTCTATAGTTTGCGCATGCGTTTGGAAATAAGAAAAGCTTACTTCCCCCGTTTTTTAAAATCACAGCTTCTAGAAGGTTTACATGATTTGTTAAAAAACACGAGTTTTTAGAAAATGTGTTTTATTTCATAAATGGAATCAACAAAGTATGCACATTCTACGTCATAACGACTTTCTATAGTTTGCGCATGCGTTTGGAAATAAAAAAAGCTTACTTCCCCCGTTTTTTAAAATCACAACTTCTAGAAGGTTTACATGATTTCTTAAAAAACACGAGTTTTTAGAAAATATGTTTTATTTCATAAATGGAATCAACAAAGTATGCACATTCTACGTCATAACGACTTTCTATAGTTTGCGCATGCGTTTGGAAATAAGAAAAGCTTACTTCCCCCGTTTTTTAAAATCACAGCTTCTAGAAGGTTTACATGATTTGTTAAAAAACACGAGTTTTTAGAAAATGTGTTTTATTTCATAAATGGAATCAACAAAGTATGCACATTCTATGTCATAACGACTTTCTATAGTCTGCGCATGCGTCCGGAAATAAGAAAAGCTTACTTCCACCGTTTTTTAAAATAATAGCTTCTAGAAGGTTTACATGATTTCGTAAAAAACACGAGTTTTTAGAAAATGTGTTTTATTTCATAAATATTATCTACAAAGTATGCACATTCTACGTCATAACGACTTTATATAGTTTGCGCATGCGTCCGGAAATAAGAAAAGCTTACTTCCCCCGTTTTTCAAAATCACAGCTTCTAGAAGGTTTACATGATTTCTTAAAAAACACGAGTTTTTAGAAAATGTGTTTTATTTCATAAATGGAAACAACAAAGTATGCACATTCTACATCATAACGAATTTCTATAGTTTAAGCATGCGTTTGAAAATAAGAAAAACTTACTTCCCCCATTTTTTAGAATCACAGCTTCTAGAAGGTTTACATGATTTGTTAAAAAACACGAGTTTTTAGAAAATGTGTTTTATTTCATAAATGGAAACAACAAAGTATGCACATTCTACGTCATAACAACTTTCTATAGTTTGCGCATGCGTCCGGAAATAAGAAAAGCTTACTTCCACCGTTTTATAAAATAATAGCTTTTAGAAGGTTTATATGATTTCGTAAAAAACACGAGTTTTTAGAAAATGTGTTTTATTTGATAAATGGAATCTACAAAGTATGCACATTCGTCGTCATAACGACTTTCTATAGTTTGCGCATGTGTCCGGAAATAAGAAAAGCTTACTTCCCCCGATTTTTAAAATCACAGCTTCTAGAAGGTTTACATGATTTCGTAAAAAACACGAGTTTTTAGAAAATGTGTTTTATTTCATAAATGGAATCTACAAAGTATGGACATTCTACGTCATAACGACTTTCTATAGTTTGCGCATTCGTCCGGAAATAAGAAAAGCTTACTTCCCCCGTTTTTTAAAATCACAGCTTCTAGAAGGTTTACATGATTTCTTAAAAAACACGAGTTTTTAGAAAATGTGTTTTATTTCATCAATGGAATCAACAAAGTATGCACATTCTACGTCATAACGACTTTCTATAGTTTGCGCATGCGTTTGGAAATAAGAAAAACTTACTTCCCCCATTTTTTAAAATCACAGCTTCTAGAAGGTTTACATGATTTGTTAAAAAACACGAGTTTTTAGAAAATGTGTTTTATTTCATAAATGGAATCAACAAAGTATGCACATTCTACGTCATAACGACTTTGTATAGTTTGCGGATGCGTCCGGAAATAAGAAAAGCTTACTTCCACCATTTTTTAAAATAATAGCTTCTAGAAGGTTTACATGATTTCGTAAAAAACACGAGTTTTTAGAAAATGTGTTTTATTTCATAAATGGAATCTACAAAGTATGCACATTCTTCGTCATAACGACTTTCTATAGTTTGCGCATGCGTCCGGAAATAAGAAAAGCTTACTTCCCCCATTTTTTAAAATCACAGCTTCTAGAAGGTTTACATGATTTCGTAAAAAACACGAGTTTTTAGAAAATGTGTTTTATTTCATAAATGGAATCTACAAAGTATGCACATTCTACGTCATAACGACTTTCTATAGTTTGCGCATGCGTCCGGAAATAAGAAAAGCTTACTTCACCCGTTTTTTAAAATCACAGCTTCTAGAAGGTTTACATGATTTCTTAAAAAACACGAGTTTTTAGAAAATGTGTTTTATTTCATAAATGGAATCAACAAAGTATGCACATTCTACGTCATAACGACTTTCTATAGTTTGCGCATGCGTTTGGAAATAAGAAAAGCTTACTTCCCCCGTTTTTTTAAAATCACATCTTCTGGAAGGTTTACATGATTTCGTAAAAAACACGAGTTTTTAGAAAATGTGTTTTATTTCATAAATGGAATCAACAAAGTATGCACATTCTACATCATAACGACTTTCTATATTTTGCGCATGCGTCCGAAAATAAGAAAAGCTTACTTCCCCAGTTTTTTAAAATCACAGCTTCTAGAAGGTTTACATGATTTCTTAAAAAACACGAGTTTTTAGAAAATGTTTTTTATTTCTTAAAAGGAATCAACAAAGTATGGACATTCTACGTCATAACGACTTTCTATAGTTTGCGCATGCGTTTGGAAATAAGAAAAGCTTACTTCCCCCGTTTTTTAAAATCACAGCTTTTAGAAGGTTTACATGATTTCTTAAAAAACAGGAGTTTTTAGAAAATGTGTTTTATTTCATAAATGGAATCAACAAAGTATGCACATTCTACGTCATAACGACTTTCTATAGTTTGCGCATGCGTTTGGAAATAAGAAAAGCTTACTTCCCCCGTTTTTTAAAATCACAGCTTCTGGAAGGTTTACATGATTTCGTAAAAAACACGTGTTTTTAGAAAATGTGTTTTATTTCATAAATGGAATCAACAAAGTATGCACATTCTACGTCATAACGACTTTCTATATTTTGCGCCTGCGTCCGAAAATAAGAAAAGCTTACTTGCCTGGTTTTTTAAAATCACAGCTTCTAGAAGGTTTACATGATTTCTTAAAAAACAAGAGTTTTTAGAAAATGTGTTTTATTTCATAAATGGAATCAACAAAGTATGCACATTCTACGTCATAACGACTTTCTATAGTTTGCGCATGCTTTTGGAAATAAGAAAAGCTTACTTCCCCAGTTTTTTAAAATCACAGCTTCTAGAAGGTTTACCTGATTTCTTAAAAAACACGAGTTTTTAGAAAATGTGTTTTATTTCATAAATGGAATCAATAAAATATGCACATTCTACGTCATAACGACTTTCTATAGTTTGCGCATGCGTTTGGAAATAAGAAAAGCTTACTTCCCCCATTTTTTAAAATCACAGCTTCTAGAAGGTTTACATGATTTCGTAAAAAACACTTGCTTTTAGAAAATGTGCTTTATTTCATAAATGGAATCTACAAAGTATGCACATTCTACGTCGTAACGACTTTGTATAGTTTGCGCATGCGTCCGGAAATAAGAAAAGCTTACTTCCCCCGTTTTTTAAAATCACAACTTCTAGAAGGTTTACATGATTTCGTAAAAAACACGAGTTTTTAGAAAATGTGCTTTATTTCATAAATGGAATCTACAAAGTATGCACATTCTACGTCATAACGACTTTCTATAGTTTGCGCATGCATCCAGAAATAAGAAAAGCTTACTTCCCTCCTTTTTTAAAATCACAGCTTCTAGAAGGTTTACATGTTTTCTTAAAAAACACGAGTTTTTAGAAAATGTGTTTTATTTCATAAATGAAATCTACAAAGTATGCACATTCTACGTCATAACGACTTTCTATAGTTTGCGCATGCGTCCAGAAATAAGAAAAGCTTACTTCCACTGTTTTTTAAAATCACAGCTTCTAGAAGGTTTACATGATTTCGTAAAAAACACGAGTTTTTAGAAAATGTGTTTTATTTCATAAATGGAATCAACAATGTATGCACATTCTACGTCATAACGACTTTCTATAGTTTGCATATGCGTCCGGAAATAAGAAAAGCTTACTTCCACCGTTTTTTAAAATCACAGCTTCTAGAAGGTTTACATGATTTCTTAAAAAACACGAGTTTTTAGAAAATGTGTTTTATTTCATATATGGAATCAACAAAGTATGCACATTCTACGTCATAACAACTTTCTATAGTTTGCGCATGCGTCCGGAAATAAGAAAAGCTTACTTCCCCCCTTTTTTAAAATCACAGCTTCTAGAAGGTTTACATGATTTCGTAAAAAACACGAGTTTTTAGAAAATGTGTTTTATTTCATAAATGTGTTAGATTTTCAGAATTTACTTCAATCTGATCTAGGATCTTAACTGAGAGAACAACATGTACAACATATCTACAGCATATCAATCATGGAGACAATAATGCAAGCACACAAGAGACACAAAGATTTACTTGGGGAAAACCATAAAGGTGAAAAACCCCAATAACTTCCTCAGAGATAGATAGAGCAATGATACAACCAACCAAGAGAGATAGACATAACCTAGCAGCAGATCCTCCTCCTCCATAAGTGCGCCTCTCCTCCTTGAGAGCATGTGTGAGAAGTGAGTAAGTAAATAGAGTGCCTCCCACACTCTATTTATACTTGACTTGACTTGCCTTTTTACCTAACTCATGTAGGCTCGAACTTAACCACATAACATAATGCTGACTGGGCCGACCCCCAATAGGGTGGTCTAATAACCCTTTGACCCACATGGCCAACCCCCAATAGGGTGGTCTAATAACCCTTCGACCCACATGACTTATACAGGGCCAACCCCAAACAAGGTGGTCTAATAACCCATCAAGTATAAGTTACGACACTTACAATATAAATGACGACACTTCTTTATAGAGGAATAATACCATCTCTATAGGAATACAATATACATATACATGTGAAATACATTCCGAAATTACATATACATCAACAAAATGGAATCAACAATGTATGCACATTCTACGTCATAACGACTTTCTATAGTTTGCGCATGCGTTTGGAAATAAGAAAAGCTTACTTCCCCCGTTTTTTAAAATCACAGCTTTTAGAAGGTTTACATGATTTCTTAAAAAACAGGAGTTTTTAGAAAATGTGTTTTATTTCATAAATGGAATCAACAAAGTATGCACATTCTACGTCATAACGACTTTCTATAGTTTGCGCATGCGTTTGGAAATAAGAAAAGCTTACTTCCCCCGTTTTTTAAAATCACAGCTTCTGGAAGGTTTACATGATTTCGTAAAAAACACGTGTTTTTAGAAAATGTGTTTTATTTCATAAATGGAATCAACAAAGTATGCACATTCTACGTCATAACGACTTTCTATATTTTGCGCCTGCGTCCGAAAATAAGAAAAGCTTACTTGCCTGGTTTTTTAAAATCACAGCTTCTAGAAGGTTTACATGATTTCTTAAGAAACACGAGTTTTTAGAAAATGTGTTTTATTTCATAAACGGAATCAAGAAAGTATGCACATTCTACGTCATAACGACTTTCTATAGTTTGCGCATGCGTTTGGAAATAAGAAAAGCTTACTTCCACCGTTTTTTAAAATCAAAGCTTCTAGAAGGTTTATATGATTTCGTAAAAAACACTAGTTTTTAGAAAATGTGTTTTATTTGATAAATGGAATCTACAAAGTATGCACATTCGTCGTCATAACGACTTTCTATAGTTTGCGCATGTGTCCGGAAATAAGAAAAGCTTACTTCCACCATTTTTTAAAATCACAGCTTCTAGAAGGTTTACATGATTTCTTAAAAAACACGAGTTTTTAGAAAATGTGTTTTATTTCATAAATGGAATCAACAAAGTATGCACATTCTACGTAATAATGACTTTCTATAGTTTCCGCATTCGACCGGAAATAAGAAAAGCTTACTTCCCCCGTTTTTTAAAATCACAGCTTCTAGAAGGTTTACATGATTTCTTAAAAAACACGAGTTTTTAGAAAATGTGTTTTATTTCATAAATGGAATCAACAAAGTATGCACATTCTAAATCATAACGACTTTCTATAGTTTGCGCATGCGTTTGGAAATAAGAAAAGCTTACTTCCCCCGTTTTTTAAAATCACAGCTTCTAGAAGGTTTACATGATTTGTTAAAAAACACGAGTTTTTAGAAAATGTGTTTTATTTCATAAATGGAATCAACAAAGTATGCACATTCTATGTCATAACGACTTTCTATAGTCTGCGCATGCGTCCGGAAATAAGAAAAGCTTACTTCCACCGTTTTTTAAAATCACAGCTTCTAGAAGGTTTACATGATTTCTTAAAAACCACGAGTTTTTAGAAAATGTGTTTTATTTCATAAATGGAATCTACAAATTATGCACATTCTACGTCATAACGACTTTATATAGTTTGCGCATGCGTCCGGAAATAAGAAAAGCTTACTTCCCCCGTTTTTCAAAATCACAGCTTCTAGAAGGTTTACATGATTTCTTAAAAAACACGAGTTTTTAGAAAATGTGTTTTATTTCATAAATGGAATCAACAAAGTATGCACATTCTACGTCATAACGACTTTCTATAGTTTGCGCATGCGTCCGGAAATAAGAAAAGCTTACTTCCCCCGTTTTTTAAAATCACAGCTTCTAGAAGGTTTACATGATTTCGTAACAAACACGAGTTTTTAGAAAATGTGTTTTATTTCATAAATGGAATCTACAAAGTATGCACATTCTAAGTCATAACAACTTTCTATAGTCTGCGCATTCGTCCGGAAATAAGAAAAGCTTACTTCCACCGTTTTTTAAAATCACAGCTTCTAGAAGGTTTACATGATTTCTTAAAAAACACGAGTTTTTAGAAAATGTGTTTTATTTCATAAATGGAATCAACAATGTATGCACATTCTACGTCATAACGACTTTCTATAGTTTGCGCATGCGTTTGGAAATAAGGAAAGCTTACTTCCCGCGTTTTTTAAAATCACAGCTTCTAGAAGGTTTACATGATTTCTTAAAAAACACGAGTTTTTAGAAAATGTGTTTTATTTCATAAATGGAATCAGCAAAGTATGCACATTCTACGTCATAAAGACTTTCTATAGTTTGCACATGCATTTGGAAATAAGAAAAACTTACTTCCCCCGTTTTTTAAAATCACAGCTTCTAGAAGGTTTACATGATTTGTTAAAAAACACGAGTTTTTAGAAAATGTGTTTTATTTCATAAATGGAATCAACAAAGTATGCACATTCTACGTCATAACGACTTTCTATAGTTTGCGGATGCGTCCGGAAATAAGAAAAGCTTACTTCCACCGTTTTTTCAAATCACAGCTTCTAGAAGGTTTACATGATTTCGTAAAAAACACGAGTTTTTAGAAAATGTGTTTTATTTTATAAATGGAATCTACAAAGTATGCACATTCTACGTCATAACGACTTTCTATAGTTTGCGCATGCGTCCGGAAATAAGAAAAGCTTACTTCACCTGTTTTTTAAAATCACAGCTTCTAGAAGGTTTACATGATTTGTTAAAAAACACGAGTTTTTAGAAAATGTGTTTTATTTCATAAATGGAATCAACAAAGTATGCACATTCTACGTCATAACGACTTTCTATAGTTTGCGCATGCGTCCGGAAATAAGAAAAGCTTACTTCCCCCGTTTTTTAAAATCACAGCTTCTAGAAGGTTTACACGATTTCGTAAAAAACACGAGTTTTTAGAAAATGTGGTTTATTTCATAAATGGAATCTACAAAGTATGCACATTCTTCGTCATAACGACTTTCTATAGTTTGCGCATGCGTTTGGAAATAAGAAAAACTTACTTCCCCCGTTTTTTAAAATCACAGCTTCTAGAAGGTTTACATGATTTGTTAAAAAACACGAGTTTTTAGAAAATGTGTTTTATTTCATAAATGGAATCAACAAAGTATGCACATTCTACGTCATAACGACTTTCTATAGTTTGCGGATGCGTCCGGAAATAAGAAAAGATTACTTCCACCGTTTTTTAAAATTATAGCTTCTAGAAGGTTTACATGATTTCGTAAAAAACACGAGTTTTTAGAAAATGTGTTTTATTTCATAAATGGAATCTACAAAGTATGCACATTCTTCGTCATAACGACTTTCTATAGTTTGCGCATGCGTCCGGAAATAAGAAAAGCTTACTTCCCCCGTTCTTTAAAATCACAGCTTCTAGAAGGTTTACATGATTTCGTAAAAAACACGAGTTTTTAGAAAATGTGTTTTATTTCATAAATGGAATCAACAAAGTATGCACATTCTACGTCATAACGACTTTCTATAGTTTGTGCATGCGTTTGGAAATAAGAAAAGCTTACTTTCCACGTTTTTTAAAATCACATCTTCTGGGAGGTTTACATGATTTCGTAAAAAACACGAGTTTTTAGAAAATGTGTTTTATTTCATAAATGGAATCAACAAAGTATGCACATTCTACGTCA
Organism: Larix kaempferi; assembly: GCA_027924585.1. Taxonomy (NCBI): domain Eukaryota; kingdom Viridiplantae; phylum Streptophyta; class Pinopsida; order Pinales; family Pinaceae; genus Larix; species Larix kaempferi. The sequence goes on from BSBM01001572.1 coordinate 1,050,977, forward strand.
TAACGACTTTCTATATTTTGCGCATGCGTCCGAAAATAAGAAAAGCTTACTTCCCCAGTTTTTTAAAATCACAGCTTCTAGAAGGTTTACATGATTTCTTAAAAAACACAAGTTTTTAGAAAATGTGTTTTATTTCATAAATGGAATCAACAAAGTATGCACATTCTACGTCATAACGACTTTCTATAGTTTGCGCATGCGTTTGGAAATAAGAAAAGCTTACTTCCCCCATTTTTTAAAATCACAGCTTCTAGAAGGTTTACATGATTTCGTAACAAACACGAGTTTTTAGAAAATATGTTTTATTTCATAAATGGAATCTACAAAGTATGCACATTCTACGTCATAACGACTTTCTATAGTTTGCGCATTCGTCTGGAAATAAGAAAAGCTTACTTCCACCGTTTTTTAAAATCACAGCTTCTAGAAGGTTTACATGATTTCTTAAAAAACACGAGTTTTTAGAAAATGTGTTTTATTTCATAAATGGAATCAACAAAGTATGCACATTCTACGTCATAACGACTTTCTATAGTTTGCGCATGCGTTTGGAAATAAGGAAAGCTTACTTCCCACGTTTTTTAAAATCACAGCTTCTAGAAGGTTTACATGATTTCTTAAAAAACACGATTTTTTAGAAAATGTGTTTTATTTCATAAATGGAATCAGCAAAGTATGCACATTCTACGTCATAACGACTTTCTATAGTTTGCAGATGCGTCCGGAAATAAGAAAAGCTTACTTCCACCGTTTTTTCAAATCACAGCTTCTAGAAGGTTTACATGATTTCGTAAAAAACACGAGTTTTTAGAAAATGTGTTCTATTTTATAAATGGAATCTACAAAGTATGCACATTCTACGTCATAACGACTTTCTATAGTTTGCGCATGCGTCCGGAAATAAGAAAAGCTTACTTCACCTGTTTTTTAAAATCACAGCTTCTAGAAGGTTTACATGATTTCTTAAAAAACATGAGTTTTTAGAAAATGTGTTTTATTTCATAAATGGAATCAACAAAGTATGCACATTCAACGTCATAACGACTTTCTATAGTTTGCGCATGCGTTTGGAAATAAGAAAAGCTTACTTCCCCCGTTTTTTAAAATCACAGCTTCTAGAAGGTTTACCTGATTTCTTAAAAAACACGAGTTTTTAGAAAATGTGTTTTATTTCATAAATGGAATCAACAAAGTATGCACATTCTACGTCATAACAACTTTCTATATTTTGCGCATGCGTCCGGAAATAAGAAAAGCTTACTTCCACCGTTTTTTAAAATAATAGCTTCTAGAAGGTTTATATGATTTCGTAAAAAACACGAGTTTTTAGAAAATGTGTTTTATTTGATAAATGGAATCTACAAAGTATGCACATTCGTCGTCATAACGACTTTCTATAGTTTGCGCATGTGTCCGGAAATAGGAAAAGCTTACTTCCCCCGATTTTTAAAATCACAGCTTCTAGAAGGTTTACATGATTTCGTAAAAAACACGAGTTTTTAGAAAATGTGTTTTATTTCATGAATGGAATCTACAAAGTATGCACATTCTACGTCATAACGACTCTCTATAGTTTGCGCATGCGTCCGGAAATAAGAAAAGCTTACTTCCCCCGTTTTTTAAAATCACAGCTTCTAGAAGGTTTACATGATTTCTTAAAAAACAAGAGTTTTTAGAAAATGTGTTTTATTTCATAAATGGAATCAACAAAGTATGCACATTCTACGTCATAACGACTTTCTATAGTTTGCGCATGCGTTTGGAAATAAGAAAAGCTTACTTCCCCCGTTTTTTAAAATCACAGCTTCTAGAAGGTTTACATGATTTCGTAAAAAACACGAGTGTTTAGAAAATGTGTTTTATTTCATAAATGGAATCAACAGTGTATGCACATTCTACGTCATAACGACTTTCTATAGTTTACATATGCGTCCGGAAATAAGAAAAGCTTACTTCCCCCGTTTTTTAAAATCCTAGCTTCTAGAAGGTTTACATGATTTCTTAAAAAACACGAGTTTTTAGAAAATGTGTTTTATTTCATAAAAGGAATCAACAAAGTATGCACATTCTACGTCATAACGACTTTCTATAGTTTGCGCATACGTTTTGAAATAAGAAAAGCTTACTTCCCCCGTTTTTTAAAATCACAGCTTTTAGAAGGTTTACATGATTTCGTAAAAAACACGAGTTTTTAGAAAATGTGTTTTATTTCATAAATGGAATCTACAAAGTATGCACATTCTACGTCATAACGATTTTCTATAGTTTGCGCATGCGTCCGGAAATAAGAAAAGCTTACTTCCACCGTTTTTCAAAATCACAGCTTCTAGAAGGTTTACATGATTTCTTAAGAAACACGAGTTTTTAGAAAATGTGTTTTATTTCATAAACGGAATCAAGAAAGTATGCACATTCTACGTCATAACGACTTTCTATAGTTTGCGCATGCGTTTGGAAATAAGAAAAGCGTACTTCCCTCGTTTTTTAAAATCACAGCTTCTAGAAGGTTTACATGATTTCGTAAAAAACATGAGTTTTTAGAAAATGTGTTTTATTTCATAAATGGAATCTACAAAGTATGCACATTCTACGTCATAATGACTTTCTATAGTTTGCGCATTCGTCCGGAAATAAGAAAAGCTTACTTCCACCGTTTTTTAAAATCACAGCTTCTAGAAGGTTTACATGATTTCTTAAAAAACACGAGTTTTTAGAAAATGTGTTTTATTTCATAAATGGATCAACAAAGTATGCACATTCTACGTAATAACGACTTTCAATAGTTTCCGCTTTCGACCGGAAATAAGAAAAGCTTACTTCCCCCGTTTTTTAAAATCACAGCTTCTAGAAGGTTTACATGATTTCTTAAAAAACACGAGTTTTTAGAAAATGTGTTTTATTTCATAAATGGAATCAACAAAGTATGCACATTCTACATCATAACGACTTTCTATAGTTTGCGCATGCGTTTGGAAATAAGAAAAGCTTACTTCCCCCGTTTTTTAAAATCACAGCTTCTAGAAGGTTTACATGATTTCGTAACAAACACGAGTTTTTAGAAAATGTGTTTAATTTCATAAATGGAATCTACAAAGTATGCACATTCTACGTCATAACGACTTTCTATAGTTTGCGCATTCGTCCGGAAATAAGAAAAGCTTACTTCCACCGTTTTTTAAAATCACAGCTTCTAGAAGGTTTACATGATTTCTTAAAAAACACGACTTTTTAGAAAATTTGTTTTATTTCATAAATGGAATCAACAAAGTATGCACATTCTACGTCATAACGACTTTCTATAGTTTGCGCATGCGTTTGGAAATAAGGAAAGTTTACTTCCCGCGTTTTTTAAAATCACAGCTTCTAGAAGGTTTACATGATTTCTTAAAAAACACGAGTTTTTAGAAAATGTGTTTTATTTCATAAATGGAATCAACAAAGTATGCACATTCTACGTCATAACGACTTTCTATAGTTTGCGCATGCGTCCGGAAATAAGAAAAGCTTACTTCCCCCGTTTTTTAAAATCACAGCTTCTAGAAGGTTTACATGATTTCGTAAAAAACACGAGTTTTTAGAAAATGTGTTTTATTTCATAAATGGAATCTACAAAGTATGCACATTCTTCGTCATAATGACTTTCTATAGTTTGCGCATGCGTTTGGAAATAAGAAAAGCTTACTTCCCCCGTTTTTTAAAATCACAGCTTCTAGAAGGTTTACATGATTTGCTAAAAAAAACGAGTTTTTAGAAAATGTGTTTTATTTCATAAACGGAATCAACAAAGTATGCACATTCTACGTCATAATGACTTTCTATAGTTTGCGGATGCGTCCGGAAATAAGAAAAGCTTACTTCCACCGTTTTTTAAAATAATAGCTTCTAGAAGGTTTACATGATTTCGTAAAAAACACAAGTTTTTAGAAAATGTGTTTTATTTCATAAATGGAATCTACAAAGTATGCACATTCTTCGTCATAACGACTTTCTATAGTTTGCGCATTCGTACGGAAATAAGAAAAGCTTACTTCCACCGTTTTTTAAAATCACAGCTTCTAGAAGGTTTACATGATTTCGTAAAAAACACGAGTTTTTAGAAAATGTGTTTTATTTCATAAATGGAATCTACAAAGTATGCACATTCTACGTCATAACGAATTTCTATAGTTTGCGCATGCGTCCGGAAATAAGAAAAACTTACTTCCCTCGTTTTTTAAAATCACAGCTTCAAGAAGGTTTACGTGATTTCTTAAAAAACACGAGTTTTTAGAAAATTTGTTTTATTTCATAAATGGAATCAACAAAGTATGCACATTCTACGTCATAACGACTTTCTATAGTTTGCGCATGCGTTTGGAAATAAGAAAAGCTTACTTCCCCCATTTTTTAAAATCACATCTTCTGGAAGGTTTACATGATTTCGTAAAAAACACGAGTTTTTAGAAAATGTGTTTTATTTCATAAATGGAATGTACAAAGTATGCACATTCTACGTCATAACGACTTTCTATAATTTGCGCATGTGTACGGAAATAAGAAAAGCTTACTTCCCCCTTTTTTAAAATCACAGCTTCTAGAAGGTTTACATGATCTCTTAAAAAACACGAGTTTTTAGAAAATGTGTTTTATTTCATAAATGGAATCAACAAAGTATGCACATTCTACGTCATAACGACTTTCTATAGTTTGCGCATGCGTCCGGAAATAAGAAAAGCTTACTTCCCCCGTTTTTTAAAATCACAGCTTCTAGAAGGTTTACATGATTTCGTAAAAAACACGAGTTTTTAGAAAATGTGTTTTATTTCATCAATGGAATCAACAATGTATGCACATTCTACGTCATAACGACTTTCTATAGTTTGCGCATGCGTTTGGAAATAAGGAAAGCTTACTTCCCGCGTTTTTTAAAATCACAGCTTCTAGAAGGTTTACATGATTTCTTAAAAAACACGAGTTTTTAGAAAATGTGTTTTATTTCATAAATGGAATCAACAAAGTATGCACATTCTACGTCATAACGACTTTCTATAGTTTGCGCATGCGTCCGGAAATAAGAAAAGCTTAATTCCCTCATTTTTTAAAATCACAGCTCCTAGAAGGTTTACATGATTTCGTAAAAAACACGAGTTTTCAGAAAATGTGTTTTATTTCATAAATGGAATCTAGAAAGTATGCACATTCTACGTCATAACGATTTTCTATAGTTTGCGCATGCGTCCGGAAATAAGAAAAGCTTACTTCCACTGTTTTCAAAATCACAGCTTCTAGAAGGTTTACATGATTTCTTAAGAAACACGAGTTTTTAGAAAATGTGTTTTATTTCATAAACGGAATCAAGAAAGTATGCACATTCTACGTCATAACGACTTTCTATAGTTTGCGCATGCGTTTGGAAATAAGAAAAGCTTACTTCCACCGTTTTTTAAAATCAAAGCTTCTAGAAGGTTTATATGATTTCGTAAAAAACACGAGTTTTTAGAAAATGTGTTTTATTTGATAAATGGAATCTACAAAGTATGCACATTCGTCGTCATAACGACTTTCTATAGTTTGCGCATGTGTCCGGAAATAAGAAAAGCTTACTTCCCCCGTTTTTTAAAATCACAGCTTCTAGAAGGTTTACATGATTTGTTAAAAAACACGAGTTTGTAGAAAATGTCTTTTATTTCATAAATGGAATCAACAAAGTATGCACATTCTCCGTCATAACGACTTTCTATAGTTTGCGGATGCGTCCGGAAATAAGAAAAGCTTACTTCCACCGTTTTTTAAAATAATAGCTTCTAGAAGGTTTACATGATTTCGTAAAAAACACGAGTTTTTAGAAAATGTGTTTTATTTCATAAATGGAATCAACAAAGTATTTACATTCTACGTCATAACGACTTTCTATAATTTGCGCATGCGTTTGGAAATAAAAAAAAGCTTACTTCCCCCGTTTTTCAAAATCACAGCTTCTAGAAGGTTTACATGATTTCTTAAAAAACACGAGTTTTTAGAAAATATGTTTTATTTCATAAATGGAATCAACAAAGTATGCACATTCTACGTCATAACGACTTTCTATAGTTTGCGCATGCGTTTGGAAATAAGAAAAGCTTACTTCCCCCGTTTTTTAAAATCACAGCTTCTAGAAGGTTTACATGATTTCTTAGAAAACACGAGTTTTTAGAAAATGTGTTTTATTTCATAAATGGAATCAACAAAGTATGCACATTCTATGTCATAACGACTTTCTATAGTCTGCGCATGCGTCCGGAAATAAGAAAAGCTTAGTTCCACCGTTTTTTAGAATAATAGCTTCTAGAAGGTTTACATGATTTCGTAAAAAACACGAGTTTTTAGAAAATGTGTTTTATTTCATAAATGGAATCTACAAAGTATGCATATTCTTCGTCATAACGACTTTCTATAGTTTCCGCATGTGTCCGGAAATAAGAAAAGCTTACTTCCCCCGATTTTTAAAATCACAGCTTCTAGAAGGTTTACATGATTTCGTAAAAAACACGAGTTTTTAGAAAATGTGTTTTATTTCATAAATGGAATGTACAAAGTATGCACATTCTACGTCATAACGACTTTCTATAGTTTGCGCATTCGTCCGGAAATAAGAAAAGCTTACTTCCACCGTTTTTTAAAATCACAACTTCTAGAAGGTTTACATGATTTCGTAAAAAACACGAGTTTTTAGAAAATGTGTTTTATTTCATAAATGGAATCAACAAAGTATGCACATTCTACATCATAACGACTTTCTATAGTTTGCGCATGCGTTTGGAAATAAGAAAAGCTTACTTCCCCCGTTTTTTAAAATCACAGCTTCTAGAAGGTTTACATGATTTCGTAAAAACCACGAGTTTTTAGAAAATGTGTTTTATTTCATAAATGTTATCAACAAAGTATGCACATTCTACGTCATAAGGACTTTCTATAGTTTGCATATGCGTCCGGAAATAAGAAAAGCTTACTTCCCCCGTTTTTTAAAATCACAGCTTCTAGAAGGTTTACATGATTTGTTAAAAAACACGAGTTTTTAGAAAATGTCTTTTATTTCATAAATGGAATCAACAAAGTATGCACATTCTACGTCATAACGACTTTCTATAGTTTGCGGATGCGTCCGGAAATAAGAAAAGCTTACTTCCACCGTTTTTTAAAATAATAGCTTCTAGAAGGTTTACATGATTTCGTAAAAAACACGAGTTTTTAGAAAATGTGTTTTATTTCATAAATGGAATCTACAAAGTATGCACATTCTTCGTCATAACGACTTTCTATAGTTTGCGCATGCGTCCAGAAATAAGAAAAGCTTACTTCCCCCGTTTTTTAAAATCACAGCTTCTAGAAGGTTTACATGATTTCTTAAAAAACACGAGCTTTTAGAAAATGTGTTTTATTTCATAAATGGAATCAACAAAGTATTTACATTCTACGTCATAACGACTTTCTATAATTTGCGCATGCGTTTGGAAATAAAAAAAAGCTTACTTCCCCCGTTTTTCAAAATCACAGCTTCTAGAAGGTTTACATGATTTCTTAAAAAACACGAGTTTTTAGAAAATATGTTTTATTTCATAAATGGAATCAACAAAGTATGCACATTCTACGTCATAACGACTTTCTATAGTTTGCGCATGCGTTTGGAAATAAGAAAAGCTTACTTCCCCCGTTTTTTAAAATCACAGCTTCTAGAAGGTTTACATGATTTCTTAAAAAACACGAGTTTTTAGAAAATGTGTTTTATTTCATAAATGGAATCAACAAAGTATGCACATTCTATGTCATAACGACTTTCTATAGTCTGCGCATGCGTCCGGAAATAAGAAAAGCTTAGTTCCACCGTTTTTTAGAATAATAGCTTCTAGAAGGTTTACATGATTTCGTAAAAAACACGAGTTTTTAGAAAATGTGTTTTATTTCATAAATGGAATCTACAGAGTATGCACATTCTACGTCATAACGACTTTATATAGTTTGCGCATGCGTCCGGAAATAAGAAAAGCTTACTTCCCCCGTTTTTCAAAATCACAGCTTCTAGAAGGTTTACATGATTTCTTAAAAAACACGAGTTTTTAGAAAATGTGTTTTATTTCATAAATGGAATCAACAAAGTATGCACATTCTACGTCATAACGACTTTCTATAGTTTAAGCATGCGTTTGAAAATAAGAAAAACTTACTTCCCCCGTTTTTTAAAATCACAGCTTCTAGAAGGTTTACAAGATTTGTTAAAAAACACGAGTTTTTAGAAAATGTGTTTTATTTCATAAATGGAAACAACAAAGTATGCACATTCTACGTCATAACAACTTTCTATAGTTTGCGCATCCGTCCGGAAATAAGAAAAGCTTACTTCCACCGTTTTTTAAAATAATAGCTTCTAGAAGGTTTACATGATTTCGTAAAAAACACGAGTTTTTAGAAAATGTGTTTTATTTCATAAATGGAATCTACAAAGTATGCATATTCTTCATCATAACGACTTTCTATAGTTTCCGCATGTGTCCGGAAATAAGAAAAGCTTACTTCCCCCGATTTTTAAAATCACAGCTTCTAGAAGGTTTACATGATTTCGTAAAAAACACAAGTTTTTAGAAAATGTGTTTTATTTCATAAATGGAATCTATAAAGTATGCACATTCTACGTCATAACGACTTTCTATAGTTTGCGCATGCGTCCGGAAATAAGAAAAGCTTACTTCCCCCGTTTTTTAAAATCACAGCTTCTAGAAGGTTTACATGATTTCTTAAAAAACACGAGTTTTTAGAAAATGTGTTTTATTTCATAAATGGAATCAACAAAGTATGCACATTCTACATCATAACGACTTTCTATAGTTTGCGCATGCGTTTGGAAATAAGAAAAGCTTACTTCCCCCGTTTTTTAAAATCACAGCTTCTAGAAGGTTTACATGATTTCGTAAAAACCACGAGTTTTTAGAAAATGTGTTTTATTTCAAAAATGGAATCAAAAAAGTATGCACATTCTACGTCATAAGGACTTTCTATAGTTTGCATATGCGTCCGGAAATAAGAAAACCTTACTTCCCCCGTTTTTTAAAATCACAGCTTCTAGAAGGTTTACATGATTTGTTAAAAAACACGAGTTTTTAGAAAATGTGTTTTATTTCATAAATGGAATCAACAAAGTATGCACATTCTACGTCATAACGACTTTCTATAGTTTGTGGATGCGTCCGAAAATAAGAAAAGCTTACTTCCACCGTTTTTTAAAATAATAGCTTCTAGAAGGTTTACATGATTTCGTAAAAAACACGAATTTTTAGAAAAAGTGTTTTATTTCATAAATGGAATCTACAAAGTATGCACATTCTTCGTCATAACGACTTTCTATAGTTTGCGCATGCGTCCATAAATAAGAAAAGCTTACTTCCCCCGTTTTTTAAAATCACAGCTTCTAGAAGGTTTACATGATTTCGTAAAAAACACGAGTTTTTAGAAAATGTGTTTTATTTCATAAATGGAATCTACAAACTATGCACATTCTACGTCATAACGGCTATCTATAGTTTGCGCATTCATCCGGAAATAAGAAAAGCTTACTTCCACCGTTTTTTAAAATCACAGCTTCTAGAAGGTTTACATGATTTCTTAAAAAACACGAGTTTTTAGAAAAAAAAAATTATTTCATAAATGGAATCAACAAAGTATGCACATTCTACGTAATAATGACTTTCTATAGTTTCCGCATTCGACCGGAAATAAGAAAAGCTTACTTCCACCGTTTTTTAAAATCACAGCTTCTAGAAGGTTTACATGATTTCCTAAAAAACACGAGTTTTTAGAAAATGTGTTTTATTTCATAAATGGAATCAACAAAGTCTGCATATTCTACGTCATAACGACTTTCTATAGTTTGCGCATGCGTTTGGAAATAAGAAAAGCTTACTTCCCCCGTTTTTTTAAATCATAGCTTCTAGAAGGCTTACATGATTTCTTAAAAAACACGAGTTTTTAGAAAATGTGTTTTATTTCATAAATGGAATCTACAAAGTATGCACATTCTACATCATAACGACTTTCTATAGTTTGCGTATGCGTCCGGAAATAAGAAAAACTTACTTCGCCCGTTTTTTAAAATCACAACTTCTAGAAGGTTTACATGATTTCTTAAAAAACACGAGTTTTTAGAAAATGTGTTTTATTTCATAAATGGAATCAACAAAGTATGCACATTCTACATCATAACGACTTTCTATAGTTTGCGCATGCATTTGGAAATAAGAAAAGCTTACTTCCCCCGTTTTTTAAAATCACAGCTTCTAGAAGGTTTACAGGATTTGTTAAAAACACGAATTTTTAGAAAATGTGTTTTATTTCATAAATGGAATCAACAAAGTATGCACATTCTACGTCATAACGAATTTTATATTTTGCGCATGAGTCCGGAAATAAGAAAAGCCTACTTCCACCGTTTTTTAAAATCACAGCTTCTAGAAGGTTTACATGATTTCGTAAAAAACACGAGTTTTTAGAAAATGTGTTTTATTTCATAAATGGAATCTACAAAGTATGCACATTCTACGTCATAACGACTTTCTATAATTTGCGCATGTGTACGGAAATAAGAAAAGCTTACTTCCCCCTTTTTTAAAATCACAGCTTCTAGAAGGTTTACATGATTTCTTAAAAAACACGAGTTTTTAGAAAATGTGTTTTATTTCATAAATGGAATCAACAAAGTATGCACATTCTACGTCATAACGAATTTTATATTTTGCGCATGAGTCCGGAAATAAGAAAAGCCTACTTCCACCGTTTTTTAAAATCACAGCTTCTAGAAGGTTTACATGATTTCGTAAAAAACACGAGTTTTTAGAAAATGTGTTTTATTTCATAAATGGAATCTACAAAGTATGCACATTCTACGTCATAACGACTTTCTATAATTTGCGCATGTGTACGGAAATAAGAAAAGCTTACTTCCCCCTTTTTTAAAATCACAGCTTCTAGAAGGTTTACATGATTTCTTAAAAAACACGAGTTTTTAGAAAATGTGTTTTATTTCATAAATGGAATCAACAAAGTATGCACATTCTATGTCATAACGATTTTCTATAGTTTAAGCATGCGTTTGAAAATAATAAAAACTTACTTCCCCCGTTTTGTAAAATCACAGCTTCTAGAAGGTTTACATGATTTCTTAAAAAACACGAGTTTTTAGAAAATCTGTTTTATTTCACAAATGGAATCAACAAAGTATGCACATTCTACGTCATAACTACTTTCTATAGTTTGCGCATGCGTCCGGAAATAAGAAAATGTAACTTCCGCCGTTTTTTAAAATCACAGCTTCTAGAAAGTTTACATGATTTCTTAAAAAACATGAGTTTTTAGAAAATGTGTTTTATTTCATAAATGGAATCAACAAAGTTTGCACATTCTACGTCATAATGACTTTCTATAGTCTGCGCATGCGTTTGGAAATAAGAAAAGCTTACTTCCCCCGTTTTTTAAAATCACAGCTTCTAGAAGGTTTACATGATTTGTTAAAAAACACGAGTTTTTAGAAAATGTGTTTTATTTCATAAATGGAATCAACAAAGTATGCACATTCTACGTCATAACGACTTTCTATAGTTTGCGCATGCGTCCGGAAATAAGAAAAGCTTACTTCCACCGTTTTTTAAAATCACAGCTTGTAGAAGGTTTACATGATTTCGTAAAAAACACGAGTTTTTAGAAAATGTGTTTTATTTCATAAATGGAATCTACAAAGTATGCACATTCTACGTCATAACGGCTATCTATAGTTTGCGCATTCGTCCGGAAATAAGAAAAGCTTACTTCCACCGTTTTTTAAAATCACAGCTTCTAGAAGGTTTACATGATTTCTTAAAAAACACGAGTTTTTAGAAAATGTGTTTTATTTCATAAATGGAATCAACAAAGTATGCACATTCTACGTAATAATGACTTTCTATAGTTTCCGCATTCGACCAGAAATAAGAAAAGCTTACTTCCACCGTTTTTTAAAATCACAACTTCTAGAGGGTTTACATGATTTCGTAAAAAACACGAGTTTTTAGATAATGTGTTTTATTTCATAAATGGAATCTACAAAGTATGCACATTCTACGTCATAACGACTTTCTATAGTTTGCGCATGCGTTTGGAAATAAGAAAAGCTTACTTCCCTCGTTTTTTAAAATCACAGCTTCTAGAAGGTTTAGATAATTTCTTAAAAAACACGAGTTTTTAGAAAATGTGTTTTATTTCATAAATGCAGTCAACAAAGTATGCACATTCTACGTCATAATGACTTTCTATAGTTTGCGAATTTGTCCAGAAATAAGAAAAGGTTACTTCCACCGTTTTTTAAAATAATAGCTTCTAGAAGGTTTACATGATTTCGTAAAAAACACGAGTTTTTAGAAAATGTGTTTTATTTCATAAATGGAATCTACAAAGTATGCACATTCTTCGTCATAACGACTTTCTATAGTTTGCGCATGCGTCCGGCAATAAGAAAAGCTTACTTCCCCCATTTTTTAAAATCACTGCTTCAAGAAGGTTTACATGATTTCGTAAAAAACACGAGTTTTTAGAAAATGTGTTTTATTTCATAAATGGAATCTACAAAGTATGCACATTCTTCGTCATAACTACTTTCTATTGTTTGCGCATGCGTTTGGAAATAAGAAAAACTTACTTCCCCCGTTTTTTAAAATCACAGCTTCTAGAAGGTTTAGATAATTTCTTAAAAAACACGAGTTTTTAGAAAATGTGTTTTATTTAATAAATGGAATCAACAAAGTATGCACATTCTACATCATAACGACTTTCTATAGTTTGCGGATGCGTCCGGAAATAAGAAAAGCTTACTTCCACCGTTTTTTAAAATAATAGCTTCTAGAAGGTTTACATGATTTCGTAAAAAACACGAGTTTTTAGAAAATGTGTTTTATTAAATAAATGGAATCTACAAAGTATGCACATTCTTCGTCATAACGACTTTCTATAGTTTGCGCATGCGTCCGGAAATAAGAAAAGCTTACTTCCCCCATTTTTTAAAATCACTGCTTCAAGAAGGTTTACATGATTTCGTAAAAAACACGAGTTTTTAGAAAATGTGTTTTATTTCATAAATGGAATCTACAAAGTATGCACATTCTACGTCATAACGACTTTCTATAATTTGCGCATGTGTACGGAAATAAGAAAAGCTTACTTCCCCCTTTTTCAAAATCACAGCTTCTAGAAGGTTTACATGATTTCTTAAAAAACACGAGTTTTTAGAAAATGTGTTTTATTTCATAAATGGAATTAACTAAGTATGCACATTCTACATCATAACGACTTTCTATAGTTTGCGCATGCGTTTGGAAATAAAAAAAGTTTACTTCCCCCGTTTTTTAAAATCACAGCTTCTAGAAGGTTTACATGATTTCTTAAAAAACATGAGTTTTTAGAAAATATGTTTTATTTCATAAATGGAATCAACAAAGTATGCACATTCTACGTCATAACGACTTTCTATAGTTTGCGCATGCGTTTTTAAATAAGAAAAGCTTACTTCCCCCGTTTTTTAAAATCACAGCTTCTAGAAGGTTTACATGATTTGTTAAAAAACACGAGTTTTTAGAAAATGTGTTTTATTTCATAAATGGAATCAACAAAGTATGCACATTCTACGTCATAACGACTTTCTGTAGTTTGCGCATGCGTTTGGAAATAAAAAAAGCTTACTTCCCCCGTTTTTAAAAATCACAGCTTCTAGAAGGTTTACATGATTTCTTAAAAAACACGAGTTTTTAGAAAATATGTTTTATTTCATAAATGGAATCAACAAAGTATGCACATTCTACGTCATAACGACTTTCTATAGTTTGCGCATGCGTTTGGAAATAAGAAAAACTTACTTCCCCCGTTTTTTAAAATCACAGCTTCTAGAAGGTTTACATGATTTGTTAAAAAAGACGAGTTTTTAGAAAATGTGTTTTATTTCATAAATGGAATCAACAAAGTACGCACATTCTATGTCATAACGACTTTCTATAGTCTGCGCATGCGTCCGGAAATAAGAAAAGCTTACTTCCACCGTTTTTTAAAATAATTGCTTCTAGAAGGTTTACATGATTTCGTAAAAAACACGAGTTTTTAGAAAATGTGTTTTATTTCATAAATGGAATCTACAAAGTACGCACATTCTACGTCATAACGACTTTATATAGTTTGCGCATGCGTCCGGAAATAAGAAAAGCTTACTTCCCCCGTTTTTCAAAATCACAGCTTCTAGAAGGTTTACATGATTTCTTAAAAAACACGAGTTTTTAGAAAATGTGTTTTATTTCATAAATGGAATCTACAAAGTATGCACATTCTACGTCATAACGACTTTCTATAATTTGCGCATGTGTACGGAAATAAGAAAAGCTTACTTCCCCCTTTTTCAAAATCACAGCTTCTAGAAGGTTTACATGATTTCTTAAAAAACACGAGTTTTTAGAAAATGTGTTTTATTTCATAAATGCAATCAACAAAGTATGCACATTCTACGTCATAACGACTTTCTATAGTTTGCGCATGCGTTTGGAAATAAAATAAGTTTACATGACTTTCTATAGTTTTTAGAAAATGTGTTTTATTTCATAAATGGAATCTACAAAGTACGCACATTCTACGTCATAACGACTTTATATAGTTTGCGCATGCGTCCGGAAATAAGAAAAGCTTACTTCCCCCGTTTTTCAAAATCACAGCTTCTAGAAGGTTTACATGATTTCTTAAAAAACACGAGTTTTTAGAAAATGTGTTTTATTTCATAAATGGAATCTACAAAGTATGCACATTCTACGTCATAACGACTTTCTATAATTTGCGCATGTGTACGGAAATAAGAAAAGCTTACTTCCCCCTTTTTCAAAATCACAGCTTCTAGAAGGTTTACATGATTTCTTAAAAAACACGAGTTTTTAGAAAATGTGTTTTATTTCATAAATGCAATCAACAAAGTATGCACATTTGTTGATGTATATGTAACTTCGGAATGTATTTCATCAGTATATTATATGTATATTTATTGTACCCTTATAAGAGATGTGTTATTCCTCTATAAGGAAGTGTCGTCATGTGGATTGACAAGTGTCGCAAGTGTGTGTACTTGCCGATGGGTTATTAGACCACCTTATGGGGTCGGCCCTAATTAATAGATAATATAATGTGGATGTACTAAAGTAGACAAGTCGGCCCCAGTAGGTCACTGGGCAAAAAGGTGAGTATAAATAGAGATAGGAGATCTCTATTTTACTCATTCGGAAAAGTATCTATCTCTCTCTCTGGAAAGTGGCGCACTAGTGAGGAGGAGGAGGATCATCTGCTAGGAGACTATCTCTGTATTATTTGGTTGTATTTTGGTTGAGCCATTGCTCTCTCTATCTCTGAGGAAGTTTGTGGGGTTTTTCACCTTAGGGTTTTCCCCACGGAAACTCTGTGTCTCTTGTCTCTATGCTTTTGATTCTTGTGATGCTTGTGATGCTTGTCATATTATGATTGTCATGCATTGATATACTGTAGATGTTATTCTCTCAGCAAAGATCCTATAGTATTGTGATTTAATACTAAAAATTTAACATGGTATCAGAGCCTAACTGAGAAGAAGACATTTTGCAGTGACGGAAGCTTGTATTCCTTGTTTATTGGGTTTCTCTCCACAGATTTTTTGAAATTCAGTATAGTAGATTGGATCTACTCATCAAGGCGCATCTATCTGTCCAATCAGAATTCAGTTCCGAGCATTTTCAGATTTGGCCCTAAAAATTAGGGTTTCCACAAAAATAGGAATTTCTGGAAACTGAAGGCATAGATGGAAGCTCCTTGCAAAAATCGAAGGTTTGAGCTTTGGATCGAGATTTTTGGCTGGGTAGATCTCCGGGAAACTCAAACCCTAATTCAGGGCTCTCCCCAGTGAACCCGGGAGGACAAAAAGGCAATTTTGAAGGGCAAGACTTTGCTGATCTCAGATTCTGAATGTACTAGGCTGATCAGCTCTCCAAGGCGCATCTTTCTATCCTTTCGGAATTTTGGAATTAACATTTTGCATTTTTAGGGTTTCTCTGACAAACCCTAATCCGGGACCAGATCCAGTTTTCAGCACTTCAAGTGGTAAGTTCTAAATCTTTTCTATTTCCATTTGAAGTACTCTTAAAGATGTCTCTTCACACCAAGCTTGAGGATAAGCTTGAAGGGGCTGATAACTTCCGAGCCTGGAAGTATAGGATTGGGTTAATCCTGGAAGAGAATGAGTTGGACTCATATGTGAAAGAAGACATCCCTATCCCAGAGGATGAAGAAGCCAAGGCATTGCACAAGAAGAACTTGGTCAAGGCAAAGAGAATCATTGCTGATTCCATCAAAGACCATCTCATACCCCATGTGTCATCTCTTAAGACACCCAAAGAGATGTTTGAATCTTTAACCAAGCTATTTGAAGGAAAGAACATAAATCGAAAGATGACCCTGCGGAACCAATTGAAAGCAGTGAAGTTCCAGAATGGAGAAACCATTCAATCTTACTTTTCAAGGGTCTCTCAGATCAAGGAACAATTAGAAGCAGTAGATGAAATGGTGGAGAATGGTGAGGTGGTGATGACTACTCTAAATGGCCTACCCAGGTCATGGGATTCCTTTATTCAAGGAATTTGTGCAAGGAAGAAGTTGATTTCCTTCAGTAGACTTCGGGAAGAATGTTCTCAAGAAGAAGCTAGACTTATAGCTCGTGAGGAAAAGATGGGAGGAGAAGATCAAGCTCTTGCAGCTCACACCAAAAGAAGCAAAACCAAGAAGGATCACTCTCACCACAAAAGAACTCATCAAAGGAAAAAGAAGGACCTAAGATGCTTTACATGCAATGAGAAGGGTCACTATGCTTCAGATTGTCCCAAGAACAAAAGGGATAATAACAACAACTTCAGTAAGAAGAAGAAGGGCAGCAAAAGAAGATTTCATGCTCATGCTGCCGAAGATGATGAACCCCCAAAGAAGAAGGCTAGGGCAGAAAGTGATAGTGATGATGACTCATCAAGTGAAGAAGAGTATGTTCTGATCTCTGCTCTTACAGGTACCATCTCCCATGGATGTAATGATTGGTTAATTGATAGTGGGGCCTCCAAACACATGACTGGGTTCAAGGAATCTTTTGTGAATCTTTCTGAACATGAATCACCCCATAAGGTGAAACTTGGGGATGATTATCAATACCCAATCAAAGGAAGTGGTGAAGCCTCCTACAATCTAGATTCTGGAAAATCATTGAAGATGAAAGAAGTACTTTATGTACCTGGGCTCAAGAAGAACTTACTCTCCATTTCTGCATTAGATGCAAAAGGTATGAGGGTTGCATTTGTGGATGGCCAAGTCCTAATGTGGCCAAAGGGAAAGACCATAGATGATGCAGTAGTGATTGGAAAGTAAGAGGGAGGTTTGTACAACTTGAAGGGACAACCTGAACATGCCATGGTGACATAAATACAAAGATTCATCCATAGTCATGGATCACATAGAGGTATGTATAATTTGTTTTTGCAAAAGTTAACTAATGAGTTATGCAGGTCATTGAAGAGAACAAGAACACATTGCTAGACATAACTAGCAAATATGGTGACCAGGTATGTGTTTCTTATATCATAGGATCTATCATATAATTATGCATGGCATGATTGATGATGATTGTTCATAAAGTCATAAGTTTGAATAATCATGGGCATATGCATATTATGTGTCTTACCTTAATTAATAATATGACTAACCAGAAGAGTCATAGGTTTGAGTAATTACAGGTTTATACATGTTATGTTTCTTATGATATGACTAACCATAAGAGTCCTATATAAACCTTGAATGCTAATGCTTATTATTTCTGTTTGAAATGATCATGACTATACATACTTGAGATTATTGTGTTTTAATGAATGTATGATTTTGTATGAGATTACAAGGATAACACAATCATGATACTAATAAGCATACATAGGGACCAAGGATGAATATGAGTTCAAGAACAGGTAATCCAGGAATCAAAGATCAAGAGGGAGCACACTCCAGTGGTTTCTGCAAGGGTGCAGATATT
Organism: Larix kaempferi; assembly: GCA_027924585.1. Classification (NCBI taxonomy): domain Eukaryota; kingdom Viridiplantae; phylum Streptophyta; class Pinopsida; order Pinales; family Pinaceae; genus Larix; species Larix kaempferi. The sequence goes on from BSBM01001572.1 coordinate 1,069,065, forward strand.
CAGAGGGAATTGTCCATATCTCTACATTCCACAACAAGAAGGTTTAGAAGGACTCCAGCAGCTCCTGCAAGGAAGAAAAGACTCAGAGGGAGTCCACCCAACAAACAAACAAAGATAAGTATTTTAATTATCTTGCATATTTGTTTGCTTAAATAAAATTGTTCAATGATGTATATGCTCATGTTCCTAGACTTAGGATATGTATTGTGCATATTAGAATGATTGAATTAATGAACAGTATACTACTAATATGCATGTGTTGGGTAAGTGGCCTATGGCACTGTACAACATTCCATTGCTACTTATCTAGAATGAAACCTCTTTGCTGACATGTTGGGAGTAGTGCAAACTCTTAAAAATGTTCTGGTAGAGACTGGAAGGTATCTAGAAATTTGTGGAACATGGATAAATGTTGTATTGAAGCATTGGCTAAGATAACTGCATGACTGCATGACATATTTCTTTATGTGTAAAGAATTTGTTCTGAAAATTATGAGATGTTTCTAATCATGCAATTTAACTTGTTTTGTAGGAAAGACCGTATATCTTCACCTACAAAAGGACTACAACATTTGTTCCAGCAACAAAGATATCTATTGAAGATATTGAAGCTCCCAGGATTTGGGATGAAGAAATGGAATGCCATGATCCGTAGATCATGAAGAAGATGTTTGGGATGCAGTCCCAAGACCTGACAGGGAGTCATATGTGTGCAGATTGAAGAAAGCCTTGTATGGCTTGAAGCAAGCTCCCAGAACCTGGTATGGTAGGATGGACAGTTTCCTATCTAGTTTGGGCTTTACCAAGAGTAAAGCGGATTCCAACCTTTACTACAAGGTTGAGGAAGGGAATCCTGTGATTCTACTACTGTATGTGGATGACCTATTTGTGACAGGAGATGACAGAATGATTGCAGATACCAAGAGGAAGCTTGCAGCTGAATTCGAAATGAAAGATTTGGGAATGATGCACTATTTCCTAGGTATGGAGGTGTGGCAGAATGCAGGTGGGATCTTCCTTGGTCAAGGGAAGTACACAGTAGATATCCTGAAGAGATTTGGGATGATGGATTGCAAGGCCATGGCCACACCTATGGCATCGAATCTGAAGCTTCTTTGTGATGCTTCATCTGAGCCAGTTGATGTTTCTATGTATCGTCAGATGATTGGGTCCTTGATGTACCTGACGAACACGAGACCAGACATTTGCTTTGCTATGAACACATTGAGCCAGTTCCTGACGGATCCGAGGAGTGCTCACCTTGTTGCTGTAAAGCATGTTCTGAGGTACCTGAAGGGTACAGTGGATTATGGGCTCAGATATGAGGCGAATCAAAAGTTTAACCTGCAGGGTTATGTTGATTCAGATTGGGCTGGCAGTGCTGCAGATAGGAAGAGCACATCTGGGTGTTGCTTCAGTATGGGATCAGGTGTGATCTCTTGGTTTAGCAGGAAGCAGTCCTGCGTAGCACTGAGTACAGCTGAGGCAAAGTATGTTGCAGCCTGTTCAGCTAGTTGTGAGGCAGTATGGCTACGGAAGCTACTATCTGAGTTATTTGATCTCCCGTTGGAGGCTACTGGTATCTTCTGTGATAACCAGAGTTGTGTGAAGTTGTCCGAGAACCCAGTGTTTCATGACAGGTCGAAACACATAGAGATCAAATATCACTATATCAGGGATATGGTGCAGAGAGAAGCTATGAAGCTTCTGTATGTTGCGACGAATGAGCAGATTGTAGATGTGTTGATGAAGCCACTAGCCAGAGTGAAGTTCGAGTACTTCAGAGAGAGGCTTGGCGTTCTTCAGATCGAGGACACTTCGAGGAAGAAGTGATGGACACATTTGCTGAAGCCATTCCAAGCATGTTGGAAGGAGGATCCTTCACATGGCTGTGGATGTAAGCGCTGGATGATGAGCATCAGGATGATGTTCTGGTTTCTGCTTGATATGATCAGTTGGATCATTTTTATGTATGTATGTACGCATCATGTTGGATGCTGGATATGATCAGTTGGATCATGTGTACATATTTTGTATATGCATCATGTTGGATGCTTGGACCATGTATCTGCATGTATATCAGGTGGATACATTGTATGATCAGGTGGATCATGTATGGTGATATGTATCATGTATTTGTATTTGTATCAGGTGGATACATTGATGATCAGGAGGATCATGTATGATGATATGTATCAGGTAGATACTTGGTATGCATCAGGTAGATGCATTGATGATCAGGAGGATCATGTATGATGATATGTATCATGTATTTGTATCAGGTGGATACATTGATGATCAGGAGGATCATGTATGATGATATGTATCAGGTAGATACTTGGTATGCATCAGGTAGATGCATTGATGATCAGGTGGATCATGCAGCAGGATGTTGCAGTGATGATCAGGATGATCATAGATGACGAGCTTCAGGATGTTGCTCCAGATGACATGCAGCAGGATGTTGCAGTGATGATCAGGATGATCATAGATGACGAGCTTCAGGATGTTGCTCCAGATGACATGCAACAGGATGTTGCAGTGATGATCAGGATGATCATAGATGACGAGCTTCAGGATGTTGCTCCAGATGACATGCAGCAGGACGTTGCAGTGATGATGATCAGGATGATCATGGATACATCAGGATGATGTATGGTGAGTATCAGGTTGATACTCTGTGGCCGTGGATCAGGTTGTGCAGATGAGCATGTAATTCGTTTCCCTGGGAGATTTGCAGATGGTCTTGCAAGGTTTTTCCTATAGCATGTAATTCGTTGCCCTGGGACATCTGGCAAATGCTCTTTCGAGGTTTTGCTCTGGGAGGACATGTAATTCGTTGCTCTGGGAGATCTGCAGATAGTCTTGCGAGGTTTTGCCTATGGCATGTAATTCGTTGCCCTGGGATATCTGGCAGATGCTCTTGCGAGGTTTTGTCCTATGGCATGTAATCCGTTTCCCTGGGAGATCCGATAGGTTGGGCTGTGTGCCCGTAATAAGTCCTGGGATGCTCTTGCGAGGTTTTGCCATGACCACATGTAATTCGTTGCCCTGGGAGATCCTATAGGTAGAGCAGTATGCTCGTAACAGCTTGGGATGCTCTTGCGAGGTTTTGTGGTGAGGTCACATGTAATTCGTTGCCCTGGGAGATCCTATAGGTAGAGCAGTATGCTCGTAACAGCCTGGGATGCTCTTGCGAGGTTTTGTGACGCACGTAAAAGTCCTGAGAATTCCACAGTATGGCCAGTGATGACGAAGACCTACAGGTGGTGGGCCTACATCCAGTATGAAAAAGGACTGGCTCTGTAGAACTTCCTATGACGAGTAGAGACAGAGATTGGATGAGATAGCAGCAGCTGTGACGATGATGATGACGATGCATCGATGATGATGATCCAGAGAAGAAGACTTGTCTAGCAGATCTGTGTCGAGAAATACCTTCCTAGTTAAGAGGGAGTGTTGATGTATATGTAACTTCGGAATGTATTTCATCAGTATATTATATGTATATTTATTGTACCCTTATAAGAGATGTGTTATTCCTCTATAAGGAAGTGTCGTCATGTGGATTGACAAGTGTCGCAAGTGTGTGTACATGCCGATGGGTTATTAGACCACCTTATGGGGTCGGCCCTAATTAATATATAATATAATGTGGATGTACTAAAGTAGACAAGTCGGCCCCAGTAGGTCACTGGGCAAAAAGGTGAGTATAAATAGAGATAGGAGATCTCTATTTTACTCATTCGGAAAAGTATCTATCTCTCTCTCTGGAAAGTGGCGCACTAGTGAGGAGGAGGAGGATCATCTGCTAGGAGACTATCTCTGTATTATTTGGTTGTATTTTGGTTGAGCCATTGCTCTCTCTATCTCTGAGGAAGTTTGTGGGGTTTTTCACCTTAGGGTTTTCCCCACGGAAACTCTGTGTCTCTTGTCTCTATGCTTTTGATTCTTGTGATGCTTGTGATGCTTGTCATATTATGATTGTCATGCATTGATATACTGTAGATGTTATTCTCTCAGCAAAGATCCTATAGTATTGTGATTTAATACTGAAAATTTAACAGCGCATGCGTCCGGAAATAAGAAAAGCTTACTTCCCCCGTTTTTCAAAATCACAGCTTCTAGAAGGTTTACATGATTTCTTAAAAAACACGAGTTTTTAGAAAATGTGTTTTATTTCATAAATGGAATCTACAAAGTATGCACATTCTACGTCATAACGACTTTCTATAATTTGCGCATGTGTACGGAAATAAGAAAAGCTTACTTCCCCCTTTTTCAAAATCACAGCTTCTAGAAGGTTTACATGATTTCTTAAAAAACACGAGTTTTTAGAAAATGTGTTTTATTTCATAAATGCAATCAACAAAGTATGCACATTCTACGTCATAACGACTTTCTATAGTTTGCGCATGCGTTTGGAAATAAAAAAAGCTTACTTCCCCCGTTTTTTAAAATCACAGCTTCTAGAAGGTTTACATGATTTCTTAAAAAACACGAGTTTTTAGAAAATATGTTTTATTTCATAAATGGAATCAACAAAGTATGCACATTCTACGTCATAACGACTTTCTATAGTTTGCGCATGCGTTTTTTAATAAGAAAAGCTTACTTCCCCCGTTTTTTAAATCACAGCTTCTAGAAGGTTTACATGATTTGTTAAAAAACACGAGTTTTTAGAAAATGTGTTTTATTTCATAAATGGAATCAACAAAGTATGCACATTCTACGTCATAACGACTTTCTATAGTTTGCGCATGCGTTTGGAAATAAAAAAAGCTTACTTCCCCCGTTTTTTAAAATCACAGCTTCTAGAAGGTTTACAAGATTTCTTAAAAAACACGAGTTTTTAGAAAATGCGTTTCATTTCATAAATCGAATCAACAAAGTATGCACATTCTATGTCATAACGACTTTCTATAGTTTCCGCATTCGACCGGAAATAGGAAAAGCTTACTTCCCCTGTTTTTTAAAATCACAGCTTCTAGAAGGTTTACATGATTTCTTAAAAAACACGAGTTTTTAGAAAATGTGTTTTATTTCATAAACGGAATCAAGAAAGTATGCACATTCTACGTCATAACGACTTTCTATAGTTTGCGCATGCGTTTGGAAATAAGAAAAGCTTACTTCCCTCGTTTTTTAAAATCACAGCTTCTAGAAGGTTTACATGATTTCGTAAAAAACACGAGTTTTTAGAAAATGTGTTTTATTTCATAAAAGGAATCAACAAAGTATGCACATTCTTCGTCATAACGACTTTCTATAGTTTGCGCATGCGTTTGGAAATAAGAAAAGCTTACTTCCCCCGTTTTTTAAAATCACAGCTTCTAGAAGGTTTACATGATTTGTTAAAAAACACGAGTTTTTAGAAAATGTGTTTTATTTCATAAATGGAATCAACAAAGTACGCACATTCTATTTTATAACGACTTTCTATAGTCTGCGCATGCGTCCGGAAATAAGAAAAGCTTACTTCCACCGTTTTTTAAAATAATTGCTTCTAGAAGGTTTACATGATTTCGTAAAAAACACGAGTTTTTAGAAAATGTGTTTTATTTCATAAATGGAATCTACAAAGTATGCACAGTCTACGTCATAACGACTTTATATAGTTTGTGCATGCGTCCGGAAATAAGAAAAGCTTACTTCCCCCGTTTTTCAAAATCACAGCTTCTAGAAGGTTTACATGATTTCTTAAAAAACACGAGTTTTTAGAAAATGTGTTTTATTTCATAAATGGAATCAACAAAGTATGCACATTCTACGTCATTATGACTTTCTATAGTTTAAGCATGCGTTTGAAAATAAGTAAAACTTACTTCCCCCGTTTTTTAAAATCACAGCTTCTAGAAGGTTTACATGATTTCGTAAAAAACACGAGTTTTTAGAAAATGTGTTTTATTTCATAAATGGAAACAACAAAGTATGCACATTCTACGTCATAACAACTTTCTATAGTTTGCGCATGCGTCCGGAAATAAGAAAAGCTTACTTCCACCGTTTTTTAAAATAATAGCTTCTAGAAGGTTTATATGATTTCGTAAAAAACACGAGTTTTTAGAAAATGTGTTTTATTTGATAAATGGAATCTACAAAGTATGCACATTCGTCGTCATAACGACTTTCTATAGTTTGCGCATGTGTCCTGAAATAAGAAAAGCTCACTTCCCCCGATTTTTAAAATCACAGCTTCTAGAAGGTTTACATGATTTCGTAAAAAACACGAGTTTTTAGAAAATGTGTTTTATTTCATAAATGGAATCTACAAAGTATGCACATTCTACATCATAACGACTTTCTATAGTTTGCGCATGCGTCCGGAAAAAAGAAAAGCTTACTTCCCCCGTTTTTTAAAATCACAGCTTCTAGAAGGTTTACATGATTTCTTAAAAAACACGAGTTTTTAGAAAATGTGTTTTATTTCATAAATGGAATCAACAAAGTATGCACATTCTATGTCATAACGACTTTCTATAGTTTGCGCATGCGTTTGGAAATAAGAAAAGCTTACTTCCCCCGTTTTTTAAAATCAGAGCTTCTAGAAGGTTTACATGATTTCGTAAAAAACACGAGTTTTTAGAAAATGTGTTTTATTTCATAAAAGGAATCAACAAAGTATGCACATTCTACGTCATAACGACTTTCTATAGTTTGCGCATGCGTTTGGAAATAAGAAAAGCTTACTTTCCCCGTTTTTTAAAATCACAGCTTTTAGAAGGTTTACATGATTTCGTTAAAAACACGAGTTTTTAGAAAATGTGTTTTATTTCATAAATGGAATCTACAAAGTATGCACATTCTACGTCATAACGACTCTATATAGTTTGCGCATGCGTCCGGAAATAAGAAAAGCTTACTTCCCCCGTTTTTCAAAATCACAGCTTCTAGAAGGTTTACATGATTTCTTAAAAAACACGAGTTTTTAGAAAATGTGTTTTATTTCATAAATGGAATCAACAAAGTATGCACATTCTACGTCATAACGACTTTCTATAGTTTAAGCATGCGTTCGAAAATAAGTAAAACTTACTTCTCCCGTTTTTTGAAATCACAGCTTCTTGAAGGTTTGCATGATTTCTTAAAAAACACGAGTTTTTAGAAAATGTGTTTTATTTCATAAATGGAAACAACAAAGTATGCACATTCTACGTCATAACAACTTTCTATAGTTTGCGCATGCGTCCGGAAATAAGAAAAGCTTACTTCCACCATTTTTTAAAATAATAGCTTCTAGAAGGTTTATATGATTTCGTAAAAAACACGAGTTTTTAGAAAATGTGTTTTATTTGATAAATGGAATCTACAAAGTATGCACATTCGTCGTCATAACGACTTTCTATAGTTTGCGCATGTGTCCGGAAATAAGAAAAGCTTACTTCCCCCGATTTTTAAACTCACAGCTTCTAGAAGGTTTACATGATTTCGTAAAAAACACGAGTTTTTAGAAAATGTGTTTTATTTCATAAATGGAATCTACAAAGTATGCACATTCTACGTCATAACGACTTTATATAGTTTGCGCATGCGTCCGGAAATAAGAAAAGCTTACTTCCCCCGTTTTTCAAAATCACAGCTTCTAGAAGGTTTACATGATTTGTTAAAAAACACGAGTTTTTAGAAAATGTGTTTTATTTCATAAATGGAATCAACAAAGTACGCACATTCTATGTCATAACGACTTTCTATAGTCTGCGCATGCGTCCGGAAATAAGAAAAGCTTACTTCCACCGTTTTTTAAAATAATAGCTTCTAGAAGGTTTACATGATTTCGTAAAAAACACGAGTTTTTAGAAAATGTGTTTTATTTCATAAATGGAATCAACAAAGTATGCACATTCTACGTAATAATGACTTTCTATAGTTTCCGCATTCGACCAGAAATAAGAAAAGCTTACTTCCACCGTTTTTTAAAATCACAACTTCTAGAAGGTTTACATGATTTCGTAAAAAACACGAGTTTTTAGATAATGTGTTTTATTTCATAAATGGAATCTACAAAGTATGCACATTCTACATCATAACGACTTTCTATAGTTTGCGCATGCGTTTGGAAATAAGAAAAGCTTACTTCCCTCGTTTTTTAAAATCACAGCTTCTAGAAGGTTTAGATAATTTCTTAAAAAACACGAGTTTTTAGAAAATGTGTTTTATTTCATAAATGCAATCAACAAAGTATGCACATTCTACGCCATAATGACTTTCTATAGTTTGCGAATTCGTCCAGAAATAAGAAAAGGTTACTTCCACCGTTTTTTAAAATAATAGCTTCTAGAAGGTTTACATGATTTCGTAAAAAACACGAGTTTTTAGAAAATGTGTTTTATTTCATAAATGGAATCTACAAAGTATGCACATTCTTCATCATAACGACTTTCTATAGTTTGCGCATGCGTCCGGAAATAAGAAAAGCTTACTTCCCCCATTTTTTAAAATCACTGCTTCAAGAAGGTTTACATGATTTCGTAAAAAACACGAGTTTTTAGAAAATGTGTTTTATTTCATAAATGGAATCTACAAAGTATGCACATTCTTCGTCATAACGACTTTCTATTGTTTGCGCATGCGTTTGGAAATAAGAAAAACTTACTTCCCCCGTTTTTTAAAATCACAGCTTCTAGAAGGTTTAGATAATTTCTTAAAAAACACGAGTTTTTAGAAAATGTGTTTTATTTAATAAATGGAATCAACAAAGTATGCACATTCTACATCATAACGACTTTCTATAGTTTGCGGATGCGTCCGGAAATAAGAAAAGCTTACTTCCACCGTTTTTTAGAATAATAGCTTCTAGAAGGTTTACATGATTTCGTAAAAAACACGAGTTTTTAGAAAATGTGTTTTATTTCATAAATGGAATCTACAAAGTATGCACATTCTTCGTCATAACGACTTTCTATAGTTTGCGCATGCGTCCGGAAATAAGAAAAGCTTACTTCCCCCATTTTTTAAAATCACTGCTTCAAGAAGGTTTACATGATTTCGTAAAAAACACGAGTTTTTAGAAAATGTGTTTTATTTCATAAATGGAATCTACAAAGTATGCACATTCTACGTCATAACGACTTTCTATAATTTGCGCATGTGTACGGAAATAAGAAAAGCTTACTTCCCCCTTTTTTAAAATCACAGCTTCTAGAAGGTTTACATGATTTCTTAAAAAACACGAGTTTTTAGAAAATGTGTTTTATTTCATAAATGCAATCTACAAAGTATGCACATTCTACGTCATAACGACTTTCTATAGTTTGCGCATGCGTTTGGAAATAAAAAAAGCTTACTTCCCCCGTTTTTTAAAATCACAGCTTCTAGAAGGTTTACATGATTTCTTAAAAAACACGAGTTTTTAGAAAATATGTTTTATTTCATAAATGGAATCAACAAAGTATGCACATTCTACGTCATAACGACTTTCTATAGTTTGCGCATGCGTTTTTAAATAAGAAAAGCTTACTTCCCCCGTTTTTTAAATCACAGCTTCTAGAAGGTTTATATGATTTGTTAAAAAACATGAGTTTTTAGAAAATGTGTTTTATTTCATAAATCGAATCAGCAAAGTATGCAAATTCTACGTCATAACGACTTTCTATAGTTTGCGCATGCGTTTGGAAATAAAAAAAGCTTACTTCCCCCGTTTTTTAAAATCACAGCTTCTAGAAGGTTTACATGATTTCTTAAAAAACACGAGTTTTTAGAAAATATGTTTTATTTCATAAATGGAATCAACAAAGTATGCACATTCTACGTCATAACGACTTTCTATAGTTTGCGCATGCGTTTGGAAATAAGAAAAGCTTACTTCCCCCGTTTTTTAAAATCACAGCTTCTAGAAGGTTTACATGATTTGTTAAAAAACACGAGTTTTTAGAAAATGTGTTTTATTTCATAAATGGAATCAACAAAGTACGCACATTCTATGTAATAACGACTTTCTATAGTCTGCGCATGCGTGCGGAAAAAAGAAAAGCTTACTTCCACCGTTTTTTAAAATAATTGCTTCTAGAAGGTTTACATGATTTCGTAAAAAACACGAGTTTTTAGAAAATGTGTTTTATTTCATAAATGGAATCTACAAAGTATGCACATTCTACGTCATAACGACTTTATATAGTTTGCGCATGCGTCCGGAAATAAGAAAAGCTTACTTCCCCCGTTTTTCAAAATCACAGCTTCTAGAAGGTTTACATGATTTCTTAAAAAACACGAGTTTTTAGAAAATGTGTTTTATTTCATAAATGGAATCAACAAAGTATGCACATTCTACGTCATAACGACTTTCTATAGTTTAAGCATGCGTTTGAAAATAAGTAAAACTTACTTCCCCCGTTTTTTAAAATCACAGCTTCTAGAAGGTTTACATGATTTCGTAAAAAACACGAGTTTTTAGAAAATGTGTTTTATTTCATAAATGGAAACAACAAAGTATGCACATTCTACGTCATAACAACTTTCTATAGTTTGCGCATGCGTCCGGAAATAAGAAAAGCTTACTTCCACCGTTTCTTAAAATAATAGCTTCTAGAAGGTTTATATGATTTCGTAAAAAACACGAGTTTTTAGAAAATGTGTTTTATTTGATAAATGGAATCTACAAAGTATGCACATTCGTCGTCATAACGACTTTCTATAGTTTGCGCATGTGTCCGGAAATAAGAAAAGCTTACTTCCCCCGATTTTTAAAATCACAGCTTCTAGAAGGTTTACATGATTTCGTAAAAAACACGAGTTTTTAGAAAATGTGTTTTATTTCATAAATGGAATCTACAAAGTATGCACATTCTACGTCATAACGACTTTATATAGTTTGCGCATGCGTCCGGAAATAAGAAAAGCTTACATCCCCCGTTTTTCAAAATCACAGCTTCTAGAAGGTTTACATGATTTCTTAAAAAACACGAGTTTTTAGAAAATGTGTTTTATTTCATAAATGGAATCAACAAAGTATGCACATTCTACGTCATAACGACTTTCTATAGTTTGCGCATGCGTTTGGAAATAAAAAAAGCTTACTTCCCCCGTTTTTCAAAATCACAGCTTCAAGAAGGTTTACATGATTTCTTAAAAAACACGAGTTTTTAGAAAATGTGTTTTATTTCATAAATGGAATCAACAAAGTATGCACATTCTATGTCATAACGATTTTCTATAGTTTAAGCATGCGTTTGAAAATAAGAAAAACTTACTTCCCCCGTTTTTTAATATCACAGCTTCTAGAAGGTTTACATGATTTCTTAAAAAACACGAGTTTTTAGAAAATGTGTTTTATTTCATAAATGGAATCAACAAAGTATGCACATTCTACGTCATAACGACTTTCTATAGTTTGTGCATGCGTCCGGAAATAAGAAAATGTTACTTCCCCCGTTTTTTAAAATCACAGCTTCTAGAAGGTTTACATGATTTCGTAAAAAACATGAGTTTTTAGAAAATGTGTTTTATTTCATAAATGGAATCAACAAAGTATGCACATTCTACGTCATAATGACTTTCTATAGTCTGCGCATCGCGTTTGGAAATAAGAAAAGCTTACTTCCCCCATTTTTTAAAATCACAGCTTCTAGAAGGTTTACATGATTTGTTAAAAAACACGAGTTTTTAGAAAATGTGTTTTATTTCATAAATGGAATCAACAAAGTATGCACATTCTACGTCATAACGACTTTCTATAGTTTGCGCATGCGTCCGGAAATAAGAAAAGCTTACTTCCACCGTTTTTTAAAATCACAGCTTCTAGAAAGTTTACATGATTTCGTAAAAAACACGAGTTTTTAGAAAATGTGTTTTATTTCATAAATGGAATCTACAAAGTATGCACATTCTACGTCATAACGGCTATCTATAGTTTGCGCATTCGTCCGGAAATAAGAAAAGCTTACTTCCACCGTTTTTTAAAATCACAGCTTCTAGAAGGTTTACATGATTTCTTAAAAAACACTAGTTTTTAGAAAATGTGTTTTATTTCATAAATGGAATCAACAAAGTATGCACATTCTACGTAATAATGACTTTCTATAGTTTCCGCATTCGACCAGAAATAAGAAAAGCTTACTTCCACCGTTTTTTAAAATCACAACTTCTAGAAGGTTTACATGATTTCGTAAAAAACACGAGTTTTTAGAAAATGTGTTTTATTTCATAAATGGAATCTACAAAGTATGCACATTCTACGTCATAACGACTTTCTATAGTTTGCGCATGCGTCCGGAAATAAGAAAAGCTTACTTCCCCCATTTTTAAAAATCACAGCTTCTAGAAGGTTTACATAATTTCTTAAAAAACATGAGTTTTTAGAAAATGTGTTTTATTTCATAAATGGAATCTACAAAGTATGCACATTCTTCATCATAATGGACTTTCTATAGTTTGCGCATGCGTTTGGAAATAAGAAAAACTTACTTCCCCCGTTTTTTAAAATCACAGCTTCTAGAAGGTTTACATGATTTCGTAAAAACCACGAGTTTTTAGAAAATGTGTTTTATTTCATAAATGGAATCAACAAAGTATGCACATTCTACGTCATAAGGACTTTCTATAGTTTGCATATGCGTCCGGAAATAAGAAAAGCTTACTTCCCCCGTTTTTTAAAATCACAGCTTCTAGAAGGTTTACATGATTTGTTAAAAAACACGAGTTTTTAGAAAATGTCCTTTTATTTCATAAATGGAATCAACAAAGTATGCACATTCTACGTCATAACGACTTTCTATAGTTTGCGGATGCGTCCGGAAATAAGAAAAGCTTACTCTCACCGTTTTTTAAAATAATAGCTTCTAGAAGGTTTACATGATTTCTTAAAAAACACTAGTTTTTAGAAAATGTGTTTTATTTCATAAATGGAATCAACAAAGTATGCACATTCTACGTAATAATGACTTTCTATAGTTTCCGCATTCGACCAGAAATAAGAAAAGCTTACTTCCCCCGTTTTTTAAAATCACAGCTTCTAGAAGGTTTATATGATTTCTTAAAAAACACTAGTTTTTAGAAAATGTGTTTTATTTCATAAATGGAATCAACAAAGTATGCACATTCTACGTAATAATGACTTTCTATAGTTTTCGCATTCGACCAGAAATAAGAAAAGCTTACTTCCACCGTTTTTAAAATCACAACTTCTAGAAGGTTTACATGATTTCGTAAAAAACACGAGTTTTTAGAAAATGTGTTTTTATTTCCATAAATGGAATCTACAAAGTATGCACATTCTACGTCATAACGACTTTCTATAGTTTGCGCATGCGTCCCAGAAATAAGAAAAGCTTACTTCCCCCATTTTTTAAAATCACAGTTCTAGAAGGTTTACATAATTTCTTAAAAAACACGAGTTTTTAGAAAATGTGTTTTATTTCATAAATGGAATCTACAAAGTATGCACATTCTTCATCATAATGACTTTCTATAGTTTGCGCATGCGTTTGGAAATAAGAAAAACTTACTTCCCCCCGTTTTTTAAAATCACAGCTTCTAGAAGGTTTACATGATTTGTTAAAAAACACGAGTTTTTAGAAAATGTGTTTTATTTCATAAATGGAATCAACAAAGTATGCACATTCTACCGTCATAACGACTTTCTATAGTTTGCAGATGCGTTCGGAAATAAGAAAAGCTTACTTCCACCCCGTTTTTTAAAATAATAGCTTCTAGAAGGTTTACATGATTTCGTAAAAAACACGAGTTTTTAGAAAATGTGTTTTATTTCATAAATGGAATCTACAAAGTATGCACATTCTTCGTCATAACGACTTTCTATAGTTTGCGCATGCGTCCAGAAATAAGAAAAGCTTACTTCCCCCCGTTTTTTAAAATCACTGCTTCTAGAAGGTTTACATGATTTGTTAAAAAACACGAGTTTTTAGAAAATGTGTTTTATTTCATAAATGGAATCAACAAAGTATTTACATTCTACGTCATAACGACTTTCTATAATTTGCGCATGCGTTTGGAAATAAAAAAAAGCTTACTTCCCCCGTTTTTAAAAATCAAAGCTTCTAGAAGGTTTACATGATTTCTTAAAAAACACGAGTTTTTTAGAAAATATGTTTTATTTCATAAATGGAATCAACAAAGTATGCACATTCTACGTCATAACGACTTTCTATAGTTTGCGCATGCGTTTGGAAATAAGAAAAGCTTACTTCCCCCATTTTTGAAAATCACAGCTTCTAGAAGGTTTACATGATTTCTTAAGAAACACGAGTTTTTATTAAATGTGTTTTATTTCATAAAGGAATCAACAAAGTATGCACATTCTATGTCATAACAACTTTCTATAGTCTGCGCATGCGTCCGGAAATAAGAAAAGCTTAGTTCCACCGTTTTTTAAAATAATAGCTTCTAGAAGGTTTATGTGATTTCGTAAAAAACACGAGTTTTTAGAAAATGTGTTTTATTTCATAAATGGAATCTACAAAGTATGCACATTTTACGTCATAACGACTTTATATAGTTTGCGCATGCGTCCGGAAATAAGAAAAGCTTACTTCCCCCGTTTTTCAAAATCATAGCTTCTAGAAGGTTTACATGATTTCTTAAAAAACACGAGTTTTTAGAAAATGTGTTTTATTTCATAAATGGAATCAACAAAGTATGCACATTCTTCGTCATAACGACTTTCTATAGTTTGCGCATGCGTCCAGAAATAAGAAAAGCTTACTTCCCCCGTTTTTTAAAATCACAGCTTCTAGAAGGTTTACATGATTTGTTAAAAAACACGAGTTTTTAGAAAATGTGTTTTATTTCATAAATGGAAACAACAAAGTATGCACATTCTACGTCATAACAACTTTCTATAGTTTGCGCATGCGTCCGCAAATAAGAAAACCTTACTTCCACCGTTTTTTAAAATAATAGCTTCTAGAAGGTTTACATGATTTCGTAAAAAACACGAGTTTTTAGAAAATCTGTTTTATTTCATAAATGGAATCTACAAAGTATGCACATTCTTCGTCATAACGACTTTCTATAGTTTGCGCATGCGTCCAGAAATAAGAAAAGCTTACTTCCCCCGTTTTTTAAAATCACAGCTTCTAGAAGGTTTACATGATTTCTTAAAAAACACGAGTTTTTAGAAAATGTGTTTTATTTCATAAATGGAATCAACAAAGTATGCACATTCTACGTCATAACGACTTTCTATAGTTTGCGGATGCGTCCGGAAATAAGAAAAGGTTACTTCCACCGTTTTTTAAAATAATAGCTTCTAGAAGGTTTACATGATTTCGTAAAAAACACGAGTTTTTAGAAAATGTGTTTTATTTCATAAATGGAATCTACAAAGTATGCACATTCTTCGTCATAACGACTTTCTATAGTTTTCGCATGCGTCCAGAAATAAGAAAAGCTTACTTCCCCCGTTTTTTAAAATCACTGCTTCTAGAAGGTTTACATGATTTGTTAAAAAACACGAGTTTTTAGAAAATGTGTTTTATTTCATAAATGGAATCAACAAAGTATTTACATTCTACGTCATAACGACTTTCTATAATTTGCGCATGCGTTTGGAAATAAAAAAAAGCTTACTTCCCCCGTTTTTCAAAATCAAAGCTTCTAGAAGGTTTACATGATTGCTTAAAAAACACGAGTTTTTAGAAAATATGTTTTATTTCATAAATGGAATCAACAAAGTATGCACATTCTACGTCATAACGACTTTCTATAGTTTGCGCATGCGTTTGGAAATAAGAAAAGCTTACTTCCCCCGTTTTTAAAATCACAGCTTCTAGAAGGTTTACATGATTTCTTAAAAAACACGAGTTTTTAGAAAATGTGTTTTATTTCATAAATGGAATCAACAAAGTATGCACATTCTATGTCATAATGACTTTCTATAGTCTGCGCATGCGTCCGGAAATAAGAAAAGCTTAGTTCCACCGTTTTTTAAAATAATAGCTTCTAGAAGGTTTACATGATTTCGTAAAAAACACGAGTTTTTAGAAAATGTGTTTTATTTCATAAATGGAATCTACAAAGTATGCACATTTTACGTCATAACGACTTTATATAGTTTGCGCATGCGTCCGGAAATAAGAAAATCTTACTTCCCCCGTTTTTCAAAATCATAGCTTCTAGAAGGTTTACATGATTTCTTAAAAAACACGAGTTTTTAGAAAATGTGTTTTATTTCATAAATGGAATCAACAAAGTATGCACATTCTTCGTCATAACGACTTTCTATAGTTTGCGCATGCGTCCAGAAATAAGAAAAGCTTACTTCCCCCGTTTTTTAAAATCACAGCTTCTACAGGTTTACATGATTTGTTAAAAAACACGAGTTTTTAGAAAATGTGTTTTATTTCATAAATGGAAACAACAAAGTATGCACATTCTACGTCATAACAACTTTCTATAGTTTGCGCATGCGTCCGCAAATAAGAAAAGCTTACTTCCACCGTTTTTTAAAATAATAGCTTCTAGAAGGTTTACATGATTTCGTAAAAAACACGAGTTTTTAGAAAATGTGTTTTATTTCATAAATGGAATCTACAAAGTATGCACATTCTTCGTCATAACGACTTTCTATAGTTTGCGCATGCGTCCAGAAATAAGAAAAGCTTACTTCCCCCGTTTTTTAAAATCACAGCTTCTAGAAGGTTTACATGATTTCTTAAAAAACACGAGTTTTTAGAAAATGTGTTTTATTTCATAAATGGAATCAACAAAGTATTTACATTCTACGTCATAACGACTTTCTATAATTTGCGCATGCGTTTGGAAATAAAAAAAAGCTTACTTCCCCCGTTTTTCAAAATCACAGCTTCTAGAAGGTTTACATGATTTCTTAAAAAACACGAGTTTTTAGAAAATATGTTTTATTTCATAAATGGAATCAACAAAGTATGCACATTCTACGTCATATCGACTTTCTATAGTTTGCGCATGCGTTTGGAAATAAGAAAAGCTTACTTCCCCCGTTTTTTAAAATCACAGCTTCTAGAAGGTTTACATGATTTCTTAAAAAACACGAGTTTTTAGAAAATGTGTTTTATTTCATAAATGGAATCAACAAAGTATGCACATTCTATGTCATAACGACTTTCTATAGTCTGCGCATGCATCCGGAAATAAGAAAAGCTTAGTTCCACCGTTTTTTTAGAATAATAGCTTCTAGAAGGTTTACATGATTTCGTAAAAAACACGAGTTTTTAGAAAATGTGTTTTATTTCATAAATGGAATCTACAAAGTATGCACATTCTACGTCATAACGACTTTATATAGTTTGCGCATGCGTCTGGAAATAAGAAAAGCTTACTTCCCCCGTTTTTCAAAATCACATCTTCTAGAAGGTTTACATGATTTCTTAAAAAACACGACTTTTTAGAAAATGTGTTTTATTTCATAAATGGAATCAACAAAGTATGCACATTCTACGTCATAACGACTTTCTATAGTTTAAGCATGCGTTTGAAAATAAGAAAAACTTACTTCCCCCGTTTTTTAAAATCACAGCTTCTAGAAGATTTACAAGATTTGTTAAAAAACACGAGTTTTTAGAAAATGAGTTTTATTTCATAAATGGAAACAACAAAGTATGCACATTCTACGTCATAACAACTTTCTATAGTTTGCGCATGCGTCCGGAAATAAGAAAAGCTTACTTCCACCGTTTTTTAAAATAATAGCTTCTAGAAGGTTTACATGATTTCGTAAAAAACACGAGTTTTTAGAAAATGTGTTTTATTTCATAAATGGAATCTACAAAGTATGCATCTTCTTCGTCATAACGACTTTCTATAGTTTCCGCATGTGTCCGGAAATAAGAAAAGCTTACTTCCCCCAATTTTTAAAATCACAGCTTCTAGAAGGTTTACATGATTTCGTAAAAAACACGAGTTTTTAGAAAATGTGTTTTATTTCATAAATGGAATCTACAAAGTATGCACATTCTACGTCATAACGACTTTCTATAGTTTGCGCATGCGTCCAAAAATAAGAAAAGCTTACTTCCCCCATTTTTTGAAATTACAGCTTCTGGAAGGTTTACATGATTTCGTAAAAAACACGAGTTTTTAGAAAATGTGTTTTATTTCATAAATGGAATCAACAAAGTATGCACATTCTACGTCATAACGACTTTCTATAGTTTGCGCATGCGTTTGGAAATAAGAAAAGCTTACTTCCCCCGTTTTTTAAAATCACAGCTTCTATAAGGTTTACATGATTTCGTAAAAACCACGAGTTTTTAGAAAATGTGTTTTATTTCATAAATGGAATCAACAAAGTATGCACATTCTACGTCATAAGGACTTTCTATAGTTTGCATATGCGTCCGGAAATAAGAAAACCTTACTTCCCCCGTTTTTTAAAATCACAGCTTCTAGAAGGTTTACATGATTTGTTAAAAAACACGAGTTTTTAGAACATGTGTTTTATTTCATAAATGGAATCAACAAAGTATCCACATTCTACGTCATAACTACTTTCTATAGTTTGCGGATGCGTCCGGAAATAAGAAAAGCTTACTTCCACCATTTTTTAAAATAATAGCTTCTAGAAGGTTTACATGATTTCGTAAAAAACACGAATTTTTAGAAAAAGTGTTTTATTTCATAAATGGAATCTACAAAGTATGCACATTCTTCGTCATAACGACTTTCTATAGTTTGCGCATGCGTCCATAAATAAGAAAAGCTTACTTCCCCCGTTTTTTAAAATCACAGCTTCTAGAAGGTTTACATGATTTCGTAAAAAACACGAGTTTTTAGAAAATGTGTTTTATTTCATAAATGGAATCTACAAACTATGCACATTCTACGTCATAACGGCTATCTATAGTTTGCGCATTCGTCCGGAAATAAGAAAAGCTTACTTCCACCGTTTTTTAAAATCACAGCTTCTAGAAGGTTTACATGATTTCTTAAAAAACACGAGTTTTTAGAAAAAAAAATTTATTTCATAAATGGAATCAACAAAGTATGACATTCTACGTAATAATGACTTTCTATAGTTTCCGCATTCGACCGGAAATAAGAAAAGCTTACTTCCACCGTTTTTTAAAATCACAGCTTCTAGAAGGTTTACATGATTTCCTAAAAAACACGAGTTTTTAGAAAATGTGTTTTATTTCATAAATGGAATCAACAAAGTCTGCATATTCTACGTCATAACGACTTTCTATAGTTTGCGCATGCGTTTGGAAATAAGAAAAGCTTACTTCCCCCGTTTTTTTAAATCACAGCTTCTAGAAGGCTTACATGATTTCTTAGAAAACACGAGTTTTTAGAAAATGTGTTTTATTTCATAAATGGAATCTACAAAGTATGCACATTCTACGTCATAACGACTTTCTATAGTTTGCGTATGCGTCCGGAAATAAGAAAAGCTTACTTCGCCCGTTTTTTAAAATCACAACTTCTAGAAGGTTTACATGATTTCTTAAAAAACACGAGTTTTTAGAAAATGTGTTTTATTTCATAAATGGAATCAACAAAGTATGCACATTCTACATCATAACGACTTTCTATAGTTTGCGCATGCATTTGGAAATAAGAAAAGCTTACTTCCCCCGTTTTTTAAAATCACAGCTTCTAGAAGGTTTACAGGATTTGTTAAAAAACACGAATTTTTAGAAAATGTGTTTTATTTCATAAATGGAATCAACAAAGTATGCACATTCTACGTCATAACGAATTTTATATTTTGCGCATGAGTCCGGAAATAAGAAAAGCTTACTTCCACCGTTTTTTAAAATCACAGCTTCTAGAAGGTTTACATGATTTCGTAAAAAACACGAGTTTTTAGAAAATGTGTTTTATTTCATAAATGGAATCTACAAAGTATGCACATTCTACGTCATAACGACTTTCTATAGTTTGCGCATGCGTTTGGAAATAAGGAAAGCTTACTTCCCGCGTTTTTGAAAATCACAGCTTCTAGAAGGTTTACATGATTTCTTAAAAAACACGAGTTTTTAGAAAATGTGTTTTATTTCATAAATGGAATCAACAAAGTATGCACATTCTACGTCATAACGACTTTCTATAGTTTGCGCATGCGTCCGGAAATAAGAAAAGCTTACTTCCCCCGTTTTTTAAAATCACAGCTTCTAGAAGGTTTACATGATTTCGTAAAAAACACGAGTTTTTAGAAAATGTGTTTTATTTCATAAATGGAATCTACAAAGTATGCACATTCTACGTCATAACGATTTTCTATAGTTTGTGCATGCGTCCGGAAATAAGAAAAGCTTACTTCCACTGTTTTTCAAAATCACAGCTTCTAGAAGGTTTACATGATTTCTTAAGAAACACGAGTTTTTAGAAAATGTGTTTTATTTCATAAACGGAATCAAGAAAGTATGCACATTCTACATCATAACGACTTTCTATAGTTTGCGCATGCGTTTGGAAATAAGAAAAGCTTACTTCCACCGTTTTTTAAAATCAAAGCTTCTAGAAGGTTTATATGATTTCGTAAGAAACACGAGTTTTTAGAAAATGTGTTTTATTTGATAAATGGAATCTACAAAGTATGCACATTCGTCGTCATAACGACTTTCTATAGTTTGCGCATGTGTCCGGAAATAAGAAAAGCTTACTTCCACCGTTTTTTAAAATCACAGCTTCTAGAAGGTTTACATGATTTCTTAAAAAACACGAGTTTTAAGAAAATTTGTTTTATTTCATAAATGGAATCTACAAAGTATGCACATTCTACGTCATAACGACTTTCTATAGTTTGCGCATTCGTCCGGAAATAAGAAAAGCTTACTTCCACCGTTTTTTAAAATCACAGCTTCTAGAAGGTTTACATGATTTCTTAAAAACCACGAGTTTTTAGAAAATGTGTTTTATTTCATAAATGGAATCAACAAAGTATGCACATTCTACGTCATAACGACTTTCTATAGTTTGCGCATGCGTTTGGAAATAAGTTAAGCTTACTTCCCGCGTTTTTTAAAATCACAACTTCTAGAAGGTTTACATGATTTCTTAAAAAACACGAGTTTTTAGAAAATGTGTTTTATTTCATAAATGGAATCAACAAAGTATGCACATTCTACGTCATAACGACTTTCTATAGTTTGCGCATGCGTCCGGAAATAAGAAAAGCTTACTTCCCCCGTTTTTTAAAATCACAGCTTCTTGAAGGTTTACATGATTTCGTAAAAAACACGAGTTTTTAGAAAATGTGTTTTATTTCATAAATGGAATCTACAAAGTATGCACATTCTTCATCATAACGACTTTCTATAGTTTGCGCAAGCGTTTGGAAATAAGAAAAACTTACTTCCCCCGTTTTTTAAAATCACAACTTCTAGAAGGTTTACATGATTTGTTAAAAAACACGAGTTTTTAGAAAATGTGTTTTATTTCATAAATGGAATCAACAAAGTATGCACATTCTACGTCATAACGACTTTCTATAGTTTGCGGATGCGTCCGGAAATAAGAAAAGCTTACTTCCACCGTTTTTTAAAATAATAGCTTCTAGAAGGTTTACATGATTTCGTGAAAAACACGAGTTTTTAGAAAATGTGTTTTATTTCATAAATGGAATCTACAAAGTATGCACATTCTTCGTCATAACGACTTTCTATAGTTTGCGCATGCGTCCGGAAATAAGAAAAGCTTACTTCCCCCGTTCTTTAAAATCACAGCTTCTAGAAGGTTTACATGATTTCGTAAAAAACACGAGTTTTTAGAAAATGTGTTTTATTTCATAAATGGAATCAACAAAGTATGCACATTCTACGTCATAACGACTATCTATAGTTTGCGCATGCGTTTGGAAATAAGAAAAGCTTACTTTCCCCGTTTTTTAAAATCACATCTTCTGGAAGGTTTACATGATTTCGTAAAAAACACGAGTTTTTAGAAAATGTGTTTTATTTCATAAATGGAATCAACAAAGTATGCACATTCTACGTCATAACGACTTTCTATATTTTGCGCATGCGTCCGAAAATAAGAAAAGCTTACTTCCCCAGTTTTTTAAAATCACAGCTTCTAGAAGGTTTACATGATTTCTTAAAAAACACAAGTTTTTAGAAAATGTGTTTTATTTCATAAAAGGAATCCACAAAGTATGCACATTCTACGTCATAACGACTTTCTATAGTTTGCGCATGCGTTTGGAAATAAGAAAAGCTTACTTCCCCCATTTTTTAAAATCACTGCTTCTAGAAGGTTTACATGATTTCGTAAAAAACACGAGTTTTTAGAAAATGTGTTTTATTTCATAAATGGAATCTACAAAGTATGCACATTCTACGTCATAACGACTTTCTATAATTTGCGCATGTGTACGGAAATAAGAAAAGCTTACTTCCCCCTTTTTTTAAAATCACAGCTTCTAGAAGGTTTACATGATTTCGTAAAAAACACGAGTTTTTAGAAAATGTGTTTTATTTCATAAATGGAATCAACAGTGTATGCACATTCTACGTCATAACGACTTTCTATAGTTTGCATATGCGTCCGGAAATAAGAAAAGCTTACTTCCCCCATTTTTTAAAATCCTAGCTTCTAGAAGGTTTACATGATTTCTTAAAAAACACGAGTTTTTAGAAAATGTGTTTTATTTCATAAAAGGAATCAACAAAGTATGCACATTCTACGTCATAACGACTTTCTATAGTTTGCGCATGCGTTTTGAAATAAGAAAAGCTTACTTCCCCCATTTTTTAAAATCACTGCTTCTAGAAGGTTTACATGATTTCGTAAAAAACACGAGTTTTTAGAAAATGTGTTTTATTTCATAAAAGGAATCAACAAAGTATGCACATTCTTCGTCATAACGACTTTCTATAGTTTGCGCATGCATTTGGAAATAAGAAAAGCTTACTTCCCCCGTTTTTTAAAATCACAGCTTCTAGAAGGTTTACATGATTTGTTAAAAAAGACGAGTTTTTAGAAAATGTGTTTTATTTCATAAATGGAATCACCAAAGTATGCACATTCTATGTCATAACGACTTTCTATAGTTTCCGCATTCGTCCGGAAATAGGAAAAGCTTACTTCCCCCGTTTTTTAAAATCACAGCTTCTAGAAGGTTTACATGATTTCTTAAAAAACACGAGTTTTTAGAAAATGTGTTTTATTTCATAAATGGAATCAACAAAGTATGCACATTCTACGTCATAACGACTTTCTATAGTTTGCGCATGCGTCCGGAAATAAGAAAAGCTTAATTCACCCGTTTTTTAAAATCACAGCTTCTAGAAGGTTTACATGATTTCTTAAAAAACACGAGTTTTTAGAAAATGTGTTTTATTTCATAAATGGAATCAACAAAGTATGCACATTATACGTCATAACGACTTTCTATAGTTTAAGCATGCGTTTGAAAATAAGAAAAACTTACTTCCCCCGTTTTTTAAAGTCACAGCTTCTAGAAGATTTACAAGATTTTTTAAAAAACACGAGTTTTTAGAAAATGTGTTTTATTTCATAAATGGAAACAACAAAGTATGCACATTCTACGTCATAACAACTTTCTATAGTTTGCGCATGCGTCCGGAAATAAGAAAAGCTTACTTCCACCGTTTTTTAAAATAATAGCTTCTAGAAGGTTTACATGATTTCGTAAAAAACACGAGTTTTTAGAAAATGTGTTTTATTTCTTAAATGGAATCTACAAAGTATGCATCTTCTTCGTCATAACGACTTTCTATAGTTTGCGCATGCGTTTGGAAATAAGAAAAGCTTACTTCCCCCGTTTTTTAAAATCACAGCTTCTAGAAGGTTTACATGATCTCGTAAAAAACACGAGTTTTTAGAAAATGTGTTTTATTTCATAAATGGAATCAACAAAGTATGCACATTCTACGTCATAACGACTTTCTATAGTTTGCGCATGCGTACGGAAATAAGAAAAGCTTACTTCACCCGTTTTTTAAAATCACAACTTCTAGAAGGTTTACATGATTTCTTAAAAAACACGAGTTTTTAGAAAATGTGTTTTATTTCATAAATGGAATCAACAAAGTATGCACATTCTACGTCATAATGACTTTCTATAGTTTGCGCATGCGTTTGGAAATAAGAAAAGCTTACTTCCCCCGCTTTTTTAAAATCACAGCTTCTAGAAGGTTTACATGATTTCGTAAAAAACACGAGTTTTTAAAAAATGTGTTTTATTTCATAAATGGAATCAACAGTGTCTGCACATTCTACGTCATAACGACTTTCTATAGTTTGCATATGCCTCCGGAAATAAGAAAAGCTTACTTCCCCCGTTTTTTAAAATCCTAGCTTCTAGAAGGTTTACATGATTTCTTAAAAAACACGACTTTTTAGAAAATGTGTTTTATTTCATCAAAGGAATCAACAAAGTATGCACATTCTACGTCATAATGACTTTCTATAATTTGTGCATGCGTTTGGAAATAAGAAAAGCTTACTTCCCCCGTTTTTTAAAATCACAGCTTTTAGAAGGTTTACATGATTTCGTAAAAAACACGAGTTTTTAGAAAATGTGTTTTATTTCATAAATGGAATCTACAAAGTATGCACATTCTTCATCATAACGACTTTCTATAGTTTGCGCATGCGTTTGGAAATAAGAAAAGCTTACTTCCCTCGTTTTTTAAAATCACAGCTTCTAGAAGGTTTACATGATTTCGTAAAAAACACGAGTTTTTAGAAAATGTGTTTTATTTCATAAAAGGAATCAACAAAGTATGCATATTCTTCGTCATAACGACTTTCTATAGTTTGCGCATGCGTTTGGAAATAAGAAAAGCTTACTTCCCCCGTTTTTTAAAATCACAGCTTCTAGAAGGTTTACATGATTTGTTAAAAAACACGAGTTTTTAGAAAATGTGTTTTATTTCATAAATCGAATCAACAAAGTATGCACATTCTATGTCATAAGGAATTTCTATAGTTTCCGCATTCGACCGGAAATAGGAAAAGCTTACTTCCCCCGTTTTTTAAAATCACAGCTTTTAGAAGGTTTACATGATTTGTTAAAAAACACGAGTTTTTAGAAAATGTGTTTTATTTCATAAATGGAATCAACAAAGTATGCACATTCTACGTCATAACGACTTTCTATAGTTTGCGCATGCGTTTGGAAATAAGAAAAGCTTACTTCCCTCGTTTTTTAAAATCACAGCTTCTAGAAGGTTTACATGATTTCGTAAAAAACACGAGTTTTTAGAAAATGTTTTTTATTTCATAAAAGGAATCAACAAAGTATGCACATTCTTCGTCATAACGACTTTCTATAGTTTGCGCATGCATTTGGAAATAAGAAAAGCTTACTTCCCCCGTTTTTTAAAATCACAGCTTCTAGAAGGTTTACATGATTTGTTAAAAAAGACGAGTTTTTAGAAAATGTGTTTTATTTCATAAATGGAATCAACAAAGTATGCACATTCTATGTCATAACGACTTTCTATAGTTTCCGCATTCGACCGGAAATAGGAAAAGCTTACTTCCCCCGTTTTTTAAAATCACAGCTTCTAGAAGGTTTACATGATTTCTTAAAAAACACGAGTTTTTAGAAAATGTGTTTTATTTCATAAATGGAATCAACAAAGTATGCACATTCTACGTCATAACGACTTTCTATAGTTTGCGCATGCGTTTGGAAATAAGAAAAGCTTACTTCCCCCGTTTTTTAAAATCATAGCTTCTAGAAGGTTTACATGATTTCGTAAAAAACACGAGTTTTTAGAAAATGTGTTTTATTTCATAAATGGAATCTACAAAGTATGCACATTCTACGTCATAACGACTTTCTATAGTTTGCGCATGCGTCCGGAAATAAGAAAATCTTACTTCACCCGTTTTTTAAAATCACAGCTTCTAGAAGGTTTACATGATTTCGTAAAAAACACGACTTTTTAGAAAATGTGTTTTATTTCATAAATGGAATCAACAAAGTATGCACATTCTTCGTCATAACGACTTTCTGTAGTTTGCGCATGCGTTTGGAAATAAGAAAAGCTTACTTCCCCCGTTTTTTAAAATCACAGCTTCTAGAAGGTTTACATGATTTGTTAAAAAACACGAGTTTTTAGAAAATGTGTTTTATTTCATAAATCGAATCAACAAAGTATGCACATTCTATGTCATAACGACTTTCTATAGTTTCCGCATTCGACCGGAAATAGGAAAAGCTTACTTCCCCCGTTTTTTAAAATCACAGCTTCTAGAAGGTTTACATGATCTCTTAAAAAACACGAGTTTTTAGAAAATGTGTTTTATTTCATAAACGGAATCAAGAAAGTATGCACATTCTACGTCATAACGACTTTCTATAGTTTGCGCATGCGTTTGGAAATAAGAAAAGCTTACTTCCCTCGTTTTTTAAAATCACAGCTTCCAGAAGGTTTACATGATTTCGTAAAAAACACGAGTTTTTAGAAAATGTGTTTTATTTCATAAAAGGAATCAACAAAGTATGCACATTCTTCGTCATAACGACTTTCTATAGTTTGCGCATGCGTTTGGAAATAAGAAAAGCTTACTTCCCCCGTTTTTTAAAATCACAGCTTCTAGAAGGTTTACATGATTTGTTAAAAAACACGAGTTTTTAGAAAATGTGTTTTATTTCATAAATGGAATCAACAAAGTATGCACATTCTATGTCATAACGACTTTCTATAGTTTCCGCATTCGACCGGAAATAGGAAAAGCTTACTTCCCCCGTTTTTTAAAATCACAGCTTCTAGAAGGTTTACATGATTTGTTAAAAAACACGAGTTTTTAGAAAATGTGTTTTATTTCATAAATGGAATCAACAAAGTATGCACATTCTACGTCATAACGACTTTCTATAGTTTGCGCATGCGTTTGGAAATAAGAAAAGCTTACTTCCCTCGTTTTTTAAAATCACAGCTTCTAGAAGGTTTACATGATTTCGTAAAAAACACGAATTTTTAGAAAATGTGTTTTATTTCATAAAAGGAATCAACAAAGTATGCACATTCTTCGTCATAACGACTTTCTATAGTTTGCGCATGCGTTTGGAAATAAGAAAAGCTTACTTCCCCCATTTTTTAAAATCACAGCTTCTAGAAGGTTTACATGATTTGTTAAAAAAGACGAGTTTTTAGAAAATGTGTTTTATTTCATAAATGGAATCAACAAAGTATGCACATTCTATGTCATAACGACTTTCTATAGTTTCCGCATTCGACCGGAAATAGGAAAAGCTTACTTCCCCCGTTTTTTAAAATCACAGCTTCTAGAAGGTTTACATGATTTCTTAAAAAACACGAGTTTTTAGAAAATGTGTTTTATTTCATAAATGGAATCAACAAAGTATGCACATTCTACGTCATAACGACTTTCTATAGTTTGCGCATGCGTTTGGAAATAAGAAAAGCTTACTTCCCCCGTTTTTTAAAATCATAGCTTCTAGAAGGTTTACATGATTTCGTAAAAAACACGAGTTTTTAGAAAATGTGTTTTATTTCATAAATGGAATCTACAAAGTATGCACATTCTACTTCATAACGACTTTCTATAGTTTGCGCATGCGTCCGGAAATAAGAAAAGCTTACTTCCCCCGTTTTTTAAAATCACAGCTTCTAGAAGGTTTACATGATTTCGTAAAAAACACGACTTTTTAGAAAATGTGTTTTATTTCATAAATGGAATCTACAAAGTATGCACATTCTACGTCATAACGACTTTCTATAGTTTGCGCATGCGTCCGGAAATAAGAAAAGCTTACTTCACCCGTTTTTTAAAATCACAGCTTCTAGAAGGTTTACATGATTTCTTAAAAAACACGAGTTTTTAGAAAATGTGTTTTATTTCATAAATGGAATCAACAAAGTATGCACATTCTACGTCATAACGACTTTCTATAGTTTGCGCATGCGTTTGGAAATAAGAAAAGCTTACTTCCCCCGTTTTTTAAAATCACATCTTCTGGAAGGTTTAAATGATTTCGTAAAAAACACGAGTTTTTAGAAAATGTGTTTTATTTCATAAATGGAATCTACAAAGTATGCACATTCTACGTCATAACGACTTTCTATAATTTGCGCATGTGTACGGAAATAAGAAAAGCTTACTTCCCCCTTTTTTTAAAATCACAGCTTCTAGAAGGTTTACATGATTTCTTAAAAAACACGAGTTTTTAGAAAATGTGTTTTATTTCATAAATGGAATCAACAAAGTATGCACATTCTACGTCATAACGACTTTCTATAGTTTGCGCATGCGTTTGGAAATAAGAAAAGCTTACTTCCCCAGTTTTTTAAAATCACAGCTTCTAGAAGGTTTACCTGATTTCTTAAAAAACACGAGTTTTTAGAAAATGTGTTTTATTTCATAAATGGAATCAACAAACTATGCACATTCTACGTCATAACGACTTTCTATAGTTTGCGCATGCGTTTGGAAATAAGAAAAGCTTACTTCCCCCATTTTTTAAAATCACAGCTTCTAGAAGGTTTACATGATTTCGTAAAAAACACGAGTTTTTAGAAAATGTGCTTTATTTCATAAATGGAATCTACAAAGTATGCACATTCTACGTCATAACGACTTTGTGAAGTTTGCGCATGCGTCCGGAAATAAGAAAAGCTTACTTCCCCCGTTTTTTAAAATCACAGCTTCTAGAAGGTTTACATAATTTCTTAAAAAACACGAGTTTTTAGAAAATGTGTTTTATTTCATAAATGGAATCAACAAAGTATGCACATTCTACGTCATAACGACTTTCTATAGTTTGCGCATGCGTTTGGAAATAAGAAAAGCTTACTTCCCCCGTTTTTTAAAATCACAGCTTCTAGAATGTTTACATGATTTCGTAAAAAACATGAGTTTTTAGAAAATGTGTTTTATTTCATAAATGGAATCAACAAAGTATGCACATTCTACGTCATAACGACTTTCTATAGTTTAAGCATGCGTTTGAAAATAAGAAAAACTTACTTCCCCCGTTTTTTAAAGTCACAGCTTCTTGAAGATTTACAAGATTTTTTAAAAAACACGAGTTTTTAGAAAATGTGTTTTATTTCATAAATGGAAACAACAAAGTATGCACATTCTACGTCATAACAACTTTCTATAGTTTGCGCATGCGTCCGGAAATAAGAAAAGCTTACTTCCACCGTTTTTTAAAATAATAGCTTCTAGAAGGTTTACATGATTTCGTAAAAAACACGAGTTTTTAGAAAATGTGTTTTATTTCATAAATGGAATCTACAAAGTATGCATCTTCTTCGTCATAACGACTTTCTATAGTTTCCGCATGTGTCCGGAAATAAGAAAAGCTTACTTCCCCCAATTTTTAAAATCACAGCTTCTAGAAGGTTTACATGATTTCGTAAAAAACACGAGTTTTTAGAAAATGTGTTTTATTTCATAAATGGAATCTACAAAGTATGCACATTCTACGTCATAACGACTTTCTATAGTTTGCGCATGCGTCCAAAAATAAGAAAAGCTTACTTCCCCCATTTTTTGAAATTACAGCTTCTGGAAGGTTTACATGATTTCGTAAAAAACACGAGTTTTTAGAAAATGTGTTTTATTTCATAAATGGAATCAACAAAGTATGCACATTCTACGTCATAACGACTTTCTATAGTTTGCGCATGCGTTTGGAAATAAGAAAAGCTTACTTCCCCCGTTTTTTAAAATCACAGCTTCTATAAGGTTTACATGATTTCGTAAAAACCACGAGTTTTTAGAAAATGTGTTTTATTTCATAAATGGAATCAACAAAGTATGCACATTCTACGTCATAAGGACTTTCTATAGTTTGCATATGCGTCCGGAAATAAGAAAACCTTACTTCCCCCGTTTTTTAAAATCACAGCTTCTAGAAGGTTTACATGATTTGTTAAAAAACACGAGTTTTTAGAACATGTGTTTTATTTCATAAATGGAATCAACAAAGTATCCACATTCTACGTCATAACTACTTTCTATAGTTTGCGGATGCGTCCGGAAATAAGAAAAGCTTACTTCCACCATTTTTTAAAATAATAGCTTCTAGAAGGTTTACATGATTTCGTAAAAAACACGAATTTTTAGAAAAAGTGTTTTATTTCATAAATGGAATCTACAAAGTATGCACATTCTTCGTCATAACGACTTTCTATAGTTTGCGCATGCGTCCATAAATAAGAAAAGCTTACTTCCCCCGTTTTTTAAAATCACAGCTTCTAGAAGGTTTACATGATTTCGTAAAAAACACGAGTTTTTAGAAAATGTGTTTTATTTCATAAATGGAATCTACAAACTATGCACATTCTACGTCATAACGGCTATCTATAGTTTGCGCATTCGTCCGGAAATAAGAAAAGCTTACTTCCACCGTTTTTTAAAATCACAGCTTCTAGAAGGTTTACATGATTTCTTAAAAAACACGAGTTTTTAGAAAAAAAAATTTATTTCATAAATGGAATCAACAAAGTATGACATTCTACGTAATAATGACTTTCTATAGTTTCCGCATTCGACCGGAAATAAGAAAAGCTTACTTCCACCGTTTTTTAAAATCACAGCTTCTAGAAGGTTTACATGATTTCCTAAAAAACACGAGTTTTTAGAAAATGTGTTTTATTTCATAAATGGAATCAACAAAGTCTGCATATTCTACGTCATAACGACTTTCTATAGTTTGCGCATGCGTTTGGAAATAAGAAAAGCTTACTTCCCCCGTTTTTTTAAATCACAGCTTCTAGAAGGCTTACATGATTTCTTAGAAAACACGAGTTTTTAGAAAATGTGTTTTATTTCATAAATGGAATCTACAAAGTATGCACATTCTACGTCATAACGACTTTCTATAGTTTGCGTATGCGTCCGGAAATAAGAAAAGCTTACTTCGCCCGTTTTTTAAAATCACAACTTCTAGAAGGTTTACATGATTTCTTAAAAAACACGAGTTTTTAGAAAATGTGTTTTATTTCATAAATGGAATCAACAAAGTATGCACATTCTACATCATAACGACTTTCTATAGTTTGCGCATGCATTTGGAAATAAGAAAAGCTTACTTCCCCCGTTTTTTAAAATCACAGCTTCTAGAAGGTTTACAGGATTTGTTAAAAAACACGAATTTTTAGAAAATGTGTTTTATTTCATAAATGGAATCAACAAAGTATGCACATTCTACGTCATAACGAATTTTATATTTTGCGCATGAGTCCGGAAATAAGAAAAGCTTACTTCCACCGTTTTTTAAAATCACAGCTTCTAGAAGGTTTACATGATTTCGTAAAAAACACGAGTTTTTAGAAAATGTGTTTTATTTCATAAATGGAATCTACAAAGTATGCACATTCTACGTCATAACGACTTTCTATAATTTGCGCATGTGTACGGAAATAAGAAAAGCTTACTTCCCCCTTTTTTAAAATCACAGCTTCTAGAAGGTTTACATGATTTCTTAAAAAACACGAGTTTTTAGAAAATGTGTTTTATTTCATAAATGGAATCAACAAAGTATGCACATTCTACGTCATAACGACTTTCTATAGTTTGCGCATGCGTTTGGAAATAAAAAAAGCTTACTTCCCCCGTTTTTCAAAATGACAGCTTCTAGAAGGTTTACATGATTTCTTAAAAAACACGAGTTTTTAGAAAATGTGTTTTATTTCATAAATGGAATCAACAAAGTATGCACATTCTATGTCATAACGATTTTCTATAGTTTAAGCATGCGTTTGAAAATAAGAAAAACTTACTTCCCCCGTTTTGTAAAATCACAGCTTCTAGAAGGTTTACATGATTTCTTAAAAAACACGAGTTTTTAGAAAATGTGTTTTATTTCACAAATGGAATCAACAAAGTATGCACATTCTACGTCATAACGACTTTCTATAGTTTGCGCATGCGTCCGGAAATAAGAAAATGTTACTTCCCCCGTTTTTTAAAATCACAGCTTCTAGAAGGTTTACATGATTTCTTAAAAAACATGAGTTTTTAGAAAATGTGTTTTATTTCATAAATGAAATCAACAAAGTATGCACATTCTACGTCATAATGACTTTCTATAGTCTGCGCATGCGTTTGGAAATAAGAAAAGCTTACTTCCCCCGTTTTTTAAAATCACAGCTTCTAGAAGGTTTACATGATTTGTTAAAAAACACGAGTTTTTAGAAAATGTGTTTTATTTCATAAATGGAATCAACAAAGTATGCACATTCTACGTCATAACGACTTTCTATAGTTTGTGCATGTGTCCGGAAATAAGAAAAGCTTACTTCCACCGTTTTTTAAAATCACAGCTTGTAGAAGGTTTACATGATTTCGTAAAAAACACGAGTTTTTAGAAAATGTGTTTTATTTCATAAATGGAATCTACAAAGTATGCACATTCTACGTCATAATGGCTATCTATAGTTTGCGCATTCGTCCGGAAATAAGAAAAGCTTACTTCCACCGTTTTTTAAAATCACAGCTTCTAGAAGGTTTACATGATTTCTTAAAAAACACGAGTTTTTAGAAAATGTGTTTTATTTTATAAATGGAATCAACAAAGTATGCACATTCTACGTAATAATGACTTTCTATAGTTTCCGCATTCGACCGGAAATAAGAAAAGCTTACTTCCACTGTTTTTTAAAATCACAACTTCTAGAAGGTTTACATGATTTCGTAAAAAACACGAGTTTTTAGATAATGTGTTTTATTTCATAAATGGAATCTACAAAGTATGCACATTCTATGTCATAAGGACTTTCTATAGTTTGCGCATGCGTCCGGAAATAAGAAAAGCTTACTTCCCCCGTTTTTTAAAATCACAGCTTCTAGAAGGTTTACATGATTTCGTAAAAAACACGAGTTTTTAGAAAATGTGTTTTATTTCATAAATGGAATCTACAAAGTATGCACATTCTACGTCATAACGACTTTCTATAGTTTGCGCATTCGTCCGGAAATAAGAAAAGCTTACTTCCACCGTTTTTTAAAATCACAGCTTCTAGAAGGTTTACATGATTTCTTAAAAACCACGAGTTTTTAGAAAATGTTTTTTATTTCATAAATGGAATCAACAAAGTATGCACATTCTACGTCATAACGACTTTCTATAGTTTGCGCATGCGTTTGGAAATAAGGAAAGCTTACTTCCCGCGTTTTTGAAAATCACAGCTTCTAGAAGGTTTACATGATTTCTTAAAAAACACGAGTTTTTAGAAAATGTGTTTTATTTCATAAATGGAATCAACAAAGTATGCACATTCTACGTCATAACGACTTTCTATAGTTTGCGCATGCGTCCGGAAATAAGAAAAGCTTACTTCCCCCGTTTTTTAAAATCACAGCTTCTAGAAGGTTTACATGATTTCGTAAAAAACACGAGTTTTTAGAAAATGTGTTTTATTTCATAAATGGAATCTACAAAGTATGCACATTCTACGTCATAACGATTTTCTATAGTTTGCGCATGCGTCCGGAAATAAGAAAAGCTTACTTCCACTGTTTTTCAAAATCACAGCTTCTAGAAGGTTTACATGATTTCTTAAGAAACACGAGTTTTTAGAAAATGTGTTTTATTTCATAAACGGAATCAAGAAAGTATGCACATTCTACATCATAACGACTTTCTATAGTTTGCGCATGCGTTTGGAAATAAGAAAAGCTTACTTCCACCGTTTTTTAAAATCAAAGCTTCTAGAAGGTTTATATGATTTCGTAAAAAACACGAGTTTTTAGAAAATGTGTTTTATTTGATAAATGGAATCTACAAAGTATGCACATTCGTCGTCATAACGACTTTCTATAGTTTGCGCATGTGTCCGGAAATAAGAAAAGCTTACTTCCACCGTTTTTTAAAATCACAGCTTCTAGAAGGTTTACATGATTTCTTAAAAAACACGAGTTTTAAGAAAAATGTGTTTTATTTCATAAATGGAATCTACAAAGTATGCACATTCTACGTCATAACGACTTTCTATAGTTTGCGCATTCGTCCGGAAATAAGAAAAGCTTACTTCCACCGTTTTTTAAAATCACAGCTTCTAGAAGGTTTACATGATTTCTTAAAAACCACGAGTTTTTAGAAAATGTGTTTTATTTCATAAATGGAATCAACAAAGTATGCACATTCTACGTCATAACGACTTTCTATAGTTTGCGCATGCGTTTGGAAATAAGTTAAGCTTACTTCCCGCGTTTTTTAAAATCACAACTTCTAGAAGGTTTACATGATTTCTTAAAAAACACGAGTTTTTAGAAAATGTGTTTTATTTCATAAATGGAATCAACAAAGTATGCACATTCTACGTCATAACGACTTTCTATAGTTTGCGCATGCGTCCGGAAATAAGAAAAGCTTACTTCCCCCGTTTTTTAAAATCACAGCTTCTTGAAGGTTTACATGATTTCGTAAAAAACACGAGTTTTTAGAAAATGTGTTTTATTTCATAAATGGAATCTACAAAGTATGCACATTCTTCATCATAACGACTTTCTATAGTTTGCGCAAGCGTTTGGAAATAAGAAAAACTTACTTCCCCCGTTTTTTAAAATCACAACTTCTAGAAGGTTTACATGATTTGTTAAAAAACACGAGTTTTTAGAAAATGTGTTTTATTTCATAAATGGAATCAACAAAGTATGCACATTCTACGTCATAACGACTTTCTATAGTTTGCGGATGCGTCCGGAAATAAGAAAAGCTTACTTCCACCGTTTTTTAAAATAATAGCTTCTAGAAGGTTTACATGATTTCGTGAAAAACACGAGTTTTTAGAAAATGTGTTTTATTTCATAAATGGAATCTACAAAGTATGCACATTCTTCGTCATAACGACTTTCTATAGTTTGCGCATGCGTCCGGAAATAAGAAAAGCTTACTTCCCCCGTTCTTTAAAATCACAGCTTCTAGAAGGTTTACATGATTTCGTAAAAAACACGAGTTTTTAGAAAATGTGTTTTATTTCATAAATGGAATCAACAAAGTATGCACATTCTACGTCATAACGACTATCTATAGTTTGCGCATGCGTTTGGAAATAAGAAAAGCTTACTTTCCCCGTTTTTTAAAATCACATCTTCTGGAAGGTTTACATGATTTCGTAAAAAACACGAGTTTTTAGAAAATGTGTTTTATTTCATAAATGGAATCAACAAAGTATGCACATTCTACGTCATAACGACTTTCTATATTTTGCGCATGCGTCCGAAAATAAGAAAAGCTTACTTCCCCAGTTTTTTAAAATCACAGCTTCTAGAAGGTTTACATGATTTCTTAAAAAACACAAGTTTTTAGAAAATGTGTTTTATTTCATAAAAGGAATCCACAAAGTATGCACATTCTACGTCATAACGACTTTCTATAGTTTGCGCATGCGTTTGGAAATAAGAAAAGCTTACTTCCCCCATTTTTTAAAATCACTGCTTCTAGAAGGTTTACATGATTTCGTAAAAAACACGAGTTTTTAGAAAATGTGTTTTATTTCATAAATGGAATCTACAAAGTGTGCACATTCTACGTCATAACGAATTTCTATAATTTGCGCATGTGTACGGAAATAAGAAAAGCTTACTTCCCCCTTTTTTTAAAATCACAGCTTCTAGAAGGTTTACATGATTTCGTAAAAAACACGAGTTTTTAGAAAATGTGTTTTATTTCATAAATGGAATCAACAGTGTATGCACATTCTACGTCATAACGACTTTCTATAGTTTGCATATGCGTCCGGAAATAAGAAAAGCTTACTTCCCCCATTTTTTAAAATCCTAGCTTCTAGAAGGTTTACATGATTTCTTAAAAAACACGAGTTTTTAGAAAATGTGTTTTATTTCATAAAAGGAATCAACAAAGTATGCACATTCTACGTCATAACGACTTTCTATAGTTTGCGCATGCGTTTTGAAATAAGAAAAGCTTACTTCCCCCATTTTTTAAAATCACTGCTTCTAGAAGGTTTACATGATTTCGTAAAAAACACGAGTTTTTAGAAAATGTGTTTTATTTCATAAAAGGAATCAACAAAGTATGCACATTCTTCGTCATAACGACTTTCTATAGTTTGCGCATGCATTTGGAAATAAGAAAAGCTTACTTCCCCCGTTTTTTAAAATCACAGCTTCTAGAAGGTTTACATGATTTGTTAAAAAAGACGAGTTTTTAGAAAATGTGTTTTATTTCATAAATGGAATCAACAAAGTATGCACATTCTATGTCATAACGACTTTCTATAGTTTTCGCATGCGTCCGGAAATAAGAAAAGCTTACTTCCCCCGTTTTTTAAAATCACAGCTTCTAGAAGGTTTACATGATTTTGTAAAAAACACGAGTTTTTAGAAAATGTGTTTTATTTCATAAATGGAATCTACAAAGTATGCACATTCTACGTCATAACGACTTTCTATAGTTTGCGCATGCGTCCGGAAATAAGAAAAGCTTGCTTCACCCGTTTTTTAAAATCACAGCTTCTAGAAGGTTTACATGATTTCTTAAAAAACACGAGTTTTTAGAACATGTGTTTTATTTCATAAATGGAATCAACAAAGTATGCACATTCTTCGTCATAACGACTTTCTATAGTTTGCGCATGCATTTGGAAATAAGAAAAGCTTACTTCCCCCGTTTTTTAAAATCACAGCTTCTAGAAGGTTTACATGATTTGTTAAAAAAGACGAGTTTTTAGAAAATGTGTTTTATTTCATAAATGGAATCAACAAAGTATGCACATTCTATGTCATAACGACTTTCTATAGTTTTCGCATGCGTCCGGAAATAAGAAAAGCTTACTTCCCCCGTTTTTTAAAATCACAGCTTCTAGAAGGTTTACATGATTTCGTAAAAAACACGAGTTTTTAGAAAATGTGTTTTATTTCATAAATGGAATCTACAAAGTATGCACATTCTACGTCATAACGACTTTCTATAGTTTGCGCATGCGTCCGGAAATAAGAAAAGCTTGCTTCACCCGTTTTTTAAAATCACAGCTTCTAGAAGGTTTACATGATTTCTTAAAAAACACGAGTTTTTAGAAAATGTGTTTTATTTCATAAATGGAATCAACAAAGTATGCACATTATACGTCATAACGACTTTCTATAGTTTGCGCATGCGTTTGGAAATAAGAAAAGCTTACTTCCCCCGTTTTTTAAAATCATAGCTTCTGGAAGGTTTACATGATTTCGTAAAAAACACGAGTTTTTAGAAAATGTGTTTTATTTCATAAATGGAATAAACAAAGTATGCACATTCTACATCATAACGACTTTCTATATTTTGCGCATGCGACCGAAAATAAGAAAAGCTTACTTCCCCAGTTTTTTAAAATCACAGCTTCTAGAAGGTTTACATGATTTCTTAAAAAACACAAGTTTTTAGAAAATGTGTTTTATTTCTTAAAAGGAATCAACAAAGTATGGACATTCTACGTCATAACGACTTTCTATAGTTTGCGCATGCGTTTGGAAATAAGAAAAGCTTACTTCCCCCGTTTTTTAAAATCACAGCTTTTAGAAGGTTTACATGATTTCTTAAAAAACACGAGTTTTTAGAAAATGTGTTTTATTTCATAAATGGAATCAACAAAGTATGCACATTCTACGTCATAACGACTTTCTATAGTTTGCGCATGCGTACGGAAATAAGAAAAGCTTACTTCACCCGTTTTTTAAAATCACAACTTCTAGAAGGTTTACATGATTTCTTAAAAAACACGAGTTTTTAGAAAATGTGTTTTATTTCATAAATGGAATCAACAAAGTATGCACATTCTACGTCATAATGACTTTCTATAGTTTGCGCATGCGTTTGGAAATAAGAAAAGCTTACTTCCCCCGCTTTTTTAAAATCACAGCTTCTAGAAGGTTTACATGATTTCGTAAAAAACACGAGTTTTTAGAAAATGTGTTTTATTTCATAAATGGAATCAACAGTGTCTGCACATTCTACGTCATAACGACTTTCTATAGTTTGCATATGCCTCCGGAAATAAGAAAAGCTTACTTCCCCCGTTTTTTAAAATCCTAGCTTCTAGAAGGTTTACATGATTTCTTAAAAAACACGACTTTTTAGAAAATGTGTTTTATTTCATCAAAGGAATCAACAAAGTATGCACATTCTACGTCATAATGACTTTCTATAATTTGTGCATGCGTTTGGAAATAAGAAAAGCTTACTTCCCCCGTTTTTTAAAATCACAGCTTTTAGAAGGTTTACATGATTTCGTAAAAAACACGAGTTTTTAGAAAATGTGTTTTATTTCATAAATGGAATCTACAAAGTATGCACATTCTTCATCATAACGACTTTCTATAGTTTGCGCATGCGTTTGGAAATAAGAAAAGCTTACTTCCCTCGTTTTTTAAAATCACAGCTTCTAGAAGGTTTACATGATTTCGTAAAAAACACGAGTTTTTAGAAAATGTGTTTTATTTCATAAAAGGAATCAACAAAGTATGCATATTCTTCGTCATAACGACTTTCTATAGTTTGCGCATGCGTTTGGAAATAAGAAAAGCTTACTTCCCCCGTTTTTTAAAATCACAGCTTCTAGAAGGTTTACATGATTTGTTAAAAAACACGAGTTTTTAGAAAATGTGTTTTATTTCATAAATCGAATCAACAAAGTATGCACATTCTATGTCATAAGGACTTTCTATAGTTTCCGCATTCGACCGGAAATAGGAAAAGCTTACTTCCCCCGTTTTTTAAAATCACAGCTTTTAGAAGGTTTACATGATTTGTTAAAAAACACGAGTTTTTAGAAAATGTGTTTTATTTCATAAATGGAATCAACAAAGTATGCACATTCTACGTCATAACGACTTTCTATAGTTTGCGCATGCGTTTGGAAATAAGAAAAGCTTACTTCCCTCGTTTTTTAAAATCACAGCTTCTAGAAGGTTTACATGATTTCGTAAAAAACACGAGTTTTTAGAAAATGTGTTTTATTTCATAAAAGGAATCAACAAAGTATGCACATTCTTCGTCATAACGACTTTCTATTGTTTGCGCATGCATTTGGAAATAAGAAAAGCTTACTTCCCCCGTTTTTTAAAATCACAGCTTCTAGAAGGTTTACATGATTTGTTAAAAAAGACGAGTTTTTAGAAAATGTGTTTTATTTCATAAATGGAATCAACAAAGTATGCACATTCTATGTCATAACGACTTTCTATAGTTTCCGCATTCGACCGGAAATAGGAAAAGCTTACTTCCCCCGTTTTTTAAAATCACAGCTTCTAGAAGGTTTACATGATTTCTTAAAAAACACGAGTTTTTAGAAAATGTGTTTTATTTCATAAATGGAATCAACAAAGTATGCACATTCTACGTCATAACGACTTTCTATAGTTTGCGCATGCGTTTGGAAATAAGAAAAGCTTACTTCCCCCGTTTTTTAAAATCATAGCTTCTAGAAGGTTTACATGATTTCGTAAAAAACACGAGTTTTTAGAAAATGTGTTTTATTTCATAAATGGAATCTACAAAGTATGCACATTCTACGTCATAACGACTTTCTATAGTTTGCGCATGCGTCCGGAAATAAGAAAAGCTTACTTCCCCCCGTTTTTTAAAATCACAGCTTCTACAAGGTTTACATGATTTCGTAAAAAACACGACTTTTTAGAAAATGTGTTTTATTTCATAAATGGAATCAACAAAGTATGCACATTCTTCGTCATAACGACTTTCTGTAGTTTGCGCATGCGTTTGGAAATAAGAAAAGCTTACTTCCCCCGTTTTTTAAAATCACAGCTTCTAGAAGGTTTACATGATTTGTTAAAAAACACGAGTTTTTAGAAAATGTGTTTTATTTCATAAATCGAATCAACAAAGTATGCACATTCTATGTCATAACGACTTTCTATAGTTTCCGCATTCGACCGGAAATAGGAAAAGCTTACTTCCCCCGTTTTTTAAAATCACAGCTTCTA
Source organism: Larix kaempferi (assembly GCA_027924585.1). Lineage (NCBI taxonomy): Eukaryota > Viridiplantae > Streptophyta > Pinopsida > Pinales > Pinaceae > Larix > Larix kaempferi. The sequence continues at coordinate 1,108,836 of BSBM01001572.1, forward strand.
GAAGGTTTACATGATTTCTTAAAAAACACGAGTTTTTAGAAAATGTGTTTTATTTCATAAACGGAATCAAGAAAGTATGCACATTCTACGTCATAACGACTTTCTATAGTTTGCGCATGCGTTTGGAAATAAGAAAAGCTTACTTCCCTCGTTTTTTAAAATCACAGCTTCCAGAAGGTTTACATGATTTCGTAAAAAACACGAGTTTTTAGAAAATGTGTTTTATTTCATAAAAGGAATCAACAAAGTATGCACATTCTTCGTCATAACGACTTTCTATAGTTTGCGCATGCGTTTGGAAATAAGAAAAGCTTACTTCCCCCGTTTTTTAAAATCACAGCTTCTAGAAGGTTTACATGATTTGTTAAAAAACACGAGTTTTTAGAAAATGTGTTTTATTTCATAAATGGAATCAACAAAGTATGCACATTCTATGTCATAACGACTTTCTATAGTTTCCGCATTCGACCGGAAATAGGAAAAGCTTACTTCCCCCGTTTTTTAAAATCACAGCTTCTAGAAGGTTTACATGATTTGTTAAAAAACACGAGTTTTTAGAAAATGTGTTTTATTTCATAAATGGAATCAACAAAGTATGCACATTCTACGTCATAACGACTTTCTATAGTTTGCGCATGCGTTTGGAAATAAGAAAAGCTTACTTCCCTCGTTTTTTAAAATCACAGCTTCTAGAAGGTTTACATGATTTCGTAAAAAACACGAATTTTTAGAAAATGTGTTTTATTTCATAAAAGGAATCAACAAAGTATGCACATTCTTCGTCATAACGACTTTCTATAGTTTGCGCATGCGTTTGGAAATAAGAAAAGCTTACTTCCCCCATTTTTTAAAATCACAGCTTCTAGAAGGTTTACATGATTTGTTAAAAAAGACGAGTTTTTAGAAAATGTGTTTTATTTCATAAATGGAATCAACAAAGTATGCACATTCTATGTCATAACGACTTTCTATAGTTTCCGCATTCGACCGGAAATAGGAAAAGCTTACTTCCCCCGTTTTTTAAAATCACAGCTTCTAGAAGGTTTACATGATTTCTTAAAAAACACGAGTTTTTAGAAAATGTGTTTTATTTCATAAATGGAATCAACAAAGTATGCACATTCTACGTCATAACGACTTTCTATAGTTTGCGCATGCGTTTGGAAATAAGAAAAGCTTACTTCCCCCGTTTTTTAAAATCATAGCTTCTAGAAGGTTTACATGATTTCGTAAAAAACACGAGTTTTTAGAAAATGTGTTTTATTTCATAAATGGAATCTACAAAGTATGCACATTCTACTTCATAACGACTTTCTATAGTTTGCGCATGCGTCCGGAAATAAGAAAAGCTTACTTCCCCCGTTTTTTAAAATCACAGCTTCTAGAAGGTTTACATGATTTCGTAAAAAAAATGACTTTTTAGAAAATGTGTTTTATTTCATAAATGGAATCTACAAAGTATGCACATTCTACGTCATAACGACTTTCTATAGTTTGCGCATGCGTCCGGAAATAAGAAAAGCTTACTTCACCCGTTTTTTAAAATCACAGCTTCTAGAAGGTTTACATGATTTCTTAAAAAACACGAGTTTTTAGAAAATGTGTTTTATTTCATAAATGGAATCAACAAAGTATGCACATTCTACGTCATAACGACTTTCTATAGTTTGCGCATGCGTTTGGAAATAAGAAAAGCTTACTTCCCCCGTTTTTTAAAATCACATCTTCTGGAAGGTTTAAATGATTTCGTAAAAAACACGAGTTTTTAGAAAATGTGTTTTATTTCATAAATGGAATCTACAAAGTATGCACATTCTACGTCATAACGACTTTCTATAATTTGCGCATGTGTACAGAAATAAGAAAAGCTTACTTCCCCCTTTTTTTAAAATCACAGCTTCTAGAAGGTTTACATGATTTCTTAAAAAACACGAGTTTTTAGAAAATGTGTTTTATTTCATAAATGGAATCAACAAAGTATGCACATTCTACGTCATAACGACTTTCTATAGTTTGCGCATGCGTTTGGAAATAAGAAAAGCTTACTTCCCCAGTTTTTTAAAATCACAGCTTCTAGAAGTTTTACCTGATTTCTTAAAAAACACGAGTTTTTAGAAAATGTGTTTTATTTCATAAATGGAATCAACAAACTATGCACATTCTACGTCATAACGACTTTCTATAGTTTGCGCATGCGTTTGGAAATAAGAAAAGCTTACTTCCCCCATTTTTTAAAATCACAGCTTCTAGAAGGTTTACATGATTTCGTAAAAAACATGAGTTTTTAGAAAATGTGCTTTATTTCATAAATGGAATCTACAAAGTATGCACATTCTACGTCATAACGACTTTGTATAGTTTGCGCATGCGTCCGGAAATAAGAAAAGCTTACTTCCCCCGTTTTTTAAAATCACAGCTTCTAGAAGGTTTACATAATTTCTTAAAAAACACGAGTTTTTAGAAAATGTGTTTTATTTCATAAATGGAATCAACAAAGTATGCACATTCTACGTCATAACGACTTTCTATAGTTTGCGCATGCGTTTGGAAATAAGAAAAGCTTACTTCCCCCGTTTTTTAAAATCACAGCTTCTAGAATGTTTACATGATTTCGTAAAAAACATGAGTTTTTAGAAAATGTGTTTTATTTCATAAATGGAATCAACAAAGTATGCACATACTACGTCATAACGACTTTCTATAGTTTGCGCATGCATTTGGAAATAAGAAAAGCTTACTTCCCCCGTTTTTTAAAATCACAGCTTCTAGAAGGTTTACATGATTTCGTAACAAACACGAGTTTTTAGAAAATGTGTTTTATTTCATAAATGGAATCTACAAAGTATGCACATTTTACGTCATAACGACTTTCTATAGTTTGCGCAATCGTCCGGAAATAAGAAAAGCTTACTTCCACCGTTTTTTAAAATCACAGCTTCTAGAAGGTTTACATGATTTCTTAAAAAACACGATTTTTTAAAAAATGTCTTTTATTTCATAAATTGAATCAACAAAGTATGCACATTCTACGTCATAACGACTTTCTATAGTTTGCGCATGCATCCGGAAATAAGAAAAGCTTACTTCCCTCATTTTTTAAAATCACAGCTTCTAGAAGGTTTACATGTTTTCTTAAAAAACACGAGTTTTTAGAAAATGTGTTTTATTTCATAAATGAAATCTACAAAGTATGCACATTCTACGTCATAACGACTTTCTATAGTTTGCGCATGCGTCCAGAAATAAGAAAAGCTTACTTCCACCGTTTTTAAAAATCACAGCTTCTAGAAGGTTTACATGATTTCGTAAAAAACACGAGTTTTTAGAAAATTTGCTTTATTTCATAAATGGAATCTACAAATTATGCACATTCTACGTCATAACGACTTTCTATAGTTTGCGCATGCATCCGGAAATAAGAAAAGCTTACTTCCCTCATTTTTTAAAATCACAGCTTCTAGAAGGTTTACATGATTTCTTAAAAAACACGAGTTTTTAGAAAATGTGTTTTATTTCATAAATGGAATCAACAAAGTATGCACATTCTACGTAATAACGACTTTCTATAGTTTCTGCATTCGACCGGAAATAAGAAAAGCTTACTTCCCCCGTTTTTTAAAATCACAGCTTCTAGAAGGTTTACATGATTTCTTAAAAAACACAAGTTTTTAGAAAATGTGTTTTATTTCATAAATGGAATCAACAAAGTATGCACATTCTACGTCATAACGACTTTCTATAGTTTGCACATGCGTTTGGAAATAAGAAAAGCTTACTTCCCCCGTTTTTTAAAATCACAGCTTCTAGAAGGTTTACATGATTTCGTAACAAACACGAGTTTTTAGAAAATGTGTTTTATTTCATAAATGGAATCTACAAAGTATGCACATTCTACGTCATAACGACTTTCTATAGTTTGCGCATTCGTCCGGAAATAAGAAAAGCTTACTTCCACCGTTTTTTAAAATCACAGCTTCTAGAAGGTTTACATGATTTCTTAAAAACCACGAGTTTTTAGAAAATGTGTTTTATTTCATAAATGGAATCAACAAAGTATGCACATTCTACGTCATAACGACTTTCAATAGTTTGCGCATGCTTTTGGAAATAAGGAAAGCTTACTTCCCGCGTTTTTTAAAATCACAGCTTCTAGAAGGTTTACATGATTTCTTAAAAAACACGAGTTTTTAGAAAATGTGTTTTATTTCATAAATGGAATCAACAAAGTATGCACATTCTACGTCATAACGACTATCTATAGTTTGCGCATGCGTCCGGAAATAAGAAAAGCTTACTTCCCCCATTTTTTAAAATCACAGCTTCTAGAAGGTTTACATGATTTCGTAAAAAACACGAGTTTTTAGAAAATGTGTTTTATTTCATAAATGGAATCTACAAAGTATGCACATTCTACGTCATAACGATTTTCTATAGTTTGCGCATGCGTCCGGAAATAAGAAAAGCTTACTTCCACCGTTTTTCAAAATCACAGCTTCTAGAAGGTTTACATGATTTCTTAAGAAACACGAGTTTTTAGAAAATGTGTTTTATTTCATAAACGGAATCAAGAAAGTATGCACATTCTACGTCATAACGACTTTCTATAGTTTGCGCATGCGTTTGGAAATAAGTAAAGCTTACTTCCACCGTTTTTTACAATCAAAGCTTCTAGAAGGTTTATATGATTTTGTAAAAAACACGAGTTTTTAGAAAATGTGTTTTATTTGATAAATGGAATCTACAAAGTATGCACATTCGTCGTCATAACGACTTTCTATAGTTTGCGCATGTGTCCGGAAATAAGAAAAGGTTACTTCCACCGTTAATTAAAATCACAGCTTCTAGAAGGTTTACATGATTTCTTAAAAAACACGAGTTTTTAGAAAATGTGTTTTATTTCATAAATGGAATCAACAAAGTATGCACATTCTACGTAATAATGACTTTCTATAGTTTCCGCATTCGACCGGAAATAAGAAAAGCTTACTTCCCCCGTTTTTTAAAATCACAGCTTCTAGAAGGTTTACATGATTTCGTAAAAAACACGAGTTTTTTGAAAATATGTTTTATTTCATAAATGGAATCAACAGTGTATGCACATTCTACGTCATAACGACTTTCTATAGTTTGCATATGCGTCCGGAAATAAGAAAAGCTTACTTCCCCCATTTTTTAAAATCCTAGCTTCTAGAAGGTTTACATGATTTCTTAAAAAACACGAGTTTTTAGAAAATGTGTTTTATTTCATAAATGGAATCAACAAAGTATGCACATTCTACGTCATAACGACTTTCTATAGTTTGCGCATGCGTTTGGAAATAAGAAAAGCTTACTTCCCCCGTTTTTTAAAATCACAGCTTTTAGAAGGTTTACATGATTTCGTAAAAAACACGAGTTTTTAGAAAATGTGTTTTATTTCATAAATGGAATCTACAAAGTATGCACATTCTTCATCATAACGACTTTCTATAGTTTGCGCATGCGTTTGGAAATAAGAAAAGCTTACTTCCCCAGTTTTTTAAAATCACAGCTTCTAGAAGGTTTACCTGATTTCTTAAAAAACACGAGTTTTTAGAAAATATGTTTTATTTCATAAATGGAATCAACAAACTATGCACATTCTACGTCATAACGACTTTCTATAGTTTGCGCATGCGTTTGGAAATAAGAAAAGCTTACTTCCCCCATTTTTTAAAATCACAGCTTCTAGAAGGTTTACATGATTTCGTAAAAAACACGAGTTTTTAGAAAATGTGCTTTATTTCATAAATGGAATCTACAAAGTATGCACATTCTACGTCATAACGACTTTGTATAGTTTGCGCATGCGTCCGGAAATAAGAAAAGCTTACTTCCCCCGTTTTTTAAAATCACAGCTTCTAGAAGGTTTACATAATTTCTTAAAAAACACGAGTTTTTAGAAAATGTGTTTTATTTCATAAATGGAATCAACAAAGTATGCACATTCTACGTCATAACGACTTTCTATAGTTTGCGCATGCGTTTGGAAATAAGAAAAGCTTACTTCCCCCGTTTTTTAAAATCACAGCTTCTAGAATGTTTACATGATTTCGTAAAAAACATGAGTTTTTAGAAAATGTGTTTTATTTCATAAATGGAATAAACAAAGTATGCACATACTACGTCATAACGACTTTCTATAGTTTGCGCATGCATTTGGAAATAAGAAAAGCTTACTTCCCCCGTTTTTTAAAATCACAGCTTCTAGAAGGTTTACATGATTTCGTAACAAACACGAGTTTTTAGAAAATGTGTTTTATTTCATAAATGGAATCTACAAAGTATGCACATTTTACGTCATAACGACTTTCTATAGTTTGCGCAATCGTCCGGAAATAAGAAAAGCTTACTTCCACCGTTTTTTAAAATCACAGCTTCTAGAAGGTTTACATGATTTCTTAAAAAACACGATTTTTAAAAAAATGTGTTTTATTTCATAAATTGAATCAACAAAGTATGCACATTCTACGTCATAACGACTTTCTATAGTTTGCGCATGCATCCGGAAATAAGAAAAGCTTACTTCCCTCATTTTTTAAAATCACAGCTTCTAGAAGGTTTACATGTTTTCTTAAAAAACACGAGTTTTTAGAAAATGTGTTTTATTTCATAAATGAAATCTACAAAGTATGCACATTCTACGTCATAACGACTTTCTATAGTTTGCGCATGCGTCCAGAAATAAGAAAAGCTTACTTCCACCGTTTTTAAAAATCACAGCTTCTAGAAGGTTTACATGATTTCGTAAAAAACACGAGTTTTTAGAAAATGTGCTTTATTTCATAAATGGAATCTACAAATTATGCACATTCTACGTCATAACGACTTTCTATAGTTTGCGCATGCATCCGGAAATAAGAAAAGCTTACTTCCCTCATTTTTTAAAATCACAGCTTCTAGAAGGTTTACATGATTTCTTAAAAAACACGTGTTTTTAGAAAATGTGTTTTATTTCATAAATGGAATCAACAAAGTATGCACATTCTACGTAATAACGACTTTCTATAGTTTCTGCACTCGACCGGAAATAAGAAAAGCTTACTTCCCCCGTTTTTTAAAATCACAGCTTCTAGAAGGTTTACATGATTTCTTAAAAAACACAAGTTTTTAGAAAATGTGTTTTATTTCATAAATGGAATCAACAAAGTATGCACATTCTACGTCATAACGACTTTCTATAGTTTGCACATGCGTTTGGAAATAAGAAAAGCTTACTTCCCCCGTTTTTTAAAATCACAGCTTCTAGAAGGTTTACATGATTTCGTAACAAACACGAGTTTTTAGAAAATGTGTTTTATTTCATAAATGGAATCTACAAAGTATGCACATTCTACGTCATAACGACTTTCTATAGTTTGCGCATTCGTCCGGAAATAAGAAAAGCTTACTTCCACCGTTTTTTAAAATCACAGCTTCTAGAAGGTTTACATGATTTCTTAAAAACCACGAGTTTTTAGAAAATGTGTTTTATTTCATAAATGGAATCAACAAAGTATGCACATTCTACGTCATAACGACTTTCAATAGTTTGCGCATGCTTTTGGAAATAAGGAAAGCTTACTTCCCGCGTTTTTTAAAATCACAGCTTCTAGAAGGTTTACATGATTTCTTAAAAAACACGAGTTTTTAGAAAATGTGTTTTATTTCATAAATGGAATCAACAAAGTATGCACATTCTACGTCATAACGACTATCTATAGTTTGCGCATGCGTCCGGAAATAAGAAAAGCTTACTTCCCCCGTTTTTTAAAATCACAGCTTCTAGAAGGTTTACATGATTTCGTAAAAAACACGAGTTTTTAGAAAATGTGTTTTATTTCATAAATGGAATCTACAAAGTATGCACATTCTACGTCATAACGATTTTCTATAGTTTGCGCATGTGTCCGGAAATAAGAAAAGCTTACTTCCACCGTTTTTCAAAATCACAGCTTCTAGAAGGTTTACATGATTTCTTAAGAAACACGAGTTTTTAGAAAATGTGTTTTATTTCATAAACGGAATCAAGAAAGTATGCACATTCTACGTCATAACGACTTTCTATAGTTTGCGCATGCGTTTGGAAATAAGTAAAGCTTACTTCCACCGTTTTTTACAATCAAAGCTTCTAGAAGGTTTATATGATTTTGTAAAAAACACGAGTTTTTAGAAAATGTGTTTTATTTGATAAATGGAATCTACAAAGTATGCACATTCGTCGTCATAACGACTTTCTATAGTTTGCGCATGTGTCCGGAAATAAGAAAAGCTTACTTCCACCGTTTTTTAAAATCACAGCTTCTAGAAGGTTTACATGATTTCTTAAAAAACACGAGTTTTTAGAAAATGTGTTTTATTTCATAAATGGAATCAACAAAGTATGCACATTCTACGTAATAATGACTTTCTATAGTTTCCGCATTCGACCAGAAATAAGAAAAGCTTACTTCCCCCGTTTTTTAAAATCACAGCTTCTAGAAGGTTTACATGATTTCGTAAAAAACACGAGTTTTTTGAAAATATGTTTTATTTCATAAATGGAATCAACAGTGTATGCACATTCTACGTCATAACGACTTTCTATAGTTTGCATATGCGTCCGGAAATAAGAAAAGCTTACTTCCCCCATTTTTTAAAATCCTAGCTTCTAGAAGGTTTACATGATTTCTTAAAAAACACGAGTTTTTAGAAAATGTGTTTTATTTCATCAATGGAATCAACAAAGTATGCACATTCTACGTCATAACGACTTTCTATAGTTTGCGCATGCGTTTGGAAATAAGAAAAGCTTACTTCCCCCGTTTTTTAAAATCACAGCTTTTAGAAGGTTTACATGATTTCGTAAAAAACACGAGTTTTTAGAAAATGTGTTTTATTTCATAAATGGAATCTACAAAGTATGCACATTCTTCATCATAACGACTTTCTATAGTTTGCGCATGCGTTTGGAAATAAGAAAAGCTTACTTCCCCAGTTTTTTAAAATCACAGCTTCTAGAAGGTTTACCTGATTTCTTAAAAAACACGAGTTTTTAGAAAATGTGTTTTATTTCATAAATGGAATCAACAAACTATGCACATTCTACGTCATAACGACTTTCTATAGTTTGCGCATGCGTTTGGAAATAAGAAAAGCTTACTTCCCCCATTTTTTAAAATCACAGCTTCTAGAAGGTTTACATGATTTCGTAAAAAACAAGAGTTTTTAGAAAATGTGCTTTATTTCATAAATGGAATCTACAAAGTATGCACATTCTACGTCATAACGACTTTGTATAGTTTGCGCATGCGTCCGGAAATAAGAAAAGCTTACTTCCCCCGTTTTTTAAAATCACAGCTTCTAGAAGGTTTACATAATTTCTTAAAAAACACGAGTTTTTAGAAAATGTGTTTTATTTCATAAATGGAATCAACAAAGTATGCACATTCTACGTCATAACGACTTTCTATAGTTTGCGCATGCGTTTGGAAATAAGAAAAGCTTACTTCCCCCGTTTTTTAAAATCACAGCTTCTAGAATGTTTACATGATTTCGTAAAAAACATGAGTTTTTAGAAAATGTGTTTTATTTCATAAATGGAATCAACAAAGTATGCACATACTACGTCATAACGACTTTCTATAGTTTGCGCATGCATTTGGAAATAAGAAAAGCTTACTTCCCCCGTTTTTTAAAATCACAGCTTCTAGAAGGTTTACATGATTTCGTAACAAACACGAGTTTTTAGAAAATGTGTTTTATTTCATAAATGGAATCTACAAAGTATGCACATTTTACGTCATAACGACTTTCTATAGTTTGCGCAATCGTCCGGAAATAAGAAAAGCTTACTTCCACCGTTTTTTAAAATCACAGCTTCTAGAAGGTTTACATGATTTCTTAAAAAACACGATTTTTTAAAAAATGTGTTTTATTTCATAAATTGAATCAACAAAGTATGCACATTCTACGTCATAACGACTTTCTATAGTTTGCGCATGCATCTGGAAATAAGAAAAGCTTACTTCCCTCATTTTTTAAAATCACAGCTTCTAGAAGGTTTACATGTTTTCTTAAAAAACACGAGTTTTTAGAAAATGTGTTTTATTTCATAAATGAAATCTACAAAGTATGCACATTCTACGTCATAACGACTTTCTATAGTTTGCGCATGCGTCCAGAAATAAGAAAAGCTTACTTCCACCGTTTTTAAAAATCACAGCTTCTAGAAGGTTTACATGATTTCGTAAAAAACACGAGTTTTTAGAAAATGTGCTTTATTTCATAAATGGAATCTACAAATTATGCACATTCTACGTCATAACGACTTTCTATAGTTTGCGCATGCATCCGGAAATAAGAAAAGCTTACTTCCCTCATTTTTTAAAATCACAGCTTCTAGAAGGTTTACATGATTTCTTAAAAAACACGAGTTTTTAGAAAATGTGTTTTATTTCATAAATGGAATCAACAAAGTATGCACATTCTACGTAATAACGACTTTCTATAGTTTCTGCATTCGACCGGAAATAAGAAAAGCTTACTTCCCCCGTTTTTTAAAATCACAGCTTCTAGAATGTTTACATGATTTCGTAAAAAACATGAGTTTTTAGAAAATGTGTTTTATTTCATAAATGGAATCAACAAAGTATGCACATACTACGTCATAACGACTTTCTATAGTTTGCGCATGCATTTGGAAATAAGAAAAGCTTACTTCCCCCGTTTTTTAAAATCACAGCTTCTAGAAGGTTTACATGATTTCGTAACAAACACGAGTTTTTAGAAAATGTGTTTTATTTCATAAATGGAATCTACAAAGTATGCACATTTTACGTCATAACGACTTTCTATAGTTTGCGCAATCGTCCGGAAATAAGAAAAGCTTACTTCCACCGTTTTTTAAAATCACAGCTTCTAGAAGGTTTACATGATTTCTTAAAAAACACGATTTTTTAAAAAATGTGTTTTATTTCATAAATTGAATCAACAAAGTATGCACATTCTACGTCATAACGACTTTCTATAGTTTGCGCATGCCTCTGGAAATAAGAAAAGCTTACTTCCCTCATTTTTTAAAATCACAGCTTCTAGAAGGTTTACATGTTTTCTTAAAAAACACGAGTTTTTAGAAAATGTGTTTTATTTCATAAATGAAATCTACAAAGTATGCACATTCTACGTCATAACGACTTTCTATAGTTTGCGCATGCGTCCAGAAATAAGAAAAGCTTACTTCCACCGTTTTTAAAAATCACAGCTTCTAGAAGGTTTACATGATTTCGTAAAAAACACGAGTTTTTAGAAAATGTGCTTTATTTCATAAATGGAATCTACAAATTATGCACATTCTACGTCATAACGACTTTCTATAGTTTGCGCATGCATCCGGAAATAAGAAAAGCTTACTTCCCTCATTTTTTAAAATCACAGCTTCTAGAAGGTTTACATGATTTCTTAAAAAACATGAGTTTTTAGAAAATGTGTTTTATTTCATAAATGGAATCAACAAAGTATGCACATTCTACGTAATAACGACTTTCTATAGTTTCTGCATTCGACCGGAAATAAGAAAAGCTTACTTCCCCCGTTTTTTAAAATCACAGCTTCTAGAAGGTTTACATGATTTCTTAAAAAACACAAGTTTTTAGAAAATGTGTTTTATTTCATAAATGGAATCAACAAAGTATGCACATTCTACGTCATAACGACTTTCTATAGTTTGCACATGCGTTTGGAAATAAGAAAAGCTTACTTCCCCCGTTTTTTAAAATCACAGCTTCTAGAAGGTTTACATGATTTCGTAACAAACACGAGTTTTTAGAAAATGTGTTTTATTTCATAAATGGAATCTACAAAGTATGCACATTCTACGTCATAACGACTTTCTATAGTTTGCGCATTCGTCCGGAAATAAGAAAAGCTTACTTCCACCGTTTTTTAAAATCACAGCTTCTAGAAGGTTTACATGATTTCTTAAAAACCACGAGTTTTTAGAAAATGTGTTTTATTTCATAAATGGAATCAACAAAGTATGCACATTCTACGTCATAACGACTTTCAATAGTTTGCGCATGCTTTTGGAAATAAGGAAAGCTTACTTCCCGCGTTTTTTAAAATCACAGCTTCTAGAAGGTTTACATGATTTCTTAAAAAACATGAGTTTTTAGAAAATGTGTTTTATTTCATAAATGGAATCAACAAAGTATGCACATTCTACGTCATAACGACTATCTATAGTTTGCGCATGCGTCCGGAAATAAGAAAAGCTTACTTCCCCCGTTTTTTAAAATCACAGCTTCTAGAAGGTTTACATGATTTCGTAAAAAACACGAGTTTTTAGAAAATGTGTTTTATTTCATAAATGGAATCTACAAAGTATGCACATTCTACGTCATAACGATTTTCTATAGTTTGCGCATGCGTCCGGAAATAAGAAAAGCTTACTTCCACCGTTTTTCAAAATCACAGCTTCTAGAAGGTTTACATGATTTCTTAAGAAACACGAGTTTTTAGAAAATGTGTTTTATTTCATAAACGGAATCAAGAAAGTATGCACATTCTACGTCATAACGACTTTCTATAGTTTGCGCATGCGTTTGGAAATAAGTAAAGCTTACTTCCACCGTTTTTTACAATCAAAGCTTCTAGAAGGTTTATATGATTTTGTAAAAAACACGAGTTTTTAGAAAATGTGTTTTATTTGATAAATGGAATCTACAAAGTATGCACATTCGTCGTCATAACGACTTTCTATAGTTTGCGCATGTGTCCGGAAATAAGAAAAGCTTACTTCCACCGTTTTTTAAAATCACAGCTTCTAGAAGGTTTACATGATTTCTTAAAAAACACGAGTTTTTAGAAAATGTGTTTTATTTCATAAATGGAATCAACAAAGTATGCACATTCTACGTAATAATGACTTTCTATAGTTTCCGCATTCGACCGGAAATAAGAAAAGCTTACTTCCCCCGTTTTTTAAAATCACAGCTTCTAGAAGGTTTACATGATTTCGTAAAAAACACGAGTTTTTTGAAAATATGTTTTATTTCATAAATGGAATCAACAGTGTATGCACATTCTACGTCATAACGACTTTCTATAGTTTGCATATGCGTCCGGAAATAAGAAAAGCTTACTTCCCCCATTTTTTAAAATCCTAGCTTCTAGAAGGTTTACATGATTTCTTAAAAAACACGAGTTTTTAGAAAATGTGTTTTATTTCATAAATGGAATCAACAAAGTATGCACATTCTACGTCATAACGACTTTCTATAGTTTGCGCATGCGTTTGGAAATAAGAAAAGCTTACTTCCCCCGTTTTTTAAAATCACAGCTTTTAGAAGGTTTACATGATTTCGTAAAAAACACGAGTTTTTAGAAAATGTGTTTTATTTCATAAATGGAATCTACAAAGTATGCACATTCTTCATCATAACGACTTTCTATAGTTTGCGCATGCGTTTGGAAATAAGAAAAGCTTACTTCCCTCGTTTTTTAAAATCACAGCTTCTAGAAGGTTTACATGATTTCGTAAAAAACACGAGTTTTTAGAAAATGTGTTTTATTTCATAAAAGGAATCAACAAAGTATGCACATTCTTCGTCATAACGACTTTCTATAGTTTGCGCATGCGTTTGGAAATAAGAAAAGCTTACTTCCCCCGTTTTTTAAAATCACAGCTTCTAGAAGGTTTACATGATTTGTTAAAAAACACGAGTTTTTAGAAAATGTGTTTTATTTCATAAATGGAATCAACAAAGTATGCACATTCTTTGTCATAACGACTTTCTATAGTTTCCGCATTCGACCGGAAATAGGAAAAGCTTACTTCCCCCGTTTTTTAAAATCACAGCTTCTAGAAGGTTTACATGATTTCTTAAAAAACACGAGTTTTTAGAAAATGTGTTTTATTTCATAAACGGAATCAAGAAAGTATGCACATTCTACGTCATAACGACTTTCTATAATTTGCGCATGCGTTTGGAAATAAGAAAATCTTACTTCCCTCGTTTTTTAAAATCACAGCTTCTAGAAGGTTTACATGATTTCGTAAAAAACACGAGTTTTTAGAAAATGTGTTTTATTTCATAAAAGGAATCAACAAAGTGTGCACATTCTTCGTCATAACGACTTTCTATAGTTTGCGCATGCGTTCGGAAATAAGAAAAGCTTACTTCCCCCGTTTTTTAAAATCACAGCTTCTAGAAGGTTTACATGATTTGTTAAAAAACACGAGTTTTTAGAAAATGTGTTTTATTTCATAAACGGAATCAACAAAGTATGCACATTCTATGTCATAACGAATTTCTATAGTTTCCGCATTCGACCGGAAATAGGAAAAGCTTACTTCCCCCGTTTTTTAAAATCACAGCTTCTAGAAGGTTTACATGATTTGTTAAAAAGCACGAGTTTTTAGAAAATGTGTTTTATTTCATAAATGGAATCAACAAAGTATGCACATTCTACGTCATAACGACTTTCTATAGTTTGCGCATGCGTTTGGAAATAAGAAAAGCTTACTTCCCTCGTTTTTTAAAATCACAGCTTCTAGAAGGTTTACATGATTTCGTAAAAAACACGAGTTTTTAGAAAATGTGTTTTATTTCATAAAAGGAATCAACAAAGTATGCACATTCTTCATCATAACGACTTTCTATAGTTTGCGCATGCGTTTGGAAATAAGAAAAGCTTACTTCCCCCGTTTTTTAAAATCACAGCTTCTAGAAGGTTTACATGATTTGTTAAAAAAGACGAGTTTTTAGAAAATGTGTTTTATTTCATAAATGGAATCAACAAAGTATGCACATTCTATGTCATAACAACTTTCTATAGTTTCCGCATTCGACCGGAAATAGGAAAAGCTTACTTCCCCCGTTTTTTAAAATCACAGCTTCTAGAAGGTTTACATGATTTCTTAAAAAACACGAGTTTTTAGAAAATGTGTTTTATTTCATAAATGGAATCAACAAAGTATGCACATTCTACGTCATAACGACTTTCTATAGTTTGCGCATGCGTTTGGAAATAAGAAAAGCTTACTTCCCCCGTTTTTTAAAATCACAGCTTCTAGAAGGTTTACATGATTTCGTAACAAACAAGAGTTTTTAGAAAATGTGTTTTATTTCATAAATGGAATCTACAAAGTATGCACATTCTACGTCATAACGACTTTCGATAGTTTGCGCATTCGTCCGGAAATAAGAAAAGCTTACTTCCACCGTTTTTTAAAATCACAGCTTCTAGAAGGTTTACATGATTTCTTAAAAAACACGACTTTTTAGAAAATGTGTTTTATTTCATAAATGGAATCAACAAAGTATGCACATTCTACGTCATAACGACTTTCTATAGTTTGCACATGCATTTGGAAATAAGGAAAGCTTACTTCCCGCGTTTTTTAAAATCACAGCTTCTAGAAGGTTTACATGATTTCTTAAAAAACACGAGTTTTTAGAAAATGTGTTTTATTTCATAAATGGAATCTACAAAGTATGCACATTCTTCGTCATAACGACTTTCTATAGTTTGCGCATGCGTTTGGAAATAAGAAAAACTTACTTCCCCCGTTTTTTAAAATCACTGCTTCTAGAAGGTTTACATGATTTGTTAAAAAACAAGAGTTTTTAGAAAATGTGTTTTATTTCATAAATGGAATCAACAAAGTATGCACATTCTACGTCATAACGACTTTCTATAGTTTGCGGATGCGTCCGGAAATAAGAAAAGCTTACTTCCACCGTTTTTTAAAATAATAGCTTCTAGAAGGTTCACATGATTTCGTAAAAAACACGAGTTTTTAGAAAATGTGTTTTATTTCATAAATGGAATCTGCAAAGTATGCACATTCTTCGTCATAACGACTTTCTATAGTTTGCGCATGCGTCCGGAAATAAGAAAAGCTTACTTCCCCCGTTTTTTAAAATCACAGCTTCTAGAAGGTTTACATGATTTCGTAAAAAACACGAGTTTTTAGAAAATGTGTTTTATTTCATAAATGGAATCTACAAAGTATGCACATTCTACGTCATAACGACTTTCTATAGTTTGCGCATGCGTCCGGAAATAAGAAAAGCTTACTTCACCCGTTTTTTAAAATCACAGCTTCTAGAAGGTTTACATGATTTCTTAAAAAACACGAGTTTTTAGAAAATGTGTCTTATTTCATAAATGGAATCAACAAAGTATGCACATTCTACGTCATAACGACTTTCTATAGTTTGCGCATGCGTTTGGAAATAAGAAAAGCTTACTTCCCCCGTTTTTTAAAATCACATCTTCTGGAAGGTTTACATGATTTCGTAAAAAACACGAGTTTTTAGAAAATGTGTTTTATTTCATAAATGGAATCAACAAAGTATGCACATTCTACGTCATAACGACTTTCTATATTTTGCGCATGCGTCCGAAAATAAGAAAAGCTTACTTCCCCAGTTTTTTAAAATCACAGCTTCTAGAAGGTTTACATGATTTCTTAAAAAACACGAGTTTTTAGAAAATGTGTTTTATTTCATAAATGGAATCAACAAAGTATGCACATTCTACGTCATAACGACTTTCTATAGTTTGTGCATGCGTTTGGAAATAAGAAAAGCTTACTTCCCCAGTTTTTTAAAATCACAGCTTCTAGAAGGTTTACCTGATTTCTTAAAAAACACGAGTTTTTAGAAAATGTGTTTTTATTTCATAAATGGAATCAACAAACTATGCACATTCTACGTCATAACGACTTTCTATAGTTTGCGCATGCGTTTGGAAATAAGAAAAGCTTACTTCCCCCATTTTTTAAAATCACAGCTTCTAGAAGGTTTACATGATTTCGTAAAAAACACGAGTTTTTAGAAAATGTGCTTTATTTCATAAATGGAATCTACAAAGTATGAACATTCTACGTCATAACGACTTTGTATAGTTTGCGCATGCGTCCGGAAATAAGAAAAGCTTACTTCCCCCGTTTTTTAAAATCACAGCTTCTAGAAGGTTTACATAATTTCTTAAAAAACACGAGTTTTTAGAAAATGTGTTTTATTTCATAAATGGAATCAACAAAGTATGCACATTCTACGTCATAACGACTTTCTATAGTTTGCGCATGCGTTTGGAAATAAGGAAAGCTTACTCCCCTCGTTTTTTAAAATCACAGCTTCTAGAAGGTTTACATGATTTCTTAAAAAACACGAGTTTTTAGAAAATGTGTTTTATTTCATAAATGGAATCAACAAAGTATGCACATTCTACGTCATAACGACTTTCTATAGTTTGCAAATGCGTCTGGAAATAAGAAAAGCTTACTTCCCCCGTTTTTTAAAATCACAGCTTCTAGAAGGTTTACATGATTTCGTAAAAAACATGAGTTTTTAGAAAATGTGTTTTATTTCATAAATGGAATCAACAAAGTATGCACATTCTATGTCATAACGACTTTCTATAGTTTGCGCATGCGTTTGGAAATAAGAAAAGCTTACTTCCCCCGTTTTTTAAAATCACAGCTTCTAGAAGGTTTACATGATTTCGTAACAAACACGAGTTTTTAGAAAATGTGTTTTATTTCATAAATGGAATCTACAAAGTATGCACATTTTACGTCATAACGACTTTCTATAGTTTGCGCATTCGTCCGGAAATAAGAAAAGCTTACTTCCACCGTTTTTTAAAATCACAGCTTCTAGAAGGTTTACATGATTTCCTAAAAAACACGATTTTTTAGAAAATGTGTTTTATTTCATAAATGGAATCAACAAAGTATGCACATTCTACGTCATAACGACTTTCTATAGTTTGCGCATGCATCCGGAAATAAGAAAAGCTTACTTCCCTCGTTTTTTAAAATCACAGCTTCTAGAAGGTTTACATGTTTTCGTAAAAAACATGAGTTTTTAGAAAATGTGTTTTATTTCATAAAAGGAATCAACAAAGTATGCACATTCTTCGTCATAACGACTTTCTATAGTTTGCGCATGCGTTTGGAAATAAGAAAAGCTTACTTCCCCCGTTTTTTAAAATCACAGCTTCTAGAAGGTTTACATGATTTGTTAAAAAAGACGAGTTTTTAGAAAATGTGTTTTATTTCATAAATGGAATCAACAAAGTATGCACATTCTATGTCATAACGACTTTCTATAGTTTCCGCATTCGACCGGAAATAGGAAAATCTTACTTCCCCCGTTTTTTAAAATCACAGCTTCTAGAAGGTTTACATGATTTCTTAAAAAACACGAGTTTTTACAAAATGTGTTTTATTTCATAAATGGAATCAACAAAGTATGCACATTCTACGTCATAACGACTTTCTATAGTTTGCGCATGCGTTTGGAAATAAGAAAAGCTTACTTCCCCCGTTTTTTAAAATCACAGCTTCTAGAAGGTTTACATGATTTCGTAACAAACAAGAGTTTTTAGAAAATGTGTTTTATTTCATAAATGGAATCTACAAAGTATGCACATTCTACGTCATAACGACTTTCGATAGTTTGCGCATTCGTCCGGAAATAAGAAAAGCTTACTTCCCGCGTTTTTTAAAATCACAGCTTCTTGGAGGTTTACATGATTTCTTAAAAAACACGAGTTTTTAGAAAATGTGTTTTATTTCATCAATGGAATCAACAAAGTATGCACATTCTATGTCATAACGACTTTCTATAGTTTGCGCATGCGTCCGGAAATAAGAAAAGCTTACTTCCCCCGTTTTTTAAAATCACAGCTTCTAGAAGGTTTACATGATTTCGTAAAAAACACGAGTTTTTAGAAAATGTGTTTTATTTCATAAATGGAATCTACAAAGTATGCACATTCTTCGTCATAACGACTTTCTATAGTTTGCGCATGCGTTTGGAAATGAGAAAAACTTACTTCGCCCGTTTTTTAAAATCACAGTTTCTAGAAGGTTTACATGATTTGTTAAAAAACATGAGTTTTTAGAAAATGTGTTTTATTTCATAAATGGAATCAACAAAGTATGCACATTCTACGTCATAACGACTTTCTATAGTTTGCGGATGCGTCCGGAAATAAGAAAAGCTTACTTCCACCGTTTTTTAAAATAATAGCTTCTACAAGGTTTACATGATTTCGTAAAAAACACGAGTTTTTAGAAAATGTGTTTTATTTCATAAATGGAATCTACAAAGTATGCACATTCTTCGTCATAACGACTTTCTATAGTTTGCGCATGCGTCCGGAAATAAGAAAAGCTTACTTCCCCCATTTTTTAAAATCACAGCTTCTAGAAGGTTTACATGATTTCGTAACAAACACGAGTTTTTAGAAAATGTGTTTTATTTCATAAATGGAATCTACAAAGTATGCACATTCTACGTCATAACGACTTTCTATAGTTTACGCATTTGTCCGGAAATAAGAAAAGCTTACTTCCACCGTTTTTTAAAATCACAGCTTCTAGAAGGTTTACATGATTTCTTAAAAACCACGAGTTTTTAGAAAATGTGTTTTATTTCATAAATGGAATCAACAAAGTATGCACATTCTACGTCATAACGACTTTCTATAGTTTGCGCATGCGTTTGGAAATAAGGAAAGCTTACTTCTCGCGTTTTTTAAAATCACAGCTTCTAGGAGGTTTACATGATTTCTTAAAAAACACGAGTTTTTAGAAAATGTGTTTTATTTCATAAATGGAATCAACAAATCATGCACATTCTATGTCATAACGACTTTCTATAGTTTGCGCATGCGTCCGGAAATAAGAAAAGCTTACTTCCCCCGTTTTTTAAAATCACAGCTTCTAGAAGGTTTACATGATTTCGTAAAAAACACGAGTTTTTAGAAAATGTGTTTTATTTCATAAATGGAATCTACAAAGTATGCACATTCTTCGTCATAACGACTTTCTATAGTTTGCCCATGCGTTTGGAAATAAGAAAAACTTACTTCGCCCGTTTTTTAAAATCACAGCTTCTAGAAGGTTTACATGATTTGTTAAAAAACATGAGTTTTTATAAAATGTGTTTTATTTCATAAATGGAATCAACAAAGTATGCACATTCTACGTCATAACGACTTTCTATAGTTTGCGGATGCGTCCGGAAATAAGAAAAGCTTACTTCCACCGTTTTTTACAATAATAGCTTCTACAAGGTTTACATGATTTCGTAAAAAACACGAGTTTTTAGAAAATGTGTTTTATTTCATAAATGGAATCTACAAAGTATGCACATTCTTCGTCATAACGACTTTCTATAGTTTGCGCATGCATCCAGAAATAAGAAAAGCTTACTTCCCCCGTTCTTTAAAATCACAGCTTCTAGAAGGTTTACATGATTTCGTAAAAAACACGAGTTTTTAGAAAATGTGTTTTATTTCATAAATGGAATCAACAAAGTATGCACATTCTACGTCATAACGACTTTCTATAGTTTGCGCATGCGTTTGGAAATAAGAAAAACTTACTTTCCCCGTTTTTTAAAATCACATCTTCTGGAAGGTTTACATGATTTCGTAAAAAACACGAGTTTTTAGAAAATGTGTTTTATTTCATAAATGGAATCAACAGAGTATGCACATTCTACGTCATAACGACTTTCTATATTTTGCGCATGCGTCCGAAAATAAGAAAAGCTTACTTCCCCAGTTTTTTAAAATCACAGCTTCTAGAAGGTTTACATGATTTCTTAAAAAACACGAGTTTTTAGAAAATGTGTTTTATTTCATAAATGGAATCAACAAAGTATGCACATTCTACGTCATAACGACTTTCTATAGTTTGCGCATGCGTTTGGAAATAAGAAAAGCTTACTTCCCCCATTTTTTAAAATCACTGCTTCTAGAAGGTTTACATGATTTCGTAAAAAACACGAGTTTTTAGAAAATGTGTTTTATTTCATAAATGGAATCTACAAAGTATGCACATTCTACGTCATAACGACTTTCTATAATTTGCGCATGTGTATGGAAATAAGAAAAGCTTACTTCCCCCTTTTTTAAAATCACAGCTTCTAGAAGGTTTACATGATTTCTTAAAAAACACGAGTTTTTAGAAAATGTGTTTTATTTCATAAATGCAATCAACAAAGTATGCACATTCTACGTCATAACGACTTTCTATAGTTTGCGCATGCGTTTGGAAATAAAAAAAGCTTACTTCCCCCGTTTTTTAAAATCATAGCTTCTAGAAGGTTTACATGATTTCTTAAAAAACACGAGTTTTTAGAAAATATGTTTTGTTTCATAAATGGAATCAACAAAGTATGCACATTCTACGTCATAACGACTTTCTATAGTTTGTGCATGCGTTTGGAAATAAGAAAAGCTTACTTCCCCAGTTTTTTAAAATCACATCTTCTAGAAGGTTTACATGATTTCTTAAAAAACACGAGTTTTTAGAAAATGTGTTTTATTTCATAAATGGAATCTACAAAGTATGCACATTCTACGTCATAACGATTTTCTATAGTTTGCGCATGCGTCCGGGAATAAGAAAAGCTTACTTCCACCGTTTTTCAAAATCACAGCTTCTAGAAGGTTTACATGATTTCTTAAGAAACACGAGTTTTTAGAAAATGTGTTTTATTTCATAAACGGAATCAAGAAAGTATGCACATTCTACGTCATAACGACTTTCTATAGTTTGCGCATGCGTTTGGAAATAAGAAAAGCTTACTTCCACCGTTTTTTAAAATCAAAGCTTCTAGAAGGTTTATATGATTTCGTAAAAAACACGAGTTTTTAGAAAATGTGTTTTATTTGATAAATGGAATCTACAAAGTATGCACATTCGTCGTCATAACGACTTTCTATAGTTTGCGCATGTGTCCGGAAATAAGAAAAGCTTACTTCCACCGTTTTTTAAAATCACAGCTTCTAGAAGGTTTACATGATTTCTTAAAAAACACGAGTTTTTAGAAAATGTGTTTTATTTCATAAATGGAATCAACAAAGTATGCACATTCTACGTAATAATGACTTTCTATAGTTTCCGCATTCGACCGGAAATAAGAAAAGCTTACTTCCCCCGTTTTTTAAAATCACAGCTTCTAGAAGGTTTACATGATTTCTTAAAAAACACGAGTTTTTAGAAAATGTGTTTTATTTCATAAATGGAATCAACAAAGTTTGCACATTCTACGTCATAACGACTTTCTATAGTTTGCGCATGCGTTTGGAAATAAGAAAAGCTTACTTCCCCCGTTTTTTAAAATCACAGCTTCTAGAAGGTTTACATGATTTCGTAACAAACACGAGTTTTTAGAAAATGTGTTTTATTTCATAAATGGAATCTACAAAGTATGCACATTCTAACTCATAACGAATTTCTATAGTTTGCGCATTCATCCCGAAATAAGAAAAGCTTACTTCCACCGTTTTTTAAAATCACAGCTTCTAGAAGGTTTACATGATTTCTTAAAAACCACGAGTTTTTAGAAAATGTGTTTTATTTCATAAATGGAATCAACAAAGTATGCACATTCTACGTCATAACGACTTTCTATAGTTTGCGCATGCGTTTGGAAGTAAGGAAAGCTTACTTCCCGCGTTTTTTAAAATCACAGCTTCTAGGAGGTTTACATGATTTCTTAAAAAACACGAGTTTTTAGAAAATGTGTTTTATTTCATAAATGGAATCAACAAAGTATGCACATTCTTCGTCATAACGACTTTCTATAGTTTGCGCATGCGTTTGGAAATAAGAAAAGCTTACTTCCCCCGTTTTTTAAAATCACAGCTTCTAGAAGGTTTACATGATTTGTTAAAAAACATGAGTTTTTAGAAAATGTGTTTTATTTCATAAATGGAATCAACAAAGTATGCACATTCTATGTCATAACGACTTTCTATAGTTTCCGCATTCGACCGGAAATAGGAAAAGCTTACTTCCCCCGTTTATTAAAATCACGGCTTCTAGAAGGTTTACATGATTTCTTAAAAAACACGAGTTTTTTGAAAATGTGTTTTATTTCATAAACGGAATCAAGAAAGTATGCACATTCTACGTCATAACGACTTTCTATAGTTTGCGCATGCGTTTGGAAATAAGAAAAGCTTACTTCCCTCGTTTTTTAAAATCACAGCTTCTAGAAGGTTTACATGATTTCGTAAAAAACACGAGTTTTTAGAAAATGTGTTTTATTTCATAAAAGGAATCAACAAAGTATGCACATTCTTCGTCATAACGACTTTCTATAGTTTGCGCATGCGTTTGGAAATAAGAAAAGCTTACTTCCCCCGTTTTTTAAAATCACAGCTTCTAGAAGGTTTACATGATTTGTTAAAAAACACGAGTTTTTAGAAAATGTGTTTTATTTCATAAATGGAATCAACAAAGTATGCACATTCTATGTCATAATGACTTTCTATAGTTTCCGCATTCGACCGGAAATAGGAAAAGCTTACTTCCCCCGTTTTTTAAAATCACAGCTTCTAGAAGGTTTACATGATTTGTTAAAAAACACGAGTTTTTAGAAAATGTGTTTTATTTCATCAATGGAATCAAGAAAGTATGCACATTCTACGTCATAACGACTTTCTATAGTTTGCGCATGCGTTTGGAAATAAGAAAAGCTTACTTCCCTCGTTTTTTAAAATCACAGCTTCTAGAAGGTTTACATGATTTCGTAAAAAACACGAGTTTTTAGAAAATGTGTTTTATTTCATAAAAGGAATCAACAAAGTATGCACATTCTTCGTCATAACGACTTTCTATAGTTTGCGCATGCGTTTGGAAATAAGAAAAGCTTACTTCCCCCGTTTTTTAAAATCACAGCTTCTAGAAGGTTTACATGATTTGTTAAAAAACATGAGTTTTTAGAAAATGTGTTTTATTTCATAAATGGAATCAACAAAGTATGCACATTCTATGTCATAATGACTTTCTATAGTTTCCGCATTCGACCGGAAATAGGAAAAGCTTACTTCCCCCGTTTTTTAAAATCACAGCTTCTAGAAGGTTTACATGATTTGTTAAAAAACACGAGTTTTTAGAAAATGTGTTTTATTTCATAAATGGAATCAACAAAGTATGCACATTCTACGTCATAACGACTTTCTATAGTTTGCGCATGCGTTTGGAAATAAGAAAAGCTTACTTCCCTCGTTTTTTAAAATCACAGCTTCTAGAAGGTTTACATGATTTCGTAAAAAACACGAGTTTTTAGAAAATGTGTTTTATTTCATAAAAGGAATCAACAAAGTATGCACATTCTTCGTCATAACGACTTTCTATAGTTTGCGCATGCGTTTGGAAATAAGAAAAGCTTACTTCCCCCGTTTTTTAAAATCACAGCTTCTAGAAGGTTTACATGATTTGTTAAAAAAGACGAGTTTTTAGAAAATGTGTTTTATTTCATAAATGGAATCAACAAAGTATGCACATTCTATGTCATAACGACTTTCTATAGTTTCCGCATTCGACCGGAAATAGGAAAAGCTTACTTCCCCCGTTTTTTAAAATCACAGCTTCTAGAAGGTTTACATGATTTCTTAAAAAACACGAGTTTTTAGAAAATGTGTTTTATTTCATAAATGGAATCAACAAAGTATGCAAATTCTACGTCATAACGACTTTCTATAGTTTGCGCATGCGTTTGGAAATAAGAAAAGCTTACTTCCCCCGTTTTTTAAAATCACAGCTTCTAGAAGGTTTACATGATTTCGTAACAAACAGGAGTTTTTAGAAAATGTGTTTTATTTCATAAATGGAATCTACAAAGTATGCACATTGTACGTCATAACGACTTTCGATAGTTTGCGCATTCGTCTGGAAATAAGAAAAGGTTACTTCCACCGTTTTTTAAAATCACAGCTTCTAGAAGGTTTACATGATTTCTTAAAAAACACGACTTTTTAGAAAATGTGTTTTATTTCATAAATGGAATCAACAAAGTATGCACATTCTACGTCATAACGACTTTCTATAGTTTGCACATGCGTTTGGAAATAAGGAAAGCTTACTTCCCGCGTTTTTTAAAATCACAGCTTCTAGAAGGTTTACATGATTTCTTAAAAAACACGAGTTTTTAGAAAATGTGTTTTATTTCATAAATGGAATAAACAAAGTATGCACATTCTACGTCACAACGACTTTCTATAGTTTGCGCATGTGTCCGGAAATAAGAAAAGCTTACTTCCCCCGTTTTTTAAAATCACAGCTTCTAGAAGGTTTACATGATTTCGTAAAAAACACGAGTTTTTAGAAAATGTGTTTTATTTCATAAATGGAATCTACAAAGTATGCACATTCGTCGTCATAACGACTTTCTATAGTTTGCGCATGCGTTTGGAAATAAGAAAAGCTTACTTCCCCCGTTTTTTAAAATCACATCTTTTGGAAGGTTTACATGATTTCGTAAAAAACACGAGTTTTTAGAAAATGTGTTTTATTTCATAAATGGAATCAACAAAGTATGCACATTCTACGTCATAACGACTTTCTATATTTTGCGCATGCGTCCGAAAATAAGAAAAGCTTACTTCCCCAGTTTTTTAAAATCACAGCTTCTAGAAGGTTTACATGATTTCTTAAAAAACACGAGTTTTTAGAAAATGTGTTTTATTTCATAAATGGAATCAACAAACTATGCACATTCTACGTCATAACGTCTTTCTATAGTTTGCGCATGCGTTTGGAAATAAGAAAAGCTTACTTCCCCCATTTTTTAAAATCACAGCTTCTAGAAGGTTTACATGATTTCGTAAAAAACACGAGTTTTTAGAAAATGTGCTTTATTTCATAAATGGAATCTACAAAGTATGCACATTCTACGTCATAACGACTTTGTATACTTTGCGCATGCGTCCGGAAATAAGAAAAGCTTACTTCCCCCGTTTTTTAAAATCACAGCTTCTAGAAGGTTTACATAATTTCTTAAAAAACATGAGTTTTTAGAAAATGTGTTTTATTTCATAAATGGAATCAACAAAGTATGCACATTCTACGTCATAACGACTTTCTATAGTTTGCGCATGCGTTTGGAAATAAGGAAAGCTTACTCCCCTCATTTTTTAAAATCACAGCTTCTAGAAGGCTTACATGATTTCTTAAAAAACACGAGTTTTTAGAAAATGTGTTTTATTTCATAAATGGAATCAACAAAGTATGCACATTCTACGTCATAACGACTTTCTATAGTTTGCACATGCGTCCGGAAATAAGAAAAGCTTACTTCCCCCGTTTTTTAAAATCACAGCTTCTAGAAGGTTTACATGATTTCGTAAAAAACATGAGTTTTTAGAAAATGTGTTTTATTTCATAAATGGAATCAACAAAGTATGCACATTCTACGTCATAACGACTTTCTATAGTTTGCACATGCGTCCGGAAATAAGAAAAGCTTACTTCCCCCGTTTTTTAAAATCACAGCTTCTAGAAGGTTTACATGATTTCGTAAAAAACATGAGTTTTTAGAAAATGTGTTTTATTTCATAAATGGAATCAACAAAGTATGCACATTCTATGTCATAACGACTTTCTATAGTTTGCGCATGCGTTTGGAAATAAGAAAAGCTTACTTCCCCCGTTTTTTAAAATCACAGCTTCTAGAATGTTTACATGATTTCGTAACAAACACGAGTTTTTAGAAAATGTGTTTTATTTCATAAATGGAATCTACAAAGTATGCACATTTTACGTCATAACGACTTTCTATAGTTTGCGCATTCGTCCGGAAATAAGAAAAGCTTACTTCCACCGTTTTTTAAAATCACAGCTTCTAGAAGGTTTACATGATTTCTTAAAAAACACGATTTTTTAGAAAATGTGTTTTATTTCATAAATGGAATCAACAAAGTATGCACATTCTACGTGATAACAACTTTCTATAGTTTGCGCATGCGTCCGGAAATAAGAAAAGCTTACTTCCCCCATTCTTTAAAATCACGTCTTCTAGAAGGTTTACATGATTTCGTAAAAAACACGAGTTTTTAGAAAATGTGTTTTATTTCATAAATGGAATCAACAAAGTATGCACATTCTACGTCATAACGACTTTCTATAGTTTGCGCATGCGTTTGGAAATAAGAAAAGCTTACTTTCCCCGTTTTTTAAAATCACATCTTCTGGAAGGTTTACATGATTTCGTAAAAAACACGAGTTTTTAGAAAATGTGTTTTATTTCATAAATGGAATCAACAAAGTATGCACATTCTACGTCGAAACGACTTTCTATATTTTGCGCATGCGTCCGAAAATAAGAAAAGCTTACTTCCCCAGTTTTTTAAAATCACAGCTTCTAGAAGGTTTACATGATTTGTTAAAAAACACGAGTTTTTAGAAAATGTGTTTTATTTCATAAATGGAATCAACAAAGTATGCACATTCTACGTCATAACGACTTTCTATAGTTTGCGCATGCGTTTGGAAATAAGAAAAGCTTACTTCCCCCATTTTTTAAAATCACTGCTTCTAGAAGGTTTACATGATTTCGTAAAAAACACGAGTTTTTAGAAAATGTGTTTTATCTCATAAATGGAATCTACAAAGTATGCACATTCTACGTCATAACGACTTTCTATAATTTGCGCATGTGTACGGAAATAAGAAAAGCTTACTTCCCCCTTTTTTAAAATCACAGCTTCTAGGAGGTTTACATGATTTCTTAAAAAACACGAGTTTTTAGAAAATGTGTTTTATTTCATAAATGGAATCAACAAAGTATGCACATTCTATGTCATAACGACTTTCTATAGTTTGCGCATGCGTCCGGAAATAAGAAAAATTACTTCCCCCGTTTTTTAAAATCACAGCTTCTAGAAGGTTTACATGATTTCGTAAAAAACACGAGTTTTTAGAAAATGTGTTTTATTTCATAAATGGAATCTACAAAGTATGCACATTCTTCGTCATAACGACTTTCTATAGTTTGCGCATGCGTTTGGAAATAATAAAAACTTACTTCCCCCGTTTTTTAAAATCACAGCTTCTAGAAGGTTTACATGATTTGTTAAAAAACATGAGTTTTTAGAAAATGTGTTTTATTTCATAAATGGAATCAACAAAGTATGCACATTCTACGTCATAACGACTTTCTATAGTTTGCGGATGCGTCCGGAAATAAGAAAAGCTTACTTCTACCGTTTTTTAAAATAATAGCTTCTAGAAGGTTTACATGATTTCGTAAAAAACACGAGTTTTTAGAAAATGTGTTTTATTTCATAAATGGAATCTACAAAGTATGCACATTCTTCGTCATAACGACTTTCTATAGTTTGCGCATGCGTCCCGAAATAAGAAAAGCTTATTTCCCCCGTTCTTTAAAATCACAGCTTCTAGAAGGTTTACATGATTTCGTAAAAAACACAAGTTTTTAGAAAATGTGTTTTATTTCATAAATGGAATCAACAGAGTATGCACATTCTACGTCATAACGACTTTCTATAGTTTGCGCATGCGTTTGGAAATAAGAACAGCTTACTTTCCCCGTTTTTTAAAATCACATCTTCTGGAAGGTTTACATGATTTCGTAAAAAACACGAGTTTTTAGAAAATGTGTTTTATTTCATAAATGGAATCAACAAAGTATGCACATTCTACGTCATAACGACTTTCTATATTTTGCGCATGCGTCCGAAAATAAGAAAATTACTTCCCCAGTTTTTTAAAATGACAGCTTCTAGAAGGTTTACATGATTTCTTAAAAAACACGAGTTTTTAGAAAATGTGTTTTATTTCATAAATGGAATCAACAAAGTATGCACATTCTACGTCATAACGACTTTCTATAGTTTGCACATGCGTTTGGAAATAAGAAAAGCTTACTTCCCCCGTTTTTTAAAATCACAGCTTCTAGAAGGTTTACAGGATTTCGTAAAAAACATGAGTTTTTAGAAAATGTGTTTTATTTCATAAATGGAATCTACAAAGTATGCACATTCTTCGTCATAACGACTTTCTATAGTTTGTGCATGCATCCGGAAATAAGATAAGCTTACTTCCCCCGTTCTTTAAAATCACAGCTTCTAGAAGGTTTACATGATTTCGTAAAAAACACGAGTTTTTAGAAAATGTGTTTTATTTCATAAATGGAATCAACAAAGTATGCACATTCTACGTCATAACGACTTTCTATAGTTTGCGGATGCATCCGGAAATAAGAAAAGATTACTTCCACCGTTTTTTAAAATAATAGCTTCTAGAAGGTTAACATGATTTCGTAAAAAACACGAGTTTTTAGAAAATGTATTTTATTTCATAAATGGAATCTACAAAGTATGCACATTCTATGTCATAACGACTTTATATAGTTTGCGCATGCGTTCGGAAATAAGAAAAGCTTACTTCCCCCGTTTTTCAAAATCACAACTTCTAGAAGGTTTACAAGATTTCTTAAAAAACACGAGTTTTTAGAAAATGTGTTTTATTTCATAAATGGAATCAACAAAGTATGCACATTCTACGTCATAACGACTTTCTATAGTTTAAGCATGCGTTTGAAAATAAGAAAAACTTACTTCCCCCGTTTTTTAAAATCACAACTTCTAGAAGGTTTACATGATTTGTTAAAAAACACGAGTTTTTAGAAAATGTGTTTTATTTCATAAATGGAAACAACAAAGTAATCACATTCTACGTCATAACAACTTTCTATAGTTTGCGCATGCGTCCGGAAATAAGAAAAGCTTACTTCCACCATTTTTTAAAATAATAGCTTCTAGAAGGTTTATATGATTCCGTAAAAAACACGAGTTTTTAGAAAATGTGTTTTATTTCATAAATGGAATCTACAAAGTATGCACATTCATCGTCATAACGACTTTCTATAGTTTGCGCATGTGTCCGGAAATAAGAAAAGCTTACTTCCCCCGATTTTTAAAATCACAGCTTCTAGAAGGTTTACATGATTTCGTAAAAAACACGAGTTTTTAGAAAATGTGTTTTATTTCATAAATGGAATCTACAAAGTATGCACATTCTACGTCATAACGACTTTCTATAGTTTGCGCATGCGTCCGGAAATAAGAACAGCTTACTTCCCCCGTTTTTTAAAATCACAGCTTCTAGAAGGTTTACATGATTTCGTAAAAAATACGAGTTTTTAGAAAATGTGTTTTATTTCATAAATGGAATCTACAAAGTATGCACATTCTTCGACATAACGAATTTCTATAGTTTGCGCATGCATTTGGAAATAAGAAAAACTTACTTCCCCCGTTTTTTAAAATCACAGCTTCTAGAAGGTTTACATGATTTGTTAAAAAACACGAGTTTTTAGAAAATGTGTTTTATTTCATAAATGGAATCAACAAAGTATGCACATTCTACGTCATAACGACTTTCTATAGTTTGCGGATGCGTCCGGAAATAAGAAAAGCTTACTTCCACCGTTTTTTAAAATAATAGCTTCTAGAAGGTTTACATGATTTCGTAAAAAACACGAGTTTTTAGAAAATGTGTTTTATTTCATAAATGGAATCTACAAAGTATGCACATTCTTCGTCATAATGACTTTCTATAGTTTGCGCATGCGTCCGGAAATAAGAAAAGTTTACTTCCCCCGTTTTTTAAAATCACAGCTTCTAGAAGGTTTACATGATTTCGTAAAAAACACGAGTTTTTAGAAAATGTGTTTTATTTCATAAATGGAATCTACAAAGTATGCACATTCTACGTCATAACGACTTTCTATAGTTTGCGCATGCGTCCGGAAATAAGAACAGCTTACTTCCCCCGTTTTTTAAAATCACAGCTTCTAGAAGGTTTACATGATTTCGTAAAAAACACGAGTTTTTAGAAAATGTGTTTTATTTCATAAATGGAATCTACAAAGTATGCACATTCTTCGACATAATGACTTTCTATAGTTTGCGCATGCATTTGGAAATAAGAAAAACTTACTTCCCCCGTTTTTTAAAATCACAGCTTCTAGAAGGTTTACATGATTTGTTAAAAAACACGAGTTTTTAGAAAATGTGTTTTATTTCATAAATGGAATCAACAAAGTATGCACATTCTACGTCATAACGACTTTCTATAGTTTGCGGATGCGTCCGGAAATAAGAAAAGCTTACTTCCACCGATTTTTAAAATAATAGCTTCTAGAAGGTTTACATGATTTCGTAAAAAACACGAGTTTTTAGAAAATGTGTTTTATTTCATAAATGGAATCTACAAAGTATGCACATTCTTCGTCATAACGACTTTCTATAGTTTGCGCATGCGTCCGGAAATAAGAAAAGCTTACTTCCCCCGTTTTTTAAAATCACAACTTCTAGAAGGTTTACATGATTTCGTAAAAAACACGAGTTTTTAGAAAATGTGTTTTATTTCATAAATGGAATCAACAAAGTATGCACATTCTACGTCATAACGACTTTCTATAGTTTGCGCATGCGTTTGGAAATAAGAAAAGCTTACTTTCCCCGTTTTTTAAAATCACATCTTCTGGAAGGTTTACATGATTTCGTAAAAAACACGAGTTTTTAGAAAATGTGTTTTATTTCATAAATGGAATCTACAAAGTATGCACATTCTAAGTCATAACGACTTTCTATAGTTTGCGCATTCATCCGGAAATAAGAAAAGCTTACTTCCCCCGTTTTTTAAAATCACAGCTTCTAGAAGGTTTACATTATTTCTTAAAAAACACAAGTTTTTAGAAAATGTGTTTTATTTCATAAATGGAATCAACAAAGTATGCACATTCTACCTCATCATGACTTTCTATAGTTTGCGCATGCGTTTGGAAATAAGAGAAGCTTACTTCCCCCGTTTTTTAAAATCACAGCTTCTAGAAGGTTTACATGATTTCTTAAAAAACACAAGTTTTTAGAAAATGTGTTTTATTTCATAAATAGAATCAACAAAGTATGCACATTCTACGTCATAACGACTTTCTACAGTTTGCGCATGCGTCCGGAAATAAGAAAAGATTACTTCCACGGTTTTTTAAAATCACAGCTTCTAGAAGGTTTACATGATTTCGTAAAAAACACGAGTTTTTAGAAAATGTGTTTTATTTCATAAATGGAATCTACAAAGTATGCACATTCTACGTCATAACGACTTTCTATAGTTTGCGCATGCGTCCGGAAATAAGAAAAGCTGACTTCCCCCGTTTTTTAAAATCACAGCTTCTAGAAGGTTTACATGATTTCGTAAAAAACACGAGTTTTTAGAAAATGTGTTTTATTTCATCAATGGAATCAACAAAGTATGCACATTCTACGTCATAACGACTTTCTATAGTTTGCGCATGCGTTTGGAAATAAGGAAAGCTTACTTCCCTCGTTTTTTAAAATCACAGCTTCTAGAAGGTTTACATGATTTCTTAAAAAACACGAGTTTTTAGAAAATGTGTTTTATTTCATAAATGGAATCAACAAAGTATGCACACTCTACGTCATAACGAATTTCTATAGTTTGCGCATGCGTCCGGAGATAAGAAAAGCGTACTTCCCCCGTTTTTTCAAATCACAGCTCCTAGAAGGTTTACATGATTTCGTAAAAAACACGAGTTTTTACAAAATGTGTTTTATTTCATAAATGGAATCTACAAAGTATGCACATTCTTCGTCATAACGACTTTCTATCGTTTGCGCATGCGTCTGGAAATAAGAAAAACTTACTTCCCCCGTTTTTTAAAATCACAGCTTCTAGAAGGTTTACATGATTTGTTAAAAAACACGAGTTTTTAGAAAATGTGTTTTATTTCATAAATGGAATCAACAAAGTATGCACATTCTACGTCATAACGACTTTCTATAGTTTGCGGATGCGTCCGGAAATAAGAAAAGCTTACTTCCACCGTTTTTTAAAATAATAGCTTCTAGAAGGTTTACATGATTTCGTAAAAAACACGAGTTTTTAGAAAATGTGTTTTATTTAATAAATGGAATCTACAAAGTATGCACATTCTTCGTCATAACGACTTTCTATAGTTTGCGCATGCGTCCGGAAATAAGAAAAGCTTACTTCCCCCGTTTTTTAAAATCACAGCTTCTAGAAGGTTTACATGATTTCGTAAAAAACACGAGTTTTTAGAAAATGTGTTTTATTTCATAAATGGAATCTACAAAGTATGCACATTCTACGTCATAACGACTTTCTATAGTTTGCGCATGCGTCCGAAAATAAGAAAAGCTTACTTCACCCGTTTTTTAAAATCACAGCTTCTAGAAGGTTTACATGATTTCTTAAAAAACACGAGTTTTTAGAAAATGTGTTTTATTTCATAAATGGAATCAACAAAGTATGCACATTCTACGTCATAACGACTTTCTATAGTTTGCGCATGCGTTTGGAAATAAGAAAAGCTTACTTCCCCCATTTTTTAAAATCACGGCTTCTAGATGGTTTACATGATTTCGTAAAAAACACGAGTTTTTAGAAAATGTGTTTTATTTCATAAATGGAATCTACAAAGTATGCACATTCTACGTCATAACGACTTTCTATAATTTGCGCATGTGTACGGAAATAAGAAAAGCTTACTTCCCCCTTTTTTAAAATCACAGCTTCTAGAAGGTTTACATGATTTCTTAAAAAACACGAGTTTTTAGAAAATGTGTTTTATTTCATAAATGGAATCAACAAAGTATGCACATTCTACGTCATAACGACTTTCTATAGTTTGCGCATGCGTTTGGAAATAAAAAAAGCTTACTTCCCCCGTTTTTTAAAATCACAGCTTCTAGAAGGTTTACATGATTTCTTAAAAAACACGAGTTTTTAGAAAATATGTTTTATTTCATAAATGGAATCAACAAAGTATGCACATTCTACGTCATAACGACTTTCTATAGTTTGCGCATGCATTTGGAAATAAGAAAAGCTTAGTTCCCCCGTTTTTTAAAATCACAGCTTCTAGAAGGTTTAGATGATTTGTTAAAAAACACGAGTTTTTAGAAAATGTGTTTTATTTCATAAATGGAATCAACAAAGTATGCACATTCTATGTCATAACAACTTTCTATAGTTTGCGCATGTGTCCGGAAATAAGAAAAGCTTACTTCCCCCGATTTTTAAAATCACAGCTTCTAGAAGGTTTACATGATTTCGTAAAAAACACGAGTTTTTAGAAAATGTGTTTTATTTCATAAATGGAATCTACAAAGTATGCACATTCTACGACATAACGACTTTCTATAGTTTGCGCATGCGTCCGGAAATAAGAAAAGCTTACTTCCCCCGTTTTTTAAAATCACAGCTTCTAGAAGGTTTACATGATTTCTTAAAAAACACGAGTTTTTAGAAAATGTGTTTTATTTCATAAATGGAATCAACAAAGTATGCACATTCTACGTCATAACGACTTTCTATAGTTTGCGCATGCGTCCGGAAATAAGAAAAGCTTACTTCCCCCGTTTTTTAAAATCACAGCTTCTAGAAGGTTTACATGATTTCTTAAAAAACACGAGTTTTTAGAAAATGTGTTTTATTTCATAAATGGTATCAACAAAGTATGCACATTCTACGTCATAACGACTTTCTATAGTTTGCGCATGCGTTTGGAAATAAAAAAAGCTTACTTCCCCCGTTTTTTAAAATCACAGCTTCTAGAAGGTTTACATGATTTCTTAAAAAACACGAGTTTTTAGAAAATATGTTTTATTTCATAAATGGAATCAAAAAAGTATGCACATTCTACGTCATAAGGACTTTCTATAGTTTGCGCATGCGTCTGGAAATAAGAAAAGCTTACTTCCCCCGTTTTTTAAAATCACAGCTTCTAGAAGGTTTACATGATTTGTTAAAAAACACGAGTTTTTAGAAAATGTGTTTTATTTCATAAATGGAATCAACAAAGTATGCACATTCTATGTCATAACGACTTTCTATAGTTTGCGCATGTGTCCGGAAATAAGAAAAGCTTACTTCCCCCGATTTTTAAAATCACAGCTTCTAGAAGGTTTACATGATTTCGTAAAAAATAAGAGTTTTTAGAAAATGTGTTTTATTTCATAAATGGAATCTACAAAGTATGCACATTCTAAGTCATAACGACTTTCTATAGTTTGCGAATGCGTCCGGAAATAAGAAAAGCTTACTTCCCCTTTTTTTTAAAATCACAGCTTCTAGAAGGTTTACATGATTTCTTAAAAAACACGAGTTTTTAGAAAATGTGTTTTATTTCATAAATGGAATCAACAAAGTATGCACATTCTACCTCATAACGAATTTCTATAGTTTCCGCATGCATTTGGAAATAAGAAAAGCTTACTTCCCCCATTTTTTAAAATCACAGCTTCTAGAAGGTTTACATGATTTCGTAAAAAACACGAGTTTTTAGAAAATGTGTTTTATTTCATAAATGGAATCAACAATGTATGCACATTCTACGTCATAACGACTTTCTATAGTTTGCATATGCGTCCGGAAATAAGAAAAGCTTACTTCCCCCGTTTTTTAAAATCCTAGCTTCTAGAAGGTTTACATGATTTCTTAAAAAACACGAGTTTTTAGAAAATGTGTTTTATTTCATAAAAGGAATCAACAAAGTATGCAAATTCTACGTCATAACGACTTTCTATAGTTTGCGCATGCGTTTGGAAATAAGAAAAGCTTACTTCCACCGTTTTTTAAAATAATAGCTTCTAGAAGGTTTACATGATTTCGTAAAAAACACGAGTTTTTAGAAAATGTGTTTTATTTCATAAATGGAATCTACAAAGTATGCACATTCTACGCCATAACGATTTTCTATAGTTTGCGCATGCGTCCAGAAATAAGAAAAGCTTACTTCCCCCGTTTTTTAAAATCACAGCTTCTAGAAGGTTTACATGATTTCTTAAAAAACACGAGTTTTTAGAAAATGTGTTTTATTTCATAAATCGAATCAACAAAGTATGCACATTCTATGTCATAACGACTTTCTATAGTTTGCGCATGTGTCCGGAAATAAGAAAAGCTTACTTCCCCCGATTTTTAAAATCACAGCTTCTAGAAGGTTTACATGATTTCGTAAAAAACACGAGTTTTTAGAAAATATGTTTTATTTCATAAATGGAATCTACAAAGTATGCACATTCTACGTCATAACGAATTCTATAGTTTGCGCATGCGTCCGGAAATAAGAAAAGCTTACTTCCCCCCTTTTTTAAAATCACAGCTTCTAGAAGGTTTACATGATTTCTTAAAAAACACGAGTTTTTAGAAAATGTGTTTTATTTCATAAATGGAATCAACAAAGTATGCACATTCTACGTCATAACGACTTTCTATAGTTTCCGCATGCATTTGGAAATAAGAAAAGCTTACTTCCCCCGTTTTTTAAAATCACAGCTTCTAGAAGGTTTACATGATTTCGTAAAAAACACGAGTTTTTAGAAAATGTGTTTTATTTCATAAATGGAATCAACAAAGTATGCACATTCTACGTCATAACGACTTTCTATAGTTTGCGCATGCGTTTGGAAATAAGAAAAGCTTACTTCCCCCGTTTTTTAAAATCACAGCTTTTAGAAGGTTTACATGATTTCGTAAAAAACACGAGTTTTTAGAAAATGTGTTTTATTTCATAAATGGAATCTACAAAGTATGCACATTCTACGTCATAACGATTTTCTATAGTTTGCGCATGCGTCCGGAAATAAGAAAAGCTTACTTCCACCGTTTTTCAAAATCACAGCTTCTAGAAGGTTTACATGATTTCTTAAGAAACACGAGTTTTTAGAAAATGTGTTTTATTTCATAAACGGAATCAAGAAAGTATGCACATTCTACGTCATAACGACTTTCTATAGTTTTCGCATGCGTTTGGAAATAAGAAAAGCTTACTTCCCTCGTTTTTTAAAATCACAGCTTCTAGAAGGTTTACATGATTTCGTAAAAAACAAGAGTTTTTAGAAAATGTGTTTTATTTCATAAATGGAATCTACAAAGTATGCACATTCTACGTCATAACGATTTTCTATAGTTTGCGCATGCGTCCGGAAATAAGAAAAGCTTACTTCCACCGTTTTTCAAAATCACAGCTTCTAGAAGGTTTACATGATTTCTTAAAAAACACGAGTTTTTCGAAAATGTGTTTTTATTTCATAAACGGAATCAAGAAAGTATGCACATTCTACGTCATAACGACTTTCTATAGTTTGCGCATGCGTTTGGAAATAAGAAAAGCTTACTTTCCTCGTTTTTTAAAATCACAGCTTCTAGAAGGTTTACATGATTTCTTAAAAAACACGAGTTTTTAGAAAATGTGATTTATTTCATAAATGGAATCAACAAAGTATGCACATTCTACGTCACAACGACTTTCTATAGTTTACGCATGCGTTTGGAAATAAAAAAAGCTTACTTCCCCCGTTTTTTAAAATCACAGCTTCTAGAAGGTTTACATGATTTCTTAAAAAACACGAGTTTTTAGAAAATATGTTTTATTTCATAAATGGAATCAACAAAGTATGCACATTCTACGTCATAACGACTTTCTATAGTTTGCGCATGAGTTTGGAAATAAGAAAAGCTTACTTCCCCCGTTTTTTAAAATCACAGCTTCTAGAAGGTTTACATGATTTCGTAAAAAACACGAGTTTTTAGAAAATGTGTTTTATTTCATAAATGTTATCAACAGAGTATGCACATTCTATGTCATAACGACTTTCTATAGTCTGCGCATGCGTCGGGAAATAAGAAAAGCTTACTTGCCACGTTTTTTAAAATCACAGCTTCTAGAAGGTTTACATGATTTCGTAAAAAACACGAGTTTTTAGAAAATGTGTTTTATTTAATAAATGGAATCTACAAAGTATGCACATTCTATTTCATAACGACTTTATATAGTTTGCGCATGCGTCTGGAAATAAGAAAAGCTTACTTCCCCCGTTTTTCAAAATCACAGCTTCTAGAAGGTTTACATGATTTGTTAAAAAACACGAGTTTTTAGAAAATGTGTTTTATTTCATAAATGGAATCAACAAAGTATGCACATTCTATTTCATAACGACTTTCTATAGTTTGCGCATGCGTCCGGAAATAAGAAAAGCTTACTTCCACCGTTTTTTAAAATAATAGCTTCTAGAAGGTTTACATGATTTCGTAAAAAACACGAGTTTTTAGAAAATGTGTTTTATTTCATAAATGGAATCTACAAAGTATGCACATTCTACGCCATAACGATTTTCTATAGTTTGCGCATGCGTCCAGAAATAAGAAAAGCTTACTTCCCCCATTTTTTAAAATCACAGCTTCTAGAAGATTTACATGATTTCTTAAA
Organism: Larix kaempferi; assembly: GCA_027924585.1. NCBI lineage: Eukaryota > Viridiplantae > Streptophyta > Pinopsida > Pinales > Pinaceae > Larix > Larix kaempferi. The sequence continues at coordinate 1,146,914 of BSBM01001572.1, forward strand.
AAACACGAGTTTTTAGAAAATGTGTTTTATTTCATAAACCGAATCAACAAAGTATGCACATTCTACGTCATAACGACTTTCTATAGTTTGTGCATGCGTTTGGAAATAAGAAAAGCTTACTTCCCTGGTTTTTTAAAATCACAGCTTCTAGAAGGTTTACATGATTTCTCAAGAAACACGAGTTTTTAGAAAATGTGTTTTATTTCATAAATGGAATCTACAAATTATGCACATTCTACATCATAACGACTTTCTATACTTTGCGCATGTGTACGGAAGTAAGAAAAGCTTACTTCCCCCTTTTTTAAAATCACAGCTTCTAGAAGGTTTACATGCTTTCTTAAAAAACACGAGTTTTTAGAAAATGTGTTTTATTTCATAAAAGGAATCAACAAAGTATGCACATTCTACGTCATAACGACTTTCTATAGTTTGCGCATGCGTTTGGAAATAGCAAAAGCTTACTACCCCCGTTTTTTAAAATCACAGCTTCTAGAAGGTTTACATGATTTCGTAAAAAACACGAGTTTTTAGAAAATGTGTTTTATTTCATCAATGGAATCTACAAAGTATGCACATTCTACGTCATAATGATTTTCTATAGTTTGCGCATGCGTCCGGAAATAAGAAAAGCTTACTTCCACCGTTTTTCAAAATCACAGCTTCTAGAAGGTTTACATGATTTCTTAAGAAACACGAGTTTTTAGAAAATGTGTTTTATTTCATAAACGGAATCAAGAAAGTATGCACATTCTAGATAATAACGAATTTCTATAGTTTGCGCATGCGTTTGGAAATAAGAAAAGCTTACTTCCCTCGTTTTTTAAAATCACAGCTTCTAGAAGGTTTACATGATTTCGTAAAAAACACGAGTTTTTAGAAAATGTGTTTTATTTCATAAATGGAATCTACAAAGTATGCACATTCTACCTCATTACGATTTTCTATAGTTTGCGCATGCATCCGGAAATAAGAAAAGCTTACTTCCACCGTTTTTCAAAATCACAGCTTCTAGAAGGTTTACATGATTTCTTAAAAAACACGAGTTTTTAGAAAATGTGTTTTATTTCATAAACGGAATCAACAAAGTATGCACATTCTACGTCATAACGAATTTTAGAGTTTGCGCATGCGTTTGGAAATAAGAAAAGCTTACTTCCACCGTTTTTCAAAATCACAGCTTCTAGAAGGTTTACATGATTTCTTAAAAAACACGAGTTTTTCGAAAATGTGTTTTATTTCATAAACGGAATCAAGAAAGTATGCACATTCTACGTCATAACGACTTTCTATAGTTTGCGCATGCGTTTGGAAATAAGAAAAGCTTAATTCCCCCGTTTTTTAAAATCACAGCTTCTAGAAGGTTTACATGATTTCGTAAAAAACACGAGTTTTTAGAAAATGTGTTTTATTTCATAAATGGAATCAACAATGTATGCACATTCTACGTCATAACGACTTTCTATAGTTTGAATATGCGTCCGGAAATAAGAAAAGCTTACTTCCCCCGTTTTTTAAAACCCTAGCTTCTAGAAGGTTTACATGATTTCTTAAAAAACATGAGTTTTTAGAAAATGTGTTTTATTTCATAAAAGGAATCAACAAAGTATGCACATTCTACGTCATAACGACTTTCTATAGTTTGCGCATGCGTTTGGAAATAACAAAAGCTTACTTCCCCCGTTTTTTAAAATCACAGCTTCTAGAAGGTTTACATGATTTCGTAAAAAACACGAGTTTTTAGAAAATGTGTTTTATTTCATAAATGGAATCTACAAAGTATGCACATTCTACGTCATAATGATTTTCTATAGTTTGCCCATGCGTCCGGAAATAAGAAAAGCTTACTTCCACCGTTTTTCAAAATCACAGCTTCGAGAAGGTTTACATGATTTCTTAAGAAACACGAGTTTTTAGAAAATGTGTTTTATTTCATAAACGGAATCAAGAAACTATGCACATTCTAGATAATAACGAATTTCTATAGTTTGCGCATGCGTTTGGAAATAAGAAAAGCTTACTTCCCTCATTTTTTAAAATCACAGCTTCTAGAAGGTTTACATGATTTCGTAAAAAACACGAGTTTTTAGAAAATGTGTTTTATTTCATAAATGGAATCTACAAAGTATGCACATTCTACGTCATTACGATTTTCTATAGTTTGCGCATGCATCCGGAAATAAGAAAAGCTTACTTCCACCGTTTTTCAAAATCACAGCTTCTAGAAGGTTTACATGATTTGTTAAAAAACACGAGTTTTTAGAAAATGTGTTTTATTTCATAAACGGAATCAACAAAGTATGCACATTCTACGTCATAACGAATTTTAGAGTTTGCGCATGCGTTTGGAAATAAGAAAAGCTTACTTCCCCCGTTTTTTAAAATCACAGCTTCTAGAAGGTTTACATGATTTGTTAAAAAAAACAAGTTTTTAGAAAATGTGTTTTATTTCATAAATCCAATCAACAAAGTATGCACATTCTACGTCATAACGACTTTCTATAGTTTGCGCATGCGTCCGGAAATAAGAAAAGCTTACTTCCACCATTTTTTTAAATAATAGCTTCTAGAAGGTTTACATGATTTCGTAAAAAACACGAGTTTTTGGAAAATGTGTTTTATTTCATAAATAGAATCTTCAAAGTATGCACATTCTACGTCATAATGACTTTCTATAGTTTGCGCATGCATCCGGAAATAAGAAAAGCTTACTTCCACCGTTTTTCAAAATCACAGCTTCTAGAAGGTTTACATGATTTCCTAAAAAACACGAGTTTTTAGAAAATGTGTTTTATTTCATAAATGGAATCTACAAAGTATGCACATTCTACGTCATAACGACTTTCTATAGTTTGCATATGCGTTTGGAAATAAGAAAAGCTTACTTCCACCGTTTTTTAAAATCACAGCTTCTAGAAGGTTTACATGATTTCCTAAAAAACACGAGTTTTTAGAAAATGTGTTTTATTTCATAAATGGAATCAAGAAAGTATGCACATTCTATGTCATAACGACTTTCTATAGTTTGCGCATGCGTCCGGAAATAAGAAAAGCTTACTTCCCCCGTTTTTTAGAATCACAGCTTCTAGAAGGTTTACATGATTTCGTAAAAAACACGAGTTTTTAGAAAATGTGTTTTATTTCATAAATGGAATCTACAAAGTATGCACATTCTACGTCATTACGATTTTCTATAGTTTGCGCATGCATCCGGAAATAAGAAAAACTTACTTCCCCCGTTTTTTAAAATCACAGCTTCTAGAAGGTTAACATGATTTGTTAAAAAACACGAGTTTTTAGAAAATGTGTTTTATTTCATAAACGGAATCAACAAAGTATGCACATTCTACGTCATAACGACTTTCTATAGTTTGCGCATGCGTTTGAAAATAAGAAAAGCTTACTTCCCCCGTTTTTTAAAATCACAGCTTTTAGAAGGTTTACATGATTTCTTAAAAAACACGAGTTTTTAGAAAATGTGTTTAATTTCATAAATGGAATCAAAAAAGTATGCACATTCTACGTCATAACGACTTTCTATAGTTTGCGCATGCGTCCGGAAATAAGAAAAGCTTACTTCCACCGTTTTTTAAAATCACAGCTTTTAGAAGGTTTACATGATTTCTTAAAAAACACGAGTTTTTAGAAAATGTGTTTTATTTCATAAATGGAATCAACAAAGTATAAACATTCTACGTCATAACGACTTTCTATAGTTTGCGCATGCGTCCGGAAATAAGAAAAGCTTACTTCCACCGTTTTTTAAAATCACAGCTTCTAGAAGGTTTACATGATTTCTTAAGAAACACGAGTTTTTAGAAAATGTGTTTTATTTAATAAATGGAATCAACAAAGTATGCACATTCTATGTCATAACGACTTTCTATAGTTTGCGCATGTGTCTGGAAATAAGAAAAGCTTACTTCCCCCGTTTTTTAAAATCACAGCTTCTAGAAGGTTTACATGATTTCTTAAAAAACATGAGTTTTTAGAAAATGTGTTTTATTTCATAAATGGAATCATCAAAGTATGCACATTCTACGTCATAACGACTTTCTATAGTTTGCGCATGCGTCCGGAAATAAGAAAAGCTTACTTCCACCGTTTTTTAAAATCACAGCTTCTAGAAAGTTTACATGATTTCGTAAAAAACACGAGTTTTTAGAAAATGTGTTTTATTTCATAAATGGAATCTACAAAGTATGCACATTCTAAGTCAGAACGAGTTTCTATAGTTTATGCATTCATCCGGAAATAAGAAAAGCTTACTTACACCTTTTTTTTAAATCACAGCTTCTAGAAGGTTTACATGATTTCGTAAAAAACACGAGTTTTTAGAAAATGTGTTTTATTTCATAAATGGAATCTACAAAGTATGCACATTCTACGTCATAATGACATTCTATAGTTTGCGCATGCGTCCGGAAATAAGAAAATCTTACTTCCCCGGTTTTTTAAAATCACAGCTTCTAGAAGGTTTACATGATTTTTTAAAAAACGCGAATTTTTAGAAAATATCTTTTATTTCATAAATGGAATCAACAAAGTATGCACATTCTACGTCATAACGACTTTCTATAGTTTGCGCATGCGTCCGGAAATAAGAAAAGCTTACTTCCACCGTTTTTTAAAATCACAGCTTCTAGAAGGTTTACATGATTTCTTAAAAAACACGAGTTTTTAGAAAATGTGTTTTATTTCATAAATGGAATCAACAAAGTATAAACATTCTACGTCATAACGACTTTCAATAGTTTGCGCATGCGTCCAGAAAGAATAAAAGCTTACTTCCCCCGTTTTTTAAAATCACAGCTTCTAGAAGGTTTACATGATTTCTTAAAAAACACGAGTTTTTAGAAAATGTGTTTTATTTCATAAATGGAATCTACAAAGTATGCACATTCTACGTCATAACGACTTTCTATAGTTTGCGCATTCGTCCGGAAATAAGAAAAGCTTACTTCCGCCGTTTTTTAAAATCACAGCTTCTAGAAGGTTTACATGATTTCGTAAAAAACATGAGTTTTTAGAAAATGTGTTTTATTTCATAAATGGAATCTACAAAGTATGCACATTCTACGTCATAACGAATTTCTATAGTTTGCGCATGCGTCCGGAAATAAGAAAAGCTTACTTCCCGGTTTTTTAAAATCACAGCTTCTAGAAGGTTTACATGATTTCTTAAAAAACACGAATTTTTAGAAAATATCTTTTATTTCATAAATGGAATCAACAAAGTATGCACATTCTACGTCATAACGACTTTCTATAGTTTGCGCATGCGTCCGAAAATAAGAAAAGCTTACTTCCTCTGTTTTTTAAAATCACAGCTTCTAGAAGGTTTACATGATTTCGTAAAAAACACAAGTTTTTAGAAAATTTGTTTTATTTCATAAATGGAATCTACAAAGTATGCACATTCTACGTCATAACGACTTTCTATAGTTTTCGCATGCGTTTGGAAATAAGAAAAGCTTACTTCCCCCGTTTTTTAAAATCACAGCTTCTAGAAGGTTTACATGATTGCTTAAAAAACACGAGTTTTTAGAAAATATCTTTTATTTCATAAATGGAATCAACAAAGTATACACATTCTACGTCATAACGACTTTCTATAGTTTGCGGATGCGTCCGGAAATAAGAAAAGCTTACTTCCCCCGTTTTTTAAAATCACAGCTTCTAGAAGGTTTACATGATTTCGTTAAAAACACGAGTTTTTAGAAAATGTGTTTTATTTCATAAATGGAATATACAAACTATGCACATTCTACGTCATAACGACTTTCTATAGTTTGCGCATGCGTTTGGAAATAAGAAAAGCTTACTTTCCCCATTTTTTAAAATCAAAGCTTCTAGAAGGTTTACATTATTTCTTAAAAAAGACGAGTTTTTAGAAAATGTGTTTTATTTCATAAATGGAATCAACAAAGTATGCACATTCTACGTCATAACGATTTTCTATAGTTTGCGCATGCGTCAGGAAATAAGAAAAGCTTACTTCCACCGTTTCTTAAAATCACAGCTTCTAGAAGGTTTACATGATTTCGTAAAAAACACGAGTTTTTAGAAAATGTGTTTTATTTCATAAATGGAATCTACAAAGTATGCACATTCTACGTCACAACGACTTTCTATAGTTTGCGCATGCGTCTGGAAATAAGAAAAGCTTACTTCCCCCGTTTTTTAAAATCACAGCTTCTAGAAGGTTTACATGAGTTCTTAAAAAAGACGAGTTTTTCGAAAATGTGTTTTATTTCATAAATGGAATCATCAAAGTATTCACATTCTACGTCATAACGACTTTCTATAGTTTGCGCATGCGTCCGGAAATTAGAAAAGCTTACTTCCACCGTTTCTTAAAATCACTGCTTCTAGAAGGTTTAAATGATTTCTTAAAAAAACACGAGTTTTTAGAAAATGTGTTTTATTTCATAAATGGAATCAACAAAGTATGCACATTCTACGTCATAACGATTTTCTATAGTTTGCGCATGCGTCCAGAAATAAAAAAAGCTTACTTCCACCGTTTTTTAAAATCACAGCTTCTAGAAGGTTTACATGATTTCGTAAAAAACACGAGTTTTTAGAAAATGTGTTTTATTTCAAAAATGGAATCAACAAAGTATAAACATTCTACGTCATAACGACTTTCTATAGTTTGAGCATGTGTTTGGAAATAAGAAAAGCTTACTTCCCCCATTTTTTAAAATCACAGCTTCTAGAAGGTTTACATGATTTCTTAAAAAACACGAGTTTTTATAAAATGTGTTTTATTTCATAAATGGAATCAAAAAAGTATGCACATTCTACGTCATAACGACTTTCTATAGTTTGCGCATGCGTCCGGAAATAAGAAAAGCTTACTTCCACCGTTTTTTAAAATCACAGCTTCTAGAAGGTTTACATGATTTCTTAAGAAACACGAGTTTTTAGAAAATGTGTTTTATTTAATAAATGGAATCAACAAAGTATGCACATTCTATGTCATAACGACTTTCTATAGTTTGCGCATGTGTCTGGAAATAAGAAAAGCTTACTTCCCCCGTTTTTTAAAATCACAGCTTCTAGAAGGTTTACATGATTTCTTAAAAAACACGAGTTTTTAGAAAATGTGTTTTATTTCATAAATGGAATCATCAAAGTATGCACATTCTACGTCATAACGACTTTCTATAGTTTGCGCATGCGTCCGGAAATAAGAAAAGCTTACTTCCACCGTTTTTTAAAATCACAGCTTCTAGAAGGTTTACATGATTTCGTAAAAAACACGAGTTTTTAGAAAATGTGTTTTATTTCATAAATGGAATCTACAAAGTATGCACATTCTAAGTCATAACGAGTTTCTATAGTTTATGCATTCATCCGGAAATAAGAAAATCTTACTTCCACCGGTTTTTCAAATCACAGCTTCTAGAAGGTTTACATGATTTCGTAAAAAACACGAGTTTTTAGAAAATGTGTTTTATTTCATAAATGGAATCTACAAAGTATGCACATTCTACGTCATAACGACTTTCTATAGTTTGCGCATGCGTCCGGAAATAAGAAAATCTTACTTCCCCGGTTTTTTAAAATCACAGCTTCTAGAAGGTTTACATGATTTCTTAAAAAACGCGAATTTTTAGAAAATATCTTTTATTTCATAAATGGAATCAACAAAGTATGCACATTCTACGTCATAACGACTTTCTATAGTTTGAGCATGTGTTTGGAAATAAGAAAAGCTTACTTCCCCCATTTTTTAAAATCACAGCTTCTAGAAGGTTTACATGATTTCTTAAAAAACACGAGTTTTTAGAAAATGTGTTTTATTTCATAAATGGAATCAACAAAGTATAAACATTCTACGTCATAACGACTTTCAATAGTTTGCGCATGCGTCCAGAAAGAATAAAAGCTTACTTCCCCCGTTTTTTAAAATCACAGCTTCTAGAAGGTTTACATGATTTCTTAAAAAACACGAGTTTTTAGAAAATGTGTTTAATTTCATAAATGGAATCAAAAAAGTATGCACATTCTACGTCATAACGACTTTCTATAGTTTGCGCATGCGTCCGGAAATAAGAAAAGCTTACTTCCACCGTTTTTTAAAATCACAGCTTCTAGAAGGTTTACATGATTTCTTAAAAAACACGAGTTTTTAGAAAATGTGTTTTATTTCATAAATGGAATCAACAAAGTATAAACATTCTACGTCATAACGACTTTCTATAGTTTGCGCATGCGTCCGGAAATAAGAAAAGATTACTTCCACCGTTTTTTAAAATCAAAGCTTCTAGAAGGTTTACATAATTTCGTAAAAAACACGAGTTTTTAGAAAATGTGTTTTATTGCATAAATGGAATCTACAAAGTATGCACATTATACGTCACAACGACTTTCTATAGTTTGCGCATGCGTCCGGAAATAAGAAAAGCTTACTTCCCCCGTTTTTTAAAATCACAGCTTCTAGAAGGTTTACATGATTTCTTAAAAAACACGAGTTTTTAGAAAATGTGTTTTATTTCATAAATGGAATCAACAAAGTATGCACATTCTACGTCATAACGAATTTCTATAGTTTGCGCATGCGTCCAGAAAGAAGAAAAGCTTACTTCCCCCGTTTTTTAAAATCACAGCTTCTAGAAGGTTTACATGATTTCTTAAAAAACATGAGTTTTTAGAAAATGTGTTTAATTTCATAAATGGAATCAAAAAAGTATGCACATACTACGTCATAACGACTTTCTATAGTTTGCGCATGCGTCCGAAAATAAGAAAAGCTTACTTCCACCGTTTTTTAAAATCACAGCTTCTAGAAGGTTTACATGATTTCTTAAAAAACACGAGTTTTTAGAAAATGTGTTTTATTTCATAAATAGAATCAACAAAGTATAAAAATTCTACGTCATAACGACTTTCTATAGTTTGCGCATGCGTCCGGAAATAAGAAAAGATTACTTCCACCGTTTTTTAAAATCACAGCTTCTAGAAGGTTTACATAATTTCGTAAAAAACACGAGTTTTTAGAAAATGTTTTTTATTGCATAAATGGAATCTACAAAGTATGCACATTCTTCGTCACAACGACTTTCTATAGTTTGCGCATGCGTCCGGAAATAAGAAAAGCTTACTTCCCCTGTTTTTTAAAATCACAGCTTCTAGAAGGTTTACATGATTTCTTAAAAAATACGAGTTTTTAGAAAATGTGTTTTATTTCATAAATGGAATCAACAAAGTATGCACATTCTACGTCACAACGACTTTCTATAGTTTGCGCATGCGTCCGGTAATATGAAAAGTTTCCTTCCACCGTTTTTTAAAATCACAGCTTCTAGAAGGTTTACATGATTTCGTAAAAAACACGAGTTTTTAGAAAATGTGTTTTATTTCAGAAATGGAATCTACAAAGTATGCACATTCTACGTCATAACGACTTTCTATAGTTTGAGCATGTGTTTGGAAATAAGAAAAGCTTACTTCCCCCGTTTTTTAAAATCACAGCTTCTAGAAGGTTTACATGATTTCTTAAAAAACACGAGTTTTTATAAAATGTGTTTTATTTCATAAATGGAATAAAAAAAGTATGCACATTCTACGTCATAACGACTTTCTATAGTTTGCGCATGCGTCCGGAAATAAGAAAAGCTTACTTCCACCGTTTTTTAAAATCACAGCTTCTAGAAGGTTTACATGATTTCTTAAGAAACACGAGTTTTTAGAAAATGTGTTTTATTTCATAAATGGAATCAACAAAGTATGCACATTCTATGTCATAACGACTTTCTATAGTTTGCGCATGTGTCCGGAAATAAGAAAAGCTTACTTCTCCCGTTTTTTAAAATCACAGCTTCTAGAAGGTTTACATGATTTCTTAAAAAACACGAGTTTTTAGAAAATGTGATTTATTTCATAAATGGAATCAACAAAGTATGCACATTCTACGTCATAACGACTTTCTATAGTTTGCGCATGAGTTTGGAAATAAGAAAAGCTTACTTCCCCCGTTTTTTAAAATCACAGCTTCTAGAAGGTTTACATGATTTCGTAAAAAACACGAGTTTTTAGAAAATGTGTTTTATTTCATAAATGTTATCAACAGAGTATGCACATTCTATGTCATAACGACTTTCTATAGTCTGCGCATGCGTCGGGAAATAAGAAAAGCTTACTTGCCACGTTTTTTAAAATCACAGCTTCTAGAAGGTTTACATGATTTCGTAAAAAACACGAGTTTTTAGAAAATGTGTTTTATTTAATAAATGGAATCTACAAAGTATGCACATTCTATTTCATAACGACTTTATATAGTTTGCGCATGCGTCTGGAAATAAGAAAAGCTTACTTCCCCCGTTTTTCAAAATCACAGCTTCTAGAAGGTTTACATGATTTGTTAAAAAACACGAGTTTTTAGAAAATGTGTTTTATTTCATAAATGGAATCAACAAAGTATGCACATTCTATTTCATAACGACTTTCTATAGTTTGCGCATGCGTCCGGAAATAAGAAAAGCTTACTTCCACCGTTTTTTAAAATAATAGCTTCTAGAAGGTTTACATGATTTCGTAAAAAACACGAGTTTTTAGAAAATGTGTTTTATTTCATAAATGGAATCTACAAAGTATGCACATTCTACGCCATAACGATTTTCTATAGTTTGCGCATGCGTCCAGAAATAAGAAAAGCTTACTTCCCCCATTTTTTAAAATCACAGCTTCTAGAAGATTTACATGATTTCTTAAAAAACACGAGTTTTTAGAAAATGTGTTTTATTTCATAAACCGAATCAACAAAGTATGCACATTCTACGTCATAACGACTTTCTATAGTTTGTGCATGCGTTTGGAAATAAGAAAAGCTTACTTCCCTGGTTATTTAAAATCACAGCTTCTAGAAGGTTTACATGATTTCTCAAGAAACACGAGTTTTTAGAAAATGTGTTTTATTTCATAAATGGAATCTACAAATTATGCACATTCTACATCATAACGACTTTCTATACTTTGCGCATGTGTACGGAAATAAGAAAAGCTTACTTCCCCCTTTTTTAAAATCACAGCTTCTAGAAGGTTTACATGATTTCGTAAAAAACACGAGTTTTTAGAAAATGTGTTTTATTTCATCAATGGAATCTACAAAGTATGCACATTCTACGTCATAATGATTTTCTATAGTTTGCGCATGCGTCCGGAAATAAGAAAAGCTTACTTCCACCGTTTTTCAAAATCACAGCTTCTAGAAGGTTTACATGATTTCTTAAGAAACACGAGTTTTTAGAAAATGTGTTTTATTTCATAAACGGAATCAAGAAAGTATGCACATTCTAGATAATAACGAATTTCTATAGTTTGCGCATGCGTTTGGAAATAAGAAAAGCTTACTTCCCTCGTTTTTTAAAATCACAGCTTCTAGAAGGTTTACATGATTTCGTAAAAAACACGAGTTTTTAGAAAATGTGTTTTATTTCATAAATGGAATCTACAAAGTATGCACATTCTACCTCATTACGATTTTCTATAGTTTGAGCATGCATCCGGAAATAAGAAAAGCTTACTTCCACCGTTTTTCAAAATCACAGCTTCTAGAAGGTTTACATGATTTCTTAAAAAACACGAGTTTTTAGAAAATGTGTTTTATTTCATAAACGGAATCAACAAAGTATGCACATTCTACGTCATAACGAAGTTTAGAGTTTGCGCATGCGTTTGGAAATAAGAAAAGCTTACTTCCACCGTTTTTCAAAATCACAGCTTCTAGAAGGTTTACATGATTTCTTAAAAAACACGAGTTTTTCGAAAATGTGTTTTATTTCATAAACGGAATCAAGAAAGTATGCACATTCTACGTCATAACGACTTTCTATAGTTTGCGCATGCGTTTGGAAATAAGAAAAGCTTAATTCCCCCGTTTTTTAAAATCACAGCTTCTAGAAGGTTTACATGATTTCGTAAAAAACACGAGTTTTTAGAAAATGTGTTTTATTTCATAAATGGAATCAACAATGTATGCACATTCTACGTCATAACGACTTTCTATAGTTTGAATATGCGTCCGGAAATAAGAAAAGCTTACTTCCCCCGTTTTTTAAAACCCTAGCTTCTAGAAGGTTTACATGATTTCTTAAAAAACATGAGTTTTTAGAAAATGTGTTTTATTTCATAAAAGGAATCAACAAAGTATGCACATTCTACGTCATAACGACTTTCTATAGTTTGCGCATGCGTTTGGAAATAACAAAAGCTTACTTCCCCCGTTTTTTAAAATCACAGCTTCTAGAAGGTTTACATGATTTCGTAAAAAACACGAGTTTTTAGAAAATGTGTTTTATTTCATAAATGGAATCTACAAAGTATGCACATTCTACGTCATAATGATTTTCTATAGTTTGCCCATGCGTCCGGAAATAAGAAAAGCTTACTTCCACCGTTTTTCAAAATCACAGCTTCGAGAAGGTTTACATGATTTCTTAAGAAACACGAGTTTTTAGAAAATGTGTTTTATTTCATAAACGGAATCAAGAAACTATGCACATTCTAGATAATAACGAATTTCTATAGTTTGCGCATGCGTTTGGAAATAAGAAAAGCTTACTTCCCTCATTTTTTAAAATCACAGCTTCTAGAAGGTTTACATGATTTCGTAAAAAACACGAGTTTTTAGAAAATGTGTTTTATTTCATAAATGGAATCTACAAAGTATGCACATTCTACGTCATTACGATTTTCTATAGTTTGCGCATGCATCCGGAAATAAGAAAAGCTTACTTCCACCGTTTTTCAAAATCACAGCTTCTAGAAGGTTTACATGATTTGTTAAAAAACACGAGTTTTTAGAAAATGTGTTTTATTTCATAAACGGAATCAACAAAGTATGCACATTCTACGTCATAACGAATTTTAGAGTTTGCGCATGCGTTTGGAAATAAGAAAAGCTTACTTCCCCCGTTTTTTAAAATCACAGCTTCTAGAAGGTTTACATGATTTGTTAAAAAAAACGAGTTTTTAGAAAATGTGTTTTATTTCATAAATCCAATCAACAAAGTGTGCACATTCTACGTCATAACGACTTTCTATAGTTTGCGCATGCGTCCGGAAATAAGAAAAGCTTACTTCCACCATTTTTTTAAATAATAGCTTCTAGAAGGTTTACATGATTTCGTAAAAAACACGAGTTTTTGGAAAATGTGTTTTATTTCATAAATAGAATCTTCAAAGTATGCACATTCTACGTCATAATGACTTTCTATAGTTTGCGCATGCATCCGGAAATAAGAAAAGCTTACTTCCACCGTTTTTCAAAATCACAGCTTCTAGAAGGTTTACATGATTTCCTAAAAAACACGAGTTTTTAGAAAATGTGTTTTATTTCATAAATGGAATCTACAAAGTATGCACATTCTACGTCATAACGACTTTCTATAGTTTGCATATGCGTTTGGAAATAAGAAAAGCTTACTTCCACCGTTTTTTAAAATCACAGCTTCTAGAAGGTTTACATGATTTCTTAAAAAACACGAGTTTTTAGAAAATGTGTTTTATTTCATAAATGGAATCAAGAAAGTATGCACATTCTATGTCACAACGACTTTCTATAGTTTGCGCATGCGTCCGGAAATAAGAAAGGCTTACTTCCCCCGTTTTTTAGAATCACAGCTTCTAGAAGGTTTACATGATTTCGTAAAAAACACGAGTTTTTAGAAAATGTGTTTTATTTCATAAATGGAATCTACAAAGTATGCACATTCTACGTCATTACGATTTTCTATAGTTTGCGCATGCATCCGGAAATAAGAAAAACTTACTTCCCCCGTTTTTTAAAATCACAGCTTCTAGAAGGTTTACATGATTTGTTAAAAAACACGAGTTTTTAGAAAATGTGTTTTATTTCATAAACGGAATCAACAAAGTATGCACATTCTACGTCATAACGACTTTCTATAGTTTGCGCATGCGTTTGAAAATAAGAAAAGCTTACTTCCCCCCGTTTTTTAAAATCACAGCTTTTAGAAGGTTTACATGATTTCTTAAAAAACATGAGTTTTTAGAAAATGTGTTTAATTTCATAAATGGAATCAAAAAAGTATGCACATTCTACGTCATAACGACTTTCTATAGTTTGCGCATGCGTCCGGAAATAAGAAAAGCTTACTTCCACCGTTTTTTAAAATCACAGCTTTTAGAAGGTTTACATGATTTCTTAAAAAACACGAGTTTTTAGAAAATGTGTTTTATTTCATAAATGGAATCAACAAAGTATAAACATTCTACGTCATAACGACTTTCTATAGTTTGCGCATGCGTCCGGAAATAAGAAAAGCTTACTTCCACCGTTTTTTAAAATCACAGCTTCTAGAAGGTTTACATGATTTCTTAAGAAACACGAGTTTTTAGAAAATGTGTTTTATTTAATAAATGGAATCAACAAAGTATGCACATTCTATGTCATAACGACTTTCTATAGTTTGCGCATGTTTCTGGAAATAAGAAAAGCTTACTTCCCCCGTTTTTTAAAATCACAGCTTCTAGAAGGTTTACATGATTTCTTAAAAAACACGAGTTTTTAGAAAATGTGTTTTATTTCATAAATGGAATCTACAAAGTATGCACATTCTAAGTCAGAACGAGTTTCTATAGTTTATGCATTCATCCGGAAATAAGAAAAGCTTACTTACACCTTTTTTTAAAATCACAGCTTCTAGAAGGTTTACATGATTTCGTAAAAAACACGAGTTTTTAGAAAATGTGTTTTATTTCATAAATGGAATCTACAAAGTATGCACATTCTACGTCATAATGACATTCTATAGTTTGCGCATGCGTCCGGAAATAAGAAAATCTTACTTCCCCGGTTTTTTAAAATCACAGCTTCTAGAAGGTTTACATGATTTTTTAAAAAACGCGAATTTTTAGAAAATATCTTTTATTTCATAAATGGAATCAACAAAGTATGCACATTCTACGTCATAACGACTTTCTATAGTTTGCGCATGCGTCCGGAAATAAGAAAAGCTTACTTCCACCGTTTTTTAAAATCACAGCTTCTAGAAGGTTTACATGATTTCTTAAAAAACACGAGTTTTTAGAAAATGTGTTTTATTTCATAAATGGAATCAACAAAGTATAAACATTCTACGTCATAACGACTTTAAATAGTTTGCGCATGCGTCCAGAAAGAATAAAAGCTTACTTCCCCCGTTTTTTAAAATCACAGCTTCTAGAAGGTTTACATGATTTCTTAAAAAACACGAGTTTTTAGAAAATGTGTTTTATTTCATAAATGGAATCTACAAAGTATGCACATTCTACGTCATAACGACTTTCTATAGTTTGCGCATTCGTCCGGAAATAAGAAAAGCTTACTTCCGCCGTTTTTTAAAATCACAGCTTCTAGAAGGTTTACATGATTTCGTAAAAAACATGAGTTTTTAGAAAATGTGTTTTATTTCATAAATGGAATCTACAAAGTATGCACATTCTACGTCATAACGAATTTCTATAGTTTGCGCATGCGTCCGGAAATAAGAAAAGCTTACTTCCCGGTTTTTTAAAATCACAGCTTCTAGAAGGTTTACATGATTTCTTAAAAAACACGAATTTTTAGAAAATATCTTTTATTTCATAAATGGAATCAACAAAGTATGCACATTCTACGTCATAACGACTTTCTATAGTTTGCGCATGCGTCCGAAAATAAGAAAAGCTTACTTCCTCTGTTTTTTAAAATCACAGCTTCTAGAAGGTTTACATGATTTCGTAAAAAACACAAGTTTTTAGAAAATTTGTTTTATTTCATAAATGGAATCTACAAAGTATGCACATTCTACGTCATAACGACTTTCTATAGTTTTCGCATGCGTTTGGAAATAAGAAAAGCTTACTTCCCCCGTTTTTTAAAATCACAGCTTCTAGAAGGTTTACATGATTGCTTAAAAAACACGAGTTTTTAGAAAATATCTTTTATTTCATAAATGGAATCAACAAAGTATACACATTCTACGTCATAACGACTTTCTATAGTTTGCGGATGCGTCCGGAAATAAGAAAAGCTTACTTCCCCCGTTTTTTAAAATCACAGCTTCTAGAAGGTTTACATGATTTCGTTAAAAACACGTGTTTTTAGAAAATGTGTTTTATTTCATAAATGGAATATACAAACTATGCACATTCTACGTCATAACGACTTTCTATAGTTTGCGCATGCGTTTGGAAATAAGAAAAGCTTACTTTCCCCATTTTTTAAAATCAAAGCTTCTAGAAGGTTTACATTATTTCTTAAAAAAGACGAGTTTTTAGAAAATGTGTTTTATTTCATAAATGGAATCAACAAAGTATGCACATTCTACGTCATAACGATTTTCTATAGTTTGCGCATGCGTCAGGAAATAAGAAAAGCTTACTTCCACCGTTTCTTAAAATCACAGCTTCTAGAAGGTTTACATGATTTCGTAAAAAACACGAGTTTTTAGAAAATGTGTTTTATTTCATAAATGGAATCTACAAAGTATGCACATTCTACGTCACAACGACTTTCTATAGTTTGCGCATGCGTCTGGAAATAAGAAAAGCTTACTTCCCCCGTTTTTTAAAATCACAGCTTCTAGAAGGTTTACATGAGTTCTTAAAAAAGACGAGTTTTTCGAAAATGTGTTTTATTTCATAAATGGAATCATCAAAGTATTCACATTCTACGTCATAACGACTTTCTATAGTTTGCGCATGCGTCCGGAAATTAGAAAAGCTTACTTCCACCGTTTCTTAAAATCACTGCTTCTAGAAGGTTTACATGATTTCTTAAAAAAACACGAGTTTTTAGAAAATGTGTTTTATTTCATAAATGGAATCAACAAAGTATGCACATTCTACGTCATAACGATTTTCTATAGTTTGCGCATGCGTCCAGAAATAAAAAAAGCTTACTTCCACCGTTTTTTAAAATCACAGCTTCTAGAAGGTTTACATGATTTCGTAAAAAACACGAGTTTTTAGAAAATGTGTTTTATTTCAAAAATGGAATCAACAAAGTATAAACATTCTACGTCATAACGACTTTCTATAGTTTGAGCATGTGTTTGGAAATAAGAAAAGCTTACTTCCCCCATTTTTTAAAATCACAGCTTCTAGAAGGTTTACATGATTTCTTAAAAAACACGAGTTTTTATAAAATGTGTTTTATTTCATAAATGGAATCAAAAAAGTATGCACATTCTACGTCATAACGACTTTCTATAGTTTGCGCATGCGTCCGGAAATAAGAAAATCTTACTTCCACCGTTTTTTAAAATCACAGCTTCTAGAAGGTTTACATGATTTCTTAAGAAACACGAGTTTTTAGAAAATGTGTTTTATTTAATAAATGGAATCAACAAAGTATGCACATTCTATGTCATAACGACTTTCTATAGTTTGCGCATGTGTCTGGAAATAAGAAAAGCTTACTTCCCCCGTTTTTTAAAATCACAGCTTCTAGAAGGTTTACATGATTTGTTAAAAAACACGAGTTTTTAGAAAATGTGTTTTATTTCATAAACGGAATCAACAAAGTATGCACATTCTACGTCATAACGACTTTCTATAGTTTGCGCATGCGTTTGAAAATAAGAAAAGCTTACTTCCCCCGTTTTTTAAAATCACAGCTTTTAGAAGGTTTACATGATTTCTTAAAAAACATGAGTTTTTAGAAAATGTGTTTAATTTCATAAATGGAATCAAAAAAGTATGCACATTCTACGTCATAACGACTTTCTATAGTTTGCGCATGCGTCCGGAAATAAGAAAAGCTTACTTCCACCGTTTTTTAAAATCACAGCTTTTAGAAGGTTTACATGATTTCTTAAAAAACACGAGTTTTTAGAAAATGTGTTTTATTTCATAAATGGAATCAACAAAGTATAAACATTCTACGTCATAACGACTTTCTATAGTTTGCGCATGCGTCCGGAAATAAGAAAAGCTTACTTCCACCGTTTTTTAAAATCACAGCTTCTAGAAGGTTTACATGATTTCTTAAGAAACACGAGTTTTTAGAAAATGTGTTTTATTTAATAAATGGAATCAACAAAGTATGCACATTCTATGTCATAACGACTTTCTATAGTTTGCGCATGTTTCCGGAAATTAGAAAAGCTTACTTCCACCGTTTCTTAAAATCACTGCTTCTAGAAGGTTTACATGATTTCTTAAAAAAACACGAGTTTTTAGAAAATGTGTTTTATTTCATAAATGGAATCAACAAAGTATGCACATTCTACGTCATAACGATTTTCTATAGTTTGCGCATGCGTCCAGAAATAAAAAAAGCTTACTTCCACCGTTTTTTAAAATCACAGCTTCTAGAAGGTTTACATGATTTCGTAAAAAACACGAGTTTTTAGAAAATGTGTTTTATTTCAAAAATGGAATCTACAAAGTATGCACATTCTACGTCATAACGACTTTCTATAGTTTGCATATGCGTTTGGAAATAAGAAAAGCTTACTTCCACCGTTTTTTAAAATCACAGCTTCTAGAAGGTTTACATGATTTCTTAAAAAACACGAGTTTTTAGAAAATGTGTTTTATTTCATAAATGGAATCAAGAAAGTATGCACATTCTATGTCACAACGACTTTCTATAGTTTGCGCATGCGTCCGGAAATAAGAAAGGCTTACTTCCCCCGTTTTTTAGAATCACAGCTTCTAGAAGGTTTACATGATTTCGTAAAAAACACGAGTTTTTAGAAAATGTGTTTTATTTCATAAATGGAATCTACAAAGTATGCACATTCTACGTCATTACGATTTTCTATAGTTTGCGCATGCATCCGGAAATAAGAAAAACTTACTTCCCCCGTTTTTTAAAATCACAGCTTCTAGAAGGTTTACATGATTTGTTAAAAAACACGAGTTTTTAGAAAATGTGTTTTATTTCATAAACGGAATCAACAAAGTATGCACATTCTACGTCATAACGACTTTCTATAGTTTGCGCATGCGTTTGAAAATAAGAAAAGCTTACTTCCCCCGTTTTTTAAAATCACAGCTTTTAGAAGGTTTACATGATTTCTTAAAAAACATGAGTTTTTAGAAAATGTGTTTAATTTCATAAATGGAATCAAAAAAGTATGCACATTCTACGTCATAACGACTTTCTATAGTTTGCGCATGCGTCCGGAAATAAGAAAAGCTTACTTCCACCGTTTTTTAAAATCACAGCTTTTAGAAGGTTTACATGATTTCTTAAAAAACACGAGTTTTTAGAAAATGTGTTTTATTTCATAAATGGAATCAACAAAGTATAAACATTCTACGTCATAACGACTTTCTATAGTTTGCGCATGCGTCCGGAAATAAGAAAAGCTTACTTCCACCGTTTTTTAAAATCACAGCTTCTAGAAGGTTTACATGATTTCTTAAGAAACACGAGTTTTTAGAAAATGTGTTTTATTTAATAAATGGAATCAACAAAGTATGCACATTCTATGTCATAACGACTTTCTATAGTTTGCGCATGTTTCTGGAAATAAGAAAAGCTTACTTCCCCCGTTTTTTAAAATCACAGCTTCTAGAAGGTTTACATGATTTCTTAAAAAACACGAGTTTTTAGAAAATGTGTTTTATTTCATAAATGGAATCTACAAAGTATGCACATTCTAAGTCAGAACGAGTTTCTATAGTTTATGCATTCATCCGGAAATAAGAAAAGCTTACTTACACCTTTTTTTAAAATCACAGCTTCTAGAAGGTTTACATGATTTCGTAAAAAACACGAGTTTTTAGAAAATGTGTTTTATTTCATAAATGGAATCTACAAAGTATGCACATTCTACGTCATAATGACATTCTATAGTTTGCGCATGCGTCCGGAAATAAGAAAATCTTACTTCCCCGGTTTTTTAAAATCACAGCTTCTAGAAGGTTTACATGATTTTTTAAAAAACGCGAATTTTTAGAAAATATCTTTTATTTCATAAATGGAATCAACAAAGTATGCACATTCTACGTCATAACGACTTTCTATAGTTTGCGCATGCGTCCGGAAATAAGAAAAGCTTACTTCCACCGTTTTTTAAAATCACAGCTTCTAGAAGGTTTACATGATTTCTTAAAAAACACGAGTTTTTAGAAAATGTGTTTTATTTCATAAATGGAATCAACAAAGTATAAACATTCTACGTCATAACGACTTTAAATAGTTTGCGCATGCGTCCAGAAAGAATAAAAGCTTACTTCCCCCGTTTTTTAAAATCACAGCTTCTAGAAGGTTTACATGATTTCTTAAAAAACAAGAGTTTTTAGAAAATGTGTTTTATTTCATAAATGGAATCTACAAAGTATGCACATTCTACGTCATAACGACTTTCTATAGTTTGCGCATTCGTCCGGAAATAAGAAAAGCTTACTTCCGCCGTTTTTTAAAATCACAGCTTCTAGAAGGTTTACATGATTTCGTAAAAAACATGAGTTTTTAGAAAATGTGTTTTATTTCATAAATGGAATCTACAAAGTATGCACATTCTACGTCATAACGAATTTCTATAGTTTGCGCATGCGTCCGGAAATAAGAAAAGCTTACTTCCCGGTTTTTTAAAATCACAGCTTCTAGAAGGTTTACATGATTTCTTAAAAAACACGAATTTTTAGAAAATATCTTTTATTTCATAAATGGAATCAACAAAGTATGCACATTCTACGTCATAACGACTTTCTATAGTTTGCGCATGCGTCCGAAAATAAGAAAAGCTTACTTCCTCTGTTTTTTAAAATCACAGCTTCTAGAAGGTTTACATGATTTCGTAAAAAACACAAGTTTTTAGAAAATTTGTTTTATTTCATAAATGGAATCTACAAAGTATGCACATTCTACGTCATAACGACTTTCTATAGTTTTCGCATGCGTTTGGAAATAAGAAAAGCTTACTTCCCCCGTTTTTTAAAATCACAGCTTCTAGAAGGTTTACATGATTGCTTAAAAAACACGAGTTTTTAGAAAATATCTTTTATTTCATAAATGGAATCAACAAAGTATACACATTCTACGTCATAACGACTTTCTATAGTTTGCGGATGCGTCCGGAAATAAGAAAAGCTTACTTCCCCCGTTTTTTAAAATCACAGCTTCTAGAAGGTTTACATGATTTCGTTAAAAACACGTGTTTTTAGAAAATGTGTTTTATTTCATAAATGGAATATACAAACTATGCACATTCTACGTCATAACGACTTTCTATAGTTTGCGCATGCGTTTGGAAATAAGAAAAGCTTACTTTCCCCATTTTTTAAAATCAAAGCTTCTAGAAGGTTTACATTATTTCTTAAAAAAGACGAGTTTTTAGAAAATGTGTTTTATTTCATAAATGGAATCAACAAAGTATGCACATTCTACGTCATAACGATTTTCTATAGTTTGCGCATGCGTCAGGAAATAAGAAAAGCTTACTTCCACCGTTTCTTAAAATCACAGCTTCTAGAAGGTTTACATGATTTCGTAAAAAACACGAGTTTTTAGAAAATGTGTTTAATTTCATAAATGGAATAAAAAAAGTATGCACATTCTACGTAATAATGACTTTCTATAGTTTGCGCATGCGTCTGGAAATAAGAAAAGCTTACTTCCCCCGTTTTTTAAAATCACAGCTTCTAGAAGGTTTACATGAGTTCTTAAAAAAGACGAGTTTTTCGAAAATGTGTTTTATTTCATAAATGGAATCATCAAAGTATTCACATTCTACGTCATAACGACTTTCTATAGTTTGCGCATGCGTCCGGAAATTAGAAAAGCTTACTTCCACCGTTTCTTAAAATCACTGCTTCTAGAAGGTTTACATGATTTCTTAAAAAAACACGAGTTTTTAGAAAATGTGTTTTATTTCATAAATGGAATCAACAAAGTATGCACATTCTACGTCATAACGATTTTCTATAGTTTGCGCATGCGTCCAGAAATAAAAAAAGCTTACTTCCACCGTTTTTTAAAATCACAGCTTCTAGAAGGTTTACATGATTTCGTAAAAAACACGAGTTTTTAGAAAATGTGTTTTATTTCAAAAATGGAATCAACAAAGTATAAACATTCTACGTCATAACGACTTTCTATAGTTTGAGCATGTGTTTGGAAATAAGAAAAGCTTACTTCCCCCATTTTTTAAAATCACAGCTTCTAGAAGGTTTACATGATTTCTTAAAAAACACGAGTTTTTATAAAATGTGTTTTATTTCATAAATGGAATCAAAAAAGTATGCACATTCTACGTCATAACGACTTTCTATAGTTTGCGCATGCGTCCGGAAATAAGAAAATCTTACTTCCACCGTTTTTTAAAATCACAGCTTCTAGAAGGTTTACATGATTTCTTAAGAAACACGAGTTTTTAGAAAATGTGTTTTATTTAATAAATGGAATCAACAAAGTATGCACATTCTATGTCATAACGACTTTCTATAGTTTGCGCATGTGTCTGGAAATAAGAAAAGCTTACTTCCCCCGTTTTTTAAAATCACAGCTTCTAGAAGGTTTACATGATTTCTTAAAAAACACGAGTTTTTAGAAAATGTGTTTTATTTCATAAATGGAATCATCAAAGTATGCACATTCTACGTCATAACGACTTTCTATAGTTTGCGCATGCGTCCGGAAATAAGAAAAGCTTACTTCCACCGTTTTTTAAAATCACAGCTTCTAGAAGGTTTACATGATTTCGTAAAAAACACGAGTTTTTAGAAAATGTGTTTTATTTCATAAATGGAATCTACAAAGTATGCACATTCTAAGTCATAACGAGTTTCTATAGTTTATGCATTCATCCAGAAATAAGAAAATCTTACTTCCACCGGTTTTTCAAATCACAGCTTCTAGAAGGTTTACATGATTTCGTAAAAAACACGAGTTTTTAGAAAATGTGTTTTATTTCATAAATGGAATCTACAAAGTATGCACATTCTACGTCATAACGACTTTCTATAGTTTGCGCATGCGTCCGGAAATAAGAAAATCTTACTTCCCCGGTTTTTTAAAATCACAGCTTCTAGAAGGTTTACATGATTTCTTAAAAAACGCGAATTTTTAGAAAATATCTTTTATTTCATAAATGGAATCAACAAAGTATGCACATTCTACGTCATAACGACTTTCTATAGTTTGAGCATGTGTTTGGAAATAAGAAAAGCTTACTTCCCCCATTTTTTAAAATCACAGCTTCTAGAAGGTTTACATGATTTCTTAAAAAACACGAGTTTTTAGAAAATGTGTTTTATTTCATAAATGGAATCAACAAAGTATAAACATTCTACGTCATAACCACTTTCAATAGTTTGCGCATGCGTCCAGAAAGAATAAAAGCTTACTTCCCCCGTTTTTTAAAATCACAGCTTCTAGAAGGTTTACATGATTTCTTAAAAAACACGAGTTTTTAGAAAATGTGTTTAATTTCATAAATGGAATCAAAAAAGTATGCACATTCTACGTCATAACGACTTTCTATAGTTTGCGCATGCGTCCGGAAATAAGAAAAGCTTACTTCCACCGTTTTTTAAAATCACAGCTTCTAGAAGGTTTACATGATTTCTTAAAAAACACGAGTTTTTAGAAAATGTGTTTTATTTCATAAATGGAATCAACAAAGTATAAACATTCTACGTCATAACGACTTTCTATAGTTTGCGCATGCGTCCGGAAATAAGAAAAGATTACTTCCACCGTTTTTTAAAATCAAAGCTTCTAGAAGGTTTACATAATTTCGTAAAAAACACGAGTTTTTAGAAAATGTGTTTTATTGCATAAATGGAATCTACAAAGTATGCACATTATACGTCACAACGACTTTCTATAGTTTGCGCATGCGTCCGGAAATAAGAAAAGCTTACTTCCCCCGTTTTTTAAAATCACAGCTTCTAGAAGGTTTACATGATTTCTTAAAAAACACGAGTTTTTAGAAAATGTGTTTTATTTCATAAATGGAATCAACAAAGTATGCACATTCTACGTCATAACGAATTTCTATAGTTTGCGCATGCGTCCAGAAAGAAGAAAAGCTTACTTCCCCCGTTTTTTAAAATCACAGCTTCTAGAAGGTTTACATGATTTCTTAAAAAACATGAGTTTTTAGAAAATGTGTTTAATTTCATAAATGGAATCAAAAAAGTATGCACATACTACGTCATAACGACTTTCTATAGTTTGCGCATGCGTCCGAAAATAAGAAAAGCTTACTTCCACCGTTTTTTAAAATCACAGCTTCTAGAAGGTTTACATGATTTCTTAAAAAACACGAGTTTTTAGAAAATGTGTTTTATTTCATAAATAGAATCAACAAAGTATAAAAATTCTACGTCATAACGACTTTCTATAGTTTGCGCATGCGTCCGGAAATAAGAAAAGATTACTTCCACCGTTTTTTAAAATCACAGCTTCTAGAAGGTTTACATAATTTCGTAAAAAACACGAGTTTTTAGAAAATGTTTTTTATTGCATAAATGGAATCTACAAAGTATGCACATTCTTCGTCACAACGACTTTCTATAGTTTGCGCATGCGTCCAGAAATAAGAAAAGCTTACTTCCCCTGTTTTTTAAAATCACAGCTTCTAGAAGGTTTACATGATTTCTTAAAAAATACGAGTTTTTAGAAAATGTGTTTTATTTCATAAATGGAATAAACAAAGTATGCACATTCTACGTCACAACGACTTTCTATAGTTTGCGCATGCGTCCGGTAATATGAAAAGTTTACTTCCACCGTTTTTTAAAATCACAGCTTCTAGAAGGTTTACATGATTTCGTAAAAAACACGAGTTTTTAGAAAATGTGTTTTATTTCAGAAATGGAATCTACAAAGTATGCACATTCTACGTCATAACGACTTTCTATAGTTTGAGCATGTGTTTGGAAATAAGAAAAGCTTACTTCCCCCGTTTTTTAAAATCACAGCTTCTAGAAGGTTTACATGATTTCTTAAAAAACACGAGTTTTTATAAAATGTGTTTTATTTCATAAATGGAATAAAAAAAGTATGCACATTCTACGTCATAACGACTTTCTATAGTTTGCGCATGCGTCCGGAAATAAGAAAAGCTTACTTCCACCGTTTTTTAAAATCACAGCTTCTAGAAGGTTTACATGATTTCTTAAGAAACACGAGTTTTTAGAAAATGTGTTTTATTTCATAAATGGAATCAACAAAGTATGCACATTCTATGTCATAACGACTTTCTATAGTTTGCGCATGTGTCCGGAAATAAGAAAAGCTTACTTCCCCCGTTTTTTAAAATCACAGCTTCTAGAAGGTTTACATGATTTCTTAAAAAACACGAGTTTTTAGAAAATGTGATTTATTTCATAAATGGAATCATCAAAGTATGCACATTCTACGTCATAACGACTTTCTATAGTTTGCGCATGCGTCCGGAAATAAGAAAAGCTTACTTCCACCGTTTTTTAAAATCACATCTTCTAGAAGGTTTACATGATTTCGTAAAAAACACGAGTTTTTAGAAAATGTGTTTTATTTCATAAATGGAATCTACAAAGTATGCACATTCTAAGTCATAACGAGTTTCTATAGTTTATGCATTCATCCGGAAATAAGAAAAGCTTACTTCCACCGTTTTTTAAAATCACAGCTTCTAGAAGGTTTACATGATTTCGTAAAAAACACGAGTTTTTAGAAAATGTGTTTTATTTCATAAATGGAATCTACAAAGTATGCACATTCTACGTCATAACGACTTTCTATAGTTTGCGCATGCGTCCGGAAATAAGAAAAACTTACTTCCCCCCGTTTTTTAAAATCACAGCTTCTAGAAGGTTTACATGATTTCTTAAAAAACACGAGTTTTTAGAAAATGTGTTTTATTTCATAAATGGAATCAACAAAGTATGCACATTCTACGTCATAACGACTTTCTATAGTTTGCGCATGCGTCCGGAAATAAGAAAAGCTTACTTCCCCCGTTTTTTAAAATCACAGCTTCTAGAAGGTTTACATGATTTCTTAAAAAACACGAGTTTTTAGAAGATGTGTTTTATTTCATAAATGGAATCAACAAAGTATGCACATTCTACGTCATAACGACTTTCTATAGTTTGCGCATGCGTCCGGAAATAAGAAAAGCTTACTTCCCCTATTTTTTAAAATCACAGCTTCTAGAAGGTTTACATGATTTCAGAAAAAACATGAGTTTTTAGAAAATGTGTTTTATTTCAAAAATGGAATCAACAAAGTATGTACATTCTACGTCATAACGACTTTCTATAGTTTGAGCATGCGTTTGGAAATAAGAAAAGCTTACTTCTCCCGTTTTTTAAAATCACAGCTTCTAGAAGGTTTACATGATTTCTTAAAAAACACGAGTTTTTAGAAAATGTGTTTTATTTCATAAATGGAATCAACAAAGTATAAACATTCTACGTCATAACGACTTTCAATAGTTTGCGCATGCGTCCAGAAAGAATAAAAGCTTACTTCCCCCGTTTTTTAAAATCACAGCTTCTAGAAGGTTTACATGATTTCTTAAAAAACACGATATTTTAGAAAATGTGTTTAATTTCATAAATGGAATCAAAAAAGTATGCACATACTACATCATAACGACTTTCTATAGTTTGCGCATGCGTCCGAAAATAAGAAAAGCTTACTTCCACCGTTTTTTAAAATCACAACTTCTAGAAGGTTTACATGATTTCTTAAAAAACACGAGTTTTTAGAAAATGTGTTTTATTTCATAAATGGAATCAACAAAGTATAAACATTCTACGTCATAACTACTTTCTATAGTTTGCGCATGCGTCCGGAAATAAGAAAAGATTATTCCACCGTTTTTTAAAATCACAGCTTCTGGAAGGTTTACATAATTTCGTAAAAAACACGAGTTTTTAGAAAATGTTTTTTATTGCATAAATGGAATCTACAAAGTATGCACATTCTTCGTCACAATGACTTTCTATAGTTTGCGCATGCATCCGGAAATAAGAAAAGCTTACTTCCCCCGTTTTTTAAAATCACAGCTTCTAGAAGGTTTACATGATTTCTTAAAAAACACGAGTTTTTAGAAAATGTGTTTTATTTCATAAATGGAATCAACAAAGTATGCACATTCTACATCACAACGACTTTCTATAGTTTGCGCATGCGTCCGGTAATATGAAAAGTTTACTTCCACCGTTTTTTAAAATCACAGCTTCTAGAAGGTTTACATGATTTCGTAAAAAACACGAGTTTTTAGAAAATGTGTTTTATTTCAGAAATGGAATCTACAAAGTATGCACATTCTACGTCATAACGACTTTCTATAGTTTGAGCATGTGTTTGGAAATAAGAAAAGCTTACTTCCCCCGTTTTTTAAAATCACAGCTTCTAGAAGGTTTACATGATTTCTTAAAAAACACGAGTTTTTAGAAAATGTGTTTTATTTCATAAATGGAATCAAAAAAGTATGCACATTCTACGTCATAACGACTTTCTATAGTTTGCGCATGCGTCCGGAAATAAGAAAAGCTTACTTCCACCGTTTTTTAAAATCACAGCTTCTAGAAGGTTTACATGATTTCTTAAGAAACACGAGTTTTTAGAAAATGTGTTTTATTTCATAAATGGAATCAACAAAGTATGCACATTCTATGTCATAACGACTTTCTATAGTTTGCGCATGTGTCCGGAAATAAGAAAAGCTTACTTCCCCCGTTTTTGAAAATCACAGCTTCTAGAAGGTTTACATGATTTCTTAAAAAACACGAGTTTTTAGAAAATGTGTTTTATTTCATAAATGGAATCAACAAAGTATAAACATTCTACGTCATAACGACTTTCAATAGTTTGCGCATGCGTCCAGAAAGAATAAAAGCTTACTTCCCCCGTTTTTAAAAATCACAGCTTCTAGAAGGTTTACATGATTTCTTAAAAAACATGAGTTTTTAGAAAATGTGTTTAATTTCATAAATGGAATCAAAAAAGTATAAACATTCTACGTCATAACGACTTTCTATAGTTTGCGCATGCGTCCGGAAATAAGAAAAGCTTACTTCCACCGTTTCTTAAAATCACAGCTTTTAGAAGGTTTACATGATTTCTTAAAAAACACGAGTTTTTAGAAAATGTGTTTTATTTCATAAATGGAATCAAAAAAGTATAAACATTCTACGTCATAACGACTTTCTATAGTTTGCGCATGCGTCCGGAAATAAGAAAAGATTACTTCCACCGTTTTTTAAAATCACAGCTTCTAGAAGGTTTACATAATTTCGTAAAAAACACGAGTTTTTAGAAAATGTGTTTTATTGCATAAATGGAATCTACAAAGTATGCACATTATACGTCACAATGACTTTCTATAGTTTGCGCATGCGTCCGGAAATAAGAAAAGCTTACTTCCCCCGTTTTTTAAAATCACAGCTTCTAGAAGGTTTACATGATTTCTTAAAAAACACGAGTTTTTAGAAAATGTGATTTATTTCATAAATGGAATCAACAAAGTATGCACATTCTACGTCATAACGAATTTCTATAATTTGCGCATGCGTCCAGAAAGAAGAAAAGCTTACTTCCCCCGTTTTTTAAAATCACAGCTTCTAGAAGGTTTACATGATTTCTTAAAAAACACGATATTTTAGAAAATGTGTTTAATTTCATAAATGGAATCAAAAAAGTATGCACATACTACATCATAACGACTTTCTATAGTTTGCGCATGCGTCCGAAAATAAGAAAAGCTTACTTCCACCGTTTTTTAAAATCACAACTTCTAGAAGGTTTACATGATTTCTTAAAAAACACGAGTTTTTAGAAAATGTGTTTTATTTCATAAATGGAATCAACAAAGTATAAACATTCTACGTCATAACGACTTTCTATAGTTTGCGCATGCGTCCGGAAATAAGAAAAGATTATTCCACCGTTTTTTAAAATCACAGCTTCTAGAAGGTTTACATGATTTCGTAAAAAACACGAGTTTTTAGAAAATGTTTCTTATTGCATAAATGGAATCTACAAAGTATGCACATTATTCGTCACAATGACTTTCTATAGTTTGCGCATGCGTCCGGAAATAAGAAAAGCTTACTTCCCCCGTTTTTTAAAATCACAGCTTCTAGAAGGTTTACATGATTTCTTAAAAAACACGAGTTTTTAGAAGATGTGTTTTATTTCATAAATGGAATCAACAAAGTATGCACATTCTACGTCATAACGACTTTCTATAGTTTGCGCATGCGTCCGGAAATAAGAAAAGCTTACTTCCCCTATTTTTTAAAATCACAGCTTCTAGAAGGTTTACATGATTTCAGAAAAAACATGAGTTTTTAGAAAATGTGTTTTATTTCAAAAATGGAATCAACAAAGTATGTACATTCTACGTCATAACGACTTTCTATAGTTTGAGCATGCGTTTGGAAATAAGAAAAGCTTACTTCTCCCGTTTTTTAAAATCACAGCTTCTAGAAGGTTTACATGATTTCTTAAAAAACACGAGTTTTTAGAAAATGTGTTTTATTTCATAAATGGAATCAACAAAGTATAAACATTCTACGTCATAACGACTTTCAATAGTTTGCGCATGCGTCCAGAAAGAATAAAAGCTTACTTCCCCCGTTTTTTAAAATCACAGCTTCTAGAAGGTTTACATGATTTCTTAAAAAACACGATATTTTAGAAAATGTGTTTAATTTCATAAATGGAATCAAAAAAGTATGCACATACTACATCATAACGACTTTCTATAGTTTGCGCATGCGTCCGAAAATAAGAAAAGCTTACTTCCACCGTTTTTTAAAATCACAACTTCTAGAAGGTTTACATGATTTCTTAAAAAACACGAGTTTTTAGAAAATGTGTTTTATTTCATAAATGGAATCAACAAAGTATAAACATTCTACGTCATAACTACTTTCTATAGTTTGCGCATGCGTCCGGAAATAAGAAAAGATTATTCCACCGTTTTTTAAAATCACAGCTTCTGGAAGGTTTACATAATTTCGTAAAAAACACGAGTTTTTAGAAAATGTTTTTTATTGCATAAATGGAATCTACAAAGTATGCACATTCTTCGTCACAATGACTTTCTATAGTTTGCGCATGCATCCGGAAATAAGAAAAGCTTACTTCCCCCGTTTTTTAAAATCACAGCTTCTAGAAGGTTTACATGATTTCTTAAAAAACACGAGTTTTTAGAAAATGTGTTTTATTTCATAAATGGAATCAACAAAGTATGCACATTCTACATCACAACGACTTTCTATAGTTTGCGCATGCGTCCGGTAATATGAAAAGTTTACTTCCACCGTTTTTTAAAATCACAGCTTCTAGAAGGTTTACATGATTTCGTAAAAAACACGAGTTTTTAGAAAATGTGTTTTATTTCAGAAATGGAATCTACAAAGTATGCACATTCTACGTCATAACGACTTTCTATAGTTTGAGCATGTGTTTGGAAATAAGAAAAGCTTACTTCCCCCGTTTTTTAAAATCACAGCTTCTAGAAGGTTTACATGATTTCTTAAAAAACACGAGTTTTTAGAAAATGTGTTTTATTTCATAAATGGAATCAAAAAAGTATGCACATTCTACGTCATAACGACTTTCTATAGTTTGCGCATGCGTCCGGAAATAAGAAAAGCTTACTTCCACCGTTTTTTAAAATCACAGCTTCTAGAAGGTTTACATGATTTCTTAAGAAACACGAGTTTTTAGAAAATGTGTTTTATTTCATAAATGGAATCAACAAAGTATGCACATTCTATGTCATAACGACTTTCTATAGTTTGCGCATGTGTCCGGAAATAAGAAAAGCTTACTTCCCCCGTTTTTGAAAATCACAGCTTCTAGAAGGTTTACATGATTTCTTAAAAAACACGAGTTTTTAGAAAATGTGTTTTATTTCATAAATGGAATCAACAAAGTATAAACATTCTACGTCATAACGACTTTCAATAGTTTGCGCATGCGTCCAGAAAGAATAAAAGCTTACTTCCCCCGTTTTTTAAAATCACAGCTTCTAGAAGGTTTACATGATTTCTTAAAAAACATGAGTTTTTAGAAAATGTGTTTAATTTCATAAATGGAATCAAAAAAGTATAAACATTCTACGTCATAACGACTTTCTATAGTTTGCGCATGCGTCCGGAAATAAGAAAAGCTTACTTCCACCGTTTTTTAAAATCACAGCTTTTAGAAGGTTTACATGATTTCTTAAAAAACACGAGTTTTTAGAAAATGTGTTTTATTTCATAAATGGAATCAAAAAAGTATAAACATTCTACGTCATAACGACTTTCTATAGTTTGCGCATGCGTCCGGAAATAAGAAAAGATTACTTCCACCGTTTTTTAAAATCACAGCTTCTAGAAGGTTTACATAATTTCGTAAAAAACACGAGTTTTTAGAAAATGTGTTTTATTGCATAAATGGAATCTACAAAGTATGCACATTATACGTCACAATGACTTTCTATAGTTTGCGCATGCGTCCGGAAATAAGAAAAGCTTACTTCCCCCGTTTTTTAAAATCACAGCTTCTAGAAGGTTTACATGATTTCTTAAAAAACACGAGTTTTTAGAAAATGTGATTTATTTCATAAATGGAATCAACAAAGTATGCACATTCTACGTCATAACGAATTTCTATAATTTGCGCATGCGTCCAGAAAGAAGAAAAGCTTACTTCCCCCGTTTTTTAAAATCACAGCTTCTAGAAGGTTTACATGATTTCTTAAAAAACACGATATTTTAGAAAATGTGTTTAATTTCATAAATGGAATCAAAAAAGTATGCACATACTACATCATAACGACTTTCTATAGTTTGCGCATGCGTCCGAAAATAAGAAAAGCTTACTTCCACCGTTTTTTAAAATCACAACTTCTAGAAGGTTTACATGATTTCTTAAAAAACACGAGTTTTTAGAAAATGTGTTTTATTTCATAAATGGAATCAACAAAGTATAAACATTCTACGTCATAACGACTTTCTATAGTTTGCGCATGCGTCCGGAAATAAGAAAAGATTATTCCACCGTTTTTTAAAATCACAGCTTCTAGAAGGTTTACATGATTTCGTAAAAAACACGAGTTTTTAGAAAATGTTTCTTATTGCATAAATGGAATCTACAAAGTATGCACATTATTCGTCACAATGACTTTCTATAGTTTGCGCATGCGTCCGGAAATAAGAAAAGCTTACTTCCCCCGTTTTTTAAAATCACAGCTTCTAGAAGGTTTACATGATTTCTTAAAAAACACGAGTTTTTAGAAAATGTGTTTTATTTCATAAATGGAATCAACAAAGTATGCACATTCTACGTCACAACGACTTTCTATAGTTTGCGCATGCGTCCGGTAATATGAAAAGTTTACTTCCACCGTTTTTTAAAATCACAGCTTCTAGAAGGTTTACATGATTTCTTAAAAAACACGAGTTTTTAGAAAATGTGTTTTATTTCATAAATGGAATCAACAAAGTATAAACATTCTACGTCATAACGACTTCAAATAGTTTGCGCATGCGTCCAGAAAGAATAAAAGCTTACTTCCCCCGTTTTTTAAAATCACAGCTTCTAGAAGGTTTACATGATTTCTTAAAAAACATGAGTTTTTAGAAAATGTGTTTAATTTCATAAATGGAATCAAAAAAGTATAAACATTCTACGTCATACCGACTTTCTATAGTTTGCGCATGCGTCCGAAAATAAGAAAAGCTTACTTCCACCGTTTTTTAAAATCACAGCTTTTAGAAGGTTTACATGATTTCTTAAAAAACACGAGTTTTTAGAAAATGTGTTTTATTTCATAAATGGAATCAACAAAGTATAAACATTCTACGTCATAACGACTTTCTATAGTTTGCGCATGCGTCCGGAAATAAGAAAAGATTACTTCCACCGTTTTTTAAAATCACAGCTTCTAGAAGGTTTACATAATTTCGTAAAAAACACGAGTTTTTAGAAAATGTGTTTTATTGCATAAATGGAATCTACAAAGTATGCACATTATACGTCACAACGACTTTCTATAGTTTGCGCATGCGTCCGGAAATAAGAAAAGCTTACTTCCCCCGTTTTTTAAAATCACAGCTTCTAGAAGGTTTACATGATTTCTTAAAAAACACGAGTTTTTAGAAAATGTGATTTATTTCATAAATGGAATCAACAAAGTATGCACATTCTACGTCATAACGAATTTCTATAATTTGCGCATGCGTCCAGAAAGAAGAAAAGCTTACTTCCCCCGTTTTTTAAAATCACAGCTTCTAGAAGGTTTACATGATTTCTTAAAAAACACGATATTTTAGAAAATGTGTTTAATTTCATAAATGGAATCAAAAAAGTATGCACATACTACATCATAACGACTTTCTATAGTTTGCGCATGCGTCCGAAAATAAGAAAAGCTTACTTCCACCGTTTTTTAAAATCACAACTTCTAGAAGGTTTACATGATTTCTTAAAAAACACGAGTTTTTAGAAAATGTGTTTTATTTCATAAATGGAATCAACAAAGTATAAACATTCTACGTCATAACGACTTTCTATAGTTTGCGCATGCGTCCGGAAATAAGAAAAGATTATTCCACCGTTTTTTAAAATCACGGCTTCTAGAAGGTTTACATAATTTCGTAAAAAACACGAGTTTTTAGAAAATGTTTTTTATTGCATAAATGGAATCTACAAAGTATGCACATTCTTCGTCACAATGACTTTCTATAGTTTGCGCATGCGTCCGGAAATAAGAAAAGCTTACTTCCCCCGTTTTTTAAAATCACAGCTTCTAGAAGGTTTACATGATTTCTTAAAAAACACGAGTTTTTAGAAAATGTGTTTTATTTCATAAATGGAATCAACAAAGTATGCACATTCTACGTCACAACGACTTTCTATAGTTTGCGCATGCGTCCGGTAATATGAAAAGTTTACTTCCACCGTTTTTTAAAATCACAGCTTCTAGAAGGTTTACATGATTTCGTAAAAAACACGAGTTTTTAGAAAATTTGTTTTATTTCAGAAATGGAATCTACAAAGTATGCACATTCTACGTCATAACGACTTTCTATAGTTTGAGCATGTGTTTGGAAATAAGAAAAGCTTACTTCCCCCGTTTTTTAAAATCACAGCTTCTAGAAGGTTTACATGATTTCTTAAAAAACACGAGTTTTTAGAAAATGTGTTTTATTTCATAAATGGAATCAAAAAAGTATGCACATTCTACGTCATAACGACTTTCTATAGTTTGCGCATGCGTCCGGAAATAAGAAAAGCTTACTTCCACCGTTTTTTAAAATCACAGCTTCTAGAAGGTTTACATGATTTCTTAAGAAACACGAGTTTTTAGAAAATGTGTTTTATTTCATAAATGGAATCAACAAAGTATGCACATTCTATGTCATAACGACTTTCTATAGTTTGCGCATGTGTCCGGAAATAAGAAAAGCTTACTTCCCCCGTTTTTTAAAATCACAGCTTCTAGAAGGTTTACATGATTTCTTAAAAAACACGAGTTTTTAGAAAATGTGTTTTATTTCATAAATGGAATCTACAAAGTATGCACATTCTACGTCATAACGACTTTCTATAGTTTGCGCATGCGTCCGGAAATAAGAAAAGCTTACTTCCCCGGTTTTTTAAAATCACAGCTTCTAGAAGGTTTACATGATTTCTTAAAAAACGTGAATTTTTAGAAAATATCTTTTATTTCATAAATGGAATCAACAAAGTATGCACATTCTACGTCATAACGACTTTCTATTGTTTGCGCATGCGTCCGGAAATAAGAAAAGCTTACTTCCACCGTTTTTTAAAATCACAGCTTCTAGAAGGTTTACATGATTTCTTAAAAAACACGAGTTTTTAGAAAATGTGTTTTATTTCATAAATGGAATCAACAAAGTATAAACATTCTACGTCATAACGACTTTCAATAGTTTGCGCATGCGTCCAGAAAGAATAAAAGCTTACTTCCCCCGTTTTTTAAAATCACAGCTTCTAGAAGGTTTACATGATTTCTTAAAAAACATGAGTTTTTAGAAAATGTGTTTTATTTCATAACTGGAATCTACAAAGTATGCACATTCTACGTCATAACGACTTTCTATAGTTTGCGCATTCGTCCGGAAATAAGAAAAGCTTACTTCCGCCGTTTTTTAAAATCACAGCTTCTAGAAGGTTTACATGATTTCGTAAAAAACACGAGTTTTTAGAAAATGTGTTTTATTTCATAAATGGAATCTACAAAGTATGCACATTCTACGTCATAACGACTTTCTATAGTTTGCGCATGCGTCCGGAAATAAGAAAAGCTTACTTCCCTGGTTTTTTAAAATCACAGCTTCTAGAAGGTTTACATGATTTCTTAAAAAACATGAATTTTTAGAAAATATCTTTTATTTCAGAAATGGAATCAACAAAGTATGCACATTCTAAGTCATAACGACTTTCTATAGTTTGCGCATGCGTCCGGAAATAAGAAAAGCTTACTTCCTCCATTTTTTAAAATCACAGCTTCTAGAAGGTTTACATGATTTCGTAAAAAACACGAGTTTTTAGAAAATTTGTTTTATTTCATAAATGGAATCTACAAAGTATGCACATTCTACGTCATAACGACTTTCTATAGTTTTCGCATGCGTTTGGAAATAAGAAAAGCTTACTTCCCCCGTTTTTTAAAATCACAGCTTCTAGAAGGTTTACATGATTTCTTAAAAAACACGAGTTTTTAGAAAATATCTTTTATTTCATAAATGGAATCAACAAAGTATACACATTCTACGTCATAACGACTTTCTATAGTTTGCGGATGCGTCCGGAAATAAGAAAAGCTTACTTCCCCCGTTTTTTAAAATCACAGCTTCTAGAAGGTTTACATGATTTCGTAAAAAACACGAGTTTTTAGAAAATGTGTTTTATTTCATAAATGGAATATACAAACTATGCACATTCTACGTCATAACGACTTTCTATAGTTTGCACATGCGTTTGGAAATAAGAAAAGATTACTTTCCGCATTTTTTAAAATCAAAGCTTCTAGAAGGTTTACATTATTTCTTAAAAAACACGAGTTTTTAGAAAATGTGTTTTATTTCATAAATGGAATCAACAAAGTATGCACATTCTACGTCATAACGATTTTCTATAGTTTGCGCATGCGTCAGGAAATAAGAAAAGCTTACTTCCACCGTTTCTTAAAATCACAGCTTCTAGAAGGTTTACATGATTTCGTAAAAAACACGAATTTTTAGAAAATGTGTTTTATTTCATAAATGGAATCTAAAAAGTATGCACATTCTACGTCACAACGACTTTCTATAGTTTGCGCATGCGTCTGGAAATAAGAAAAGCTTATTTCCCCCGTTTTTTAAAATCACAGCTTCTACAAGGTTTACATGAGTTCTTAAAAAAGACGAGTTTTTAGAAAATGTGTTTTATTTCATAAATGGAATCATCAAAGTATGCACATTCTAGGTCATAACGACTTTCTATAGTTTGCGCATGCGTCCGGAAATTAGAAAAGCTTACTTCCACCGTTTCTTAAAATCATTGCTTCTAGAAGGTTTACATGATTTCGTAAAAAACACGAGTTTTTAGAAAATGTGTTTTATTTCATAAATGGAATCTACAAAGTATGCAAATTCTAAGTCATAACGAGTTTCTATAGTTTATGCATGCGTCCGGAAATAAGAAAAGCTTACTTCCACCGTTTTTTAAAATCACAGCTTCTAGAAGGTTTACATGATTTCGTAAAAAACACGAGTTTTTAGAAAATGTGTTTTATTTCATAAATGGAATCTACAAAGTATGCACATTCTACGTCATAACCAATTTCTATAGTTTGCGCATGCGTCCGGAAATAAGAAAAGCTTACTTCCCCCGTTTTTTAAAATCACAGCTTCTAGAAGGTTTACATGATTTCTTAAAAAACACGAGTTTTTAGAAAATGTGTTTAATTTCATAAATGGAATCAAAAAAGTATGCACATACTACGTCATAACGACTTTCTATAGTTTGCGCATGCGTCCGGAAATAAGAAAAGCTTACTTCCACCGTTTTTTAAAATCACAGCTTCTAGAAGGTTTACATGATTTCTTAAAAAACACGAGTTTTTACAAAATGTGTTTTATTTCATAAATGGAATCAACAAAGTATGCACATTCTACGTCATAACGACTTTCTATAGTTTGCGCATTCGTCCGGAAATAAGAAAAGCTTACTTCCACCGTTTTTTAAAATCACAGCTTCTAGAAGGTTTACATGATTTCGTAAAAAACATGAGTTTTTAGAAAATATGTTTTATTTCATAAATGGAATGTACAAAGTATGCACATTATACGTCATAACGACTTTCTATAGTTTGCGCATGCGTCCGGAAATAAGAAAAGCTTACTTCCCCCGTTTTTTAAAATCACAGCTTCTAGAAGGTTTACATGATTTCTTAAAAAACACGAGTTTTTAGAAGACGTGTTTTATTTCATAAATGGAATCAACAAAGTATGCACATTCTAAGTCATAACGACTTTCTATAGTTTGCGCATGCGTCCGGA
Source organism: Larix kaempferi (assembly GCA_027924585.1). Taxonomy (NCBI): domain Eukaryota; kingdom Viridiplantae; phylum Streptophyta; class Pinopsida; order Pinales; family Pinaceae; genus Larix; species Larix kaempferi. The sequence continues at coordinate 1,184,378 of BSBM01001572.1, forward strand.
AATAAGAAAAGCTTACTTCCCCTATTTTTTAAAATCACAGCTTCTAGAAGGTTTACATGATTTCAGAAAAAACACGAGTTTTTAGAAAATGTGTTTTATTTCAAAAATGGAATCAACAAAGTATGTACATTCTACGTCATAACGACTTTCTATAGTTTAAGCATGCGTTTGGAAATAAGAAAAGCTTACTTCCCCCGTTTTTTAAAATCACAGCTTCTAGAAGGTTTAAATGATTTCTTAAAAAACACGAGTTTTTAGAAAATGTGTTTAATTTCATAAATGGAATAAAAAAAGTATGCACATTCTACGTAATAATGACTTTCTATAGTTTACGCATGCGTCCGGAAATAAGAAAAGCTTACTTCCACCGTTTTTTAAAATCACAGCTTCTAGAAGGTTTACATGATTTCTTAAAAAACACGAGTTTTTAGAAAATGTGTTTTATTTCATAAATGGAATCAACAAAGTATAAACATTCTACGTCATAACGACTTTCAATAGTTTGCGCATGCGTCCAGAAAGAATAAAAGCTTACTTCCCCCGTTTTTTAAAATCACAGCTTCTAGAAGGTTTACATGATTTCGTAAAAAACACGAGTTCTTAGAAAATATGTTTTATTTCATAAATGGAATGTACAAAGTATGCACATTATACGTCATAACGACTTTCTATAGTTTGCGCATGCGTCCGGAAATAAGAAAAGCTTACTTCCCCCGTTTTTTAAAATCACAGCTTCTAGAAGGTTTACATGATTTCTTAAAAAACACGAGTTTTTAGAAGATGTGTTTTATTTCATAAATGGAATCAACAAAGTATGCACATTCTACGTCATAACGACTTTCTATAGTTTGCGCATGCGTCCGGAAATAAGAAAAGCTTACTTCCCCTATTTTTAAAAATCACAGCTTCTAGAAGGTTTACATGATTTCAGAAAAAACACGAGTTTTTAGAAAATGTGTTTTATTTCAAAAATGGAATCAACAAAGTATGTACATTCTACGTCATAACGACTTTCTATAGTTCGAGCATGCGTTTGGAAATAAGAAAAGCTTACTTCCCCCGTTTTTTAAACTCACAGCTTCTAGAAGGTTTAAATGATTTCTTAAAAAACACGAGTTTTTAGAAAATGTGTTTAATTTCATAAATGGAATAAAAAAAGTATGCACATTCTACGTAATAATGACTTTCTATAGTTTGCGCATGCGTCCGGAAATAAGAAAAGCTTACTTCCACCGTTTTTTAAAATCACAGCTTCTAGAAGGTTTACAAGATTTCTTAAAAAACACGAGTTTTTAGAAAATGTGTTTTATTTCATAAATGGAATCAACAAAGTATAAACATTCTACGTCATAACGACTTTCAATAGTTTGCGCATGCGTCCAGAAAGAATAAAAGCTTACTTCCCCCGTTTTTTAAAATTACAGCTTCTAGAAGGTTTACATGATTTCTTAAAAAACACGAGTTTTTAGAAAATGTGTTTTATTTCATAAATGGAATCAACAAAGTATAAACATTCTACGTCATAACAACTTTCTATAGTTTGCGCATGCGTCCGGAAATAAGAAAAGATTACTTCCACCGTTTTTTAAAATCACAGCTTCTAGAAGGTTTACATAATTTCGTAAAAAACACGAGTTTTTAGAAAATGTGTTTTATTGCATAAATGCAATCTACAAAGTATGCACATTATATGTCACAACGACTTTCTATAGTTTGCGCATGCGTCCGGAAATAAGAAAAGCTTACTTCCCCCGTTTTTTAAAATCACAGCTTCTAGAAGGTTTACATGATTTCTTAAAAAACACGAGTTTTTAGAAAATGTGATTTATTTCATAAATGGAATCAACAAAGTATGCACATTCTACGTCATAACGAATTTCTATAATTTGCGCATGCGTCCAGAAAGAAGAAAAGCTTACTTCCCCCGTTTTTTAAAATCACAGCTTCTAGAAGGTTTACATGATTTCTTAAAAAACACGAGTTTTTAGAAAATGTGTTTAATTTCATAAATGGAATCAAAAAAGTATGCACATACTACGTCATAACGACTTTCTATAGTTTGCGCATGCGTCCGAAAATAAGAAAAGCTTACTTCCACCATTTTTTAAAATCACGACTTCTAGAAGGTTTACATGATTTCTTAAAAAACACGAGTTTTTAGAAAATGTGTTTTATTTCATAAATGGAATCAACAAAGTATAAACATTCTACGTCATAACGACTTTCTATAGTTTGCGCATGCGTCCGGAAATAAGAAAAGATTACTTCCACCGTTTTTTAAAATCACAGCTTCTAGAAGGTTTATATAATTTCGTAAAAAACACGAGTTTTTAGAAAATGTTTTTTATTGCATAAATGGAATCTACAAAGTATGCACATTCTTCGTCACAACGACTTTCTATAGTTTGCGCATGCGTCCGGAAATAAGAAAAGCTTACTTCCCCCGTTTTTTAAAATCACAGCTTCTAGAAGGTTTACATGATTTCTTAAAAAACACGAGTTTGTAGAAAATGTGTTTTATTTCATAAATGGAATCAACAAAGTATGCACATTCTACGTCACAACGACTTTCTATAGTTTACGCATGCGTCCGGTAATATGAAAAGTTTACTTCCACCGTTTTTTAAAATCACAGCTTCTAGAAGGTTTACATGATTTCGTAAAAAACACGAGTTTTTAGAAAATGTGTTTTATTTCATAAATGGAATCTACAAAGTATGCACATTCTACGTCATAACCAATTTCTATAGTTTGCGCATGCGTCCGGAAATAAGAAAAGCTTACTTCCCCCGTTTTTTAAAATCACAGCTTCTAGAAGGTTTACATGATTTCTTAAAAAACATGAGTTTTTAGAAAATGTGTTTAATTTCATAAATGGAATCAAAAAAGTATGCACATACTACGTCATAACGACTTTCTATAGTTTGCGCATGCGTCCGGAAATAAGAAAAGCTTACTTCCACCGTTTTTTAAAATCACAGCTTCTAGAAGGTTTACATGATTTCTTAAAAAACACGAGTTTTTACAAAATGTGTTTTATTTCATAAATGGAATCAACAAAGTATGCACATTCTACGTCATAACGACTTTCTATAGTTTGCGCATTCGTCCGGAAATAAGAAAAGCTTACTTCCACCGTTTTTTAAAATCACAGCTTCTAGAAGGTTTACAAGATTTCTTAAAAAACACGAGTTTTTAGAAAATGTGTTTTATTTCATAAATGGAATCAACAAAGTATAAACATTCTACGTCATAACGACTTTCAATAGTTTGCGCATGCGTCCAGAAAGAATAAAAGCTTACTTCCCCCGTTTTTTAAAATTACAGCTTCTAGAAGGTTTACATGATTTCTTAAAAAACACGAGTTTTTAGAAAATGTGTTTTATTTCATAAATGGAATCAACAAAGTATAAACATTCTACGTCATAACAACTTTCTATAGTTTGCGCATGCGTCCGGAAATAAGAAAAGATTACTTCCACCGTTTTTTAAAATCACAGCTTCTAGAAGGTTTACATAATTTCCTAAAAAACACGAGTTTTTAGAAAATGTGTTTTATTGCATAAATGCAATCTACAAAGTATGCACATTATATGTCACAACGACTTTCTATAGTTTGCGCATGCGTCCGGAAATAAGAAAAGCTTACTTCCCCCGTTTTTTAAAATCACAGCTTCTAGAAGGTTTACATGATTTCTTAAAAAACACGAGTTTTTAGAAAATGTGATTTATTTCATAAATGGAATCAACAAAGTATGCACATTCTACGTCATAACGAATTTCTATAATTTGCGCATGCGTCCAGAAAGAAGAAAAGCTTACTTCCCCCGTTTTTTAAAATCACAGCTTCTAGAAGGTTTACATGATTTCTTAAAAAACACGAGTTTTTAGAAAATGTGTTTAATTTCATAAATGGAATCAAAAAAGTATGCACATACTACGTCATAACGACTTTCTATAGTTTGCGCATGCGTCCGAAAATAAGAAAAGCTTACTTCCACCATTTTTTAAAATCACGACTTCTAGAAGGTTTACATGATTTCTTAAAAAACACGAGTTTTTAGAAAATGTGTTTTATTTCATAAATGGAATCAACAAAGTATAAACATTCTACGTCATAACGACTTTCTATAGTTTGCGCATGCGTCCGGAAATAAGAAAAGATTACTTCCACCGTTTTTTAAAATCACAGCTTCTAGAAGGTTTATATAATTTCGTAAAAAACACGAGTTTTTAGAAAATGTTTTTTATTGCATAAATGGAATCTACAAAGTATGCACATTCTTCGTCACAACGACTTTCTATAGTTTGCGCATGCGTCCGGAAATAAGAAAAGCTTACTTCCCCCGTTTTTTAAAATCACAGCTTCTAGAAGGTTTACATGATTTCTTAAAAAACACGAGTTTGTAGAAAATGTGTTTTATTTCATAAATGGAATCAACAAAGTATGCACATTCTACGTCACAACGACTTTCTATAGTTTACGCATGCGTCCGGTAATATGAAAAGTTTACTTCCACCGTTTTTTAAAATCACAGCTTCTAGAAGGTTTACATGATTTCGTAAAAAACACGAGTTTTTAGAAAATGTGTTTTATTTCATAAATGGAATCTACAAAGTATGCACATTCTACGTCATAACAAATTTCTATAGTTTGCGCATGCGTCCGGAAATAAGAAAAGCTTACTTCCCCCGTTTTTTAAAATCACAGCTTCTAGAAGGTTTACATGATTTCTTAAAAAACACGAGTTTTTAGAAAATGTGTTTAATTTCATAAATGGAATCAAAAAAGTATGCACATACTACGTCATAACGACTTTCTATAGTTTGTGCATGCGTCCGGAAATAAGAAAAGCTTACTTCCACCGTTTTTTAAAATCACAGCTTCTAGAAGGTTTACATGATTTCTTAAAAAACACGAGTTTTTACAAAATGTGTTTTATTTCATAAATGGAATCAACAAAGTATGCACATTCTACGTCATAACGACTTTCTATAGTTTGCGCATTCGTCCGGAAATAAGAAAAGCTTACTTCCACCGTTTTTTAAAATCACAGCTTCTAGAAGGTTTACATGATTTCGTAAAAAACACGAGTTTTTAGAAAATATGTTTTATTTCATAAATGGAATGTACAAAGTATGCACATTATACGTCATAACGACTTTCTATAGTTTGCGCATGCGTCCGGAAATAAGAAAAGCTTACTTCCCCCGTTTTTTAAAATCACAGCTTCTAGAAGGTTTACATGATTTCTTAAAAAACATGAGTTTTTAGAAGACGTGTTTTATTTCATAAATGGAATCAACAAAGTATGCACATTCTACGTCATAACGACTTTCTATAGTTTGCGCATGCATCCGGAAATAAGAAAAGCTTACTTCCCCTATTTTTTAAAATCACAGCTTCTAGAAGGTTTACATGATTTCAGAAAAAACACGAGTTTTTAGAAAATATCTTTTATTTCATAAATGGAATCAACAAAGTATGCACATTCTACGTCATAACGACTTTCTATAGTTTGCGCATGCGTCCGGAAATAAGAAAAGCTTACTTCCCCCGTTTTTTAAAATCACAGCTTCTAGAAGGTTTACATGATTTCTTAAAAAACACGAGTTTATAGAAAATGTGTTTTATTTCATAAATGGAATCATCAAAGTATGCCCATTCTACGTCATAACGACTTTCTATAGTTTGCGCATGCGTCCGGAAATAAGAAAAGCTTACTTCCACCGTTTTTTAAAATCACAGCTTCTAGAAGGTTTACATGATTTCTTAAGAAACACGAGTTTTTAGAAAATGTGTTTTATTTCATAAATGGAATCTACAAAGTATGCACATTCTAAGTCATAACGAGTTTCTATAGTTTATGCATTCATCCGGAAATAAGAAAAGCTTACTTCCATTGTTTTTTAAAATCACAGCTTCTAGAAGGTTTACATGATTTCGTAAAAAACACGAGTTTTTAGAAAATGTGTTTTATTTCATAAATGGAATCTACAAAGTATGCACATTCTACGTCATAACGAATTTCTATAGTTTGCGCATGCGTCCGGAAATAAGAAAAGCTTACTTCCCCCGTTTTTTAAAATCACAGCTTCTAGAAGGTTTACATGATTTCTTAAAAAACACGAGTTTTTAGAAAATGTGTTTTATTTCATAAATGGAATCAACAAAGTATGCACATTCTACGTCATAACGACTTTCTATAGTTTGCGCATGCGTCCGGAAATAAGAAAAGCTTACTTCCCCCGTTTTTTAAAATCACAACTTCTAGAAGGTTTACATGATTTCTTAAAAAACACGAGTTTTTAGAAGATGTGTTTTATTTCATAAATGGAATCAACAAAGTATGCACATTCTACGTCATAACGACTTTCTATAGTTTGCGCATGCGTCCGGAAATAAGAAAAGCTTACTTCCCCTATTAAAATCACAGCTTCTAGAAGGTTTACATGATTTCAGAAAAAACACGAGTTTTTAGAAAATGTGTTTTATTTCAAAAATGGAATCAACAAAGTATGTACATTCTACGTCATAACGACTTTCTATAGTTTGAGCATGCGTTTGGAAATAAGAAAAGCTTACTTCCTCCGTTTTTTAAAATCACAGCTTCTAGAAGGTTTAAATGATTTCTTAAAAAACACGAGTTTTTAGAAAATGTGTTTAATTTCATAAATGGAATAAAAAAAGTATGCACATTCTACGTAATAATGACTTTCTATAGTTTGCGCATGCGTCCGGAAATAAGAAAAGCTTACTTCCACCGTTTTTTAAAATCACAGCTTCTAGAAGGTTTACATGATTTCTTAAAAAACACGAGTTTTTAGAAAATGTGTTTAATTTCATAAATGGAATCAAAAAAGTATGCACATTCTACGTCATAACGACTTTCTATAGTTTGCGCATGCGTCCGGAAATAAGAAAAGCTTACTTCCACCGTTTTTTAAAATCACAGCTTCTAGAAGGTTTACATGATTTCTTAAAAAACACGAGTTTTTAGAAAATGTGTTTTATTTCATAAATGGAATCAACAAAGTATAAACATTCTACGTCATAACGAATTTCTATAGTTTGCGCATGCGTCCGGAAATAAGAAAAGATTACTTCCACCGTTTTTTAAAATCACAGCTTCTAGAAGGTTTACATAATTTCGTAAAAAACACGAGTTTTTAGAAAATGTTTTTTATTGCATAAATGAAATTTACAAAGTATGCACATTCTTTGTCACAACGACTTTCTATAGTTTGCGCATGCGTCCGGAAATAAGAAAAGCTTACTTCCCCCGTTTTTTAAAATCACAGCTTCTAGAAGGTTTACATGATTTCTTAAAAAACACGAGTTTTTAGAAAATGTGTTTTATTTCATAAATGGAATCTAAAAAGTATGCACATTATAAGTCATAACGAGTTTCTATAGTTTATGCATTCATCCGGAAATAAGAAAAGCTTACTTCCACCGTTTTTTAAAATCACAGCTTCTAGAAGGTTTACCTGATTTCGTAAAAAACACGAGTTTTTAGAAAATGTGTTTTATTTCATAAATGGAATCTAAAAAGTATGCACATTCTACGTCATAACGAATTTCTATAGTTTGCGCATGCGTCCGGAAATAAGAAAAGCTTACTTCCCCCCGTTTTTTAAAATCACAACTTCTAGAAGGTTTACATGATTTCTTAAAAAACACGAGTTTTTAGAAAATGTGTTTTATTTCATAAATGGAATCAACAAAGTATGCACATTCTACGTCATAACGACTTTCTATAGTTTGCGCATGCGTCCGGAAATAAGAAAAGCTTACTTCCCCCGTTTTTTAAAATCACAGCTTCTAGAAGGTTTACATGATTTCTTAAAAAACACGTGTTTTTAGAAGATGTGTTTTATTTCATAAATGGAATCAACAAAGTATGCACATTCTACGTCATAACGACTTTCTATAGTTTGCGCATGCGTCCGGAAATAAGAAAAGCTTACTTCCCCTATTTTTTAAAATCACAGCTTCTAGAAGGTTTACATGATTTCAGAAAAAACACGAGTTTTTAGAAAATGTGTTTTATTTCAAAAATGGAATCAACAAAGTATGTACATTCTACGTCATAACGACTTTCTATAGTTTGAGCATGCGTTTGGAAATAAGAAAAGCTTACTTCCCCCGTTTTTTAAAATCACAGCTTCTAGAAGGTTTACATGATTTCTTAAAAAACACGAATTTTTAGAAAATATCTTTTATTTCATAAATGGAATCAACAAAGTATGCACATTCTACGTCATAACGACTTTCTATAGTGTGCGCATGCGTCCGGAAATAAGAAAAGCTTACTTCCACCGTTTTTTAAAATCACACCTTCTAGAAGGTTTACATGATTTCGTAAAAAACACGAGTTTTTAGAAAATTTGTTTTATTTCATAAATGGAATCTACAAAGTATGCACATTCTACATCATAACGACTTTCTATAGTTTTCACATGCGTTTGGAAATAAGAAAAGCTTACTTCCCCCGTTTTTTAAAATCACAGCTTCTAGAAGGTTTACATGATTTCTTAAAAAAAATGAGTTTTTAGAAAATATCTTTTATTTCATAAATGGAATCAACAAAGTATACACATTCTACGTCATAACGACTTTCTATAGTTTGCGGATGCGTCCGGAAATAAGAAAAGCTTACTTCCACCGTTTTTTAAAATCACAGCTTCTAGAAGGTTTACATGATTTCGTAAAAAACACGAGTTTTTAGAAAATGTGTTTTATTTCATAAATGGAATATACAAACTATGCACATTCTACGTCATAACGACTTTCTATAGTTTGCGCATGCGTTTCGAAATAAGAAAAGCTTACTTTCCCCATTTTTTAAAATCAAAGCTTCTAGAAGGTTTACATTATTTCTTAAAAAACACGAGTTTTTAGAAAATGTGTTTTATTTCATAAATGGAATCAACAAAGTATGCACATTCTACGTCATAGCGATTTTCTATAGTTTGCGCATGCATCCGGAAATAAGAAAAGCTTACTTCCACCGTTTCTTAAAATCACAGCTTCTAGAAGGTTTACATGATTTCGTAAAAAACACAAGTTTTTAGAAAATGTGTTTTATTTCATAAATGGAATCTACAAAGTATGCACATTCTACGTCACAACGACTTTCTATAGTTTGCGCATGCGTCTGGAAATAAGAAAAGCTTGCTTCCCCCGTTTTTTAAAATCACAGCTTCTAGAAGGTTTACATGAGTTCTTAAAAAACACGAGTTTTTAGAAAATGTGTTTTATTTCATAAATGGAATGATCAAAGTATGCACATTCTACGTCATAACGACTTTCTATAGTTTGCGCATGCGTCCGGAAATAAGAAAAGCTTACTTCCCCCGTTTTTTAAAATCACAGCTTCTATAGGTTTACATGATTTCTTAAAAAACACGAGTTTTTAGAAGATGTGTTTTATTTCATAAATGGAATCAACAAAGTATGCACATTCTACGTCATAACGACTTTCTATAGTTTGCGCATGCGTCCGGAAATAAGAAAAGCTTACTTCCCCTATTTTTTAAAATCACAGCTTCTAGAAGGTTTACATGATTTATTAAAAAACATGAGTTTTTAGAAAATGTGTTTTATTTCAAAAATGGAATCAACAAAGTATGTACATTCTACGTCATAATGACTTTCTATAGTTTGAGCATGCGTTTGGAAATGAGAAAAGCTTACTTCCCCCATTTTTTAAAATCACAGCTTCTAGAAGGTTTACATGATTTCTTAAAAAACACGAGTTTTTAGAAAATGTGTTTAATTTCATAAATGGAATAAAAAAAGGATGCACATTCTACGTAATAACGACTTTCTATAGTTTGCGCATGCGTCCGGAAATAAGAAAAGCTTACTTCCACCGTTTTTGAAAATCACAGCTTCTAGAAGGTTTACATGATTTCTTAAAAAACACGAGTTTTTAGAAAATGTGTTTTATTTCATAAATGGAATCAACAAAGTATAAACATTCTACGTCATAACGACTTTCAATAGTTTGCGCATGCGTCCAGAAAGAATAAAAGCTTACTTCCCCCGTTTTTTAAAATCACAGCTTCTAGAGGTTTACATGATTTCTTAAAAAACACGAGTTTTTAGAAAATGTGTTTAATTTCATAAATGGAATCAAAAAAGTATGCACATTCTACGTCATAAGGACTTTCTATAGTTTGCGCATGCGTCCGGAAATAAGAAAAGTTTACTTCCACCGTTTTTTAAAATCACGGCTTCTAGAAGGTTTACATGTTTTCGTAAAAAACACGAGTTTTTAGAAAATGTGTTTTATTTCAGAAATGGAATCTACAAAGTATGCACATTCTACGTCATAACGACTTTCTATAGTTTGAGCATGTGTTTGGAAATAAGAAAAGCTTACTTCCCCCGTTTTTTAAAATCACAGCTTCTAGAAGGTTTACATGATTTCTTAAAAAACACGAGTTTTTATAAAATGTGTTTTATTTCATAAATGGAATCAAAAAAGTATGCACATTCTACGTCATAACGACTTTCTATAGTTTGCGCATGCGTCCGGAAATAAGAAAAGCTTACTTCCAAGGTTTTTTAAAATCACAGCTTCTAGAAGGTTTACATGATTTCTTAAGAAACATGAGTTTTTAGAAAATGTGTTTTATTTCATAAATGGAATCAACAAAGTATGCACATTCTATTTCATAACGACTTTCTATAGTTTGCGCATGTGTCCGGAAATAAGAAAAGCTTACTCCCCCGTTTTTTAAAATCACAGCTTCTAGAAGGTTTACATGATTTCTTAAAAAACACGAGTTTATAGAAAATGTGTTTTATTTCATAAATGGAATCTACAAAGTATGCACATTCTACGTCATAACGACTTTCTATAGTTTGCGCATGCGTCCGGAAATAAGAAAAGCTTACTTCCACCGTTTTTTAAAATCACAGCTTCTAGAAGGTTTACATGATTCCGTAAAAAACACGAGTTTTTAGAAAATGTGTTTTATTTCATAAATGGAATCTACAAAGTATGCACATTCTAAGTCATAACGAGTTTCTATAGTTTATGCATTCATCCGGAAATAAGAAAAGCTTACTTCCACCGTTTTTTAAAATCACAGCTTCTAGAAGGTTTACATGATTTCGTAAAAAACACGAGTTTTTAGAAAATGTGTTTTATTTCATAAATGGAATCTAAAAAGTATGCACATTCTACGTCATAACGACTTTCTATAGTTTTCTCATGCGTCCGGAAATAAGAAAAGCTTACTTCCCCCGTTTTTTAAAATCACAGCTTCTAGAAGGTTTACATGATTTCTTAAAAAACACGAGTTTTTAGAAAATTTGTTTTATTTCATAAATGGAATCAACAAAGTATGCACATTCTACCTCATAACGACTTTCTATAGTTTGCGCATGCGTCCGGAAATAAGAAAAGCTTACTTCCCCCGTTTTTTAAAATCACAGCTTCTAGAAGGTTTACATGATTTCTTAAAAAACACGAGTTTTTAGAAGATGTGTTTTATTTCATAAATGGAATCAACAAAGTATGCACATTCTACGTCATAACGAATTTCTATAGTTTGCGCATTCGTCCGGAAATAAGAAAAGCTTACTTCCACCGTTTTTTAAAATCACAGCTTCTAGAAGGTTTACCTGATTTCGTAAAAAACACGAGTTTTTAGAAAATGTGTTTTATTTCATAAATGGAATCTACAAAGTATGCACATTCTAATTCATAACGAGTTTCTATAGTTTATGCATTCATCCGGAAATAAGAAAAGCTTACTTCCACCGTTTTTTAAAATCACAGCTTGTAGAAGGTTTACATGATTTCGTAAAAAACACGAGTTTTTAGAAAATGTGTTTTATTTCATAAATGGAATCTACAAAGTATGCACATTCTACGTCACAACGACTTTCTATAGTTTGCGCATGCGTCTGGAAATAAGAAAAGCTTTCTTCCCCCGTTTTTTAAAATCACAGCTTCTAGAAGGTTTACATGAGTTCTTAAAAAACACGAGTTTTTAGAAAATGTGTTTTATTTCATAAATGGAATCATCAAAGTATGCACATTCTACGTCATAACGACTTTCTATAGTTTGCGCATGCGTCCGGAAATAAGAAAAGCTTACTTCCCCCGTTTTTTAAAATCACAGCTTCTAGAAGGTTTACATGATTTCTTAAAAAACACGAGTTTTTAGAAGATGTGTTTTATTTCATAAATGGAATCAACAAAGTATGCACATTCTACGTCATAACGACTTTCTATAGTTTGCGCATGCGTCCGGAAATAAGAAAAGCTTACTTCCACCGTTTTTTAAAATCACAGCTTCTAGAAGGTTTACATGATTTCGTAAAAAACACGAGTTTTTAGAAACTGTGTTTTATTTCATAAATGGAATATACAAACTATGCACATTCTACGTCATAACGACTTTCTATAATTTGCGCATGCGTTTCGAAATAAGAAAAGCTTACTTTCCCCATTTTTTAAAATCAAAGCTTCTAGAAGGTTTACATTATTTCTTAAAAAACACGAGTTTTTAGAAAATGTGTTTTATTTCATAAATGGAATCAACAAAGTATGCACATTCTACGTCATAACGATTTTCTATAGTTTGCGCATGCATCCAGAAATAAGAAAAGCTTACTTCCACCGTTTCTTAAAATCACAGCTTCTAGAAGGTTTACATGATTTCGTAAAAAACACAAGTTTTTAGAAAATGTGTTTTATTTCATAAATGGAATCTACAAAGTATGCACATTCTACGTCACAACGACTTTCTATAGTTTGCGCATGCGTCTGGAAATAAGAAAAGCTCGCTTCCCCCGTTTTTTAAAATCACAGCTTCTAGAAGGTTTACATGAGTTCTTAAAAAACACGAGTTTTTAGAAAATGTGTTTTATTTCATAAATGGAATCATCAAAGTATGCAGATTCTACGTCATAACGACTTTCTATAGTTTGCGCATGCGTTCGGAAATAAGAAAAGCTTACTTCCCCCGTTTTTTAAAATCACAGCTTCTATAGGTTTACATGATTTCTTAAAAAACACGAGTTTTTAGAAGATGTGTTTTATTTCATAAATGGAATCAACAAAGTATGCACATTCTACGTCATAACGACTTTCTATAGTTTGCGCATGCGTCCGGAATTAAGAAAAGCTTACTTCCCCTATTTTTTAAAATCACAGCTTCTAGAAGGTTTACATGATTTATTAAAAAACATAAGTTTTTAGAAAATGTGTTTTATTTCAAAAATGGAATCAACAAAGTATGTACATTCTACGTCCTAACGACTTTCTATAGTTTGAGCATGCGTTTGGAAATGAGAAAAGCTTACTTCCCCCATTTTTTAAAATCACAGCTTCTCGAAGGTTTACATGATTTCTTAAAAAACACGAGTTTTTAGAAAATGTGTTTAATTTCATAAATGGAATAAAAAAAGGATGCACATTCTACGTAATAACGACTTTCTATAGTTTGCGCATGCGTCCGGAAATAAGAAAAGCTTACTTCCACCGTTTTTGAAAATCACAGCTTCTAGAAGGTTTACATGATTTCGTAAAAAACACGAGTTTTTAGAAAATGTGTTTTATTTCATAAATGGAATCTACAAAGTATGCACATTCTACGTCATAACGACTTTCTATAGTTTGCGCATGCGTCCGGAAATAAGAAAAGCTTACTTCCACCGTTTTTTAAAATCACAGCTTCTTGAAGGTTTACATGATTTCGTAAAAAACACGAGTTTTTAGAAAATGTGTTTTATTTCATAAATGGAATCTACAAAGTATGCACATTCTAATTCATAATGAGTTTCTATAGTTTATGCATTCATCCGGAAATAAGAAAAGCTTACTTCCACCGTTTTTTAAAATCACAGCTTCTAGAAGGTTTACATGATTTCGTAAAAAACACGAGTTTTTAGAAAATGTGTTTTATTTCATAAATGGAATCTAAAAAGTATGCACATTCTACGTCATAACGACTTTCTATAGTTTGCGCATGCGTCCGGAAATAAGAAAAGCTTACTTCCACCGTTTTTTAATATCACAGCTTCTAGAAGGTTTACATGATTTCTTAAAAAACACGAGTTTTTAGAAAATGTGTTTAATTTCAAAAATGGAATCAACATAGTATGCACATTCTACGTCATAACGACTTTCTATAGTTTGCGCATGCGTCCGGAAATAAGAAAAGCTTACTTCCCCTATTTTTTAAAATCACAGCTTCTAGAAGGTTTACATGATTTATTAAAAAACATAAGTTTTTAGAAAATGTGTTTTATTTCAAAAATGGAATCAACAAAGTATGTACATTCTATGTCATAACAACTTTCTATAGTTTGAGCATGCGTTTGGAAATGAGAAAAGCTTACTTCCCCCATTTTTTAAAATCACAGCTTCTAGAAGGTTTACATGATTTCTTAAAAAACACGAGTTTTTAGAAAATGTGTTTAATTTCATAAATGGAATAAAAAAAGGATGCACATTCTACGTAATAACGACTTTCTATAGTTTGCGCATGCGTCCGGAAATAAGAAAAGCTTACTTCCACCGTTTTTGAAAATCACAGCTTCTAGAAGGTTTACATGATTTCGTAAAAAACACGAGTTTTTAGAAAATGTGTTTTATTTCATAAATGGAATCTACAAAGTATGCAGATTCTACGTCATAACGACTTTCTATAGTTTGCGCATGCGTCCGGAAATAAGAAAAGCTTACTTCCACCGTTTTTTAAAATCACAGCTTCTAGAAGGTTTACATGATTTCGTAAAAAACACGAGTTTTTAGAAAATGTGTTTTATTTCATTAATGGAATCTACAAAGTATGCACATTGTAATTCATAACGAGTTTCTATAGTTTATGCATTCATCCGGAAATAAGAAAAGCTTACTTCCACCGTTTTTTAAAATCACAGCTTGTAGAAGGTTTACATGATTTCGTAAAAAACACGAGTTTTTAGAAAATGTGTTTTATTTCATAAATGGAATCTACAAAGTATGCACATTCTACGTCACAACGACTTTCTATAGTTTGCGCATGCGTCTGGAAATAAGAAAAGCTTTCTTCCCCCGTTTTTTAAAATCACAGCTTCTAGAAGGTTTACATGAGTTCTTAAAAAACACGAGTTTTTAGAAAATGTGTTTTATTTCATAAATGGAATCATCAAAGTATGCACATTCTACGTCATAACGACTTTCTATAGTTTGCGCATGCGTCCGGAAATAAGAAAAGCTTACTTCCCCCGTTTTTTTAAAATCACAGCTTCTAGAAGGTTTACATGATTTCTTAAAAAACACGAGTTTTTAGAAGATGTGTTTTATTTCATAAATGGAATCAACAAAGTATGCACATTCTACGTCATAACAACTTTCTATAGTTTGCGCATGCGTCCGGAAATAAGAAAAGCTTACTCCCCCTATTTTTTAAAATCACAGGTTCTAGAAGGTTTACATGATTTATTAAAAAACATGAGTTTTTAGAAAATGTGTTTTATTTCAAAAATGGAATCAACAAAGTATGTACATTCTACGTCATAACGACTTTCTATAGTTTGAGCATGCGTTTGGAAATAAGAAAAGCTTACTTCCCCCATTTTTTAAAATCACAGCTTCTAGAAGGTTTACATG